>CAUIJW010000318.1:1305000-1970000 GCA_960531205.1 Andrena bicolor
GTGCCTTGTAGGACGAATAGGCGAAGTGGGTTTTGAAACGATCATCTCGCGATGGGGACCGCTAAGGTACATCAGCGAGGTGGAGGTTTGTATTCATCATCTTGTGTTGTTGACCGCTAAGGTGCAACATCAAGGTGATCGGCTATTGAGGAGATGGGGTAGAAGTTGAGTTTCATAGAGTGAATTTGAGGTTTTCTAATGGAATTTGGGATAGGAAACGCGCGAAAAATCGTGGGACGTCACAGGGCTAGCTTTTTTTTTATTTTCTAATTTTCTCGAGAACGGTTTCGAATTTTTGAAAGGTCGGAACGGTACAACGCGGTACAAACTGGTACAACCGCGAGTTTTCAATTTTTCGGATTTTTTTTCTCAGAACCACGACTCGATACTTTGGTTATTTCTAATTTTCTCGAGAACGGTTTCGAATTTTTGAAAGGTCGGAACGGTACTACGCGGAACAAACCTAGTACAAACTGGTACAACCGCGAGTTTTCAATTTTTCGGATTTTTTTTTTCTCAGTAGAACGACTCGATACTTTCGTTATTTCTAATTTTCTCGAGAACGGTTTCGAATTTTTGAAAGGTCGGAACGGTACAACGCGGTACGAACCTAGTACAAACTGGTACAACCGCGAGTTTTCAATTTTTCGGATTTTTTTTTATCTGTTTTACGACTCGACGCTTTGGTTATTTCGATTTTTCTCGAAAACCAAAAGAGTTAAACAGTTTCTTGGAACGGTACAATGTTCGGTACAACTAGTATAATTCAGTACAATCGCGAAAAATCGAAATTTCCAAAAATGAGGGGCTAATTTTTTTTCCTATTTTCTAATTTTCTCGAGAACGGTTTCGAATTTTTGAAAGGTCGGAACGGTACAACGCGGTACAAACCTAGTACAAACTGGTACAACCGCGAGTTTTCAATTTTTCGGATTTTTTTTTCTCTGTTTTACGACTCGACGCTTTGGTTATTTCGATTTTTCTCGAAAACCAAAAGAGTTAAACAGTTTCTTGGAACGGTACAATGTTCGGTACAACTAGTACAATTCAGTACAATCGCGAAAAATCGAAATTTCCAAAAATGAGGGGCTAACATTTTTTCTTATTTTCTAATTTTCTCGAGAACGGTTTCGAATTTTTGAACGGTCGGAACGGTAAAACGCGGTACACACCTGGCACAAACTGGTACACCCGCGAGTTTTCAATATTTCGGATGTTTTTTTTCTCAGTAGAACGACTCGATACTTTGGTTATTTCTAATTTTCTCGAGAACGGTTTCGAATTTTTGAAAGGTCGGAACGGTACAACGCGGTATGAACCTAGTACAAACTGGTACAACCGCGAGTTTTCAATTTTTCGGATTTTTTTTTCTCAGTAGTACGACTCGATACTTTGGTTATTTCTAATTTTCTCGAGAACGGTTTCGAATTTTTGAAAGGTCGGAACGGTACAACGCGGTACAAACCTAGTACAAACTGGTACAACCGCGAGTTTTCAATTTTTCGGATTTTTTTTTCTCTGTTTTACGACTCGACGCTTTGGTTATTTCGATTTTTCTCGAAAACCAAAAGAGTTAAACAGTTTCTTGGAACGGTACAATGTTCGGTACAACTAGTATAATTCAGTACAATCGCGAAAAATCGAAATTTCCAAAAATGAGGGGCTAATTTTTTTTCCTATTTTCTAATTTTCTCGAGAACGGTTTCGAATTTTTGAAAGGTCGGAACGGTACAACGCGGTACAAACCTAGTACAACCGCGAGTTTTCAATTTTTCGGATTTTTTTTTCTCAGTAGCACGACTCGATACTTTGGTTATTTCTAATTTTCTTGAGAACGGTTTCGAATTTTTGAAAGGTCGGAACGGTACAACGCGGAACAAACCTAGTACAAACTAGTACAACCGCGAGTTTTCAATTTTTCGGATTTTTTTTTCTCTGTTTTAGGACTCGACGCTTTGGTTATTTCGATTTTTCTCGAAAACCAAAAGAGTTAAACAGTTTCTTGGAACGGTACAATGTTCGGTACAACTAGTATAATTCAGTACAATCGCGAAAAATCGAAATTTCCAAAAATGAGGGGCTAATTTTTTTTCCTATATTCTAATTTTCTCGAGAACGGGTTCGAATTTTTGAAAGGTCGGAACGGTACAACGCGGTGCAAACCTAGTACAACCGCGAGTTTTCAATTTTTCGGATTTTTTTTTCTCAGTAGCACGACTCGATACTTTGGTTATTTCTAATTTTCTTGAGAACGGTTTCGAATTTTTGAAAGGTCGGAACGGTACAACGCGGAACAAACCTAGTACAAACTGGTACAACCGCGAGTTTTCAATTTTTCGGATTTTTGTTTTCTCAGTTGTACGACTCGACGCTTTGGTTACTTCGATTTTTCTCGAAATCCAAAAGGATTAAACAGTTTCTTGGAACGGTACAATGTTCGTTACAACTAGTATAATTCAGTACAATCGCGAAAAATCGAAATTTCCAGAAATGAGGGGCTAATTTTTTTTCCTATTTTCTAATTTTCTCGAGAACGGTTTCGAATTTTTGAAAGGTCGGAACGGCACAACGCGGTACGAACCTAGTACAAACTGGTACAACCGCGAGTTTTCAATTTTTCGGATTTTTTTTTCTCAGTAGTACGACTCGATACTTTGGTTATTTCTAATTTTCTCGAGAACGGTTTCGAATTTTTGAAAGGTCGGAACGGTACAACGCGGTACAAACCTAGTACAAACTGGTACAACCGCGAGTTTTCAATTTTTCGGATTTTTTTTTCTCTGTTTTACGACTCGACGCTTTGGTTATTTCGATTTTTCTCGAAAACCAAAAGAGTTAAACAGTTTCTTGGAACGGTACAATGTTCGGTACAACTAGTATAATTCAGTACAATCGCGAAAAATCGAAATTTCCAAAAATGAGGGGCTAATTTTTTTTCCTATTTTCTAATTTTCTCGAGAACGGTTTCGAATTTTTGAAAGGTCGGAACGGTACAACGCGGTACAAACCTAGTACAAACTGGTACAACCGCGAGTTTTCAATTTTTCGGATTTTTTTTCTCAGAACCACGACTCGATACTTTGGTTATTTCTAATTTTCTCGAGAACGGTTTCGAATTTTTGAAAGGTCGGAACGGTACAACGCGGTACGAACCTAGTACAAACTGGTACAACGCGAGTTTTCAATTTTTCGAATTTTTTTTTCTCAGTAGAACGACTCGATACTTTGGTTATTTCTAATTTTCTCGAGAACGGTTTCGAATTTTTGAAAGGTCGGAACGGTACAACGCGGTACGAACCTAGTACAAACTGGTACAACCGCGAGTTTTCAATTTTTCGGATTTTTTTTTCTCAGTATAACGACTCGATACTTTGGTTATTTCTAATTTTCTCGAGAACGGTTTCGAATTTTTGAAAGGTCGGAACGGTACAACGCGGTACAAACCTAGTACAAACTGGTACAACCGCGAGTTTTCAATTTTTCGGATTTTTTTTTCTCTGTTTTACGACTCGACGCTTTGGTTATTTCGATTTTTCTCGAAAACCAAAAGAGTTAAACAGTTTCTTGGAACGGTACAATGTTCGGTACAACTAGTATAATTCAGTACAATCGCGAAAAATCGAAATTTCCAAAAATGAGGGGCTAATTTTTTTTTCTATTTTCTAATTTTCTCGAGAACGGTTTCGAATTTTTGAAAGGTCGGAACGGTACAACGCGGTACAAACCTAGTACAACCGCGAGTTTTCAATTTTTCGGATTTTTTTTTCTCAGTAGCACGACTCGATACTTTGGTTATTTCTAATTTTCTTGAGAACGGTTTCGAATTTTTGAAAGGTCGGAACGGTACAACGCGGAACAAACCTAGTACAAACTAGTACAACCGCGAGTTTTCAATTTTTCGGATTTTTTTTTCTCTGTTTTAGGACTCGACGCTTTGGTTATTTCGATTTTTCTCGAAAACCAAAAGAGTTAAACAGTTTCTTGGAACGGTACAATGTTCGGTACAACTAGTATAATTCAGTACAATCGCGAAAAATCGAAATTTCCAAAAATGAGGGGCTAATTTTTTTTCCTATATTCTAATTTTCTCGAGAACGGGTTCGAATTTTTGAAAGGTCGGAACGGTACAACGCGGTGCAAACCTAGTACAACCGCGAGTTTTCAATTTTTCGGATTTTTTTTTCTCAGTAGCACGACTCGATACTTTGGTTATTTCTAATTTTCTTGAGAACGGTTTCGAATTTTTGAAAGGTCGGAACGGTACAACGCGGAACAAACCTAGTACAAACTGGTACAACCGCGAGTTTTCAATTTTTCGGATTTTTGTTTTCTCAGTTGTACGACTCGACGCTTTGGTTACTTCGATTTTTCTCGAAATCCAAAAGGATTAAACAGTTTCTTGGAACGGTACAATGTTCGTTACAACTAGTATAATTCAGTACAATCGCGAAAAATCGAAATTTCCAGAAATGAGGGGCTAATTTTTTTTCCTATTTTCTAATTTTCTCGAGAACGGTTTCGAATTTTTGAAAGGTCGGAATGGCACAACGCGGTACGAACCTAGTACAAACTGGTACAACCGCGAGTTTTCAATTTTTCGGATTTTTTTTTCTCAGTAGTACGACTCGATACTTTGGTTATTTCTAATTTTCTCGAGAACGGTTTCGAATTTTTGAAAGGTCGGAACGGTACAACGCGGTACAAACCTAGTACAAACTGGTACAACCGCGAGTTTTCAATTTTTCGGATTTTTTTTTCTCTGTTTTACGACTCGACGCTTTGGTTATTTCGATTTTTCTCCAAAACCAAAAGAGTTAAACAGTTTCTTGGAACGGTACAATGTTCGGTACAACTAGTATAATTCAGTACAATCGCGAAAAATCGAAATTTCCAAAAATGAGGGGCTAATTTTTTTTCCTATTTTCTAATTTTCTCGAGAACGGTTTCGAATTTTTGAAAGGTCGGAACGGTACAACGCGGTACAAACCTAGTACAAACTGGTACAACCGCGAGTTTTCAATTTTTCGGATTTTTTTTCTCAGAACCACGACTCGATACTTTGGTTATTTCTAATTTTCTCGAGAACGGTTTCGAATTTTTGAAAGGTCGGAACGGTACAACGCGGTACGAACCTAGTACAAACTGGTACAACGCGAGTTTTCAATTTTTCGAATTTTTTTTTCTCAGTAGAACGACTCGATACTTTGGTTATTTCTAATTTTCTCGAGAACGGTTTCGAATTTTTGAAAGGTCGGAACGGTACAACGCGGTACGAACCTAGTACAAACTGGTACAACCGCGAGTTTTCAATTTTTCGGATTTTTTTTTCTCAGTATAACGACTCGATACTTTGGTTATTTCTAATTTTCTCGAGAACGGTTTCGAATTTTTGAAAGGTCGGAACGGTACAACGCGGTACAAACCTAGTACAAACTGGTACAACCGCGAGTTTTCAATTTTTCGGATTTTTTTTTCTCTGTTTTACGACTCGACGCTTTGGTTATTTCGATTTTTCTCGAAAACCAAAAGAGTTAAACAGTTTCTTCGAACGGTACAATGTTCGGTACAACTAGTATAATTCAGTACAATCGCGAAAAATCGAAATTTCCAAAAATGAGGGGCTAATTTTTTTTTCTATTTTCTAATTTTCTCGAGAACGGTTTCGAATTTTTGAAAGGTCGGAACGGTACAACGCGGTACAAACCTAGTACAAACTGGTACAACCGCGAGTTTTCAATTTTTCGGATTTTTTTTCTCAGAACCACGACTCGATACTTTGGTTATTTCTAATTTTCTCGAGAACGGTTTCAAATTTTTGAAAGGTCGGAACGGTACTACGCGGAACAAACCTAGTACAAACTGGTACAACCGCGAGTTTTCAATTTTTCGGATTTTTTTTTTCTCAGTAGAACGACTCGATACTTTCGTTATTTCTAATTTTCTCGAGAACGGTTTCGAATTTTTGAAAGGTCGGAACGGTACAACGCGGTACGAACCTAGTACAAACTGGTACAACGCGAGTTTTCAATTTTTCGAATTTTTTTTTCTCAGTAGAACGACTCGATACTTTGGTTATTTCTAATTTTCTCGAGAACGGTTTTGAATTTTTGAAAGGTCGGAACGGTACAACGCGGTACAAACTGGTACAACCGCGAGTTTTCAATTTTTCGGTTTTTTTTTCTCAGAACCACGACTCGATACTTTGGTTATTTCTAATTTTCTCGAGAACGGTTTCGAATTTTTGAAAGGTCGGAACGGTACAACGCGGTACGAACCTAGTACAAACTGGTACAACCGCGAGTTTTCAATTTTTCGGATTTTTTTTTCTCAGTATAACGACTCGATACTTTGGTTATTTCTAATTTTCTCGAGAACGGTTTCGAATTTTTGAAAGGTCGGAACGGTACAACGCGGTATGAACCTAGTACAAACTGGTACAACCGCGAGTTTTCAATTTTTCGGATTTTTTTTTCTCAGTAGTACGACTCGATACTTTGGTTATTTCTAATTTTCTCGAGAATGGTTTCGAATTTATGAAAGGTCGGAACGGTACAACGCGGTACAAACCTAGTACAAACTGGTACAACCGCGAGTTTTCAATTTTTCGGATTTTTTTTTCTCTGTTTTAGGACTCGACGCTTTGGTTATTTCGATTTTTCTCGAAAACCAAAAGAGTTAAACAGTTTCTTGGAACGGTACAATGTTCGGTACAACTAGTATAATTCAGTACAATCGCGAAAAATCGAAATTTCCAAAAATGAGGGGCTAATTTTTTTTCCTATATTCTAATTTTCTCGAGAACGGTTTCGAATTTTTGAAAGGTCGGAACGGTACAACGCGGTGCAAACCTAGTACAACCGCGAGTTTTCAATTTTTCGGATTTTTTTTTCTCAGTAGCACGACTCGATACTTTGGTTATTTCTAATTTTCTTGAGAACGGTTTCGAATTTTTGAAAGGTCGGAACGGTACAACGCGGAACAAACCTAGTACAAACTGGTACAACCGCGAGTTTTCAATTTTTCGGATTTTTGTTTTCTCAGTTGTACGACTCGACGCTTTGGTTACTTCGATTTTTCTCGAAATCCAAAAGCATTAAACAGTTTCTTGGAACGGTACAATGTTCGGTACAACTAGTATAATTCAGTACAATCGCGAAAAATCGAAATTTCCAAAAATGAGGGGCTAATTTTTTTTCCTATATTCTAATTTTCTCGAGAACGGTTTCGAATTTTTGAAAGATCGGAACGGTACAACGCGGTGCAAACCTAGTACAACCGCGAGTTTTCAATTTTTCGGATTTTTTTTTCTCAGTAGCACGACTCGATACTTTGGTTATTTCTAATTTTCTTGAGAACGGTTTCGAATTTTTGAAAGGTCGGAACGGTACAACGCGGAACAAACCTAGTACAAACTGGTACAACCGCGAGTTTTCAATTTTTCGGATTTTTGTTTTCTCAGTTGTACGACTCGACGCTTTGGTTACTTCGATTTTTCTCGAAATCCAAAAGCATTAAACAGTTTCTTGGAACGGTACAATGTTCGGTACAACTAGTATAATTCAGTACAATCGCGAAAAATCGAAATTTCCAAAAATGAGGGGCTAATTTTTTTTCCTATATTCTAATTTTCTCGAGAACGGTTTCGAATTTTTGAAAGGTCGGAACGGTACAACGCGGTGCAAACCTAGTACAACCGCGAGTTTTCAATTTTTCGGATTTTTTTTTCTCAGTAGCACGACTCGATACTTTGGTTATTTCTAATTTTCTTGAGAACGGTTTCGAATTTTTGAAAGGTCGGAACGGTACAACGCGGAACAAACCTAGTACAAACTGGTACAACCGCGAGTTTTCAATTTTTCGGATTTTTGTTTTCTCAGTTGTACGACTCGACGCTTTGGTTACTTCGATTTTTCTCGAAATCCAAAAGGATTAAACAGTTTCTTGGAACGGTACAATGTTCGTTACAACTAGTATAATTCAGTACAATCGCGAAAAATCGAAATTTCCAGAAATGAGGGGCTAATTTTTTTTCCTATTTTCTAATTTTCTCGAGAACGGTTTCGAATTTTTGAAAGGTCGGAACGGCACAACGCGGTACGAACCTAGTACAAACTGGTACAACCGCGAGTTTTCAATTTTTCGGATTTTTTTTTCTCAGTAGTACGACTCGATACTTTGGTTATTTCTAATTTTCTCGAGAACGGTTTCGAATTTTTGAAAGGTCGGAACGGTACAACGCGGTACAAACCTAGTACAAACTGGTACAACCGCGAGTTTTCAATTTTTCGGATTTTTTTTTCTCTGTTTTACGACTCGACGCTTTGGTTATTTCGATTTTTCTCGAAAACCAAAAGAGTTAAACAGTTTCTTGGAACGGTACAATGTTCGGTACAACTAGTATAATTCAGTACAATCGCGAAAAATCGAAATTTCCAAAAATGAGGGGCTAATTTTTTTTTCTATTTTCTAATTTTCTCGAGAACGGTTTCGAATTTTTGAAAGGTCGGAACGGTACAACGCGGTACAAACCTAGTACAAACTGGTACAACCGCGAGTTTTCAATTTTTCGGATTTTTTTTCTCAGAACCACGACTCGATACTTTGGTTATTTCTAATTTTCTCGAGAACGGTTTCAAATTTTTGAAAGGTCGGAACGGTACTACGCGGAACAAACCTAGTACAAACTGGTACAACCGCGAGTTTTCAATTTTTCGGATTTTTTTTTTCTCAGTAGAACGACTCGATACTTTCGTTATTTCTAATTTTCTCGAGAACGGTTTCGAATTTTTGAAAGGTCGGAACGGTACAACGCGGTACGAACCTAGTACAAACTGGTACAACGCGAGTTTTCAATTTTTCGAATTTTTTTTTCTCAGTAGAACGACTCGATACTTTGGTTATTTCTAATTTTCTCGAGAACGGTTTTGAATTTTTGAAAGGTCGGAACGGTACAACGCGGTACAAACTGGTACAAACTGGTACAACCGCGAGTTTTCAATTTTTCGGATTTTTTTTTCTCAGTATAACGACTCGATACTTTGGTTATTTCTAATTTTCTCGAGAACGGTTTCGAATTTTTGAAAGGTCGGAACGGTACAACGCGGTATGAACCTAGTACAAACTGGTACAACCGCGAGTTTTCAATTTTTCGGATTTTTTTTTCTCAGTAGTACGACTCGATACTTTGGTTATTTCTAATTTTCTCGAGAACGGTTTCGAATTTATGAAAGGTCGGAACGGTACAACGCGGTACAAACCTAGTACAAACTGGTACAACCGCGAGTTTTCAATTTTTCGGATTTTTTTTTCTCTGTTTTAGGACTCGACGCTTTGGTTATTTCGATTTTTCTCGAAAACCAAAAGAGTTAAACAGTTTCTTGGAACGGTACAATGTTCGGTACAACTAGTATAATTCAGTACAATCGCGAAAAATCGAAATTTCCAAAAATGAGGGGCTAATTTTTTTTCCTATATTCTAATTTTCTCGAGAACGGTTTCGAATTTTTGAAAGGTCGGAACGGTACAACGCGGTGCAAACCTAGTACAACCGCGAGTTTTCAATTTTTCGGATTTTTTTTTCTCAGTAGCACGACTCGATACTTTGGTTATTTCTAATTTTCTTGAGAACGGTTTCGAATTTTTGAAAGGTCGGAACGGTACAACGCGGAACAAACCTAGTACAAACTGGTACAACCGCGAGTTTTCAATTTTTCGGATTTTTGTTTTCTCAGTTGTACGACTCGACGCTTTGGTTACTTCGATTTTTCTCGAAATCCAAAAGGATTAAACAGTTTCTTGGAACGGTACAATGTTCGTTACAACTAGTATAATTCAGTACAATCGCGAAAAATCGAAATTTCCAGAAATGAGGGGCTAATTTTTTTTCCTATTTTCTAATTTTCTCGAGAACGGTTTCGAATTTTTGAAAGGTCGGAACGGCACAACGCGGTACGAACCTAGTACAAACTGGTACAACCGCGAGTTTTCAATTTTTCGGATTTTTTTTTCTCAGTAGTACGACTCGATACTTTGGTTATTTCTAATTTTCTCGAGAACGGTTTCGAATTTTTGAAAGGTCGGAACGGTACAACGCGGTACAAACCTAGTACAAACTGGTACAACCGCGAGTTTTCAATTTTTCGGATTTTTTTTTCTCTGTTTTACGACTCGACGCTTTGGTTATTTCGATTTTTCTCGAAAACCAAAAGAGTTAAACAGTTTCTTGGAACGGTACAATGTTCGGTACAACTAGTATAATTCAGTACAATCGCGAAAAATCGAAATTTCCAAAAATGAGGGGCTAATTTTTTTTTCTATTTTCTAATTTTCTCGAGAACGGTTTCGAATTTTTGAAAGGTCGGAACGGTACAACGCGGTACAAACCTAGTACAAACTGGTACAACCGCGAGTTTTCAATTTTTCGGATTTTTTTTCTCAGAACCACGACTCGATACTTTGGTTATTTCTAATTTTCTCGAGAACGGTTTCAAATTTTTGAAAGGTCGGAACGGTACTACGCGGAACAAACCTAGTACAAACTGGTACAACCGCGAGTTTTCAATTTTTCGGATTTTTTTTTTCTCAGTAGAACGACTCGATACTTTCGTTATTTCTAATTTTCTCGAGAACGGTTTCGAATTTTTGAAAGGTCGGAACGGTACAACGCGGTACGAACCTAGTACAAACTGGTACAACGCGAGTTTTCAATTTTTCGAATTTTTTTTTCTCAGTAGAACGACTCGATACTTTGGTTATTTCTAATTTTCTCGAGAACGGTTTTGAATTTTTGAAAGGTCGGAACGGTACAACGCGGTACAAACTGGTACAACCGCGAGTTTTCAATTTTTCGGATTTTTTTTCTCAGAACCACGACTCGATACTTTGGTTATTTCTAATTTTCTCGAGAACGGTTTCGAATTTTTGAAAGGTCGGAACGGCACAACGCGGCACGGACCTAGTACAAACTGGTACAACCGCGAGTTTTCAATTTTTCGGATTTTTTTTTCTCAGTAGTACGACTCGATACTTTGGTTATTTCTAATTTTCTCGAGAACGGTTTCGAATTTTTGAAAGGTCGGAACGGTACTACGCGGAACAAACCTAGTACAAACTGGTACAACCGCGAGTTTTCAATTTTTCGGATTTTTTTTTCTCAGTAGAACGACTCGATACTTTCGTTATTTCTAATTTTCTCGAGAACGGTTTCGAATTTTTGAAAGGTCGGAACGGTACAACGCGGTACGAACCTAGTACAAACTGGTACAACCGCGAGTTTTCAATTTTTCGGATTTTTTTTTATCTGTTTTACGACTCGACGCTTTGGTTATTTCGATTTCTCTCGAAAACCAAAAGAGTTAAACAGTTTCTTGGAACGGTACAATGTTCGGTACAACTAGTATAATTCAGTACAATCGCGAAAAATCGAAATTTCCAAAAATGAGGGACTAATTTTTTTTCCTATTTTCTAATTTTCTCGAGAACGGTTTCGAATTTTTGAAAGGTCGGAACGGTACAACGCGGTACGAACCTAGTACAAACTGGTACAACCGCGAGTTTTCAATTTTTCGGATTTTTTTTTATCTGTTTTACGACTCGAAGCTTTGGTTATTTCGATTTTTCTCGAAAACCAAAAGAGTTAAACAGTTGTTACGAGCCGGGGCTGCGGCAACGCGAGATGCCGGCGAGAAGGGTATTTCCCAAGGAATATGGTTTATGAGTTTGTTAGTTAGGTGCGTGGACGAACCTGATGCGAAATCAGGGAGCCACTAGGATTATTGACGGCGAGGACGAACCTGATGCGAAATCAGGGAGCCTCTAGGAATGGAGTCACACGCGGACGAACCTGATGCGAAATCAGGGAGCCGCAGGAGGGTGAAACGTCGTGAACGAACCCGATGCGAAATCGGGGAGTCACTAGGATAAAGTTCACAGACGAACCTGGTGCGAAACCAGGGAGCTGTTAGGAGGTTGGATTATTCACAGACAAACCTGGTGCGAAACCAGGGAGCTGTTAGGAAGTTGGTAGATTTACAGACGAACCTGATGCGAAATCAGGGAGCTGTAGGATACGGACGAACCTGATGCTAAATCAGGGAGCCGTAGGAGGGTGAGGTTTCGTGGACGAACCCGATGCGAAATCGGGGAGCCACTGGGTTGGTAAAGATTCCTTGTTTTGGATGAAAGGTTGCGACGAACCTGATGCGAGATCAGGGAGTCGCGGGAAATGTTAGTAATGCCTCGTAACTCTTAATTAATATTCGATACAACTCGAGCGGTAAAGTTGTATCAGTGGGTGAGTGCTACTAATATTATAAGGATCACTGGGTAAAAGATGGGTTTAACGATTCTACTCGATTTACACGTGAACACCATTCGTATATTCAATAATCAGTTATTGTACAAATGTAAGTGTCGCGATTAAATAATTAAATAAAGTGTGTAAGTTACCACTAGTTGCACGGTGTTGACGCACTGGCGATGCGGGGCGTAAGAGTGGCTATTTCGAAGTGCCAAATAGAATATAAACCGGACTCGCGGATTCTATGAGGTTAACTATGATTCTGACGGAGACTTTAGCTCGATCTAACTGAATATAACCAACTCTGTACGAGCGTGACACGACGTTACTCTACGCGTGACTGTACTGCTTTTAACCAACGAGGGTTGAAACCAAAGGGTTTATATAGTCCCATGATAAGTGGGGATTCATTAGAAATCTCCATATAAGGAAATCCTTTGGGGTCGTCGTCGTGTCATTCCCGTTCCCATGGTCGTATTCCAGATGGTCGAGATCAGGACCCCCTTAGTGATATGTGATAAACAAAAAGGCTCTTAGGGCGTTTTCCCTTCGCAGACGCGAGCTCGAAAAATTGTTGAGAGCGGCGTATGGGAAAATTCCACATACGTAACATCTCCCCCCTAAGATAAAACATCGCGATTCTCGTGATGCTTTTCAAAAGAAGGAAAAACGCTCTAAAAATCCCTTTGCAAGCAAAGTGTAATTGAGAATTGTCGGTGTAGTGTAATGTCATTGGTGTACTTATCGCTAGGTGTTGTGGGGTGTAAGAATTTAATTGTTGCTGGGCACCACGTAGCCGATCTGCAGCCAGTGCTCAATGAGGTCCAGTGGTGGTTGTCCGGGTAGCCGGTCGAGCGTCAGTGTTGCTGTGAGGCCGGTTGATGTCGGCTGGATGTTGGCGAGGAGGCCCTTCCTTCTCGCCATGACTACCTCCGCTACTTGCGTCGTCCTCTGGAGCGGTCGGCAGGATCGTAGTTTGACGCCTTTCAGGTAGACTCTCACTGCTTGCCAGGGTATGTTTCGGGAGCAGGGTGATCAGGACCATATTTGGACAGACGGTCGGCTTATCGTTTGCCGCGTACGGAAAATTGGCGTGTTTTAATTTGTTCTGATTCTTTGTTTAGATTATCTGAGGCTATATTCCGAATTCGAGTCATGTGTGTTATTAATTCTACTAAGTAGTCTCCAAATGACTTTAGTTTTTCGCCAGTTGGAAAAGAGCTTGGTTCCCGAGCTGGTTTTCCAAAGATTAATTCGTATGGGGTGAAATTTGTTGCTTCGTGAACGGATGTGTTGTAAGAGAACATTGCGAATGGTATTAATAAATCCCAGTCTTCGTAATTATCCATGTAATGCTTGAGGTATTCGGTGAGGACGATGTGACTTCGTTCCAGAGATCCATTGGTTTGTGGTCTATATCCTGAGGTTGTGATTTGCTTGATTTTGAATATTTCAGAAAGATTGGTCATAAGTGTTCCGATGAAGCTAGTTCCCTTGTCTGTTAGTATTGCGCGAGGTGTACCGTAAATTGCGATGAAATGTCTAGCGAAAGCATCTGCAATTGTAGCAGCTCGAATGTTAGGTATTGCTACGGCTACGCAATATTTCGTTAAGTTATCTTGAATGGTGAGAATATGTCTGTTCCCACTGGGTGTAATTGGTAAAGGTCCTACTGTGTCTAAGGAAATTTTGTCGAAGGCTCCTATAGGTGTGTCGGTGATTAACATCGGCTGACGAGTTTTCGCTCGAACTAATTTCTGTTCCTGACAACTTTTGCATCTTCGAATGTAGTCTTGAATGTCGTTGCGCATTTGTGACCAATGGAATTTTGATCGAATGCGTTTATAAGTCTTCGTTACTCCTTTATGTCCTCCAATTAAACTGTCGTGAGCTTCACAAATGATAGGCTGTCTGTCTTCTTCGGATGGTGTGGTGATGGTACAATTGCATAGAATAATCTGCAGGCCTGTTCCTACGAAAACCTCTTCTAATATCTTGACGAATTCGTTGGATGGTATTTTGTGAAGGTCCCCCGTGGCGGAAATTCGAAATGACTTAATCTGATTTTGATCCAAGGTGTGTCGAAGAATTTTCAAACCATTGAACACATCTACTCTTTTAATATTATCAAAGAAATTGTCTGAGATTATTATACTAAATGTTTTAAATAATCCATTGTCCGTAGTTATCATGTTTCCCTTTTTTGGTTGTTCTGCTAGAAGATTTGGTTTATTGATTAGTTCAGTGTCTAGCAGTAATTTTCCAACGGGGTTTACTAAATTGCAATCAGCAGAAATGAAGTGTACGTAATGTCCTTCTTCAGCGGTAAAAGTATTTGAAGAAACGATAATTTTAAGCGGTTGGTCTAATGGGATCTCTTCCAAATCGTCAAGGTCGTTTGAATCCTCGAATTCGGTAGTGAAGAAAGGGTAAGGGTCAAGCGTGTGGTCGAAGACCTTAGGTTGTGTTGACCTGCTGTCAAGTGGTTGTCCCACACTTGCTTCGGTCGTAGTTTTTGCAGGTAGCTGGTTTATTGAGGGTTGTAAAGGTTTATCCATGACTTCTGATGATACCTGCGGTGTGCTGAGTAAATCTTGTTGGAAGATTCTTGCATTTTCTATTACAGTATTTTCAAGTGGCTCCTCAAACGATATTAAATTGTCTAATATGGTCTGGTCCTTATCTGAAGGGACGATTTGAGTGGAATTTGCTGCGGGTGAAAAACTGTTTATGGTCTCCTGGCGTTCATCTGGCATGGTTACCTCTTGAGATAAGCTGGGAAAAGATCGGTTTTTGTATATTATTGGAGAATGTTGAACGTTCCCACGTGCGGTTTCTTCTTCTGAGCTACTGCTTGTCTCTCGGTATTTGGGTCGGCTTTCTCTATCTCGTTGTAACTGTCGTATGCGGTGTCCGATTGTTTCAATATTGGCATCTGTTTTCGGTGTCTGGGCTTTGAAATCGGGATCCCGAAGCTCTCTTGGAATAAGTGGTAGGCAGGCAGACGTGGGGTTGCGCGATAATGCGTCTGCGTTCTTATTCGTCTTTCCGGATTTATGGACAACCTGGTAGTCGTATTCCAAAAGACGGAGCTTCCATTTCATAAGTCTAGAAGTTGGGTCCTTGACAGAATGTAACCAGACAAGTGGTCTGTGATCTGTAACGAGGGTGAATGGGGTTCCGTAGATGTAAGGCCTGAAGTATCTTACGGCGTAAACCATGGCCAAACATTCCTTTTCCGTAGCTGAATAATTCTTCTCAGGTTTATTTAGGCTGCGAGATGCGTAGGCAATCGGCAGGTCGTTTCCTATCTCTCCTTGACTGAGTACGGCTCCAATAGCATAATCAGATGCATCTGTTGTTACAATGAAAGGTTTACTGAAATCAGGGTATTGCAATATGGGTTGTTGACAAAGTTCGTTGCGTAATTGTTTGAAACTCTGATCTTGCTCTTCTGTCCATTTGAATTTGATGCCTTTGCCTAATAAGTTAATTAATGGTTTTGCCTTTGTGGTGAAATTAGGTACAAATCTTCGATAATATCCTACAAGTCCCAAAAATTGTTGAATGTTCTTCTGCGAGGTGGGGGTGGGAAAATCTTGAACCGATCTTAATTTCCTAGGGTCAGGTCTTACTCCTTCCTTTGAAATAATGTGTCCAAGGTATGCAACTTCCTTTCGCAGGAATTGGCACTTGTTGGTTTGAAGGGTTAATCCGTGTTCTCGAAGGCGGTTTAACAATTTTTTGACTTTGATATTGTGTTCCTGTAACGATGATGCGTAAATCACTATGTCGTCCAGGTAGACAAAGAGGTCTGTTCCTTGAAGTCCAGTGAGTGCTTGATCCATCAGGCGTTGAAAGGTGGGTGGTGCATTCTTTAATCCGAAAGGCATTCGAGAAAATTCATAATGTCCATTTGGGGTAGTGAATTTTTTGCCTTATCCTTCGGATCCATCTCTATTTGATGAAATCCACTGGCGAGGTCAAATACTGAAAAATATTTAGCTCCTCCTAATCGGTCTAAAATCTCTGTGATTTGAGGTAATGGGTACTTATCAGAAATTGTTATTTCATTGAGGCCGCGAAAATCTATTACTAGACGCCAACGTTTCACTCCGTTTTCGTCTTCTTTCTTTGGGACGATCCATAAAGGTGAATTGTATGGAGATTTTGAAGGTGTAATTATACCATTTGATAATAGTGCGCTTATTTGCTTTTGAATTTCCTTTTGATGTATGAGAGGATAGCGATATTGTCTTGTGTTTATTGGAACATCGTTGGATGTATGGATTGAATGTTTAAAGTCGCGGGCCTTCCCAAGTTTATCTCCAGGAAGATAGAATCGGTCGGGAAAATCTCTAACTAGATTAGTAACGAAATCTAGTTCCTCCTTGTTCAAATGTTTAGTGTTTAGGGCTTCTAAGATTTTTTGTATCCTATCTTCGTGTGTTCCGAATTTTGACGGGTGTTCTACAGCTGGGTAAAAATCTTCGTCCGATGACCCGAAAATATCGAATGGCTCTAATGTTTGTGGTTCTATCTCCACGTCTAGGGGTTCATCGCTGGTATTTGTTGCCATAACATAACACTTCCCTTTATTGTTACTCACAATTGCTTCCCCTATGTAAAGATGTTCGAGGGTCTTGATACGTGGTAAATATCCTTCCTTAATCCTCGAGTTTGTAATTGTTATAGCAATCTGTTGCGACGTCCGGGGCTCGATACGATGTTTGGTCGATGTCAGTCGCTCCTTCATTTGAGGTAGATCTTGATAGTTTGAAAAACGTAGAGGTCGGGTTGGTTTATTTTTTAATACCAGAGTCCCATGATAATAGGAGATTTCGGCCTCCTCCTGTTTTAAAAATGGGCTTCCTATAAGTCCATCTGCATCTATGGCAAGCTCTTTTACTACATAGAAAAGTGCAGGAGCTTCGTGAATATGAAGAATTGTTGTTCCTAAAGTATGAATTGGATTAGTGGTAATTCCGGTTAACTCGATTTCTTCCCGAGAACTTATTGTTGCCTTTTCTCCCAGGGCATTAATGACTACTAAATTAACGGATGCTCCACCGTCGATTAAGAATTCTCCCGTTCCTGACTCCAATTCTGGAACCTTGATGTTGATGCGTGGGGCAGGTGCTTCCTTGATGAGGGTTCCTCTTCGAAGCGGACTGTCCTTTGGCGAGCTTCCTTGTTTCCGCTCATCGTGTCGCCTATACGTTGAGCGCGATCGAAGTTTAAAGACTTGTTTGATTCAACGGACGAATCTCGCGAGTCTCGTTGATATCTCGGATTACGCGGTTGTTTCCTACAGGATTTTCCGTCGTGTCCGGCTGTGCCGCAATGCCAGCAATATAAACTCGGCTTGCGATCTTTATCGGGATTTTTTAAAATGGAATAATGTTTTTCTCCATCATCTGCGTATGATGAGTCGGAGCGATAAGAAGGGGATTTCGAGGGGCTCCGGTGACGCAAAGTCCAGGCCGTCGTGCGTGTCCGTCCTTCTCGTTCCTCTTCCAAACCAGATATTCTAAGAGACCGATCCCTATTCTGGTCGTATCTACTCGGAGAAAGTGGGTACGACACTTCGCGGTCGTGGTGGCGAGAATCTTCGGTGTAATGATCTCGGCGAGACCACCTGGAGGGTGATTCATTACGGGGCGACTGTCGCCGATTCCTTAATTTTCTATCTATCTGTAGCACGGCGTCGTAAGCTTGTTCAAGTGTTTTGATGTCTTGAATCTGAGCCGACACTTTCCAAGAAATTCGATCCGGTAAACCATCGATGAAGTTTTCTTTAACGTCCTTTTCCATTTCTTTGACGAAATCTTCAGCGTGATCCGAATACCTTTCCCGAATAGCTCCGCGCGCACAATAAACGAGATGGCTAGTTCTGTCGACGTACTTTCGCAGACTTTCTCCTTCGCGAATGCTTAGTTTCGCGATTTCGACTTGAAAATACGATAAACTTCTTCCTGGCGCGAATCTCTTTTTCAAATGTTGAACTAATTTCTTAACAGACTCGAATTTATGTTCTAACGTGCACCTGCGTGCCGGACCGATCAGTTTCGTTAGTATTATCGCAAGATACTCAGCTTCCGTACCCTCAGGAATCAAAGTTAACCCGTCTTCCACATTTTGTGCAAAGCGCGTCAAGGGTGGACTTTCACCGTCGAAGGTTGGAATTGACATAGTAATATTCTGTATACATGTCCGTTGCGTCAAAAGCGACATTGAGTTTGCAATTGAAACTGTCAGGTTCATTATATCGTTAGAAGAGACGTTCGCCTGTGCGGTTGCCATTTTAAAATTACTAAGTGACTTGACTAGAGAAAACTAGTATATTGTCGATAACAAATTACGAGTGATTTTAACGTATTTAAAAACCCAAATTTTACGGCGATTCTAATGCAGTAGCATCCCACCGCTGTCACCAGTTCTGTTACGAGCCGGGGCTGCGGCAACGCGAGAGGCCGGCGAGAAGGGTATTTCCCAAGGAATATGGTTTATGAGTTTGTTAGTTAGGTGCGTGGACGAACCTGATGCGAAATCAGGGAGCCACTAGGATTATTGACGGCGAGGACGAACCTGAAGCGAAATCAGGGAGCCTCTAGGAATGGAGTCACACGCGGACGAACCTGATGCGAAATCAGGGAGCCGCAGGAGGGTGAAACGTCGTGAACGAACCCGATGCGAAATCGGGGAGTCACTAGGATAAAGTTCACAGACGAACCTGGTGCGAAACCAGGGAGCTGTTAGGAGGTTGGATTATTCACAGACAAACCTGGTGCGAAACCAGGGAGCTGTTAGGAAGTTGGTAGATTTACAGACGAACCTGATGCGAAATCAGGGAGCTGTAGGATACGGACGAACCTGATGCTAAATCAGGGAGCCGTAGGAGGGTGAGGTTTCGTGGACGAACCCGATGCGAAATCGGGGAGCCACTGGGTTGGTAAAGATTCCTTGTTTTGGATGAAAGGTTGCGACGAACCTGATGCGAGATCAGGGAGTCGCGGGAAATGTTAGTAATGCCTCGTAACTCTTAATTAATATTCGATACAACTCGAGCGGTAAAGTTGTATCAGTGGGTGAGTGCTACTAATATTATAAGGATCACTGGGTAAAAGATGGGTTTAACGATTCTACTCGATTTACACGTGAACACCATTCGTATATTCAATAATCAGTTATTGTACAAATGTAAGTGTCGCGATTAAATAATTAAATAAAGTGTGTAAGTTACCACTAGTTGCACGGTGTTGACGCACTGGCGATGCGGGGCGTAAGAGTGGCTATTTCGAAGTGCCAAATAGAATATAAACCGGACTCGCGGATTCTATGAGGTTAACTATGATTCTGACGGAGACTTTAGCTCGATCTAACTGAATATAACCAACTCTGTACGAGCGTGACACGACGTTACTCTACGCGTGACTGTACTGCTTTTAACCAACGAGGGTTGAAACCAAAGGGTTTATATAGTCCCATGATAAGTGGGGATTCATTAGAAATCTCCATATAAGGAAATCCTTTGGGGTCGTCGTCGTGTCATTCCCGTTCCCATGGTCGTATTCCAGATGGTCGAGATCAGGACCCCCTTAGTGATATGTGATAAACAAAAAGGCTCTTAGGGCGTTTTCCCTTCGCAGACGCGAGCTCGAAAAATTGTTGAGAGCGGCGTATGGGAAAATTCCACATACGTAACAAACATATAGACTCAGACTGAGAATTATCCCAGAGAGCATTTGAAAAAATATTAAATGTGTTCGGCCCTGTCACTATTGATTTAGCCAAAAAAACCCACAGACACCGATTTTCTGAAAGTGCTATGTATTTCGCTAAATATAAAAAAACAGCAACGAAATTCAAAATTCCGGCCGGAGGGATCGATAGAGAATTGAATTGGGAAGAATTTAAAAAAAATCGACAAGTTTACTAAAAAATTACGACCTGTACGGTGATTTAAACAAAAAGTGTGATTATGTACCACTGTGCGCCGCCGACGTCGCCGCCATCTACAGCGATGCCGGCCACGGCTGATGGTAAATATATACATATTTTAAGGATTTATATGCGTTTAGAATGCTTGAAAATTTGTCTAATTTAAATAAAAAATATTTGACTAATAAATTTATTTTTTACTAATTAGAGAACCGCGCGCATCGCGCCACCAACGCGCTGCCAGAAGAATGAGGGCCAGGCAAGAGGAGTGGGCCTTCATTAACGCTTTAAAAGAGCAGGCCACCTCCCTCCCTGCTTGCGCTATGCACCAGAACAGCCGCGTCCGTGGCGACCGTAATTAATAATAATATATAAAATAAATAAATATTTTATTATTTTATCACATAAACAAAATGTACTTATTTTTCATTTACTCGTACAACTCGCGCTCCTTGGAACCGTCCGGTGCCTGTCGTTCACATTTTGAGCATTATCAGTAGCGGCAGTATCAAGAAATTTGTGGGAGTTTATTGTGATGAGTAGAGGATGAATAATTTTTATTGATAGAGGGAGTGATTTATTCTGGAATTGAGTGAAGCTTTATCCATGAGTTCAAAGTAGCAGTGGTGAAAATCGGAGTTTTTGAGTATGTAAGTGTGTTGTGATGAGTAGAGGCTGCTTGGATTATCTGTAAATATATAAAAGCCACATTTTAGTTATATACAGGGTGTCCCACGGTAGAGTGGACAGAGCGATTTCTCCTAAAGTATTGTCGCTAAAAATATGAAAAAATTAGGGAATGCATGGTTCGAAAGAGCCGACTAATTAGCCCGAACGAATTTTTTTTTCGATTATTATTTTACAAGATACGATGGTCAAGTTCGGTTTTTCAAATGGGACTAATTTTTTTGAAGTCCTGAGTTGATAGTGCGTTAAAAGACAAAATCAATAAGCATTAATGTATACACTTTATTTCCACTACTTTTTTTAATATCGCGCTTGCAAATTTACTGATTTTCAGTGGAAAAACCGTTCTTGGACTGGCAAGGACCGGGGTCAGTTTTACTGTCGTCACGGGTAGCACTGCCTTTTGAAATAGATACCTACCTGCCAAAGGTCTACCCCGGCCCACGGGCTGGACAATTCTTTTCCGTCAGAAATGCTACTTAGGAAGGTACATCTGCAGTATCGAGAAGCGCACCGTTACTTTTATTTCGCACTTGCTTCTACGCTCGGATGACCGGTTCTTTTGGGAGGGATGCACGTTCGATTGATTAGGTTAGAAGGTGTGAAAGTTGCTAGACTAAATTTCAACCATAGCGAGCAGATTGCATCAGAACCAATCGGATTTGCATCCCTCACAAACAGCGGCTCTCTTGAAGAGGCCTTCTTCACAGCAATACCTCCTCCCCAATGCCCACCTTCTCTCGCACGGAATACGTCAACGCATGCTTTCGTTTTGATATCGAAGCTCATGTTTATACTCGAGAGGACCACGCGTGGACAGCGGGTTACCCCTTTTCTTTCTGTGTCTCTCCACAAGGAGTATTGACGGTGGATTGTACGAGCGTAGATGTCCGGATGCTAGTTATTGAATTCAGGAGAGGATAGAAACATTTCATTACAAAACACACATGTACTATAATTAAAGTAAATCGTATTCCTCTCGGGCAAGAGTCGCCCGACGCTTGTCGAAGAGATGCGGCCTGGTACCCCGTGGCGAGGGCTACCCTTCGCAGTGCCTCACCCGATTTTTATGGCTTTTTCCGGAAAAAGGTACGAATCCTGGGCCCAGCGTAGCGAATTGGGGTCGAACCCCGGCAGTCAAGGGTATAATATCCATTACAGGGTATTAAAAAATTATTTTCTTCATCGTATCGAAAGGAAAGTGTCGCCGATGGATTCCTTAGGTTTTTCTGATTAAAATCATACCAAATATCAGGCAAATCGGACTACTTTGACACAACTTACTTGTATTCCCTATGTAAAAGTTGTCCGATTTGCACGACATTTGGCATGATTTTCATCGGAAAACCCCAAGGAATCCATCGGCGACACTTCCATATCCATACGATAAAGAATAGAGAATTATTTTATTTTATAAAAAGATACAGGGTAATTCTCTCGCTACGCCTGTCACCCCGTGGCGAGGACAACACCCCGCAGTGCCCATCGAATTTTATGGCTTTCGGTCCTCGGAGGGTTTGGAATATCATTAACACGTGAGATTTTTATGACTTTTTCCGGAAAAAGGTACGAATCCTGGGTCGAGCGTAGCGAATTAGGGTCGAACCCCGGCAGTCAAGGGTGTCACATCCATTACAGCATATTAAAAAATTATTTTCTTCGTCGTATCAAAAGGACAGTGCCGCCGATGGATTCCTTATGTTTTTCTGATGAAAATCATACCAAATATCTTGTGAATCGGACGACTTTTACACAGAGAATACAAATAGGGTGTGTCAAAGTAGTCCGATCTGCATCATATTTGGTATGATTTTCATCGGAAAAACATAAGGAATCCATCAGCGTCATTTCCCTTTCGATACGATGAAGAAAAAAATTTCTTAATACGTTGTAATGGATATTAGACCCTCGACTGCCGGGGTTCGGCCCTAATTCGCTACGCTCGACCCAGGATTCGTACCTTTTTCCGGAAAAAGCCATAAAAATCGAGTGGGGCCCTGCGAAGGACTGTCCCGGCGACGGGGTACCAGGGGCCGCATCTCCTTGACGGACGCTGCTCCAGAATTACCCTGTATCTGTTTAAGAAATAAAATAATTCCTTGTACTTTATCGTATGGATATGGAAGTGTCGCCGAGGGATTCCTTGGGGTTTTCCGATGAAAATCATACCAAATGTCGTGCAAATCGGACAACTTTTACATCAGGTGTACAAATAGCCTCTGTCAAAGTAGCCCGATTTGCATGATATTTGGTATGATTTTCATCGGAAAAACATAAGGAATCCATCGGCGTCATTTCCCTTTCGATACGATGAAGAAAAAAATTTCTTAATACGTTGTAATGGATATTAGACCCTCGACTGCCGGGGTTCGACCCTAATTCGCTACGCTCGACCCAGGATTCGTACCTTTTTCCGGAAAAAGCCATAAAAATCGAGTGAGGCCCTGCGAAGGACTGTCCCCGCCACGGGGTACCAGAGGCCGCATCTCTTCGACGAGCGTCGGGCGACTCCTGCCCGAGAGGAATACGATTTACTTTAATTATAGTACATGTGTGTTTTGTAATAAAATGTTTCTATCCTCTCCTGAATTCAATAACTGGCATCGAGACATCTACGCTCCTACAATCCACCGTCAATACTCCTCGTGGAGAGACACAGGAAGAAAAGGGGTAACCCGCTGTCCACGCGTGGTCCTCTCGAGTATAAACACGAGCTCCGATATTAAAACAGAAGCATGCGTTGACGTATTCCGTGCGAGAGAAGGCGGGCATTGGGGAGGAGGTATTTCTGTGAAGAAGGCCTCTTCAAGAGAGCAGCCGTTTGTGAGGGATGCAAATCCGATTGGTTCTGATATTCCGATGGTTGATATTTTGTCTAGCAACTTTCACACCTTCTAACCTAATCAATCGAACGTGCATCCCTCCCAAAAGAACCGGTCATCCGAGCGTAGAAGCAAGTGCGAAATAAAAGTAACGGTGCGCTTCTCGATACTGCAGATGTACCTTCCTAAGTGGCATTTCTGACGGAAAAGAATTGTCCAGCCCGTGGGCCGGGGTAGACCTTTGGCAGGTAGGTATCTATTTCAAAAGGCAGTGCTACCCGTGACGACAGTAAAACTGACCCCGGTCCTTGCCAGTCCAAGAACGGTTTTTCCACTGAAAATCAGGAAATTTGCAAGCGAAATATCTTAAAAACCAGTGGAAATAAAGTGTATACATTATAGCTTATTGATTTTGTCTTTTAACGCACTATCAACTTAGGACTTCCAAAAAGTTAGTGCCATTTGAAAATCCGAACTTGACCATCGTATCTTTTAAAATAATAATCGAAAAAAAAATTCGTTCGGGCGAAAAAGATGGTCCCCTCGTACCATGCATTCCCTATTTTTTTCAGATTTTTAATAACAATACTTTAGGAGATATAGCTCTGTCCACTCTACCGTGGGACACCCTGTATATCTAGACTAACGAGATCTCTCGTTATACAACCGTCTTCTATATCTAGACTAACGGGATACGTCGTTGGACAAACGTCTTCTATATCTAGACTAACGGGATCCGTCTGTACAACCGTCTTCTATATCTAGACTAACGGGATCCGTCTGTACAACCGTCTTCTATATCTAGACTAACGAGATCTCTCGTTATACAACCGTCTTCTATATCTAGACTAACGAGATCCGTCTGTACAACCGCCTTCTATATCTAGACTAACGAGATCCGTCTGCACAACCGTCTTCTATATCTAGACTAACGAGATCCGTCTGTACAACCGTTTTCTATATCTAGACTAACGAGATCCGTCTGAACAACCGTCTTCTATATCTAGACTAACGAGATCCGTCTGTACAACCGTCTTCTATATCTAGACTAACGAGATCCGTCTGTACAACCGTCTTCTATATCTAGACTAACGAGATCCGTCTGTACAACCATCTTCTATATCTAGACTAACGAGATCCGTCTGTACAACCGTCTTCTATATCTAGACTAACGAGATCTCTCGTTATACAACCGTCTTCTATATCTAGACTAACGGGATACGTCGTTGGACAAACGTCTTCTATATCTAGACTAACGATATCTCTCGTTATACAACCGTCTTTTATATCTAGACTAACGGGATCCGTCTGTACAACCGTCTTCTATATCTAGACTAACGAGATCTCTGGTTATACAACCGTCTTCTATATCTAGACTAACGAGATCCGTCTGTACAACCGCCTTCTATATCTAGACTAACGAGATCCGTCTGCACAACCGTCTTCTATATCTAGACTAACGAGATCCGTCTGTACAACCGTTTTCTATATCTAGACTAACGAGATCCGTCTGAACAACCGTCTTCTATATCTAGACTAACGAGATCCGTCTGTACAACCGTCTTCTATATCTAGACTAACGAGATCCGTCTGTACAACCGTCTTCTATATCTAGACTAACGAGATCCGTCTGTACAACCATCTTCTATATCTAGACTAACGAGATCCGTCTGTACAACCGTCTTCTATATCTAGACTAACGAGATCTCTCGTTATACAACCGTCTTCTATATCTAGACTAACGGGATACGTCGTTGGACAAACGTTTTCTATATCTAGACTAACGAGATCCGTCTGTACAACCGTCTTCTATATCTAGACTAACGAGATCCGTCTGTACAACCGTCTTCTATATCTAGACTAACGATATCTCTCGTTATACAACCGTCTTCTATATCTAGACTAACGGGATCCGTCTGTACAACCGTCTTCTATATCTAGACTAACGAGATCTCTCGTTATACAACCGTCTTCTATATCTAGACTAACGAGATCCGTCTGTACAACCGTCTTCTATATCTAGACTAACGAGATCCATCTGTACAACCGTCTTCTATATCTAGACTAAGGAGATCCGTCTGTACAACCGTCATCTATATCTAGACTAACGAGATCCGTCTGAACAACCGTCTTCTATATCTAGACTAACGAGATCCGTCTGCACAACCGTCTTCTATATCTAGACTAACGAGATCCGTCTGAACAACCGTCTTCTATATCTAGACTAACGAGATCCGTCTGTACAACCGTTTTCTATATCTAGACTAACGAGATCCGTCTGAACAACCGTCTTCTATATCTAGACTAACGAGATCCGTCTGTACAACCGTCTTCTATATCTAGACTAACGAGATCCGTCTGTACAACCGTCTTCTATATCTAGACTAACGAGATCCGTCTGTACAACCATCTTCTATATCTAGACTAACGAGATCCGTCTGTACAACCGTCTTCTATATCTAGACTAACGAGATCTCTCGTTATACAACCGTCTTCTATATCTAGACTAACGGGATACGTCGTTGGACAAACGTCTTCTATATCTAGACTAACGATATCTCTCGTTATACAACCGTCTTTTATATCTAGACTAACGGGATCCGTCTGTACAACCGTCTTCTATATCTAGACTAACGAGATCTCTCGTTATACAACCGTCTTCTATATCTAGACTAACGAGATCCGTCTGTACAACCGCCTTCTATATCTAGACTAACGAGATCCGTCTGCACAACCGTCTTCTATATCTAGACTAACGAGATCCGTCTGTACAACCGTTTTCTATATCTAGACTAACGAGATCCGTCTGAACAACCGTCTTCTATATCTAGACTAACGAGATCCGTCTGTACAACCGTCTTCTATATCTAGACTAACGAGATCCGTCTGTACAACCGTCTTCTATATCTAGACTAACGAGATCCGTCTGTACAACCATCTTCTATATCTAGACTAACGAGATCCGTCTGTACAACCGTCTTCTATATCTAGACTAACGAGATCTCTCGTTATACAACCGTCTTCTATATCTAGACTAACGGGATACGTCGTTGGACAAACGTTTTCTATATCTAGACTAACGAGATCCGTCTGTACAACCGTCTTCTATATCTAGACTAACGAGATCCGTCTGTACAACCGTCTTCTATATCTAGACTAACGATATCTCTCGTTATACAACCGTCTTCTATATCTAGACTAACGGGATCCGTCTGTACAACCGTCTTCTATATCTAGACTAACGAGATCTCTCGTTATACAACCGTCTTCTATATCTAGACTAACGAGATCCGTCTGTACAACCGTCTTCTATATCTAGACTAACGAGATCCATCTGTACAACCGTCTTCTATATCTAGACTAAGGAGATCCGTCTGTACAACCGTCATCTATATCTAGACTAACGAGATCCGTCTGAACAACCGTCTTCTATATCTAGACTAACGAGATCCGTCTGCACAACCGTCTTCTATATCTAGACTAACGAGATCCGTCTGAACAACCGTCTTCTATATCTAGACTAACGAGATCCGTCTGTACAACCGTCTTCTATATCTAGACTAACGAGATCTCTCGTTATACAACCGTCTTCTATATCTAGACTAACGGGATACGTCGTTGGACAAACGTCTTCTATATCTAGACTAACGAGATCCGTCTGAACAACCGTCTTCTATATCTAGACTAACGAGATCCGTCTGTACAACCGCCTTCTATATCTAGACTAACGAGATACGTCGTTGTACAACCATCTTCTATATCTAGACTAACGCGATCCGTCTGTACAACCGTTTTCTATATCGAGACTAACGAGATCCGTCTGTACAACCGTCTTCTATATCTAGACTAACGGGATACGACGTTGGACAAACGTCTTCTATATCTAGACTAACGAGATCCGTCTGTACAACCGTCTTCTATATCTAGACTAACGAGATCCGTCTGTACAACCGTTTTCTATATCTAGACTAACGAGATCCGTCTGTACAACCGTCTTCTATATCTAGACTAACGAGATCCATCTGTACAACCGTCTTCTATATCTAGACTAACGAGATCCGTCTGTACAACCGTCTTCTATATCTAGACTAACGAGATCCGTCTGTACAACCGTCTTCTATATCTAGACTAACGAGATCTCTCGTTATACAACCGTCTTCTATATCTAGACTAACGGGATACGTCGTTGGACAAACGTCTTCTATATCTAGACTAACGAGATCCGTCTGTACAACCGTCTTCTATATCTAGACTAACGAGATCCGTCTGTACAACCGTCTTCTATATCTAGACTAACGATATCTCTCGTTATACAACCGTCTTCTATATCTAGACTAACGGGATCCGTCTGTACAACCGTCTTCTATATCTAGACTAACGAGATCTCTCGTTATACAACCGTCTTCTATATCTAGACTAACGAGATCCGTCTGTACAACCGTCTTCTATATCTAGACTAACGAGATCCATCTGTACAACCGTCTTCTATATCTAGACTAAGGAGATCCGTCTGTACAACCGTCATCTATATCTAGACTAACGAGACCCGTCTGTACAACCGTCTTCTATATCTAGACTAACGAGATCCGTCTGCACAACCGTCTTCTATATCTAGACTAACGAGATCCGTCTGAACAACCGTCTTCTATATCTAGACTAACGAGATCCGTCTGTACAACCGCCTTCTATATCTAGACTAACGAGATCTCTCGTTATACAACCGTCTTCTATATCTAGACTAACGGGATACGTCGTTGGACAAACGTTTTCTATATCTAGACTAACGAGATCCGTCTGTACAACCGTCTTCTATATCTAGACTAACGAGATCCGTCTGTACAACCGTCTTCTATATCTAGACTAACGATATCTCTCGTTATACAACCGTCTTCTATATCTAGACTAACGGGATCCGTCTGTACAACCGTCTTCTATATCTAGACTAACGAGATCTCTCGTTATACAACCGTCTTCTATAGCTAGACTAACGAGATCCGTCTGTACAACCGTCTTCTATATCTAGACTAACGAGATCCATCTGTACAACCGTCTTCTATATCTAGACTAAGGAGATCCGTCTGTACAACCGTCATCTATATCTAGACTAACGAGATCCGTCTGAACAACCGTCTTCTATATCTAGACTAACGAGATCCGTCTGCACAACCGTCTTCTATATCTAGACTAACGAGATCCGTCTGAACAACCGTCTTCTATATCTAGACTAACGAGATCCGTCTGTACAACCGTTTTCTATATCTAGACTAACGAGATCCGTCTGAACAACCGTCTTCTATATCTAGACTAACGAGATCCGTCTGTACAACCGTCTTCTATATCTAGACTAACGAGATCCGTCTGTACAACCGTCTTCTATATCTAGACTAACGAGATCCGTCTGTACAACCATCTTCTATATCTAGACTAACGAGATCCGTCTGTACAACCGTCTTCTATATCTAGACTAACGAGATCTCTCGTTATACAACCGTCTTCTATATCTAGACTAACGGGATACGTCGTTGGACAAACGTCTTCTATATCTAGACTAACGATATCTCTCGTTATACAACCGTCTTTTATATCTAGACTAACGGGATCCGTCTGTACAACCGTCTTCTATATCTAGACTAACGAGATCTCTCGTTATACAACCGTCTTCTATATCTAGACTAACGAGATCCGTCTGTACAACCGCCTTCTATATCTAGACTAACGAGATCCGTCTGCACAACCGTCTTCTATATCTAGACTAACGAGATCCGTCTGTACAACCGTTTTCTATATCTAGACTAACGAGATCCGTCTGAACAACCGTCTTCTATATCTAGACTAACGAGATCCGTCTGTACAACCGTCTTCTATATCTAGACTAACGAGATCCGTCTGTACAACCGTCTTCTATATCTAGACTAACGAGATCCGTCTGTACAACCATCTTCTATATCTAGACTAACGAGATCCGTCTGTACAACCGTCTTCTATATCTAGACTAACGAGATCTCTCGTTATACAACCGTCTTCTATATCTAGACTAACGGGATACGTCGTTGGACAAACGTTTTCTATATCTAGACTAACGAGATCCGTCTGTACAACCGTCTTCTATATCTAGACTAACGAGATCCGTCTGTACAACCGTCTTCTATATCTAGACTAACGATATCTCTCGTTATACAACCGTCTTCTATATCTAGACTAACGGGATCCGTCTGTACAACCGTCTTCTATATCTAGACTAACGAGATCTCTCGTTATACAACCGTCTTCTATATCTAGACTAACGAGATCCGTCTGTACAACCGTCTTCTATATCTAGACTAACGAGATCCATCTGTACAACCGTCTTCTATATCTAGACTAAGGAGATCCGTCTGTACAACCGTCATCTATATCTAGACTAACGAGATCCGTCTGAACAACCGTCTTCTATATCTAGACTAACGAGATCCGTCTGCACAACCGTCTTCTATATCTAGACTAACGAGATCCGTCTGAACAACCGTCTTCTATATCTAGACTAACGAGATCCGTCTGTACAACCGTCTTCTATATCTAGACTAACGAGATCTCTCGTTATACAACCGTCTTCTATATCTAGACTAACGGGATACGTCGTTGGACAAACGTCTTCTATATCTAGACTAACGAGATCCGTCTGAACAACCGTCTTCTATATCTAGACTAACGAGATCCGTCTGTACAACCGCCTTCTATATCTAGACTAACGAGATACGTCGTTGTACAACCATCTTCTATATCTAGACTAACGCGATCCGTCTGTACAACCGTTTTCTATATCGAGACTAACGAGATCCGTCTGTACAACCGTCTTCTATATCTAGACTAACGGGATACGACGTTGGACAAACGTCTTCTATATCTAGACTAACGAGATCCGTCTGTACAACCGTCTTCTATATCTAGACTAACGAGATCCGTCTGTACAACCGTTTTCTATATCTAGACTAACGAGATCCGTCTGTACAACCGTCTTCTATATCTAGACTAACGAGATCCATCTGTACAACCGTCTTCTATATCTAGACTAACGAGATCCGTCTGTACAACCGTCTTCTATATCTAGACTAACGAGATCCGTCTGTACAACCGTCTTCTATATCTAGACTAACGAGATCTCTCGTTATACAACCGTCTTCTATATCTAGACTAACGGGATACGTCGTTGGACAAACGTCTTCTATATCTAGACTAACGAGATCCGTCTGTACAACCGTCTTCTATATCTAGACTAACGAGATCCGTCTGTACAACCGTCTTCTATATCTAGACTAACGATATCTCTCGTTATACAACCGTCTTCTATATCTAGACTAACGGGATCCGTCTGTACAACCGTCTTCTATATCTAGACTAACGAGATCTCTCGTTATACAACCGTCTTCTATATCTAGACTAACGAGATCCGTCTGTACAACCGTCTTCTATATCTAGACTAACGAGATCCATCTGTACAACCGTCTTCTATATCTAGACTAAGGAAATCCGTCTGTACAACCGTCATCTATATCTAGACTAACGAGACCCGTCTGTACAACCGTCTTCTATATCTAGACTAACGAGATCCGTCTGCACAACCGTCTTCTATATCTAGACTAACGAGATCCGTCTGAACAACCGTCTTCTATATCTAGACTAACGAGATCCGTCTGTACAACCGCCTTCTATATCTAGACTAACGAGATACGTCGTTGTACAACCATCTTCTATATCTAGACTAACGAGATCCGTCTGTACAACCGTCTTCTATATCTAGACTAACGAGATCCGTCTGTACAACCATCTTCTATATCTAGACTAACGAGATCCGTCTGTACAACCGTCTTCTATATCTAGACTAACGAGATCTCTCGTTATACAACCGTCTTCTATATCTAGACTAACGGGATACGTCGTTGGACAAACGTTTTCTATATCTAGACTAACGAGATCCGTCTGTACAACCGTCTTCTATATCTAGACTAACGAGATCCGTCTGTACAACCGTCTTCTATATCTAGACTAACGATATCTCTCGTTATACAACCGTCTTCTATATCTAGACTAACGGGATCCGTCTGTACAACCGTCTTCTATATCTAGACTAACGAGATCTCTCGTTATACAACCGTCTTCTATATCTAGACTAACGAGATCCGTCTGTACAACCGTCTTCTATATCTAGACTAACGAGATCCATCTGTACAACCGTCTTCTATATCTAGACTAAGGAGATCCGTCTGTACAACCGTCATCTATATCTAGACTAACGAGATCCGTCTGAACAACCGTCTTCTATATCTAGACTAACGAGATCCGTCTGCACAACCGTCTTCTATATCTAGACTAACGAGATCCGTCTGAACAACCGTCTTCTATATCTAGACTAACGAGATCCGTCTGTACAACCGTCTTCTATATCTAGACTAACGAGATCTCTCGTTATACAACCGTCTTCTATATCTAGACTAACGGGATACGTCGTTGGACAAACGTCTTCTATATCTAGACTAACGAGATCCGTCTGAACAACCGTCTTCTATATCTAGACTAACGAGATCCGTCTGTACAACCGCCTTCTATATCTAGACTAACGAGATACGTCGTTGTACAACCATCTTCTATATCTAGACTAACGCGATCCGTCTGTACAACCGTTTTCTATATCGAGACTAACGAGATCCGTCTGTACAACCGTCTTCTATATCTAGACTAACGGGATACGACGTTGGACAAACGTCTTCTATATCTAGACTAACGAGATCCGTCTGTACAACCGTCTTCTATATCTAGACTAACGAGATCCGTCTGTACAACCGTTTTCTATATCTAGACTAACGAGATCCGTCTGTACAACCGTCTTCTATATCTAGACTAACGAGATCCATCTGTACAACCGTCTTCTATATCTAGACTAACGAGATCCGTCTGTACAACCGTCTTCTATATCTAGACTAACGAGATCCGTCTGTACAACCGTCTTCTATATCTAGACTAACGAGATCTCTCGTTATACAACCGTCTTCTATATCTAGACTAACGGGATACGTCGTTGGACAAACGTCTTCTATATCTAGACTAACGAGATCCGTCTGTACAACCGTCTTCTATATCTAGACTAACGAGATCCGTCTGTACAACCGTCTTCTATATCTAGACTAACGATATCTCTCGTTATACAACCGTCTTCTATATCTAGACTAACGGGATCCGTCTGTACAACCGTCTTCTATATCTAGACTAACGAGATCTCTCGTTATACAACCGTCTTCTATATCTAGACTAACGAGATCCGTCTGTACAACCGTCTTCTATATCTAGACTAACGAGATCCATCTGTACAACCGTCTTCTATATCTAGACTAAGGAGATCCGTCTGTACAACCGTCATCTATATCTAGACTAACGAGACCCGTCTGTACAACCGTCTTCTATATCTAGACTAACGAGATCCGTCTGCACAACCGTCTTCTATATCTAGACTAACGAGATCCGTCTGAACAACCGTCTTCTATATCTAGACTAACGAGATCCGTCTGTACAACCGCCTTCTATATCTAGACTAACGAGATACGTCGTTGTACAACCATCTTCTATATCTAGACTAACGCGATCCGTCTGTACAACCGTTTTCTATATCGAGACTAACGAGATCCGTCTGTACAACCGTCTTCTATATCTAGACTAACGGGATACGACGTTGGACAAACGTCTTCTATATCTAGACTAACGAGATCCGTCTGTACAACCGTCTTCTATATCTAGACTAACGAGATAAGTCTGTACAACCGTTTTCTATATCTAGACTAACGAGATCCGTCTGAACAACCGTCTTCTATATCTAGACTAACGAGATCCGTCTGTACAACCGTCTTCTATATCTAGACTAACGAGATCCGTCTGTACAACCGTCTTCTATATCTAGACTAACGAGATCCGTCTGTACAACCGTCTTCTATATCTAGACTAACGAGATCCGTCTGTACAACCGTCTTCTATATCTAGACTAACGAGATCTCTCGTTATACAACCGTCTTCTATATCTAGACTAACGGGATACGTCGTTGGACAAACGTCTTCTATATCTAGACTAACGAGATCCGTCTGTACAACCGTCTTCTATATCTAGACTAACGAGATCCGTCTGTACAACCGTCTTCTATATCTAGACTAACGATATCTCTCGTTATACAACCGTCTTCTATATCTAGACTAACGGGATCCGTCTGTACAACCGTCTTCTATATCTAGACTAACGAGATCCGTCTGCACAACCGTCTTCTATATCTAGACTAACGAGATCCGTCTGAACAACCGTCTTCTATATCTAGACTAACGAGATCCGTCTGTACAACCGCCTTCTATATCTAGACTAACGAGATCTCTCGTTATACAACCGTCTTCTATATCTAGACTAACGGGATACGTCGTTGGACAAACGTCTTCTATATCTAGACTAACGGGATCCGTCTGTACAACCGTCTTCTATATCTAGACTAACGGGATCCGTCTGTACAACCGTCTTCTATATCTAGACTAACGAGATCTCTCGTTATACAACCGTCTTCTATATCTAGACTAACGAGATCCGTCTGTACAACCGCCTTCTATATCTAGACTAACGAGATCCGTCTGCACAACCGTCTTCTATATCTAGACTAACGAGATCCGTCTGTACAACCGTTTTCTATATCTAGACTAACGAGATCCGTCTGAACAACCGTCTTCTATATCTAGACTAACGAGATCCGTCTGTACAACCGTCTTCTATATCTAGACTAACGAGATCCGTCTGTACAACCGTCTTCTATATCTAGACTAACGAGATCCGTCTGTACAACCATCTTCTATATCTAGACTAACGAGATCCGTCTGTACAACCGTCTTCTATATCTAGACTAACGAGATCTCTCGTTATACAACCGTCTTCTATATCTAGACTAACGGGATACGTCGTTGGACAAACGTCTTCTATATCTAGACTAACGATATCTCTCGTTATACAACCGTCTTTTATATCTAGACTAACGGGATCCGTCTGTACAACCGTCTTCTATATCTAGACTAACGAGATCTCTGGTTATACAACCGTCTTCTATATCTAGACTAACGAGATCCGTCTGTACAACCGCCTTCTATATCTAGACTAACGAGATCCGTCTGCACAACCGTCTTCTATATCTAGACTAACGAGATCCGTCTGTACAACCGTTTTCTATATCTAGACTAACGAGATCCGTCTGAACAACCGTCTTCTATATCTAGACTAACGAGATCCGTCTGTACAACCGTCTTCTATATCTAGACTAACGAGATCCGTCTGTACAACCGTCTTCTATATCTAGACTAACGAGATCCGTCTGTACAACCATCTTCTATATCTAGACTAACGAGATCCGTCTGTACAACCGTCTTCTATATCTAGACTAACGAGATCTCTCGTTATACAACCGTCTTCTATATCTAGACTAACGGGATACGTCGTTGGACAAACGTTTTCTATATCTAGACTAACGAGATCCGTCTGTACAACCGTCTTCTATATCTAGACTAACGAGATCCGTCTGTACAACCGTCTTCTATATCTAGACTAACGATATCTCTCGTTATACAACCGTCTTCTATATCTAGACTAACGGGATCCGTCTGTACAACCGTCTTCTATATCTAGACTAACGAGATCTCTCGTTATACAACCGTCTTCTATATCTAGACTAACGAGATCCGTCTGTACAACCGTCTTCTATATCTAGACTAACGAGATCCATCTGTACAACCGTCTTCTATATCTAGACTAAGGAGATCCGTCTGTACAACCGTCATCTATATCTAGACTAACGAGATCCGTCTGAACAACCGTCTTCTATATCTAGACTAACGAGATCCGTCTGCACAACCGTCTTCTATATCTAGACTAACGAGATCCGTCTGAACAACCGTCTTCTATATCTAGACTAACGAGATCCGTCTGTACAACCGTTTTCTATATCTAGACTAACGAGATCCGTCTGAACAACCGTCTTCTATATCTAGACTAACGAGATCCGTCTGTACAACCGTCTTCTATATCTAGACTAACGAGATCCGTCTGTACAACCGTCTTCTATATCTAGACTAACGAGATCCGTCTGTACAACCATCTTCTATATCTAGACTAACGAGATCCGTCTGTACAACCGTCTTCTATATCTAGACTAACGAGATCTCTCGTTATACAACCGTCTTCTATATCTAGACTAACGGGATACGTCGTTGGACAAACGTCTTCTATATCTAGACTAACGATATCTCTCGTTATACAACCGTCTTTTATATCTAGACTAACGGGATCCGTCTGTACAACCGTCTTCTATATCTAGACTAACGAGATCTCTCGTTATACAACCGTCTTCTATATCTAGACTAACGAGATCCGTCTGTACAACCGCCTTCTATATCTAGACTAACGAGATCCGTCTGCACAACCGTCTTCTATATCTAGACTAACGAGATCCGTCTGTACAACCGTTTTCTATATCTAGACTAACGAGATCCGTCTGAACAACCGTCTTCTATATCTAGACTAACGAGATCCGTCTGTACAACCGTCTTCTATATCTAGACTAACGAGATCCGTCTGTACAACCGTCTTCTATATCTAGACTAACGAGATCCGTCTGTACAACCATCTTCTATATCTAGACTAACGAGATCCGTCTGTACAACCGTCTTCTATATCTAGACTAACGAGATCTCTCGTTATACAACCGTCTTCTATATCTAGACTAACGGGATACGTCGTTGGACAAACGTTTTCTATATCTAGACTAACGAGATCCGTCTGTACAACCGTCTTCTATATCTAGACTAACGAGATCCGTCTGTACAACCGTCTTCTATATCTAGACTAACGATATCTCTCGTTATACAACCGTCTTCTATATCTAGACTAACGGGATCCGTCTGTACAACCGTCTTCTATATCTAGACTAACGAGATCTCTCGTTATACAACCGTCTTCTATATCTAGACTAACGAGATCCGTCTGTACAACCGTCTTCTATATCTAGACTAACGAGATCCATCTGTACAACCGTCTTCTATATCTAGACTAAGGAGATCCGTCTGTACAACCGTCATCTATATCTAGACTAACGAGATCCGTCTGAACAACCGTCTTCTATATCTAGACTAACGAGATCCGTCTGCACAACCGTCTTCTATATCTAGACTAACGAGATCCGTCTGAACAACCGTCTTCTATATCTAGACTAACGAGATCCGTCTGTACAACCGTCTTCTATATCTAGACTAACGAGATCTCTCGTTATACAACCGTCTTCTATATCTAGACTAACGGGATACGTCGTTGGACAAACGTCTTCTATATCTAGACTAACGAGATCCGTCTGAACAACCGTCTTCTATATCTAGACTAACGAGATCCGTCTGTACAACCGCCTTCTATATCTAGACTAACGAGATACGTCGTTGTACAACCATCTTCTATATCTAGACTAACGCGATCCGTCTGTACAACCGTTTTCTATATCGAGACTAACGAGATCCGTCTGTACAACCGTCTTCTATATCTAGACTAACGGGATACGACGTTGGACAAACGTCTTCTATATCTAGACTAACGAGATCCGTCTGTACAACCGTCTTCTATATCTAGACTAACGAGATCCGTCTGTACAACCGTTTTCTATATCTAGACTAACGAGATCCGTCTGTACAACCGTCTTCTATATCTAGACTAACGAGATCCATCTGTACAACCGTCTTCTATATCTAGACTAACGAGATCCGTCTGTACAACCGTCTTCTATATCTAGACTAACGAGATCCGTCTGTACAACCGTCTTCTATATCTAGACTAACGAGATCTCTCGTTATACAACCGTCTTCTATATCTAGACTAACGGGATACGTCGTTGGACAAACGTCTTCTATATCTAGACTAACGAGATCCGTCTGTACAACCGTCTTCTATATCTAGACTAACGAGATCCGTCTGTACAACCGTCTTCTATATCTAGACTAACGATATCTCTCGTTATACAACCGTCTTCTATATCTAGACTAACGGGATCCGTCTGTACAACCGTCTTCTATATCTAGACTAACGAGATCTCTCGTTATACAACCGTCTTCTATATCTAGACTAACGAGATCCGTCTGTACAACCGTCTTCTATATCTAGACTAACGAGATCCATCTGTACAACCGTCTTCTATATCTAGACTAAGGAGATCCGTCTGTACAACCGTCATCTATATCTAGACTAACGAGACCCGTCTGTACAACCGTCTTCTATATCTAGACTAACGAGATCCGTCTGCACAACCGTCTTCTATATCTAGACTAACGAGATCCGTCTGAACAACCGTCTTCTATATCTAGACTAACGAGATCCGTCTGTACAACCGCCTTCTATATCTAGACTAACGAGATCTCTCGTTATACAACCGTCTTCTATATCTAGACTAACGGGATACGTCGTTGGACAAACGTTTTCTATATCTAGACTAACGAGATCCGTCTGTACAACCGTCTTCTATATCTAGACTAACGAGATCCGTCTGTACAACCGTCTTCTATATCTAGACTAACGATATCTCTCGTTATACAACCGTCTTCTATATCTAGACTAACGGGATCCGTCTGTACAACCGTCTTCTATATCTAGACTAACGAGATCTCTCGTTATACAACCGTCTTCTATAGCTAGACTAACGAGATCCGTCTGTACAACCGTCTTCTATATCTAGACTAACGAGATCCATCTGTACAACCGTCTTCTATATCTAGACTAAGGAGATCCGTCTGTACAACCGTCATCTATATCTAGACTAACGAGATCCGTCTGAACAACCGTCTTCTATATCTAGACTAACGAGATCCGTCTGCACAACCGTCTTCTATATCTAGACTAACGAGATCCGTCTGAACAACCGTCTTCTATATCTAGACTAACGAGATCCGTCTGTACAACCGTTTTCTATATCTAGACTAACGAGATCCGTCTGAACAACCGTCTTCTATATCTAGACTAACGAGATCCGTCTGTACAACCGTCTTCTATATCTAGACTAACGAGATCCGTCTGTACAACCGTCTTCTATATCTAGACTAACGAGATCCGTCTGTACAACCATCTTCTATATCTAGACTAACGAGATCCGTCTGTACAACCGTCTTCTATATCTAGACTAACGAGATCTCTCGTTATACAACCGTCTTCTATATCTAGACTAACGGGATACGTCGTTGGACAAACGTCTTCTATATCTAGACTAACGATATCTCTCGTTATACAACCGTCTTTTATATCTAGACTAACGGGATCCGTCTGTACAACCGTCTTCTATATCTAGACTAACGAGATCTCTCGTTATACAACCGTCTTCTATATCTAGACTAACGAGATCCGTCTGTACAACCGCCTTCTATATCTAGACTAACGAGATCCGTCTGCACAACCGTCTTCTATATCTAGACTAACGAGATCCGTCTGTACAACCGTTTTCTATATCTAGACTAACGAGATCCGTCTGAACAACCGTCTTCTATATCTAGACTAACGAGATCCGTCTGTACAACCGTCTTCTATATCTAGACTAACGAGATCCGTCTGTACAACCGTCTTCTATATCTAGACTAACGAGATCCGTCTGTACAACCATCTTCTATATCTAGACTAACGAGATCCGTCTGTACAACCGTCTTCTATATCTAGACTAACGAGATCTCTCGTTATACAACCGTCTTCTATATCTAGACTAACGGGATACGTCGTTGGACAAACGTTTTCTATATCTAGACTAACGAGATCCGTCTGTACAACCGTCTTCTATATCTAGACTAACGAGATCCGTCTGTACAACCGTCTTCTATATCTAGACTAACGATATCTCTCGTTATACAACCGTCTTCTATATCTAGACTAACGGGATCCGTCTGTACAACCGTCTTCTATATCTAGACTAACGAGATCTCTCGTTATACAACCGTCTTCTATATCTAGACTAACGAGATCCGTCTGTACAACCGTCTTCTATATCTAGACTAACGAGATCCATCTGTACAACCGTCTTCTATATCTAGACTAAGGAGATCCGTCTGTACAACCGTCATCTATATCTAGACTAACGAGATCCGTCTGAACAACCGTCTTCTATATCTAGACTAACGAGATCCGTCTGCACAACCGTCTTCTATATCTAGACTAACGAGATCCGTCTGAACAACCGTCTTCTATATCTAGACTAACGAGATCCGTCTGTACAACCGTCTTCTATATCTAGACTAACGAGATCTCTCGTTATACAACCGTCTTCTATATCTAGACTAACGGGATACGTCGTTGGACAAACGTCTTCTATATCTAGACTAACGAGATCCGTCTGAACAACCGTCTTCTATATCTAGACTAACGAGATCCGTCTGTACAACCGCCTTCTATATCTAGACTAACGAGATACGTCGTTGTACAACCATCTTCTATATCTAGACTAACGCGATCCGTCTGTACAACCGTTTTCTATATCTAGACTAACGGGATCCGTCTGTACAACCGTCTTCTATATCTAGACTAACGAGATCTCTCGTTATACAACCGTCTTCTATATCTAGACTAACGAGATCCGTCTGTACAACCGTCTTCTATATCTAGACTAACGAGATCCATCTGTACAACCGTCTTCTATATCTAGACTAAGGAAATCCGTCTGTACAACCGTCATCTATATCTAGACTAACGAGACCCGTCTGTACAACCGTCTTCTATATCTAGACTAACGAGATCCGTCTGCACAACCGTCTTCTATATCTAGACTAACGAGATCCGTCTGAACAACCGTCTTCTATATCTAGACTAACGAGATCCGTCTGTACAACCGCCTTCTATATCTAGACTAACGAGATACGTCGTTGTACAACCATCTTCTATATCTAGACTAACGAGATCCGTCTGTACAACCGTCTTCTATATCTAGACTAACGAGATCCGTCTGTACAACCATCTTCTATATCTAGACTAACGAGATCCGTCTGTACAACCGTCTTCTATATCTAGACTAACGAGATCTCTCGTTATACAACCGTCTTCTATATCTAGACTAACGGGATACGTCGTTGGACAAACGTTTTCTATATCTAGACTAACGAGATCCGTCTGTACAACCGTCTTCTATATCTAGACTAACGAGATCCGTCTGTACAACCGTCTTCTATATCTAGACTAACGATATCTCTCGTTATACAACCGTCTTCTATATCTAGACTAACGGGATCCGTCTGTACAACCGTCTTCTATATCTAGACTAACGAGATCTCTCGTTATACAACCGTCTTCTATATCTAGACTAACGAGATCCGTCTGTACAACCGTCTTCTATATCTAGACTAACGAGATCCATCTGTACAACCGTCTTCTATATCTAGACTAAGGAGATCCGTCTGTACAACCGTCATCTATATCTAGACTAACGAGATCCGTCTGAACAACCGTCTTCTATATCTAGACTAACGAGATCCGTCTGCACAACCGTCTTCTATATCTAGACTAACGAGATCCGTCTGAACAACCGTCTTCTATATCTAGACTAACGAGATCCGTCTGTACAACCGTCTTCTATATCTAGACTAACGAGATCTCTCGTTATACAACCGTCTTCTATATCTAGACTAACGGGATACGTCGTTGGACAAACGTCTTCTATATCTAGACTAACGAGATCCGTCTGAACAACCGTCTTCTATATCTAGACTAACGAGATCCGTCTGTACAACCGCCTTCTATATCTAGACTAACGAGATACGTCGTTGTACAACCATCTTCTATATCTAGACTAACGCGATCCGTCTGTACAACCGTTTTCTATATCGAGACTAACGAGATCCGTCTGTACAACCGTCTTCTATATCTAGACTAACGGGATACGACGTTGGACAAACGTCTTCTATATCTAGACTAACGAGATCCGTCTGTACAACCGTCTTCTATATCTAGACTAACGAGATCCGTCTGTACAACCGTTTTCTATATCTAGACTAACGAGATCCGTCTGTACAACCGTCTTCTATATCTAGACTAACGAGATCCATCTGTACAACCGTCTTCTATATCTAGACTAACGAGATCCGTCTGTACAACCGTCTTCTATATCTAGACTAACGAGATCCGTCTGTACAACCGTCTTCTATATCTAGACTAACGAGATCTCTCGTTATACAACCGTCTTCTATATCTAGACTAACGGGATACGTCGTTGGACAAACGTCTTCTATATCTAGACTAACGAGATCCGTCTGTACAACCGTCTTCTATATCTAGACTAACGAGATCCGTCTGTACAACCGTCTTCTATATCTAGACTAACGATATCTCTCGTTATACAACCGTCTTCTATATCTAGACTAACGGGATCCGTCTGTACAACCGTCTTCTATATCTAGACTAACGAGATCTCTCGTTATACAACCGTCTTCTATATCTAGACTAACGAGATCCGTCTGTACAACCGTCTTCTATATCTAGACTAACGAGATCCATCTGTACAACCGTCTTCTATATCTAGACTAAGGAGATCCGTCTGTACAACCGTCATCTATATCTAGACTAACGAGACCCGTCTGTACAACCGTCTTCTATATCTAGACTAACGAGATCCGTCTGCACAACCGTCTTCTATATCTAGACTAACGAGATCCGTCTGAACAACCGTCTTCTATATCTAGACTAACGAGATCCGTCTGTACAACCGCCTTCTATATCTAGACTAACGAGATACGTCGTTGTACAACCATCTTCTATATCTAGACTAACGCGATCCGTCTGTACAACCGTTTTCTATATCGAGACTAACGAGATCCGTCTGTACAACCGTCTTCTATATCTAGACTAACGGGATACGACGTTGGACAAACGTCTTCTATATCTAGACTAACGAGATCCGTCTGTACAACCGTCTTCTATATCTAGACTAACGAGATAAGTCTGTACAACCGTTTTCTATATCTAGACTAACGAGATCCGTCTGAACAACCGTCTTCTATATCTAGACTAACGAGATCCGTCTGTACAACCGTCTTCTATATCTAGACTAACGAGATCCGTCTGTACAACCGTCTTCTATATCTAGACTAACGAGATCCGTCTGTACAACCGTCTTCTATATCTAGACTAACGAGATCCGTCTGTACAACCGTCTTCTATATCTAGACTAACGAGATCTCTCGTTATACAACCGTCTTCTATATCTAGACTAACGGGATACGTCGTTGGACAAACGTCTTCTATATCTAGACTAACGAGATCCGTCTGTACAACCGTCTTCTATATCTAGACTAACGAGATCCGTCTGTACAACCGTCTTCTATATCTAGACTAACGATATCTCTCGTTATACAACCGTCTTCTATATCTAGACTAACGGGATCCGTCTGTACAACCGTCTTCTATATCTAGACTAACGAGATCCGTCTGCACAACCGTCTTCTATATCTAGACTAACGAGATCCGTCTGAACAACCGTCTTCTATATCTAGACTAACGAGATCCGTCTGTACAACCGCCTTCTATATCTAGACTAACGAGATCTCTCGTTATACAACCGTCTTCTATATCTAGACTAACGAGATCCGTCTGTACAACCGTCTTCTATATCTAGACTAACGAGATCCATCTGTACAACCGTCTTCTATATCTAGACTAAGGAGATCCGTCTGTACAACCGTCATCTATATCTAGACTAACGAGACCCGTCTGTACAACCGTCTTCTATATCTAGACTAACGAGATCCGTCTGCACAACCGTCTTCTATATCTAGACTAACGAGATCCGTCTGAACAACCGTCTTCTATATCTAGACTAACGAGATCCGTCTGTACAACCGCCTTCTATATCTAGACTAACGAGATACGTCGTTGTACAACCATCTTCTATATCTAGACTAACGCGATCCGTCTGTACAACCGTTTTCTATATCGAGACTAACGAGATCCGTCTGTACAACCGTCTTCTATATCTAGACTAACGGGATACGACGTTGGACAAACGTCTTCTATATCTAGACTAACGAGATCCGTCTGTACAACCGTCTTCTATATCTAGACTAACGAGATCCGTCTGTACAACCGTCTTCTATATCTAGACTAACGAGATAAGTCTGTACAACCGTTTTCTATATCTAGACTAACGAGATCCGTCTGAACAACCGTCTTCTATATCTAGACTAACGAGATCCGTCTGTACAACCGTCTTCTATATCTAGACTAACGAGATCCGTCTGTACAACCGTCTTCTATATCTAGACTAACGAGATCCATCTGTACAACCGTCTTCTATATCTAGACTAAGGAGATCCGTCTGTACAACCGTCATCTATATCTAGACTAACGAGACCCGTCTGTACAACCGTCTTCTATATCTAGACTAACGAGATCCGTCTGCACAACCGTCTTCTATATCTAGACTAACGAGATCCGTCTGAACAACCGTCTTCTATATCTAGACTAACGAGATCCGTCTGTACAACCGCCTTCTATATCTAGACTAACGAGATACGTCGTTGTACAACCATCTTCTATATCTAGACTAACGCGATCCGTCTGTACAACCGTTTTCTATATCGAGACTAACGAGATCCGTCTGTACAACCGTCTTCTATATCTAGACTAACGGGATACGACGTTGGACAAACGTCTTCTATATCTAGACTAACGAGATCCGTCTGTACAACCGTCTTCTATATCTAGACTAACGAGATAAGTCTGTACAACCGTTTTCTATATCTAGACTAACGAGATCCGTCTGAACAACCGTCTTCTATATCTAGACTAACGAGATCCGTCTGTACAACCGTCTTCTATATCTAGACTAACGAGATCCGTCTGTACAACCGTCTTCTATATCTAGACTAACGAGATCCGTCTGTACAACCGTCTTCTATATCTAGACTAACGAGATCCGTCTGTACAACCGTCTTCTATATCTAGACTAACGAGATCTCTCGTTATACAACCGTCTTCTATATCTAGACTAACGGGATACGTCGTTGGACAAACGTCTTCTATATCTAGACTAACGAGATCCGTCTGTACAACCGTCTTCTATATCTAGACTAACGAGATCCGTCTGTACAACCGTCTTCTATATCTAGACTAACGATATCTCTCGTTATACAACCGTCTTCTATATCTAGACTAACGGGATCCGTCTGTACAACCGTCTTCTATATCTAGACTAACGAGATCCGTCTGCACAACCGTCTTCTATATCTAGACTAACGAGATCCGTCTGAACAACCGTCTTCTATATCTAGACTAACGAGATCCGTCTGTACAACCGCCTTCTATATCTAGACTAACGAGATCTCTCGTTATACAACCGTCTTCTATATCTAGACTAACGAGATCCGTCTGTACAACCGTCTTCTATATCTAGACTAACGAGATCCATCTGTACAACCGTCTTCTATATCTAGACTAAGGAGATCCGTCTGTACAACCGTCTTCTATATCTAGACTAACGAGATCTCTCGTTATACAACCGTCTTCTATATCTAGACTAACGGGATACGTCGTTGGACAAACGTCTTCTATATCTAGACTAACGGGATCCGTCTGTACAACCGTCTTCTATATCTAGACTAACGGGATCCGTCTGTACAACCGTCTTCTATATCTAGACTAACGAGATCTCTCGTTATACAACCGTCTTCTATATCTAGACTAACGAGATCCGTCTGTACAACCGCCTTCTATATCTAGACTAACGAGATCCGTCTGCACAACCGTCTTCTATATCTAGACTAACGAGATCCGTCTGTACAACCGTTTTCTATATCTAGACTAACGAGATCCGTCTGAACAACCGTCTTCTATATCTAGACTAACGAGATCCGTCTGTACAACCGTCTTCTATATCTAGACTAACGAGATCCGTCTGTACAACCGTCTTCTATATCTAGACTAACGAGATCCGTCTGTACAACCATCTTCTATATCTAGACTAACGAGATCCGTCTGTACAACCGTCTTCTATATCTAGACTAACGAGATCTCTCGTTATACAACCGTCTTCTATATCTAGACTAACGGGATACGTCGTTGGACAAACGTCTTCTATATCTAGACTAACGAGATCCGTCTGTACAACCGTCTTCTATATCTAGACTAACGAGATCCGTCTGTACAACCGTCTTCTATATCTAGACTAACGATATCTCTCGTTATACAACCGTCTTCTATATCTAGACTAACGGGATCCGTCTGTACAACCGTCTTCTATATCTAGACTAACGAGATCTCTCGTTATACAACCGTCTTCTATATCTAGACTAAGGAGATCCGTCTGTACAACCGTCATCTATATCTAGACTAACGAGATCCATCTGTACAACCGTCTTCTATATCTAGACTAACGAGATCCGTCTGCACAACCGTCTTCTATATCTAGACTAACGAGATCCGTCTGAACAACCGTCTTCTATATCTAGACTAACGAGATCCGTCTGTACAACCGTCTTCTATATCTAGACTAACGAGATCTCTCGTTATACAACCGTCTTCTATATCTAGACTAACGGGATACGTCGTTGGACAAACGTCTTCTATATCTAGACTAACGAGATCCGTCTGAACAACCGTCTTCTATATCTAGACTAACGAGATCCGTCTGTACAACCGCCTTCTATATCTAGACTAACGAGATACGTCGTTGTACAACCATCTTCTATATCTAGACTAACGCGATCCGTCTGTACAACCGTTTTCTATATCGAGACTAACGAGATCCGTCTGTACAACCGTCTTCTATATCTAGACTAACGGGATACGACGTTGGACAAACGTTTTCTATATCTAGACTAACGAGATCCGTCTGTACAACCGTCTTCTATATCTAGACTAACGAGATCCATCTGTACAACCGTCTTCTATATCTAGACTAACGAGATCCGTCTGTACAACCGTCTTCTATATCTAGACTAACGAGATCCGTCTGTACAACCGTCTTCTATATCTAGACTAACGAGATCTCTCGTTATACAACCGTCTTCTATATCTAGACTAACGGGATACGTCGTTGGACAAACGTCTTCTATATCTAGACTAACGAGATCCGTCTGTACAACCGTCTTCTATATCTAGACTAACGAGATCCGTCTGTACAACCGTCTTCTATATCTAGACTAACGATATCTCTCGTTATACAACCGTCTTCTATATCTAGACTAACGGGATCCGTCTGTACAACCGTCTTCTATATCTAGACTAACGGGATCCGTCTGTACAACCGTCTTCTATATCTAGACTAACGAGATCTCTCGTTATACAACCGTCTTCTATATCTAGACTAACGAGATCCGTCTGTACAACCGTCTTCTATATCTAGACTAACGAGATCCATCTGTACAACCGTCTTCTATATCTAGACTAAGGAGATCCGTCTGTACAACCGTCATCTATATCTAGACTAACGAGACCCGTCTGTACAACCGTCTTCTATATCTAGACTAACGAGATCCGTCTGCACAACCGTCTTCTATATCTAGACTAACGAGATCCGTCTGAACAACCGTCTTCTATATCTAGACTAACGAGATCCGTCTGTACAACCGCCTTCTATATCTAGACTAACGAGATACGTCGTTGTACAACCATCTTCTATATCTAGACTAACGCGATCCGTCTGTACAACCGTCTTCTATATCTAGACTAACGAGATCTCTCGTTATACAACCGTCTTCTATATCTAGACTAACGGGATACGTCGTTGGACAAACGTCATCTATATCTAGACTAACGATATCTCTCGTTATACAACCGTCTTCTATATCTAGACTAACGGGATCCGTCTGTACAACCGTCTTCTATATCTAGACTAACGAGATCTCTCGTTATACAACCGTCTTCTATATCTAGACTAACGAGATCCGTCTGTACAACCGTCTTCTATATCTAGACTAACGAGATCCATCTGTACAACCGTCTTCTATATCTAGACTAAGGAGATCCGTCTGTACAACCGTCATCTATATCTAGACTAACGAGACCCGTCTGTACAACCGTCTTCTATATCTAGACTAACGAGATCCGTCTGCACAACCGTCTTCTATATCTAGACTAACGAGATCCGTCTGAACAACCGTCTTCTATATCTAGACTAACGAGATCCGTCTGTACAACCGCCTTCTATATCTAGACTAACGAGATACGTCGTTGTACAACCATCTTCTATATCTAGACTAACGAGATCCGTCTGTACAACCGTCTTCTATATCTAGACTAACGAGATCCGTCTGTACAACCATCTTCTATATCTAGACTAACGAGATCCGTCTGTACAACCGTCTTCTATATCTAGACTAACGAGATCTCTCGTTATACAACCGTCTTCTATATCTAGACTAACGGGATACGTCGTTGGACAAACGTTTTCTATATCTAGACTAACGAGATCCGTCTGTACAACCGTCTTCTATATCTAGACTAACGAGATCCGTCTGTACAACCGTCTTCTATATCTAGACTAACGATATCTCTCGTTATACAACCGTCTTCTATATCTAGACTAACGGGATCCGTCTGTACAACCGTCTTCTATATCTAGACTAACGAGATCTCTCGTTATACAACCGTCTTCTATATCTAGACTAACGAGATCCGTCTGTACAACCGTCTTCTATATCTAGACTAACGAGATCCGTCTGTACAACCGTCTTCTATATCTAGACTAACGAGATCCGTCTGTACAACCGTCTTCTATATCTAGACTAACGAGATCCGTCTGTACAACCGTCTTCTATATCTAGACTAACGATATCTCTCGTTATACAACCGTCTTCTATATCTAGACTAACGGGATCCGTCTGTACAACCGTCTTCTATATCTAGACTAACGAGATCTCTCGTTATACAACCGTCTTCTATATCTAGACTAACGAGATCCGTCTGTACAACCGCCTTCTATATCTAGACTAACGAGATCCATCTGTACAACCGTCTTCTATATCTAGACTAAGGAGATCCGTCTGTACAACCGTCATCTATATCTAGACTAACGAGACCCGTCTGTACAACCGTCTTCTATATCTAGACTAACGAGATCCATCTGTACAACCGTCTTCTATATCTATACTAATGAGATCCGTCTGTACAACCGTCATCTATATCTAGACTAACGAGACCCGTCTGTACAACCGTCTTCTATATCTAGACTAACGAGATCTCTCGTTATACAACCCTCTTCTATATCTAGACTAACGAGATCCGTCTGTACAACCGTCTTCTATATCTAGACTAACGAGATCCGTCTGTACAACCGTCTTCTATATCTAGACTAACGAGATCCGTCTGTACAACCGTCTTCTATATCTAGACTAACGAGATCCGTCTGTACAACCGTCTTCTATATCTAGACTAACGAGATCCATCTGTACAACCGTCTTCTATATCTAGACTAATGAGATCCGTCTGTACAACCGTCATCTATATCTAGACTAACGAGACCCGTCTGTACAACCGTCTTCTATATCTAGACTAACGAGATCCGTCTGTACAACCGTCTTCTATATCTAGACTAACGAGATCCGTCTGTACAACCGTCTTCTATATCTAGACTAACGAGATCCGTCTGTACAACCGTCTTCTATATCTAGACTAACGAGATCTCTCGTTATACAACCGTCTTCTATATCTAGACTAACGGGATACGTCGTTGGACAAACGTCTTCTATATCTAGACTAACGAGATCCGTCTGTACAACCGTCTTCTATATCTAGACTAACGAGATCCGTCTGTACAACCGTCTTCTATATCTAGACTAACGAGATCCGTCTGTACAACCGTCTTCTATATCTAGACTAACGAGATCTCTCGTTATACAACCGTCTTCTATATCTAGACTAACGAGATCCGTCTGTACAACCGTCTTCTATATCTAGACTAACGAGATCCATCTGTACAACCGTCTTCTATATCTAGACTAAGGAGATCCGTCTGTACAACCGTCATCTATATCTAGACTAACGAGACCCGTCTGTACAACCGTCTTCTATATCTAGACTAACGAGATCCGTCTGCACAACCGTCTTCTATATCTAGACTAACGAGATCCGTCTGAACAACCGTCTTCTATATCTAGACTAACGAGATCCGTCTGTACAACCGCCTTCTATATCTGGACTAACGAGATACGTCGTTGTACAACCATCTTCTATATCTAGACTAACGAGATCCGTCTGTACAACCGTCTTCTATATCTAGACTAACGAGATCCGTCTGTACAACCGTCTTCTATATCTAGACTAACGAGATCCGTCTGTACAACCGTCTTCTATATCTAGACTAACGAGATCCGTCTGTACAACCGTCTTCTATATCTAGACTAACGAGATCCGTCTGTACAACCGTCTTCTATATCTAGACTAACGAGATCCGTCTGTACAACCGTCTTCTATATCTAGACTAACGAGATCCATCTGTACAACCGTCTTCTATATCTAGACTAATGAGATCCGTCTGTACAACCGTCATCTATATCTAGACTAACGAGACCCGTCTGTACAACCGTCTTCTATATCTAGACTAACGAGATCCGTCTGTACAACCGTCTTCTATATCTAGACTAACGAGATCCGTCTGTACAACCGTCTTCTATATCTAGACTAACGAGATCCGTCTGTACAACCGTCTTCTATATCTAGACTAACGAGATCTCTCGTTATACAACCGTCTTCTATATCTAGACTAACGGGATACGTCGTTGGACAAACGTCTTCTATATCTAGACTAACGAGATCCGTCTGTACAACCGTCTTCTATATCTAGACTAACGAGATCCGTCTGTACAACCGTCTTCTATATCTAGACTAACGAGATCCGTCTGTACAACCGTCTTCTATATCTAGACTAACGAGATCTCTCGTTATACAACCGTCTTCTATATCTAGACTAACGAGATCCGTCTGTACAACCGTCTTCTATATCTAGACTAACGAGATCCATCTGTACAACCGTCTTCTATATCTAGACTAAGGAGATCCGTCTGTACAACCGTCATCTATATCTAGACTAACGAGACCCGTCTGTACAACCGTCTTCTATATCTAGACTAACGAGATCCGTCTGCACAACCGTCTTCTATATCTAGACTAACGAGATCCGTCTGAACAACCGTCTTCTATATCTAGACTAACGAGATCCGTCTGTACAACCGCCTTCTATATCTGGACTAACGAGATACGTCGTTGTACAACCATCTTCTATATCTAGACTAACGCGATCCGTCTGTACAACCGTCTTCTATATCTAGACTAACGAGATCCATCTGTACAACCGTCTTCTATATCTAGACTAAGGAGATCCGTCTGTACAACCGTCTTCTATATCTAGACTAACGAGATCTCTCGTTATACAACCGTCTTCTATATCTAGACTAACGGGATACGTCGTTGGACAAACGTCTTCTATATCTAGACTAACGAGATCCGTCTGTACAACCGTCTTCTATATCTAGACTAACGATATCTCTCGTTATACAACCGTCTTCTATATCTAGACTAACGGGATCCGTCTGTACAACCGTCTTCTATATCTAGACTAACGAGATCTCTCGTTATACAACCGTCTTCTATATCTAGACTAACGAGATCCGTCTGTACAACCGTCTTCTATATCTAGACTAACGAGATCCATCTGTACAACCGTCTTCTATATCTAGACTAAGGAGATCCGTCTGTACAACCGTCATCTATATCTAGACTAACGAGACCCGTCTGTACAACCGTCTTCTATATCTAGACTAACGAGATCTCTCGTTATACAACCGTCTTCTATATCTAGACTAACGAGATCCGTCTGTACAACCGTCTTCTATATCTAGACTAACGAGATCCGTCTGTACAACCGTCTTCTATATCTAGACTAACGAGATCTCTCGTTATACAACCGTCTTCTATATCTAGACTAACGGGATACGTCGTTGGACAAACGTCTTCTATATCTAGACTAACGAGATCCGTCTGTACAACCGTCTTCTATATCTAGACTAACGAGATCCGTCTGTACAACCGTCTTCTATATCTAGACTAACGAGATCCGTCTGTACAACCGTCTTCTATATCTAGACTAACGATATCTCTCGTTATACAACCGTCTTCTATATCTAGACTAACGGGATCCGTCTGTACAACCGTCTTCTATATCTAGACTAACGAGATCTCTCGTTATACAACCGTCTTCTATATCTAGACTAAGGAGATCCGTCTGTACAACCGTCTTCTATATCTAGACCAACGAGATCTCTCGTTATACAACCGTCTTCTATATCTAGACTAACGGGATACGTCGTTGGACAAACGTCTTCTATATCTAGACTAACGATATCTCTCGTTATACAACCGTCTTCTATATCTAGACTAACGGGATCCGTCTGTACAACCGTCTTCTATATCTAGACTAACGAGATCTCTCGTTATACAACCGTCTTCTATATCTAGACTAACGAGATCCGTCTGTACAACCGTCTTCTATATCTAGACTAACGAGATCCGTCTGCACAACCGTCTTCTATATCTAGACTAACGAGATCCGTCTGTACAACCGTCTTTTATATCTAGACTAACGAGATCCGTCTGCACAACCGTCTTCTATATCTAGACTAACGAGATCCGTCTGAACAACCGTCTTCTATATCTAGACTAACGAGATCCGTCTGTACAACCGCCTTCTATATCTAGACTAACGAGATACGTCGTTGTACAACCATCTTCTATATCTAGACTAACGCGATCCGTCTGTACAACCGTTTTCTATATCGAGACTAACGAGATCCGTCTGTACAACCGTCTTCTATATCTAGACTAACGGGATACGACGTTGGACAAACGTCTTCTATATCTAGACTAACGAGATCCGTCTGTACAACCGTCTTCTATATCTAGACTAACGAGATCCATCTGTACAACCGTCTTCTATATCTATACTAATGAGATCCGTCTGTACAACCGTCATCTATATCTAGACTAACGAGACCCGTCTGTACAACCGTCTTCTATATCTAGACTAACGAGATCTCTCGTTATACAACCCTCTTCTATATCTAGACTAACGAGATCCGTCTGTACAACCGTCTTCTATATCTAGACTAACGAGATCCGTCTGTACAACCGTCTTCTATATCTAGACTAACGAGATCCGTCTGTACAACCGTCTTCTATATCTAGACTAACGAGATCCGTCTGTACAACCGTCTTCTATATCTAGACTAACGAGATCTCTCGTTATACAACCGTCTTCTATATCTAGACTAACGAGATCCGTCTGTACAACCGTCTTCTATATCTAGACTAACGAGATCCGTCTGCACAACCGTCTTCTATATCTAGACTAACGAGATCCGTCTGTACAACCGTCTTTTATATCTAGACTAACGAGATCCGTCTGCACAACCGTCTTCTATATCTAGACTAACGAGATCCGTCTGAACAACCGTCTTCTATATCTAGACTAACGAGATCCGTCTGTACAACCGCCTTCTATATCTAGACTAACGAGATACGTCGTTGTACAACCATCTTCTATATCTAGACTAACGCGATCCGTCTGTACAACCGTTTTCTATATCGAGACTAACGAGATCCGTCTGTACAACCGTCTTCTATATCTAGACTAACGGGATACGACGTTGGACAAACGTCTTCTATATCTAGACTAACGAGATCCGTCTGTACAACCGTCTTCTATATCTAGACTAACGAGATCCATCTGTACAACCGTCTTCTATATCTATACTAATGAGATCCGTCTGTACAACCGTCATCTATATCTAGACTAACGAGACCCGTCTGTACAACCGTCTTCTATATCTAGACTAACGAGATCTCTCGTTATACAACCCTCTTCTATATCTAGACTAACGAGATCCGTCTGTACAACCGTCTTCTATATCTAGACTAACGAGATCCGTCTGTACAACCGTCTTCTATATCTAGACTAACGAGATCCGTCTGTACAACCGTCTTCTATATCTAGACTAACGAGATCCGTCTGTACAACCGTCTTCTATATCTAGACTAACGAGATCTCTCGTTATACAACCGTCTTCTATATCTAGACTAACGAGATCCGTCTGTACAACCGTCTTCTATATCTAGACTAACGAGATCCGTCTGCACAACCGTCTTCTATATCTAGACTAACGAGATCCGTCTGTACAACCGTCTTTTATATCTAGACTAACGAGATCCGTCTGCACAACCGTCTTCTATATCTAGACTAACGAGATCCGTCTGCACAACCGTCTTCTATATCTAGACTAACGAGATCCGTCTGTACAACCGTCTTTTATATCTAGACTAACGAGATCCGTCTGCACAAGCGTCTTCTATATCTAGACTAACGAGATCCGTCTGAACAACCGTCTTCTATATCTAGACTAACGAGATCCGTCTGTACAACCGCCTTCTATATCTAGACTAACGAGATACGTCGTTGTACAACCATCTTCTATATCTAGACTAACGCGATCCGTCTGTACAACCGTTTTCTATATCGAGACTAACGAGATCCGTCTGTACAACCGTCTTCTATATCTAGACTAACGGGATACGACGTTGGACAAACGTCTTCTATATCTAGACTAACGAGATCCGTCTGTACAACCGTCTTCTATATCTAGACTAACGAGATCCGTCTGTACAACCGTCTTCTATATCTAGACTAACGAGATCCGTCTGTACAACCGTCATCTATATCTAGACTAACGAGACCTGTCTGTACAACCGTCTTCTATATCTAGACTAACGAGATCTCTCGTTATACAACCCTCTTCTATATCTAGACTAACGAGATCCGTCTGTACAACCGTCTTCTATATCTAGACTAACGAGATCCGTCTGTACAACCGTCTTCTATATCTAGACTAACGAGATCCGTCTGTACAACCGTCTTCTATATCTAGACTAACGAGATCCGTCTGTACAACCGTCTTCTATATCTAGACTAACGAGATCCATCTGTACAACCGTCTTCTATATCTAGACTAATGAGATCCGTCTGTACAACCGTCATCTATATCTAGACTAACGAGACCCGTCTGTACAACCGTCTTCTATATCTAGACTAACGAGATCCGTCTGTACAACCGTCTTCTATATCTAGACTAACGAGATCCGTCTGTACAACCGTCTTCTATATCTAGACTAACGAGATCCGTCTGTACAACCGTCTTCTATATCTAGACTAACGAGATCTCTCGTTATACAACCGTCTTCTATATCTAGACTAACGGGATACGTCGTTGGACAAACGTCTTCTATATCTAGACTAACGAGATCCGTCTGTACAACCGTCTTCTATATCTAGACTAACGAGATCCGTCTGTACAACCGTCTTCTATATCTAGACTAACGAGATCCGTCTGTACAACCGTCTTCTATATCTAGACTAACGAGATCTCTCGTTATACAACCGTCTTCTATATCTAGACTAACGAGATCCGTCTGTACAACCGTCTTCTATATCTAGACTAACGAGATCCATCTGTACAACCGTCTTCTATATCTAGACTAAGGAGATCCGTCTGTACAACCGTCTTCTATATCTAGACTAACGAGGTCTCTCGTTATACAACCGTCTTCTATATCTAGACTAACGGGATACGTCGTTGGACAAACGTCTTCTATATCTAGACTAACGAGATCCGTCTGTACAACCGTCTTCTATATCTAGACTAACGATATCTCTCGTTATACAACCGTCTTCTATATCTAGACTAACGGGATCCGTCTGTACAACCGTCTTCTATATCTAGACTAACGAGATCCGTCTGTACAACCGTCTTCTATATCTAGACTAACGAGATCCGTCTGTACAACCGTCTTCTATATCTAGACTAACGAGATCTCTCGTTATACAACCGTCTTCTATATCTAGACTAACGAGATCCGTCTGTACAACCGTCTTCTATATCTAGACTAACGAGATCCATCTGTACAACCGTCTTCTATATCTAGACTAAGGAGATCCGTCTGTACAACCGTCTTCTATATCTAGACTAACGAGGTCTCTCGTTATACAACCGTCTTCTATATCTAGACTAACGGGATACGTCGTTGGACAAACGTCTTCTATATCTAGACTAACGAGATCCGTCTGTACAACCGTCTTCTATATCTAGACTAACGATATCTCTCGTTATACAACCGTCTTCTATATCTAGACTAACGGGATCCGTCTGTACAACCGTCTTCTATATCTAGACTAACGAGATCTCTCGTTATACAACCTTCTTCTATATCTAGACTAACGAGATCCGTCTGTACAACCGTCTTCTATATCTAGACTAACGAGATCCATCTGTACAACCGTCTTCTATATCTAGACTAAGGAGATCCGTCTGTACAACCGTCATCTATATCTAGACTAACGAGACCCGTCTGTACAACCGTCTTCTATATCTAGACTAACGAGATCCGTCTGTACAACCGTCTTCTATATCTAGACTAACGAGATCCGTCTGTACAACCGTCTTCTATATCTAGACTAACGAGATCCGTCTGTACAACCGTCTTCTATATCTAGACTAACGAGATCTCTCGTTATACAACCGTCTTCTATATCTAGAATAACGAGATCCGTCTGTACAACCGTCTTCTATATCTAGACTAACGAGATCCGTCTGTACAACCGTTTTCTATATCTAGACTAACGAGGTACGTCGTTGGACAAACGTCTTCAATATCTAGACTAACGAGATCCGTCTGTAAACCGTCTTCTATATCTAGACTAACGGGATCCGTCTGTACAACCGTCTTCTATATCTAGACTAACGAGATCTCTCGTTATACAACCGTCTTCTATATCTAGACTAACGAGATCCGTCTGTACAACCGTCTTCTATATCTAGACTAACGAGATCCGTCAGTACAACCGTCTTCTATATCTAGACTAACGAGATCCGTCTGTACAACCGTTTTCTATATCTAGACTAACGAGGTACGTCGTTGGACAAACGTCTTCAATATCTAGACTAACGAGATCCGTCTGTACAACCGTCTTCTATATCTAGACTAACGAGATCCGTCTGTACAACCGTCTTCTATATCTAGACTAACGAGATCCGTCTGTACAACCGTCTTCTATATCTAGACTAACGAGATCTCTCGTTATACAACCGTCTTCTATATCTAGACTAACGAGATCCGTCTGTACAACCGTCTTCTATATCTAGACTAACGAGATCCGTCTGTACAACCGTTTTCTATATCTAGACTAACGAGGTACGTCGTTGGACAAACGTCTTCAATATCTAGACTAACGAGATCCGTCTGTAAACCGTCTTCTATATCTAGACTAACGGGATCCGTCTGTACAACCGTCTTCTATATCTAGACTAACGAGATCTCTCGTTATACAACCGTCTTCTATATCTAGACTAACGAGATCCGTCTGTACAACCGTCTTCTATATCTAGACTAACGAGATCCGTCTGTACAACCGTCTTCTATATCTAGACTAACGAGATCCGTCTGTACAACCGTCTTCTATATCTAGACTAACGAGATCTCTCGTTATACAACCGTCTTCTATATCTAGACTAACGAGATCCGTCTGTACAACCGTCTTCTATATCTAGACTAACGAGATCCATCTGTACAACCGTCTTCTATATCTAGACTAAGGAGATCCGTCTGTACAACCGTCTTCTATATCTAGACTAACGAGGTCTCTCGTTATACAACCGTCTTCTATATCTAGACTAACGGGATCCGTCTGTACAACCGTCTTCTATATCTAGACTAACGAGATCTCTCGTTATACAACCGTCTTCTATATCTAGACTAACGAGATCCGTCTGTACAACCGTCTTCTATATCTAGACTAACGAGATCCGTCTGTACAACCGTCTTCTATATCTAGACTAACGATATCTCTCGTTATACAACCGTCTTCTATATCTAGACTAACGGGATCCGTCTGTACAACCGTCTTCTATATCTAGACTAACGAGATCTCTCGTTATACAACCGTCTTCTATATCTAGACTAACGAGATCCGTCTGTACAACCGTCTTCTATATCTAGACTAACGAGATCCGTCTGTACAACCGTTTTCTATATCTAGACTAACGAGGTACGTCGTTGGACAAACGTCTTCAATATCTAGACTAACGAGATCCGTCTGTACAACCGTCTTCTATATCTAGACTAACGGGATCCGTCTGTACAACCGTCTTCTATATCTAGACTAACGAGATCTCTCGTTATACAACCGTCTTCTATATCTAGACTAACGAGATCCGTCTGTACAACCGTCTTCTATATCTAGACTAACGAGATCCGTCTGTACAACCGTTTTCTATATCTAGACTAACGAGGTACGTCGTTGGACAAACGTCTTCAATATCTAGACTAACGAGATCCGTCTGTACAACCGTCTTCTATATCTAGACTAACGGGATCCGTCTGTACAACCGTCTTCTATATCTAGACTAACGAGATCCGTCTGTACAACCGTCTTCTATATCTAGACTAATGAGATCCGTCTGTACAACCGTCTTCTATATCTAGACTAACGAGATCCGTCTGTACAACCGTCTTCTATATCTAGACTAACGAGATCTCTCGTTATACAACCGTCTTCTATATCTAGACTAACGAGATCCGTCTGTACAACCGTCTTCTATATCTAGACTAATGAGATCCGTCTGTACAACCGTCTTCTATATCTAGACTAACGAGATCTCTCGTTATACAACCGTCTTCTATATCTAGACTAACGGGATACGTCGTTCGACAAACGTCTTCTATATCTAGACTAACGAGATCCGTCTGTACAACCGTCTTCTATATCTAGACTAACGAGATCCGTCTGTACAACCGTCTTCTATATCTAGACTAACGATATCTCTCGTTATACAACCGTCTTCTATATCTAGACTAACGGGATCCGTCTGTACAACCGTCTTCTATATCTAGACTAACGAGATCTCTCGTTATACAACCGTCTTCTATATCTAGACTAACGAGATCCGTCTGTACAACCGTCTTCTATATCTAGACTAACGAGATCCATCTGTACAACCGTCTTCTATATCTAGACTAAGGAGATCCGTCTGTACAACCGTCATCTATATCTAGACTAACGAGACCCGTCTGTACAACCGTCTTCTATATCTAGACTAACGAGATCCGTCTGTACAACCGTCTTCTATATCTAGACTAACGAGATCCGTCTGTACAACCGTCTTCTATATCTAGACTAACGAGATCTCTCGTTATACAACCGTCTTCTATATCTAGACTAACGAGATCCGTCTGTACAACCGTCTTCTATATCTAGACTAACGATATCTCTCGTTATACAACCGTCTTCTATATCTAGACTAACGGGATCCGTCTGTACAACCGTCTTCTATATCTAGACTAACGAGATCTCTCGTTATACAACCTTCTTCTATATCTAGACTAACGAGATCCGTCTGTACAACCGTCTTCTATATCTAGACTAACGAGATCCATCTGTACAACCGTCTTCTATATCTAGACTAAGGAGATCCGTCTGTACAACCGTCATCTATATCTAGACTAACGAGACCCGTCTGTACAACCGTCTTCTATATCTAGACTAACGAGATCCGTCTGTACAACCGTCTTCTATATCTAGACTAACGAGATCCGTCTGTACAACCGTCTTCTATATCTAGACTAACGAGATCCGTCTGTACAACCGTCTTCTATATCTAGACTAACGAGATCTCTCGTTATACAACCGTCTTCTATATCTAGACTAACGAGATCCGTCTGTACAACCGTCTTCTATATCTAGACTAACGAGATCCGTCTGTACAACCGTTTTCTATATCTAGACTAACGAGGTACGTCGTTGGACAAACGTCTTCTATATCTAGACTAACGAGATCCGTCTGTACAACCGTCTTCTATATCTAGACTAACGATATCTCTCGTTATACAACCGTCTTCTATATCTAGACTAACGGGATCCGTCTGTACAACCGTCTTCTATATCTAGACTAACGAGATCTCTCGTTATACAACCTTCTTCTATATCTAGACTAACGAGATCCGTCTGTACAACCGTCTTCTATATCTAGACTAACGAGATCCATCTGTACAACCGTCTTCTATATCTAGACTAAGGAGATCCGTCTGTACAACCGTCATCTATATCTAGACTAACGAGACCCGTCTGTACAACCGTCTTCTATATCTAGACTAACGAGATCCGTCTGTACAACCGTCTTCTATATCTAGACTAACGAGATCCGTCTGTACAACCGTCTTCTATATCTAGACTAACGAGATCCGTCTGTACAACCGTCTTCTATATCTAGACTAACGAGATCTCTCGTTATACAACCGTCTTCTATATCTAGACTAACGAGATCCGTCTGTACAACCGTCTTCTATATCTAGACTAACGAGATCCGTCTGTACAACCGTTTTCTATATCTAGACTAACGAGGTACGTCGTTGGACAAACGTCTTCAATATCTAGACTAACGAGATCCGTCTGTAAACCGTCTTCTATATCTAGACTAACGGGATCCGTCTGTACAACCGTCTTCTATATCTAGACTAACGAGATCTCTCGTTATACAACCGTCTTCTATATCTAGACTAACGAGATCCGTCAGTACAACCGTCTTCTATATCTAGACTAACGAGATCCGTCTGTACAACCGTTTTCTATATCTAGACTAACGAGGTACGTCGTTGGACAAACGTCTTCAATATCTAGACTAACGAGATCCGTCTGTACAACCGTCTTCTATATCTAGACTAACGGGATCCGTCTGTACAACCGTCTTCTATATCTAGACTAACGAGATCTCTCGTTATACAACCGTCTTCTATATCTAGACTAACGAGATCCGTCTGTACAACCGTCTTCTATATCTAGACTAACGAGATCCGTCTGTACAACCGTTTTCTATATCTAGACTAACGAGGTACGTCGTTGGACAAACGTCTTCAATATCTAGACTAACGAGATCCGTCTGTACAACCGTCTTCTATATCTAGACTAACGGGATCCGTCTGTACAACCGTCTTCTATATCTAGACTAACGAGATCCGTCTGTACAACCGTCTTCTATATCTAGACTAACGAGATCTCTCGTTATACAACCGTCTTCTATATCTAGACTAACGAGATCCGTCTGTACAACCGTCTTCTATATCTAGACTAACGAGATCCGTCTGTACAACCTTTTTCTATATCTAGACTAACGAGGTACGTCGTTGGACAAACGTCTTCAATATCTAGACTAACGAGATCCGTCTGTAAACCGTCTTCTATATCTAGACTAACGGGATCCGTCTGTACAACCGTCTTCTATATCTAGACTAACGAGATCTCTCGTTATACAACCGTCTTCTATATCTAGACTAACGAGATCCGTCTGTACAACCGTCTTCTATATCTAGACTAACGAGATCCGTCTGTACAACCGTTTTCTATATCTAGACTAACGAGGTACGTCGTTGGACAAACGTCTTCAATATCTAGACTAACGAGATCCGTCTGTACAACCGTCTTCTATATCTAGACTAACGGGATCCGTCTGTACAACCGTCTTCTATATCTAGACTAACGAGATCTCTCGTTATACAACCGTCTTCTATATCTAGACTAACGAGATCCGTCTGTACAACCGTCTTCTATATCTAGACTAACGAGATCCGTCTGTACAACCGTTTTCTATATCTAGACTAACGAGGTACGTCGTTGGACAAACGTCTTCAATATCTAGACTAACGAGATCCGTCTGTACAACCGTCTTCTATATCTAGACTAACGGGATCCGTCTGTACAACCGTCTTCTATATCTAGACTAACGAGATCCGTCTGTACAACCGTCTTCTATATCTAGACTAATGAGATCCGTCTGTACAACCGTCTTCTATATCTAGACTAACGAGATCCGTCTGTACAACCGTCTTCTATATCTAGACTAACGAGATCTCTCGTTATACAACCGTCTTCTATATCTAGACTAACGAGATCCGTCTGTACAACCGTCTTCTATATCTAGACTAATGAGATCCGTCTGTACAACCGTCTTCTATATCTAGACTAACGAGATCTCTCGTTATACAACCGTCTTCTATATCTAGACTAACGGGATACGTCGTTCGACAAACGTCTTCTATATCTAGACTAACGAGATCCGTCTGTACAACCGTCTTCTATATCTAGACTAACGAGATCCGTCTGTACAACCGTCTTCTATATCTAGACTAACGATATCTCTCGTTATACAACCGTCTTCTATATCTAGACTAACGGGATCCGTCTGTACAACCGTCTTCTATATCTAGACTAACGAGATCTCTCGTTATACAACCGTCTTCTATATCTAGACTAACGAGATCCGTCTGTACAACCGTCTTCTATATCTAGACTAACGAGATCCGTCTGTACAACCGTTTTCTATATCTAGACTAACGAGGTACGTCGTTGGACAAACGTCTTCAATATCTAGACTAACGAGATCCGTCTGTACAACCGTCTTCTATATCTAGACTAACGGGATCCGTCTGTACAACCGTCTTCTATATCTAGACTAACGAGATCTCTCGTTATACAACCGTCTTCTATATCTAGACTAACGAGATCCGTCTGTACAACCGTCTTCTATATCTAGACTAACGAGATCCGTCTGTACAACCGTTTTCTATATCTAGACTAACGAGGTACGTCGTTGGACAAACGTCTTCAATATCTAGACTAACGAGATCCGTCTGTACAACCGTCTTCTATATCTAGACTAACGGGATCCGTCTGTACAACCGTCTTCTATATCTAGACTAACGAGATCCGTCTGTACAACCGTCTTCTATATCTAGACTAATGAGATCCGTCTGTACAACCGTCTTCTATATCTAGACTAACGAGATCCGTCTGTACAACCGTCTTCTATATCTAGACTAACGAGATCTCTCGTTATACAACCGTCTTCTATATCTAGACTAACGAGATCCGTCTGTACAACCGTCTTCTATATCTAGACTAATGAGATCCGTCTGTACAACCGTCTTCTATATCTAGACTAACGAGATCTCTCGTTATACAACCGTCTTCTATATCTAGACTAACGGGATACGTCGTTCGACAAACGTCTTCTATATCTAGACTAACGAGATCCGTCTGTACAACCGTCTTCTATATCTAGACTAACGAGATCCGTCTGTACAACCGTCTTCTATATCTAGACTAACGATATCTCTCGTTATACAACCGTCTTCTATATCTAGACTAACGGGATCCGTCTGTACAACCGTCTTCTATATCTAGACTAACGAGATCTCTCGTTATACAACCGTCTTCTATATCTAGACTAACGAGATCCGTCTGTACAACCGTCTTCTATATCTAGACTAACGAGATCCATCTGTACAACCGTCTTCTATATCTAGACTAAGGAGATCCGTCTGTACAACCGTCATCTATATCTAGACTAACGAGACCCGTCTGTACAACCGTCTTCTATATCTAGACTAACGAGATCCGTCTGTACAACCGTCTTCTATATCTAGACTAACGAGATCCGTCTGTACAACCGTCTTCTATATCTAGACTAACGAGATCTCTCGTTATACAACCGTCTTCTATATCTAGACTAACGAGATCCGTCTGTACAACCGTTTTCTATATCTAGACTAACGAGGTACGTCGTTGGACAAACGTCTTCAATATCTAGACTAACGATATCTCTCGTTATACAACCGTCTTCTATATCTAGACTAACGAGATCCGTCTGTACAACCGTCTTCTATATCTAGACTAACGATATCTCTCGTTATACAACCGTCTTCTATATCTAGACTAACGGGATCCGTCTGTACAACCGTCTTCTATATCTAGACTAACGAGATCTCTCGTTATACAACCGTCTTCTATATCTAGACTAACGAGATCCGTCTGTACAACCGTCTTCTATATCTAGACTAACGAGATCCATCTGTACAACCGTCTTCTATATCTAGACTAAGGAGATCCGTCTGTACAACCGTCTTCTATATCTAGACTAACGAGGTCTCTCGTTATACAACCGTCTTCTATATCTAGACTAACGGGATACGTCGTTGGACAAACGTCTTCTATATCTAGACTAACGAGATCCGTCTGTACAACCGTCTTCTATATCTAGACTAACGATATCTCTCGTTATACAACCGTCTTCTATATCTAGACTAACGGGATCCGTCTGTACAACCGTCTTCTATATCTAGACTAACGAGATCTCTCGTTATACAACCGTCTTCTATATCTAGACTAACGAGATCCGTCTGTACAACCGTCTTCTATATCTAGACTAACGAGATCCATCTGTACAACCGTCTTCTATATCTAGACTAAGGAGATCCGTCTGTACAACCGTCATCTATATCTAGACTAACGAGACCCGTCTGTACAACCGTCTTCTATATCTAGACTAACGAGATCCGTCTGTACAACCGTCTTCTATATCTAGACTAACGAGATCCGTCTGTACAACCGTCTTCTATATCTAGACTAACGAGATCCGTCTGTACAACCGTCTTCTATATCTAGACTAACGAGATCTCTCGTTATACAACCGTCTTCTATATCTAGACTAACGAGATCCGTCTGTACAACCGTCTTCTATATCTAGACTAACGAGATCCGTCTGTACAACCGTTTTCTATATCTAGACTAACGAGGTACGTCGTTGGACAAACGTCTTCAATATCTAGACTAACGAGATCCGTCTGTAAACCGTCTTCTATATCTAGACTAACGGGATCCGTCTGTACAACCGTCTTCTATATCTAGACTAACGAGATCTCTCGTTATACAACCGTCTTCTATATCTAGACTAACGAGATCCGTCTGTACAACCGTCTTCTATATCTAGACTAACGAGATCCGTCTGTACAACCGTTTTCTATATCTAGACTAACGAGGTACGTCGTTGGACAAACGTCTTCAATATCTAGACTAACGAGATCCGTCTGTACAACCGTCTTCTATATCTAGACTAACGGGATCCGTCTGTACAACCGTCTTCTATATCTAGACTAACGAGATCTCTCGTTATACAACCGTCTTCTATATCTAGACTAACGAGATCCGTCTGTACAACCGTCTTCTATATCTAGACTAACGAGATCCGTCTGTACAACCGTTTTCTATATCTAGACTAACGAGGTACGTCGTTGGACAAACGTCTTCAATATCTAGACTAACGAGATCCGTCTGTACAACCGTCTTCTATATCTAGACTAACGGGATCCGTCTGTACAACCGTCTTCTATATCTAGACTAACGAGATCCGTCTGTACAACCGTCTTCTATATCTAGACTAATGAGATCCGTCTGTACAACCGTCTTCTATATCTAGACTAACGAGATCCGTCTGTACAACCGTCTTCTATATCTAGACTAACGATATCTCTCGTTATACAACCGTCTTCTATATCTAGACTAACGGGATCCGTCTGTACAACCGTCTTCTATATCTAGACTAACGAGATCTCTCGTTATACAACCGTCTTCTATATCTAGACTAACGAGATCCGTCTGTACAACCGTCTTCTATATCTAGACTAACGAGATCCATCTGTACAACCGTCTTCTATATCTAGACTAAGGAGATCCGTCTGTACAACCGTCTTCTATATCTAGACTAACGAGGTCTCTCGTTATACAACCGTCTTCTATATCTAGACTAACGGGATACGTCGTTGGACAAACGTCTTCTATATCTAGACTAACGAGATCCGTCTGTACAACCGTCTTCTATATCTAGACTAACGATATCTCTCGTTATACAACCGTCTTCTATATCTAGACTAACGGGATCCGTCTGTACAACCGTCTTCTATATCTAGACTAACGAGATCTCTCGTTATACAACCGTCTTCTATATCTAGACTAACGAGATCCGTCTGTACAACCGTCTTCTATATCTAGACTAACGTGATCCATCTGTACAACCGTTTTCTATATCTAGACTAACGAGGTACGTCGTTGGACAAACGTCTTCAATATCTAGACTAACGAGATCCGTCTGTAAACCGTCTTCTATATCTAGACTAACGGGATCCGTCTGTACAACCGTCTTCTATATCTAGACTAACGAGATCTCTCGTTATACAACCGTCTTCTATATCTAGACTAACGAGATCCGTCTGTACAACCGTCTTCTATATCTAGACTAACGAGATCCGTCTGTACAACCGTTTTCTATATCTAGACTAACGAGGTACGTCGTTGGACAAACGTCTTCAATATCTAGACTAACGAGATCCGTCTGTACAACCGTCTTCTATATCTAGACTAACGGGATCCGTCTGTACAACCGTCTTCTATATCTAGACTAACGAGATCTCTCGTTATACAACCGTCTTCTATATCTAGACTAACGAGATCCGTCTGTACAACCGTCTTCTATATCTAGACTAACGAGATCCGTCTGTACAACCGTTTTCTATATCTAGACTAACGAGGTACGTCGTTGGACAAACGTCTTCAATATCTAGACTAACGAGATCCGTCTGTACAACCGTCTTCTATATCTAGACTAACGGGATCCGTCTGTACAACCGTCTTCTATATCTAGACTAACGAGATCTCTCGTTATACAACCGTCTTCTATATCTAGACTAACGAGATCCGTCTGTACAACCGTCTTCTATATCTAGACTAACGAGATCCGTCTGTACAACCGTTTTCTATATCTAGACTAACGAGGTACGTCGTTGGACAAACGTCTTCAATATCTAGACTAACGAGATCCGTCTGTACAACCGTCTTCTATATCTAGACTAACGGGATCCGTCTGTACAACCGTCTTCTATATCTAGACTAACGAGATCCGTCTGTACAACCGTCTTCTATATCTAGACTAATGAGATCCGTCTGTACAACCGTCTTCTATATCTAGACTAACGAGATCCGTCTGTACAACCGTCTTCTATATCTAGACTAACGAGATCTCTCGTTATACAACCGTCTTCTATATCTAGACTAACGAGATCCGTCTGTACAACCGTCTTCTATATCTAGACTAATGAGATCCGTCTGTACAACCGTCTTCTATATCTAGACTAACGAGATCTCTCGTTATACAACCGTCTTCTATATCTAGACTAACGGGATACGTCGTTCGACAAACGTCTTCTATATCTAGACTAACGAGATCCGTCTGTACAACCGTCTTCTATATCTAGACTAACGAGATCCGTCTGTACAACCGTCTTCTATATCTAGACTAACGATATCTCTCGTTATACAACCGTCTTCTATATCTAGACTAACGGGATCCGTCTGTACAACCGTCTTCTATATCTAGACTAACGAGATCTCTCGTTATACAACCGTCTTCTATATCTAGACTAACGAGATCCGTCTGTACAACCGTCTTCTATATCTAGACTAACGAGATCCATCTGTACAACCGTCTTCTATATCTAGACTAAGGAGATCCGTCTGTACAACCGTCATCTATATCTAGACTAACGAGACCCGTCTGTACAACCGTCTTCTATATCTAGACTAACGAGATCCGTCTGTACAACCGTCTTCTATATCTAGACTAACGAGATCCGTCTGTACAACCGTCTTCTATATCTAGACTAACGAGATCTCTCGTTATACAACCGTCTTCTATATCTAGACTAACGAGATCCGTCTGTACAACCGTTTTCTATATCTAGACTAACGAGGTACGTCGTTGGACAAACGTCTTCAATATCTAGACTAACGATATCTCTCGTTATACAACCGTCTTCTATATCTAGACTAACGAGATCCGTCTGTACAACCGTCTTCTATATCTAGACTAACGATATCTCTCGTTATACAACCGTCTTCTATATCTAGACTAACGGGATCCGTCTGTACAACCGTCTTCTATATCTAGACTAACGAGATCTCTCGTTATACAACCGTCTTCTATATCTAGACTAACGAGATCCGTCTGTACAACCGTCTTCTATATCTAGACTAACGAGATCCATCTGTACAACCGTCTTCTATATCTAGACTAAGGAGATCCGTCTGTACAACCGTCTTCTATATCTAGACTAACGAGGTCTCTCGTTATACAACCGTCTTCTATATCTAGACTAACGGGATACGTCGTTGGACAAACGTCTTCTATATCTAGACTAACGAGATCCGTCTGTACAACCGTCTTCTATATCTAGACTAACGATATCTCTCGTTATACAACCGTCTTCTATATCTAGACTAACGGGATCCGTCTGTACAACCGTCTTCTATATCTAGACTAACGAGATCTCTCGTTATACAACCGTCTTCTATATCTAGACTAACGAGATCCGTCTGTACAACCGTCTTCTATATCTAGACTAACGAGATCCATCTGTACAACCGTCTTCTATATCTAGACTAAGGAGATCCGTCTGTACAACCGTCATCTATATCTAGACTAACGAGACCCGTCTGTACAACCGTCTTCTATATCTAGACTAACGAGATCCGTCTGTACAACCGTCTTCTATATCTAGACTAACGAGATCCGTCTGTACAACCGTCTTCTATATCTAGACTAACGAGATCCGTCTGTACAACCGTCTTCTATATCTAGACTAACGAGATCTCTCGTTATACAACCGTCTTCTATATCTAGACTAACGAGATCCGTCTGTACAACCGTCTTCTATATCTAGACTAACGAGATCCGTCTGTACAACCGTTTTCTATATCTAGACTAACGAGGTACGTCGTTGGACAAACGTCTTCAATATCTAGACTAACGAGATCCGTCTGTAAACCGTCTTCTATATCTAGACTAACGGGATCCGTCTGTACAACCGTCTTCTATATCTAGACTAACGAGATCTCTCGTTATACAACCGTCTTCTATATCTAGACTAACGAGATCCGTCTGTACAACCGTCTTCTATATCTAGACTAACGAGATCCGTCTGTACAACCGTTTTCTATATCTAGACTAACGAGGTACGTCGTTGGACAAACGTCTTCAATATCTAGACTAACGAGATCCGTCTGTACAACCGTCTTCTATATCTAGACTAACGGGATCCGTCTGTACAACCGTCTTCTATATCTAGACTAACGAGATCCGTCTGTACAACCGTCTTCTATATCTAGACTAACGAGATCCGTCTGAACAACCGTCTTCTATATCTAGACTAACGAGATCCGTCTGTACAACCGCCTTCTATATCTAGACTAACGAGATACGTCGTTGTACAACCATCTTCTATATCTAGACTAACGCGATCCGTCTGTACAACCGTTTTCTATATCGAGACTAACGAGATCCGTCTGTACAACCGTCTTCTATATCTAGACTAACGGGATACGACGTTGGACAAACGTCTTCTATATCTAGACTAACGAGATCCGTCTGTACAACCGTCTTCTATATCTAGACTAACGAGATCCGTCTGTACAACCGTCTTCTATATCTAGACTAACGAGATCCGTCTGTACAACCGTCTTCTATATCTAGACTAACGAGATCCGTCTGTACAACCGTCTTCTATATCTAGACTAACGAGATCCGTCTGTACAACCGTCTTCTATATCTAGACTAACGAGATCCGTCTGTACAACCGTCTTCTATATCTAGACTAACGAGATCCGTCTGTACAACCGTCTTCTATATCTAGACTAACGAGATCCGTCTGTACAACCGTCTTCTATATCTAGACTAACGAGATCCGTCTGTACAACCGTCTTCTATATCTAGACTAACGATATCTCTCGTTATACAACCGTCTTCTATATCTAGACTAACGGGATCCGTCTGTACAACCGTCTTCTATATCTAGACTAACGAGATCTCTCGTTATACAACCGTCTTCTATATCTAGACTAACGAGATCCGTCTGTACAACCGTCTTCTATATCTAGACTAACGAGATCCATCTGTACAACCGTCTTCTATATCTAGACTAAGGAGATCCGTCTGTACAACCGTCATCTATATCTAGACTAACGAGACCCGTCTGTACAACCGTCTTCTATATCTAGACTAACGTGATCCATCTGTACAACCGTTTTCTATATCTAGACTAACGAGGTACGTCGTTGGACAAACGTCTTCAATATCTAGACTAACGAGATCCGTCTGTAAACCGTCTTCTATATCTAGACTAACGGGATCCGTCTGTACAACCGTCTTCTATATCTAGACTAACGAGATCTCTCGTTATACAACCGTCTTCTATATCTAGACTAACGAGATCCGTCTGTACAACCGTCTTCTATATCTAGACTAACGAGATCCGTCTGTACAACCGTTTTCTATATCTAGACTAACGAGGTACGTCGTTGGACAAACGTCTTCAATATCTAGACTAACGAGATCCGTCTGTACAACCGTCTTCTATATCTAGACTAACGGGATCCGTCTGTACAACCGTCTTCTATATCTAGACTAACGAGATCTCTCGTTATACAACCGTCTTCTATATCTAGACTAACGAGATCCGTCTGTACAACCGTCTTCTATATCTAGACTAACGAGATCCGTCTGTACAACCGTTTTCTATATCTAGACTAACGAGGTACGTCGTTGGACAAACGTCTTCAATATCTAGACTAACGAGATCCGTCTGTACAACCGTCTTCTATATCTAGACTAACGGGATCCGTCTGTACAACCGTCTTCTATATCTAGACTAACGAGATCTCTCGTTATACAACCGTCTTCTATATCTAGACTAACGAGATCCGTCTGTACAACCGTCTTCTATATCTAGACTAACGAGATCCGTCTGTACAACCGTTTTCTATATCTAGACTAACGAGGTACGTCGTTGGACAAACGTCTTCAATATCTAGACTAACGAGATCCGTCTGTACAACCGTCTTCTATATCTAGACTAACGAGATCCGTCTGTACAACCGTCTTCTATATCTAGACTAACGAGATCTCTCGTTATACAACCGTCTTCTATATCTAGACTAACGAGATCCGTCTGTACAACCGTCTTCTATATCTAGACTAACGAGATCCGTCTGTACAACCGTTTTCTATATCTAGACTAACGAGGTACGTCGTTGGACAAACGTCTTCAATATCTAGACTAACGAGATCCGTCTGTAAACCGTCTTCTATATCTAGACTAACGGGATCCGTCTGTACAACCGTCTTCTATATCTAGACTAACGAGATCTCTCGTTATACAACCGTCTTCTATATCTAGACTAACGAGATCCGTCTGTACAACCGTCTTCTATATCTAGACTAACGAGATCCGTCTGTACAACCGTTTTCTATATCTAGACTAACGAGGTACGTCGTTGGACAAACGTCTTCAATATCTAGACTAACGAGATCCGTCTGTACAACCGTCTTCTATATCTAGACTAACGGGATCCGTCTGTACAACCGTCTTCTATATCTAGACTAACGAGATCCGTCTGTACAACCGTCTTCTATATCTAGACTAACGAGATCCGTCTGAACAACCGTCTTCTATATCTAGACTAACGAGATCCGTCTGTACAACCGCCTTCTATATCTAGACTAACGAGATACGTCGTTGTACAACCATCTTCTATATCTAGACTAACGCGATCCGTCTGTACAACCGTTTTCTATATCGAGACTAACGAGATCCGTCTGTACAACCGTCTTCTATATCTAGACTAACGGGATACGACGTTGGACAAACGTCTTCTATATCTAGACTAACGAGATCCGTCTGTACAACCGTCTTCTATATCTAGACTAACGAGATCCGTCTGTACAACCGTCTTCTATATCTAGACTAACGAGATCCGTCTGTACAACCGTCTTCTATATCTAGACTAACGAGATCCGTCTGTACAACCGTCTTCTATATCTAGACTAACGAGATCCGTCTGTACAACCGTCTTCTATATCTAGACTAACGAGATCCGTCTGTACAACCGTCTTCTATATCTAGACTAACGAGATCCGTCTGTACAACCGTCTTCTATATCTAGACTAACGAGATCCGTCTGTACAACCGTCTTCTATATCTAGACTAACGAGATCCGTCTGTACAACCGTCTTCTATATCTAGACTAACGATATCTCTCGTTATACAACCGTCTTCTATATCTAGACTAACGGGATCCGTCTGTACAACCGTCTTCTATATCTAGACTAACGAGATCTCTCGTTATACAACCGTCTTCTATATCTAGACTAACGAGATCCGTCTGTACAACCGTCTTCTATATCTAGACTAACGAGATCCATCTGTACAACCGTCTTCTATATCTAGACTAAGGAGATCCGTCTGTACAACCGTCATCTATATCTAGACTAACGAGACCCGTCTGTACAACCGTCTTCTATATCTAGACTAACGTGATCCATCTGTACAACCGTTTTCTATATCTAGACTAACGAGGTACGTCGTTGGACAAACGTCTTCAATATCTAGACTAACGAGATCCGTCTGTAAACCGTCTTCTATATCTAGACTAACGGGATCCGTCTGTACAACCGTCTTCTATATCTAGACTAACGAGATCTCTCGTTATACAACCGTCTTCTATATCTAGACTAACGAGATCCGTCTGTACAACCGTCTTCTATATCTAGACTAACGAGATCCGTCTGTACAACCGTTTTCTATATCTAGACTAACGAGGTACGTCGTTGGACAAACGTCTTCAATATCTAGACTAACGAGATCCGTCTGTACAACCGTCTTCTATATCTAGACTAACGGGATCCGTCTGTACAACCGTCTTCTATATCTAGACTAACGAGATCTCTCGTTATACAACCGTCTTCTATATCTAGACTAACGAGATCCGTCTGTACAACCGTCTTCTATATCTAGACTAACGAGATCCGTCTGTACAACCGTTTTCTATATCTAGACTAACGAGGTACGTCGTTGGACAAACGTCTTCAATATCTAGACTAACGAGATCCGTCTGTACAACCGTCTTCTATATCTAGACTAACGGGATCCGTCTGTACAACCGTCTTCTATATCTAGACTAACGAGATCTCTCGTTATACAACCGTCTTCTATATCTAGACTAACGAGATCCGTCTGTACAACCGTCTTCTATATCTAGACTAACGAGATCCGTCTGTACAACCGTTTTCTATATCTAGACTAACGAGGTACGTCGTTGGACAAACGTCTTCAATATCTAGACTAACGAGATCCGTCTGTACAACCGTCTTCTATATCTAGACTAACGGGATCCGTCTGTACAACCGTCTTCTATATCTAGACTAACGAGATCCGTCTGTACAACCGTCTTCTATATCTAGACTAATGAGATCCGTCTGTACAACCGTCTTCTATATCTAGACTAACGAGATCCGTCTGTACAACCGTCTTCTATATCTAGACTAACGAGATCTCTCGTTATACAACCGTCTTCTATATCTAGACTAACGAGATCCGTCTGTACAACCGTCTTCTATATCTAGACTAATGAGATCCGTCTGTACAACCGTCTTCTATATCTAGACTAACGAGATCTCTCGTTATACAACCGTCTTCTATATCTAGACTAACGGGATACGTCGTTCGACAAACGTCTTCTATATCTAGACTAACGAGATCCGTCTGTACAACCGTCTTCTATATCTAGACTAACGAGATCCGTCTGTACAACCGTCTTCTATATCTAGACTAACGATATCTCTCGTTATACAACCGTCTTCTATATCTAGACTAACGGGATCCGTCTGTACAACCGTCTTCTATATCTAGACTAACGAGATCTCTCGTTATACAACCGTCTTCTATATCTAGACTAACGAGATCCGTCTGTACAACCGTCTTCTATATCTAGACTAACGAGATCCATCTGTACAACCGTCTTCTATATCTAGACTAAGGAGATCCGTCTGTACAACCGTCATCTATATCTAGACTAACGAGACCCGTCTGTACAACCGTCTTCTATATCTAGACTAACGAGATCCGTCTGTACAACCGTCTTCTATATCTAGACTAACGAGATCCGTCTGTACAACCGTCTTCTATATCTAGACTAACGAGATCTCTCGTTATACAACCGTCTTCTATATCTAGACTAACGAGATCCGTCTGTACAACCGTTTTCTATATCTAGACTAACGAGGTACGTCGTTGGACAAACGTCTTCAATATCTAGACTAACGATATCTCTCGTTATACAACCGTCTTCTATATCTAGACTAACGAGATCCGTCTGTACAACCGTCTTCTATATCTAGACTAACGATATCTCTCGTTATCCAACCGTCTTCTATATCTAGACTAACGGGATCCGTCTGTACAACCGTCTTCTATATCTAGACTAACGAGATCTCTCGTTATACAACCGTCTTCTATATCTAGACTAACGAGATCCGTCTGTACAACCGTCTTCTATATCTAGACTAACGAGATCCATCTGTACAACCGTCTTCTATATCTAGACTAAGGAGATCCGTCTGTACAACCGTCATCTATATCTAGACTAACGAGACCCGTCTGTACAACCGTCTTCTATATCTAGACTAACGAGATCCGTCTGTACAACCGTCTTCTATATCTAGACTAACGAGATCTCTCGTTATACAACCGTCTTCTATATCTAGACTAACGAGATCCGTCTGTACAACCGTCTTCTATATCTAGACTAACGAGATCCGTCTGTACAACCGTTTTCTATATCTAGACTAACGAGGTACGTCGTTGGACAAACGTCTTCAATATCTAGACTAACGAGATCCGTCTGTAAACCGTCTTCTATATCTAGACTAACGGGATCCGTCTGTACAACCGTCTTCTATATCTAGACTAACGAGATCTCTCGTTATACAACCGTCTTCTATATCTAGACTAACGAGATCCGTCTGTACAACCGTCTTCTATATCTAGACTAACGAGATCCGTCTGTACAACCGTTTTCTATATCTAGACTAACGAGGTACGTCGTTGGACAAACGTCTTCAATATCTAGACTAACGAGATCCGTCTGTACAACCGTCTTCTATATCTAGACTAACGGGATCCGTCTGTACAACCGTCTTCTATATCTAGACTAACGAGATCCGTCTGTACAACCGTCTTCTATATCTAGACTAACGAGATCCGTCTGAACAACCGTCTTCTATATCTAGACTAACGAGATCCGTCTGTACAACCGCCTTCTATATCTAGACTAACGAGATACGTCGTTGTACAACCATCTTCTATATCTAGACTAACGCGATCCGTCTGTACAACCGTTTTCTATATCGAGACTAACGAGATCCGTCTGTACAACCGTCTTCTATATCTAGACTAACGGGATACGACGTTGGACAAACGTCTTCTATATCTAGACTAACGAGATCCGTCTGTACAACCGTCTTCTATATCTAGACTAACGAGATCCGTCTGTACAACCGTCTTCTATATCTAGACTAACGAGATCCGTCTGTACAACCGTCTTCTATATCTAGACTAACGAGATCCGTCTGTACAACCGTCTTCTATATCTAGACTAACGAGATCCGTCTGTACAACCGTCTTCTATATCTAGACTAACGAGATCCGTCTGTACAACCGTCTTCTATATCTAGACTAACGAGATCCGTCTGTACAACCGTCTTCTATATCTAGACTAACGAGATCCGTCTGTACAACCGTCTTCTATATCTAGACTAACGAGATCCGTCTGTACAACCGTCTTCTATATCTAGACTAACGAGATCCGTCTGTACAACCGTCTTCTATATCTAGACTAACGATATCTCTCGTTATACAACCGTCTTCTATATCTAGACTAACGGGATCCGTCTGTACAACCGTCTTCTATATCTAGACTAACGAGATCTCTCGTTATACAACCGTCTTCTATATCTAGACTAACGAGATCCGTCTGTACAACCGTCTTCTATATCTAGACTAACGAGATCCATCTGTACAACCGTCTTCTATATCTAGACTAAGGAGATCCGTCTGTACAACCGTCATCTATATCTAGACTAACGAGACCCGTCTGTACAACCGTCTTCTATATCTAGACTAACGAGATCCATCTGTACAACCGTCTTCTATATCTAGACTAAGGAGATCCGTCTGTACAACCGTCATCTATATCTAGACTAACGAGACCCGTCTGTACAACCGTCTTCTATATCTAGACTAACGAGATCCGTCTGTACAACCGTCTTCTATATCTAGACTAACGAGATCTCTCGTTATACAACCGTCTTCTATATCTAGACTAACGAGATCCGTCTGTACAACCGTCTTCTATATCTAGACTAACGAGATCCGTCTGTACAACCGTTTTCTATATCTAGACTAACGAGGTACGTCGTTGGACAAACGTCTTCAATATCTAGACTAACGAGATCCGTCTGTAAACCGTCTTCTATATCTAGACTAACGGGATCCGTCTGTACAACCGTCTTCTATATCTAGACTAACGAGATCTCTCGTTATACAACCGTCTTCTATATCTAGACTAACGAGATCCGTCTGTACAACCGTCTTCTATATCTAGACTAACGAGATCCGTCTGTACAACCGTTTTCTATATCTAGACTAACGAGGTACGTCGTTGGACAAACGTCTTCAATATCTAGACTAACGAGATCCGTCTGTACAACCGTCTTCTATATCTAGACTAACGGGATCCGTCTGTACAACCGTCTTCTATATCTAGACTAACGAGATCCGTCTGTACAACCGTCTTCTATATCTAGACTAACGAGATCCGTCTGAACAACCGTCTTCTATATCTAGACTAACGAGATCCGTCTGTACAACCGCCTTCTATATCTAGACTAACGAGATACGTCGTTGTACAACCATCTTCTATATCTAGACTAACGCGATCCGTCTGTACAACCGTTTTCTATATCGAGACTAACGAGATCCGTCTGTACAACCGTCTTCTATATCTAGACTAACGGGATACGACGTTGGACAAACGTCTTCTATATCTAGACTAACGAGATCCGTCTGTACAACCGTCTTCTATATCTAGACTAACGAGATCCGTCTGTACAACCGTCTTCTATATCTAGACTAACGAGATCCGTCTGTACAACCGTCTTCTATATCTAGACTAACGAGATCCGTCTGTACAACCGTCTTCTATATCTAGACTAACGAGATCCGTCTGTACAACCGTCTTCTATATCTAGACTAACGAGATCCGTCTGTACAACCGTCTTCTATATCTAGACTAACGAGATCCGTCTGTACAACCGTCTTCTATATCTAGACTAACGAGATCCGTCTGTACAACCGTCTTCTATATCTAGACTAACGAGATCCGTCTGTACAACCGTCTTCTATATCTAGACTAACGAGATCCGTCTGTACAACCGTCTTCTATATCTAGACTAACGATATCTCTCGTTATACAACCGTCTTCTATATCTAGACTAACGGGATCCGTCTGTACAACCGTCTTCTATATCTAGACTAACGAGATCTCTCGTTATACAACCGTCTTCTATATCTAGACTAACGAGATCCGTCTGTACAACCGTCTTCTATATCTAGACTAACGAGATCCATCTGTACAACCGTCTTCTATATCTAGACTAAGGAGATCCGTCTGTACAACCGTCATCTATATCTAGACTAACGAGACCCGTCTGTACAACCGTCTTCTATATCTAGACTAACGAGATCCGTCTGCACAACCGTCTTCTATATCTAGACTAACGAGATCCGTCTGAACAACCGTCTTCTATATCTAGACTAACGAGATCCGTCTGTACAACCGCCTTCTATATCTAGACTAACGAGATACGTCGTTGTACAACCATCTTCTATATCTAGACTAACGCGATCCGTCTGTACAACCGTTTTCTATATCGAGACTAACGAGATCCGTCTGTACAACCGTCTTCTATATCTAGACTAACGAGATCCGTCTGTACAACCGCCTTCTATATCTAGACTAACGAGATCCGTCTGCACAACCGTCTTCTATATCTAGACTAACGAGATCCGTCTGTACAACCGTTTTCTATATCTAGACTAACGAGATCCGTCTGAACAACCGTCTTCTATATCTAGACTAACGAGATCCGTCTGTACAACCGTCTTCTATATCTAGACTAACGAGATCCGTCTGTACAACCGTCTTCTATATCTAGACTAACGAGATCCGTCTGTACAACCATCTTCTATATCTAGACTAACGAGATCCGTCTGTACAACCGTCTTCTATATCTAGACTAACGAGATCCGTCTGTACAACCGTCTTCTATATCTAGACTAACGAGATCTCTCGTTATACAACCGTCTTCTATATCTAGACTAACGGGATACGTCGTTGGACAAACGTCTTCTATATCTAGACTAACGAGATCCGTCTGTACAACCGTCTTCTATATCTAGACTAACGAGATCCGTCTGTACAACCGTCTTCTATATCTAGACTAACGATATCTCTCGTTATACAACCGTCTTCTATATCTAGACTAACGGGATCCGTCTGTACAACCGTCTTCTATATCTAGACTAACGAGATCTCTCGTTATACAACCGTCTTCTATATCTAGACTAACGGGATACGTCGTTGGACAAACGTCTTCTATATCTAGACTAACGAGATCCGTCTGTACAACCGTCTTCTATATCTAGACTAACGAGATCCGTCTGTACAACCGTCTTCTATATCTAGACTAACGATATCTCTCGTTATACAACCGTCTTCTATATCTAGACTAACGGGATCCGTCTGTACAACCGTCTTCTATATCTAGACTAACGAGATCTCTCGTTATACAACCGTCTTCTATATCTAGACTAAGGAGATCCGTCTGTGCAACCGTCATCTATATCTAGACTAACGAGATCTCTCGTTATACAACCGTCTTCTATATCTAGACTAACGAGATCCGTCTGTACAACCGTCTTCTATATCTAGACTAACGAGATCCGTCTGTACAACCGTCTTCTATATCTAGACTAACGAGATCCGTCTGTACAACCGTCTTCTATATCTAGACTAACGAGATCCGTCTGTACAACCGCCTTCTATATCTAGACTAACGAGATACGTCGTTGTACAACCATCTTCTATATCTAGACTAACGCGATCCGTCTGTACAACCGTCTTCTATATCTAGACTAACGAGATCCATCTGTACAACCGTCTTCTATATCTAGACTAAGGAGATCCGTCTGTACAACCGTCTTCTATATCTAGACTAACGAGATCTCTCGTAATACAACCGTCTTCTATATCTAGACTAACGGGATACGTCGTTGGACAAACGTCTTCTATATCTAGACTAACGAGATCCGTCTGTACAACCGTCTTCTATATCTAGACTAACGATATCTCTCGTTATACAACCGTCTTCTATATCTAGACTAACGGGATCCGTCTGTACAACCGTCTTCTATATCTAGACTAACGAGATCTCTCGTTATACAACCGTCTTCTATATCTAGACTAACGAGATCCGTCTGTACAACCGTCTTCTATATCTAGACTAACGAGATCCATCTGTACAACCGTCTTCTATATCTAGACTAAGGAGATCCGTCTGTACAACCGTCATCTATATCTAGACTAACGAGACCCGTCTGTACAACCGTCTTCTATATCTAGACTAACGAGATCCGTCTGTACAACCGTCTTCTATATCTAGACTAACGAGATCCGTCTGTACAACCGTCTTCTATATCTAGACTAACGAGATCCGTCTGTACAACCGTCTTCTATATCTAGACTAACGAGATCTCTCGTTATACAACCGTCTTCTATATCTAGACTAACGAGATCCGTCTGTACAACCGTCTTCTATATCTAGACTAACGAGATCCGTCTGTACAACCGTCTTCTATATCTAGACTAACGGGATCCGTCTGTACAACCGTCTTCTATATCTAGACTAACGAGATCTCTCGTTATACAACCGTCTTCTATATCTAGACTAACGGGATACGTCGTTGGACAAACGTCTTCTATATCTAGACTAACGAGATCCGTCTGTACAACCGTCTTCTATATCTAGACTAACGAGATCCGTCTGTACAACCGTCTTCTATATCTAGACTAACGATATCTCTCGTTATACAACCGTCTTCTATATCTAGACTAACGGGATCCGTCTGTACAACCGTCTTCTATATCTAGACTAACGAGATCTCTCGTTATACAACCGTCTTCTATATCTAGACTAACGGGATACGTCGTTGGACAAACGTCTTCTATATCTAGACTAACGAGATCCGTCTGTACAACCGTCTTCTATATCTAGACTAACGAGATCCGTCTGTACAACCGTCTTCTATATCTAGACTAACGATATCTCTCGTTATACAACCGTCTTCTATATCTAGACTAACGGGATCCGTCTGTACAACCGTCTTCTATATCTAGACTAACGAGATCTCTCGTTATACAACCGTCTTCTATATCTAGACTAAGGAGATCCGTCTGTGCAACCGTCATCTATATCTAGACTAACGAGATCTCTCGTTATACAACCGTCTTCTATATCTAGACTAACGAGATCCGTCTGTACAACCGTCTTCTATATCTAGACTAACGAGATCCGTCTGTACAACCGTCTTCTATATCTAGACTAACGAGATCCGTCTGTACAACCGTCTTCTATATCTAGACTAACGAGATCCGTCTGTACAACCGCCTTCTATATCTAGACTAACGAGATACGTCGTTGTACAACCATCTTCTATATCTAGACTAACGCGATCCGTCTGTACAACCGTCTTCTATATCTAGACTAACGAGATCCATCTGTACAACCGTCTTCTATATCTAGACTAAGGAGATCCGTCTGTACAACCGTCTTCTATATCTAGACTAACGAGATCTCTCGTAATACAACCGTCTTCTATATCTAGACTAACGGGATACGTCGTTGGACAAACGTCTTCTATATCTAGACTAACGAGATCCGTCTGTACAACCGTCTTCTATATCTAGACTAACGATATCTCTCGTTATACAACCGTCTTCTATATCTAGACTAACGGGATCCGTCTGTACAACCGTCTTCTATATCTAGACTAACGAGATCTCTCGTTATACAACCGTCTTCTATATCTAGACTAACGAGATCCGTCTGTACAACCGTCTTCTATATCTAGACTAACGAGATCCATCTGTACAACCGTCTTCTATATCTAGACTAAGGAGATCCGTCTGTACAACCGTCATCTATATCTAGACTAACGAGACCCGTCTGTACAACCGTCTTCTATATCTAGACTAACGAGATCCGTCTGTACAACCGTCTTCTATATCTAGACTAACGAGATCCGTCTGTACAACCGTCTTCTATATCTAGACTAACGAGATCCGTCTGTACAACCGTCTTCTATATCTAGACTAACGAGATCTCTCGTTATACAACCGTCTTCTATATCTAGACTAACGAGATCCGTCTGTACAACCGTCTTCTATATCTAGACTAACGAGATCCGTCTGTACAACCGTCTTCTATATCTAGACTAACGGGATCCGTCTGTACAACCGTCTTCTATATCTAGACTAACGAGATCTCTCGTTATACAACCGTCTTCTATATCTAGACTAACGAGATCCGTCTGTACAACCGTCTTCTATATCTAGACTAACGAGATCCGTCTGTACAACCGTTTTCTATATCTAGACTAACGAGGTACGTCGTTGGACAAACGTCTTCAATATCTAGACTAACGAGATCCGTCTGTACAACCGTCTTCTATATCTAGACTAACGGGATCCGTCTGTACAACCGTCTTCTATATCTAGACTAACGAGATCTCTCGTTATACAACCGTCTTCTATATCTAGACTAACGACATCCGCCTGTACAACCGTCTTCTATATCTAGACTAACGAGATCCGTCTGTACAACCGTTTTCTATATCTAGACTAACGAGGTACGTCGTTGGACAAACGTCTTCAATATCTAGACTAACGAGATCCGTCTGTACAACCGTCTTCTATATCTAGACTAACGGGATCCGTCTGTACAACCGTCTTCTATATCTAGACTAACGAGATCCGTCTGTACAACCGTCTTCTATATCTAGACTAATGAGATCCGTCTGTACAACCGTCTTCTATATCTAGACTAACGAGATCCGTCTGTACAACCGTCTTCTATATCTAGACTAACGAGATCCGTCTGCACAACCGTCTTCTATATCTAGACTAACGAGATCCGTCTGTACAACCGTCTTCTATATCTAGACTAACGAGATCCGTCTGTACAACCGTCTTCTATATCTAGACTAACGAGATCTCTCGTTATACAACCGTCTTCTATATCTAGACTAACGGGATACGTCGTTGGACAAACGTCTTCTATATCTAGACTAACGAGATCCGTCTGTACAACCGTCTTCTATATCTAGACTAACGAGATCCGTCTGTACAACCGTCTTCTATATCTAGACTAACGAGATCTCTCGTTATACAACCGTCTTCTATATCTAGACTAACGAGATCCGTCTGTACAACCGTCTTCTATATCTAGACTAACGAGATCCATCTGTACAACCGTCTTCTATATCTAGACTAAGGAGATCCGTCTGTACAACCGTCATCTATATCTAGACTAACGAGACCCGTCTGTACAACCGTCTTCTATATCTAGACTAACGAGATCCGTCTGTACAACCGTCTTCTATATCTAGACTAACGAGATCCGTCTGTACAACCGTCTTCTATATCTAGACTAACGAGATCTCTCGTTATACAACCGTCTTCTATATCTAGACTAACGAGATCCGTCTGTACAACCGTCTTCTATATCTAGAGTAACGAGATCCGTCTGTACAACCGTCTTCTATATCTAGACTAACGAGATCTCTCGTTATACAACCGTCTTCTATATCTAGACTAACGGGATACGTGGTTGGACAAACGTCTTCTATATCTAGACTAACGAGATCCGTCTGTACAACCGTCTTCTATATCTAGACTAACGAGATCCGTCTGTACAACCGTCTTCTATATCTAGACTAACGATATCTCTCGTTATACAACCGTCTTCTATATCTAGACTAACGGGATCCGTCTGTACAACCGTCTTCTATATCTAGACTAACGAGATCTCTCGTTATACAACCGTCTTCTATATCTAGACTAACGGGATACGTCGTTGGACAAACGTCTTCTATATCTAGACTAACGAGATCCGTCTGTACAACCGTCTTCTATATCTAGACTAACGAGATCCGTCTGTACAACCGTCTTCTATATCTAGACTAACGAGATCCGTCTGTACAACCGTCTTCTATATCTAGACTAACGAGATCTCTCGTTATACAACCGTCTTCTATATCTAGACTAACGAGATCCGTCTGTACAACCGTCTTCTATATCTAGACTAACGAGATCCGTCTGTACAACCGTCTTCTATATCTAGACTAACGAGATCTCTCGTTATACAACCGTCTTCTATATCTAGACTAACGGGATACGTCGTTGGACAAACGTCTTCTATATCTAGACTAACGAGATCTCTCGTTATACAACCGTCTTCTATATCTAGACTAACGAGATCCGTCTGTACAACCGTCTTCTATATCTAGACTAACGGGATCCGTCTGTACAACCGTCTTCTATATCTAGACTAACGAGATCTCCCGTTATACAACCGTCTTCTATATCTAGACTAACGAGATCCGTCTGTACAACCGTCTTCTATATCTAGACTAACGAGATCCGTCTGTACAACCGTTTTCTATATCTAGACTAACGAGGTACGTCGTTGGCCAAACGTCTTCAATATCTAGACTAACGAGATCCGTCTGTACAACCGTCTTCTATATCTAGACTAACGGGATCCGTCTGTACAACCGTCTTCTATATCTAGACTAACGAGATCCGTCTGTACAACCGTCTTCTATATCTAGACTAATGAGATCCGTCTGTACAACCGTCTTCTATATCTAGACTAACGAGATCCGTCTGTACAACCGTCTTCTATATCTAGACTAACGAGATCTCTCGTTATACAACCGTCTTCTATATCTAGACTAACGAGATCCGTCTGTACAACCGTCTTCTATATCTAGACTAACGAGATCCGTCTGTACAACCGTCTTCTATATCTAGACTAACGAGATCCGTCTGTACAACCGTCTTCTATATCTAGACTAACGAGATCTCTCGTTATACAACCGTCTTCTATATCTAGACTAACGGGATACGTCGTTGGACAAACGTCTTCTATATCTAGACTAACGAGATCCGTCTGTACAACCGTCTTCTATATCTAGACTAACGAGATCCGTCTGTACAACCGTCTTCTATATCTAGACTAACGATATCTCTCGTTATACAACCGTCTTCTATATCTAGACTAACGGGATCCGTCTGTACAACCGTCTTCTATATCTAGACTAACGAGATCTCTCGTTATACAACCGTCTTCTATATCTAGACTAACGAGATCCGTCTGTACAACCGTCTTCTATATCTAGACTAACGAGATCCATCTGTACAACCGTCTTCTATATCTAGACTAAGGAGATCCGTCTGTACAACCGTCATCTATATCTAGACTAACGAGACCCGTCTGTACAACCGTCTTCTATATCTAGACTAACGAGATCTCTCGTTATACAACCGTCTTCTATATCTAGACTAACGAGATCCGTCTGTACAACCGTCTTCTATATCTAGACTAACGAGATCCGTCTGTACAACCGTTTTCTATATCTAGACTAACGAGGTACGTCGTTGGACAAACGTCTTCAATATCTAGACTAACGAGATCCGTCTGTACAACCGTCTTCTATATCTAGACTAACGGGATCCGTCTGTACAACCGTCTTCTATATCTAGACTAACGAGATCTCTCGTTATACAACCGTCTTCTATATCTAGACTAACGAGATCCGTCTGTACAACCGTCTTCTATATCTAGACTAACGAGATCCGTCTGTACAACCGTCTTCTATATCTAGACTAACGAGATCCGTCTGCACAACCGTCTTCTATATCTAGACTAACGAGATCCGTCTGTACAACCGTCTTCTATATCTAGACTAACGAGATCCGTCTGTACAACCGTCTTCTATATCTAGACTAACGAGATCTCTCGTTATACAACCGTCTTCTATATCTAGACTAACGGGATACGTCGTTGGACAAACGTCTTCTATATCTAGACTAACGAGATCCGTCTGTACAACCGTCTTCTATATCTAGACTAACGAGATCCGTCTGTACAACCGTCTTCTATATCTAGACTAACGAGATCTCTCGTTATACAACCGTCTTCTATATCTAGACTAACGAGATCCGTCTGTACAACCGTCTTCTATATCTAGACTAACGAGATCCATCTGTACAACCGTCTTCTATATCTAGACTAAGGAGATCCGTCTGTACAACCGTCATCTATATCTAGACTAACGAGACCCGTCTGTACAACCGTCTTCTATATCTAGACTAACGAGATCCGTCTGTACAACCGTCTTCTATATCTAGACTAACGAGATCCGTCTGTACAACCGTCTTCTATATCTAGACTAACGAGATCTCTCGTTATACAACCGTCTTCTATATCTAGACTAACGAGATCCGTCTGTACAACCGTCTTCTATATCTAGAGTAACGAGATCCGTCTGTACAACCGTCTTCTATATCTAGACTAACGAGATCTCTCGTTATACAACCGTCTTCTATATCTAGACTAACGGGATACGTGGTTGGACAAACGTCTTCTATATCTAGACTAACGAGATCCGTCTGTACAACCGTCTTCTATATCTAGACTAACGAGATCCGTCTGTACAACCGTCTTCTATATCTAGACTAACGATATCTCTCGTTATACAACCGTCTTCTATATCTAGACTAACGGGATCCGTCTGTACAACCGTCTTCTATATCTAGACTAACGAGATCTCTCGTTATACAACCGTCTTCTATATCTAGACTAACGGGATACGTCGTTGGACAAACGTCTTCTATATCTAGACTAACGAGATCCGTCTGTACAACCGTCTTCTATATCTAGACTAACGAGATCCGTCTGTACAACCGTCTTCTATATCTAGACTAACGAGATCCGTCTGTACAACCGTCTTCTATATCTAGACTAACGAGATCTCTCGTTATACAACCGTCTTCTATATCTAGACTAACGAGATCCGTCTGTACAACCGTCTTCTATATCTAGACTAACGAGATCCGTCTGTACAACCGTCTTCTATATCTAGACTAACGAGATCTCTCGTTATACAACCGTCTTCTATATCTAGACTAACGGGATACGTCGTTGGACAAACGTCTTCTATATCTAGACTAACGAGATCTCTCGTTATACAACCGTCTTCTATATCTAGACTAACGAGATCCGTCTGTACAACCGTCTTCTATATCTAGACTAACGGGATCCGTCTGTACAACCGTCTTCTATATCTAGACTAACGAGATCTCCCGTTATACAACCGTCTTCTATATCTAGACTAACGAGATCCGTCTGTACAACCGTCTTCTATATCTAGACTAACGAGATCCGTCTGTACAACCGTTTTCTATATCTAGACTAACGAGGTACGTCGTTGGCCAAACGTCTTCAATATCTAGACTAACGAGATCCGTCTGTACAACCGTCTTCTATATCTAGACTAACGGGATCCGTCTGTACAACCGTCTTCTATATCTAGACTAACGAGATCCGTCTGTACAACCGTCTTCTATATCTAGACTAACGGGATCCGTCTGTACAACCGTCTTCTATATCTAGACTAACGAGATCTCTCGTTATACAACCGTCTTCTATATCTAGACTAACGAGATCCGTCTGTACAACCGTCTTCTATATCTAGACTAACGAGATCCGTCTGTACAACCGTTTTCTATATCTAGACTAACGAGGTACGTCGTTGGACAAACGTCTTCAATATCTAGACTAACGAGATCCGTCTGTACAACCGTCTTCTATATCTAGACTAACGGGATCCGTCTGTACAACCGTCTTCTATATCTAGACTAACGAGATCTCTCGTTATACAACCGTCTTCTATATCTAGACTAACGAGATCCGTCTGTACAACCGTCTTCTATATCTAGACTAACGAGATCCGTCTGTACAACCGTTTTCTATATCTAGACTAACGAGGTACGTCGTTGGACAAACGTCTTCAATATCTAGACTAACGAGATCCGTCTGTACAACCGTCTTCTATATCTAGACTAACGGGATCCGTCTGTACAACCGCCTTCTATATCTAGACTAACGAGATCTCTCGTTATACAACCGTCTTCTATATCTAGACTAACGAGATCCGTCTGTACAACCGTCTTCTATATCTAGACTAACGAGAACCGTCTGTACAACCGTTTTCTATATCTAGACTAACGAGGTACGTCGTTGGACAAACGTCTTCATTATCTAGACTAACGAGATCCGTCTGTACAACCGTCTTCTATATCTAGACTAACGGGATCCGTCTGTACAACCGTCTTCTATATCTAGACTAACGAGATCCGTCTGTACAACCGTCTTCTATATCTAGACTAATGAGATCCGCCTGTACAACCGTCTTCTATATCTAGACTAACGAGATCCGTCTGTACAACCGTCTTCTATATCTAGACTAACGAGATCCGTCTGTACAACCGTTTTCTATATCTAGACTAACGAGGTACGTCGTTGGACAAACGTCTTCAATATCTAGACTAACGAGATCCGTCTGTACAACCGTCTTCTATATCTAGACTAACGAGATCCGTCTGTACAACCGTCTTCTATATCTAGACTAACGAGATCCGTCTGTACAACCGTCTTCTATAACTAGACTAACGAGATCCGTCTGTACAACCGTCTTCTATATCTAGACTAACGAGATCCGTCTGTACAACCGTCTTCTATATCTAGACTAACGAGATCCGTCTGTACAACCGTCTTTTATATCTAGACTAACGAGATCCGTCTGCACAACCGTCTTCTATATCTAGACTAACGAGATCCGTCTGTACAACCGTCTTTTATATCTAGACTAACGAGATCCGTCTGCTCAACCGTCTTCTATATCTAGACTAACGAGATCCGTCTGAACAACCGTCTTCTATATCTAGACTAACGAGATCCGTCTGCACAACCGTCTTCTATATCTAGACTAACGAGATCCGTCTGAACAACCGTCTTCTATATCTAGACTAACGAGATCCGTCTGTACAACCGTCTTCTATATCTAGACTAACGATATCTCTCGTTATACAACCGTCTTCTATATCTAGACTAACGGGATCCGTCTGTACAACCGTCTTCTATATCTAGACTAACGAGATCTCTCGTTATACAACCGTCTTCTATATCTAGACTAACGAGATCCGTCTGTACAACCGCCTTCTATATCTAGACTAACGAGATCCATCTGTACAACCGTCTTCTATATCTAGACTAAGGAGATCCGTCTGTACAACCGTCTTCTATATCTAGACTAACGAGACCCGTCTGTACAACCGTCTTCTCTATCTAGACTCACGAGACCCGTCTGTACAACCTTCTTCTATATCTAGACTAACGAGATCCGTCTGTACAACCGTCTTCTATATCTAGACTAACGAGATCCGTCTGTACAACCGTCTTCTATATCTAGACTAAAGAGATCCGTCGGTACAACCGTCTTCTATATCTAGACTAACGAGATCCGTCTGTACAACCGTCTTCTATATCTAGACTAACGAGATCCGTCTGTACAACCGTCTTCTATATCTAGACTAATGAGATCCGTCTGTACAACCGTCTTCTATATCTAGACTAACGAGACCCGTCTGTACAACCGTCTTCTCTATCTAGACTCACGAGACCCGTCTGTACAACCTTCTTCTATATCTAGACTAACGAGATCCGTCTGTACAACCGTCTTCTATATCTAGACTAACGAGATCCGTCTGTACAACCGTCTTCTATATCTAGACTAACGAGATCTCTCGTTATACAACCGTCTTCTATATCTAGACTAACGGGATACGTCGTTGGACAAACGTCTTCTATATCTAGACTAACGAGATCTCTCGTTATACAACCGTCTTCTATATCTAGACTAACGAGATCCGTCTGTACAACCGTCTTCTATATCTAGACTAACGGGATCCGTCTGTACAACCGTCTTCTATATCTAGACTAACGAGATCTCCCGTTATACAACCGTCTTCTATATCTAGACTAACGAGATCCGTCTGTACAACCGTCTTCTATATCTAGACTAACGAGATCCGTCTGTACAACCGTTTTCTATATCTAGACTAACGAGGTACGTCGTTGGCCAAACGTCTTCAATATCTAGACTAACGAGATCCGTCTGTACAACCGTCTTCTATATCTAGACTAACGGGATCCGTCTGTACAACCGTCTTCTATATCTAGACTAACGAGATCCGTCTGTACAACCGTCTTCTATATCTAGACTAATGAGATCCGTCTGTACAACCGTCTTCTATATCTAGACTAACGAGATCCGTCTGTACAACCGTCTTCTATATCTAGACTAACGAGATCTCTCGTTATACAACCGTCTTCTATATCTAGACTAACGAGATCCGTCTGTACAACCGTCTTCTATATCTAGACTAACGAGATCCGTCTGTACAACCGTCTTCTATATCTAGACTAACGAGATCCGTCTGTACAACCGTCTTCTATATCTAGACTAACGAGATCTCTCGTTATACAACCGTCTTCTATATCTAGACTAACGGGATACGTCGTTGGACAAACGTCTTCTATATCTAGACTAACGAGATCCGTCTGTACAACCGTCTTCTATATCTAGACTAACGAGATCCGTCTGTACAACCGTCTTCTATATCTAGACTAACGATATCTCTCGTTATACAACCGTCTTCTATATCTAGACTAACGGGATCCGTCTGTACAACCGTCTTCTATATCTAGACTAACGAGATCCGTCTGTACAACCGTCTTCTATATCTAGACTAACGATATCTCTCGTTATACAACCGTCTTCTATATCTAGACTAACGGGATCCGTCTGTACAACCGTCTTCTATATCTAGACTAACGAGGTACGTCGTTGGACAAACGTCTTCAATATCTAGACTAACGAGATCCGTCTGTACAACCGTCTTCTATATCTAGACTAACGGGATCCGTCTGTACAACCGTCTTCTATATCTAGACTAACGAGATCTCTCGTTATACAACCGTCTTCTATATCTAGACTAACGAGATCCGTCTGTACAACCGTCTTCTATATCTAGACTAACGAGATCCGTCTGTACAACCGTTTTCTATATCTAGACTAACGAGGTACGTCGTTGGACAAACGTCTTCAATATCTAGACTAACGAGATCCGTCTGTACAACCGTCTTCTATATCTAGACTAACGGGATCCGTCTGTACAACCGCCTTCTATATCTAGACTAACGAGATCTCTCGTTATACAACCGTCTTCTATATCTAGACTAACGAGATCCGTCTGTACAACCGTCTTCTATATCTAGACTAACGAGAACCGTCTGTACAACCGTTTTCTATATCTAGACTAACGAGGTACGTCGTTGGACAAACGTCTTCATTATCTAGACTAACGAGATCCGTCTGTACAACCGTCTTCTATATCTAGACTAACGGGATCCGTCTGTACAACCGTCTTCTATATCTAGACTAACGAGATCCGTCTGTACAACCGTCTTCTATATCTAGACTAATGAGATCCGCCTGTACAACCGTCTTCTATATCTAGACTAACGAGATCCGTCTGTACAACCGTCTTCTATATCTAGACTAACGAGATCCGTCTGTACAACCGTTTTCTATATCTAGACTAACGAGGTACGTCGTTGGACAAACGTCTTCAATATCTAGACTAACGAGATCCGTCTGTACAACCGTCTTCTATATCTAGACTAACGAGATCCGTCTGTACAACCGTCTTCTATATCTAGACTAACGAGATCCGTCTGTACAACCGTCTTCTATAACTAGACTAACGAGATCCGTCTGTACAACCGTCTTCTATATCTAGACTAACGAGATCCGTCTGTACAACCGTCTTCTATATCTAGACTAACGAGATCCGTCTGTACAACCGTCTTTTATATCTAGACTAACGAGATCCGTCTGCACAACCGTCTTCTATATCTAGACTAACGAGATCCGTCTGTACAACCGTCTTTTATATCTAGACTAACGAGATCCGTCTGCTCAACCGTCTTCTATATCTAGACTAACGAGATCCGTCTGAACAACCGTCTTCTATATCTAGACTAACGAGATCCGTCTGCACAACCGTCTTCTATATCTAGACTAACGAGATCCGTCTGAACAACCGTCTTCTATATCTAGACTAACGAGATCCGTCTGTACAACCGTCTTCTATATCTAGACTAACGATATCTCTCGTTATACAACCGTCTTCTATATCTAGACTAACGGGATCCGTCTGTACAACCGTCTTCTATATCTAGACTAACGAGATCTCTCGTTATACAACCGTCTTCTATATCTAGACTAACGAGATCCGTCTGTACAACCGCCTTCTATATCTAGACTAACGAGATCCATCTGTACAACCGTCTTCTATATCTAGACTAAGGAGATCCGTCTGTACAACCGTCTTCTATATCTAGACTAACGAGACCCGTCTGTACAACCGTCTTCTCTATCTAGACTCACGAGACCCGTCTGTACAACCTTCTTCTATATCTAGACTAACGAGATCCGTCTGTACAACCGTCTTCTATATCTAGACTAACGAGATCCGTCTGTACAACCGTCTTCTATATCTAGACTAAAGAGATCCGTCGGTACAACCGTCTTCTATATCTAGACTAACGAGATCCGTCTGTACAACCGTCTTCTATATCTAGACTAACGAGATCCGTCTGTACAACCGTCTTCTATATCTAGACTAATGAGATCCGTCTGTACAACCGTCTTCTATATCTAGACTAACGAGACCCGTCTGTACAACCGTCTTCTCTATCTAGACTCACGAGACCCGTCTGTACAACCTTCTTCTATATCTAGACTAACGAGATCCGTCTGTACAACCGTCATCTATATCTAGACTAACGAGACCCGTCTGTACAACCGTCTTCTATATCTAGACTAACGGGATACGTCGTTGGACAACCGTCTTCTATATCTAGACTAACGGGATACGTCGTTGGACAAACGTCTTCTATATCTAGACTAACGAGATCCGTCTGTACAACCGTCTTCTATATCTAGACTAACGAGATCCGTCTGTACAACCGTTTTCTATATCTAGACTAACGAGGTACGTCGTTGGACAAACGTCTTCAATATCTAGACTAACGAGATCCGTCTGTACAACCGTCTTCTATATCTAGACTAACGGGATCCGTCTGTACAACCGTCTTCTATATCTAGACTAACGAGATCTCTCGTTATACAACCATCTTCTATATCTAGACTAACGCGATCCGTCTGTACAACCGTTTTCTATATCTAGACTAACGAGATCTCTCGTTATACAACCGTTTTCTATATCTAGACTAACGAGATCCGTCTGTACAACCGTCTTCTATATCTAGACTAACGAGATAAGTCTGTACAACCGTTTTCTATATCTAGACTAACGAGATCCGTCTGAACAACCGTCTTCTATATCTAGACTAACGAGATCCGTCTGTACAACCGTCTTCTATATCTAGACTAACGAGATCCGTCTGTACAACCGTCTTCTATATCTAGACTAACGAGATCCGTCTGTACAACCGTCTTCTATATCTAGACTAACGAGATCCGTCTGTACAACCGTCTTCTATATCTAGACTAACGAGATCCGTCTGTACAACCGTCTTCTATATCTAGACTAACGAGATCTCTCGTTATACAACCGTCTTCTATATCTAGACTAACGGGATACGTCGTTGGACAAACGTCTTCTATATCTAGACTAACGAGATCCGTCTGTACAACCGTCTTCTATATCTAGACTAACGAGATCCGTCTGTACAACCGTCTTCTATATCTAGACTAACGATATCTCTCGTTATACAACCGTCTTCTATATCTAGACTAACGGGATCCGTCTGTACAACCGTCTTCTATATCTAGACTAACGAGATCTCTCGTTATACAACCGTCTTCTATATCTAGACTAACGAGATCCGTCTGTACAACCGTCTTCTATATCTAGACTAACGAGATCCATCTGTACAACCGTCTTCTATATCTAGACTAAGGAGATCCGTCTGTACAACCGTCATCTATATCTAGACTAACGAGACCCGTCTGTACAACCGTCTTCTATATCTAGACTAACGAGATCCGTCTGTACAACCGTCTTCTATATCTAGACTAACGAGATCCGTCTGTACAACCGTCTTCTATATCTAGACTAACGAGATCCGTCTGTACAACCGTCTTCTATATCTAGACTAACGAGATCTCTCGTTATACAACCGTCTTCTATATCTAGACTAACGAGATCCGTCTGTACAACCGTCTTCTATATCTAGACTAACGAGATCCGTCTGTACAACCGTTTTCTATATCTAGACTAACGAGGTACGTCGTTGGACAAACGTCTTCAATATCTGGACTAACGAGATCCGTCTGTACAACCGTCTTCTATATCTAGACTAACGGGATCCGTCTGTACAACCGTCTTCTATATCTAGACTAACGAGATCTCTCGTTATACAACCGTCTTCTATATCTAGACTAACGAGATCCGTCTGTACAACCGTCTTCTATATCTAGACTAACGAGATCCGTCTGTACAACCGTTTTCTATATCTAGACTAACGAGGTACGTCGTTGGACAAACGTCTTCAATATCTAGACAAACGAGATCCGTCTGTACAACCGTCTTCTATATCTAGACTAACGGGATCCGTCTGTACAACCGTCTTCTATATCTAGACTAACGAGATCCGTCTGCACAACCGTTTTCTATATCTAGACTAACGAGGTACGTCGTTGGACAAACGTCTTCAATATCTAGAATAACGAGATCCGTCTGTACAACCGTCTTCTATATCTAGACTAACGGGATCCGTCTGTACAACCGTCTTCTATATCTAGACTAACGAGATCCGTCTGTACAACCGTCTTCTATATCTAGACTAACGAGATCTCTCGTTATACAACCGTCTTCTATATCTAGACTAACGAGATCCGTCTGTACAACCGTCTTCTATATCTAGACTAACGAAATCCATCTGTACAACCGTCTTCTATATCTAGACTAAGGAGATCCGTCTGTACAACCGTCATCTATATCTACACTAACGAGACCCGTCTGTACAACCGTCTTCTATATCTACACTAACGAGATCCGTCTGTACAACCGTCTTCTATATCTAGACTAACGAGATCCGTCTGTACAACCGTCTTCTATATCTAGACTAACGAGATCCGTCTGTACAACCGTCTTCTATATCTAGACTAACGATATCTCTCGTTATACAACCGTCTTCTATATCTAGACTAACGGGATCCGTCTGTACAACCGTCTTCTATATCTAGACTAACGAGATCTCTCGTTATACAACCGTCTTCTATATCTAGACTAACGAGATCCGTCTGTACAACCGTCTTCTATATCTAGACTAACGAGATCCATCTGTACAACCGTCTTCTATATCTAGACTAAGGAGATCCGTCTGTACAACCGTCATCTATATCTAGACTAACGAGACCCGTCTGTACAACCGTCTTCTATATCTAGACTAACGAGATCCGTCTGTACAACCGTCTTCTATATCTAGACTAACGAGATCCGTCTGTACAACCGTCTTCTATATCTAGACTAACGAGATCTCTCGTTATACAACCGTCTTCTATATCTAGACTAACGAGATCCGTCTGTACAACCGTCTTCTATATCTAGACTAACGAGATCCGTCTGTACAACCGTTTTCTATATCTAGACTAACGAGGTACGTCGTTGGACAAACGTCTTCAATATCTAGACTAACGAGATCCGTCTGTACAACCGTCTTCTATATCTAGACTAACGGGATCCGTCTGTACAACCGTTTTCTATATCTAGACTAACGAGGTACGTCGTTGGACAAACGTCTTCAATATCTAGACTAACGAGATCCGTCTGTACAACCGTCTTCTATATCTAGACTAACGGGATCCGTCTGTACAACCGTCTTCTATATCTAGACTAACGAGATCCGTCTGTACAACCGTCTTCTATATCTAGACTAATGAGATCTCTCGTTATACAACCGTCTTCTATATCTAGACTAACGAGATCCGTCTGTACAACCGTCTTCTATATCTAGACTAACGAGATCCGTCTGTACAACCGTTTTCTATATCTAGACTAACGAGGTACGTCGTTGGACAAACGTCTTCAATATCTAGACAAACGAGATCCGTCTGTACAACCGTCTTCTATATCTAGACTAACGGGATCCGTCTGTACAACCGTCTTCTATATCTAGACTAACGAGATCCGTCTGTACAACCGTTTTCTATATCTAGACTAACGAGGTACGTCGTTGGACAAACGTCTTCAATATCTAGACTAACGAGATCCGTCTGTACAACCGTCTTCTATATCTAGACTAACGGGATCCGTCTGTACAACCGTCTTCTATATCTAGACTAACGAGATCCGTCTGTACAACCGTCTTCTATATCTAGACTAACGAGATCTCTCGTTATACAACCGTCTTCTATATCTAGACTAACGAGATCCGTCTGTACAACCGTCTTCTATATCTAGACTAACGAAATCCATCTGTACAACCGTCTTCTATATCTAGACTAAGGAGATCCGTCTGTACAACCGTCATCTATATCTAGACTAACGAGACCCGTCTGTACAACCGTCTTCTATATCTACACTAACGAGATCCGTCTGTACAACCGTCTTCTATATCTAGACTAACGAGATCCGTCTGTACAACCGTCTTCTATATCTAGACTAACGAGATCCGTCTGTACAACCGTCTTCTATATCTAGACTAACGATATCTCTCGTTATACAACCGTCTTCTATATCTAGACTAACGGGATCCGTCTGTACAACCGTCTTCTATATCTAGACTAACGAGATCTCTCGTTATACAACCGTCTTCTATATCTAGACTAACGAGATCCGTCTGTACAACCGTCTTCTATATCTAGACTAACGAGATCCATCTGTACAACCGTCTTCTATATCTAGACTAAGGAGATCCGTCTGTACAACCGTCATCTATATCTAGACTAACGAGACCCGTCTGTACAACCGTCTTCTATATCTAGACTAACGAGATCCGTCTGTACAACCGTCTTCTATATCTAGACTAACGAGATCCGTCTGTACGACCGTCTTCTATATCTAGACTAACGAGATCTCTCGTTATACAACCGTCTTCTATATCTAGACTAACGAGATCCGTCTGTACAACCGTCTTCTATATCTAGACTAACGAGATCCGTCTGTACAACCGTTTTCTATATCTAGACTAACGAGATCCGTCTGTACAACCGTCTTCTATATCTAGACTAACGAGATCCGTCTGTACAACCGTTTTCTATATCTAGACTAACGAGGTACGTCGTTGGACAAACGTCTTCAATATCTAGACTAACGAGATCCGTCTGTACAACCGTCTTCTATATCTAGACTAACGGGATCCGTCTGTACAACCGTCTTCTATATCTAGACTAACGAGATCTCTCGTTTTACAACCATCTTCTATATCTAGACTAACGCGATCCGTCTGTACAACCTTCTTCTATATCTAGACTAACGAGATCCGTCTGTACAACCGTCTTCTATATCTAGACTAACGAGATCCGTCTGTACAACCGTCTTCTATATCTAGACTAACGAGATCCGTCTGTACAACCGTTTTCTATATCTAGACTAACGAGGTACGTCGTTGGACAAACGTCTTCAATATCTAGACTAACGAGATCCGTCTGTACAACCGTCTTCTATATCTAGACTAACGGGATCCGTCTGTACAACCGTCTTCTATATCTAGACTAACGAGATCTCTCGTTATACAACCGTCTTCTATATCTAGACTAACGAGATCCGTCTGTACAACCGTCATCTATATCTAGACTAACAAGACCCGTCTGTACAACCGTCTTCTATATCTAGACTAACGAGATCCGTCTGCACAACCGTCTTCTATATCTAGACTAACGAGATCCGTCTGAACAACCGTCTTCTATATCTAGACTAACGAGATCCGTCTGTACAACCGTCTTCTATATCTAGACTAACGGGATACGACGTTGGACAAACGTCTTCTATATCTAGACTAACGAGATCCGTCTGTACAACCGTCTTCTATATCTAGACTAACGAGAACCGTCTGTACAACCGTTTTCTATATCTAGACTAACGAGGTACGTCGTTGGACAAACGTCTTCAATATCTAGACTAACGGGATCCGTCTGTACAACCGTCTTCTATATCTAGACTAACGAGATCCGTCTGTACAACCGTCTTCTATATCTAGACTAACGAGATCCGTCTGTACAACCGTCTTCTATATCTAGACTAACGAGATCCGTCTGTACAACCGTCTTCTATATCTAGACTAACGAGATCTCTCGTTATACAACCGTCTTCTATATCTAGACTAACGGGATACGTCGTTGGACAAACGTCTTCTATATCTAGACTAACGAGATCCGTCTGTACAACCGTCTTCTATATCTAGACTAACGAGATCCGTCTGTACAACCGTCTTCTATATCTAGACTAACGAGATCCGTCTGTACAACCGTCTTCTATATCTAGACTAACGATATCTCTCGTTATACAACCGTCTTCTATATCTAGACTAACGGGATCCGTCTGTACAACCGTCTTCTATATCTAGACTAACGAGATCCGTCTGTACAACCGTCTTCTATATCTAGACTAACGAGATCCATCTGTACAACCGTCTTCTATATCTAGACTAAGGAGATCCGTCTGTACAACCGTCTTCTATATCTAGACTAACGAGATCCGTCTGAACAACCGTCTTCTATATCTAGACTAACGAGATCCGTCTGTACAACCGTCTTCTATATCTAGACTAACGGGATACGACGTTGGACAAACGTCTTCTATATCTAGACTAACGAGATCCGTCTGAACAACCGTCTTCTATATCTAGACTAACGAGATCCGTCTGTACAACCGCCTTCTATATCTAGACTAACGAGATACGTCGTTGTACAACCATCTTCTATATCTAGACTAACGCGATCCGTCTGTACAACCGTCTTCTATATCTAGACTAACGAGATCCGTCTGTACAACCGTCTTCTATATCTAGACTAACGAGATCCGTCTGTACAACCGTCTTCTATATCTAGACTAACGAGATCCGTCTGTACAACCGTCTTCTATATCTAGACTAACGAGATCCGTCTGAACAACCGTCTTCTATATCTAGACTAACGAGATCTCTCGTTATACAACCGTCTTCTATATCTAGACTAACGGGATACGTCGTTGGACAAACGTCTTCTATATCTAGACTAACGAGATCCGTCTGTACAACCGTCTTCTATATCTAGACTAACGAGATCCGTCTGTACAACCGTCTTCTATATCTAGACTAACGATATCTCTCGTTATACAACCGTCTTCTATATCTAGACTAACGGGATCCGTCTGTACAACCGTCTTCTATATCTAGACTAACGAGATCTCTCGTTATACAACCGTCTTCTATATCTAGACTAACGAGATCCGTCTGTACAACCGCCTTCTATATCTAGACTAACGAGATCCATCTGTACAACCGTCTTCTATATCTAGACTAAGGAGATCCGTCTGTACAACCGTCTTCTATATCTAGACTAACGAGACCCGTCTGTACAACCGTCTTCTCTATCTAGACTCACGAGACCCGTCTGTACAACCTTCTTCTATATCTAGACTAACGAGATCCGTCTGTACAACCGTCTTCTATATCTAGACTAACGAGATCCGTCTGTACAACCGTCTTCTATATCTAGACTAAAGAGATCCGTCGGTACAACCGTCTTCTATATCTAGACTAACGAGATCCGTCTGTACAACCGTCTTCTATATCTAGACTAACGAGATCCGTCTGTACAACCGTCTTCTATATCTAGACTAATGAGATCCGTCTGTACAACCGTCTTCTATATCTAGACTAACGAGACCCGTCTGTACAACCGTCTTCTCTATCTAGACTCACGAGACCCGTCTGTACAACCTTCTTCTATATCTAGACTAACGAGATCCGTCTGTACAACCGTCATCTATATCTAGACTAACGAGACCCGTCTGTACAACCGTCTTCTATATCTAGACTAACGGGATACGTCGTTGGACAACCGTCTTCTATATCTAGACTAACGGGATACGTCGTTGGACAAACGTCTTCTATATCTAGACTAACGGGATCCGTCTGTACAACCGTCTTCTATATCTAGACTAACGAGATCCGTCTGTACAACCGTTTTCTATATCTAGACTAACGAGGTACGTCGTTGGACAAACGTCTTCAATATCTAGACTAACGAGATCCGTCTGTACAACCGTCTTCTATATCTAGACTAACGGGATCCGTCTGTACAACCGTCTTCTATATCTAGACTAACGAGATCTCTCGTTTTACAACCATCTTCTATATCTAGACTAACGCGATCCGTCTGTACAACCGTTTTCTATATCTAGACTAACGAGATCTCTCGTTATACAACCGTTTTCTATATCTAGACTAACGAGATCCGTCTGTACAACCGTCTTCTATATCTAGACTAACGAGATAAGTCTGTACAACCGTTTTCTATATCTAGACTAACGAGATCCGTCTGAACAACCGTCTTCTATATCTAGACTAACGAGATCCGTCTGTACAACCGTCTTCTATATCTAGACTAACGAGATCCGTCTGTACAACCGTCTTCTATATCTAGACTAACGAGATCCGTCTGTACAACCGTCTTCTATATCTAGACTAACGAGATCCGTCTGTACAACCGTCTTCTATATCTAGACTAACGAGATCCGTCTGTACAACCGTCTTCTATATCTAGACTAACGAGATCTCTCGTTATACAACCGTCTTCTATATCTAGACTAACGGGATACGTCGTTGGACAAACGTCTTCTATATCTAGACTAACGAGATCCGTCTGTACAACCGTCTTCTATATCTAGACTAACGAGATCCGTCTGTACAACCGTCTTCTATATCTAGACTAACGATATCTCTCGTTATACAACCGTCTTCTATATCTAGACTAACGGGATCCGTCTGTACAACCGTCTTCTATATCTAGACTAACGAGATCTCTCGTTATACAACCGTCTTCTATATCTAGACTAACGAGATCCGTCTGTACAACCGTCTTCTATATCTAGACTAACGAGATCCATCTGTACAACCGTCTTCTATATCTAGACTAAGGAGATCCGTCTGTACAACCGTCATCTATATCTAGACTAACGAGACCCGTCTGTACAACCGTCTTCTATATCTAGACTAACGAGGTACGTCGTTGGACAAACGTCTTCAATATCTGGACTAACGAGATCCGTCTGTACAACCGTCTTCTATATCTAGACTAACGGGATCCGTCTGTACAACCGTCTTCTATATCTAGACTAACGAGATCTCTCGTTATACAACCGTCTTCTATATCTAGACTAACGAGATCCGTCTGTACAACCGTCTTCTATATCTAGACTAACGAGATCCGTCTGTACAACCGTTTTCTATATCTAGACTAACGAGGTACGTCGTTGGACAAACGTCTTCAATATCTAGACAAACGAGATCCGTCTGTACAACCGTCTTCTATATCTAGACTAACGGGATCCGTCTGTACAACCGTCTTCTATATCTAGACTAACGAGATCCGTCTGCACAACCGTTTTCTATATCTAGACTAACGAGGTACGTCGTTGGACAAACGTCTTCAATATCTAGACAAACGAGATCCGTCTGTACAACCGTCTTCTATATCTAGACTAACGGGATCCGTCTGTACAACCGTCTTCTATATCTAGACTAACGAAATCCATCTGTACAACCGTCTTCTATATCTAGACTAAGGAGATCCGTCTGTACAACCGTCTTCTATATCTAGACTAACGGGATCCGTCTGTACAACCGTCTTCTATATCTAGACTAACGAGATCCGTCTGCACAACCGTTTTCTATATCTAGACTAACGAGGTACGTCGTTGGACAAACGTCTTCAATATCTAGACTAACGAGATCCGTCTGTACAACCGTTTTCTATATCTAGACTAACGAGATCCGTCTGTACAAACGTCTTCTATATCTAGACTAACGAGATCCGTCTGTACAACCGTCTTCTATATCTAGACTAACGAGATCCGTCTGTACAACCGTCTTCTATATCTAGACTAACGATATCTCTCGTTATACAACCGTCTTCTATATCTAGACTAACGGGATCCGTCTGTACAACCGTCTTCTATATCTAGACTAACGAGATCTCTCGTTATACAACCGTCTTCTATATCTAGACTAACGAGATCCGTCTGTACAACCGTCTTCTATATCTAGACTAACGAGATCCATCTGTACAACCGTCTTCTATATCTAGACTAAGGAGATCCGTCTGTACAACCGTCATCTATATCTAGACTAACGAGACCCGTCTGTACAACCGTCTTCTATATCTAGACTAACGAGATCCGTCTGTACAACCGTCTTCTATATCTAGACTAACGAGATCCGTCTGTACAACCGTCTTCTATATCTAGACTAACGAGATCTCTCGTTATACAACCGTCTTCTATATCTAGACTAACGAGATCCGTCTGTACAACCGTCTTCTATATCTAGACTAACGAGATCCGTCTGTACAACCGTTTTCTATATCTAGACTAACGAGGTACGTCGTTGGACAAACGTCTTCAATATCTAGACTAACGAGATCCGTCTGTACAACCGTCTTCTATATCTAGACTAACGGGATCCGTCTGTACAACCGTCTTCTATATCTAGACTAACGAGATCTCTCGTTATACAACCGTCTTCTATATCTAGACTAACGAGATCCGTCTGTACAACCGTCTTCTATATCTAGACTAACGAGATCCGTCTGTACAACCGTTTTCTATATCTAGACTAACGAGGTACGTCGTTGGACAAACGTCTTCAATATCTAGACTAACGAGATCCGTCTGTACAACCGTCTTCTATATCTAGACTAACGGGATCCGTCTGTACAACCGTCTTCTATATCTAGACTAACGAGATCTCTCGTTATACAACCGTCTTCTATATCTAGACTAACGAGATCCGTCTGTACAACCGTCTTCTATATCTAGACTAACGAGATCTCTCGTTATACAACCGTCTTCTATATCTAGACTAACGAGATCCGTCTGTACAACCGTCTTCTATATCTAGACTAAGGAGATCCGTCTGTACAACCGTCATCTATATCTAGACTAACGAGACCCGTCTGTACAACCGTCTTCTATATCTACACTAACGAGATCCGTCTGTACAACCGTCTTCTATATCTAGACTAACGAGATCCGTCTGTACAACCGTCTTCTATATCTAGACTAACGAGATCCGTCTGTACAACCGTCTTCTATATCTAGACTAACGATATCTCTCGTTATACAACCGTCTTCTATATCTAGACTAACGGGATCCGTCTGTACAACCGTCTTCTATATCTAGACTAACGAGATCTCTCGTTATACAACCGTCTTCTATATCTAGACTAACGAGATCCGTCTGTACAACCGTCTTCTATATCTAGACTAACGAGAACCGTCTGTACAACCGTTTTCTATATCTAGACTAACGAGGTACGTCGTTGGACAAACGTCTTCAATATCTAGACTAACGAGATCCGTCTGTACAACCGTCTTCTATATCTAGACTAACGGGATCCGTCTGTACAACCGTCTTCTATATCTAGACTAACGAGATCCGTCTGTACAACCGTCTTCTATATCTAGACTAATGAGATCCGTCTGTACAACCGTCTTCTATATCTAGACTAACGAGATCCGTCTGTACAACCGTCTTCTATATCTAGACTAACGAGATCTCTCGTTATACAACCGTCTTCTATATCTAGACTAACGAGATCCGTCTGTACAACCGTCTTCTATATCTAGACTAACGAGATCCGTCTGTACAACCGTCTTCTATATCTAGACTAACGAGATCTCTCGTTATACAACCGTCTTCTATATCTAGACTAACGGGATACGTCGTTGGACAAACGTCTTCTATATCTAGACTAACGAGATCCGTCTGTACAACCGTCTTCTATATCTAGACTAACGAGATCCGTCTGTACAACCGTCTTCTATATCTAGACTAACGAGATCCGTCTGTACAACCGTCTTCTATATCTAGACTAACGATATCTCTCGTTATACAACCGTCTTCTATATCTAGACTAACGGGATCCGTCTGTACAACCGTCTTCTATATCTAGACTAACGAGATCCGTCTGTACAACCGTCTTCTATATCTAGACTAACGAGATCTCTCGTTATACAACCGTCTTCTATATCTAGACTAACGGGATACGTCGTTGGACAAACGTCTTCTATATCTAGACTAACGAGATCCGTCTGTACAACCGTCTTCTATATCTAGACTAACGAGATCCGTCTGTACAACCGTCTTCTATATCTAGACTAACGATATCTCTCGTTATACAACCGTCTTCTATATCTAGACTAACGGGATCCGTCTGTACAACCGTCTTCTATATCTAGACTAACGAGATCTCTCGTTATACAACCGTCTTCTATATCTAGACTAACGAGATCCGTCTGTACAACCGTCTTCTATATCTAGACTAACGAGATCCATCTGTACAACCGTCTTCTATATCTAGACTAAGGAGATCCGTCTGTACAACCGTCATCTATATCTAGACTAACGAGACCCGTCTGTACAACCGTCTTCTATATCTAGACTAACGAGATCCGTCTGTACAACCGTCTTCTATATCTAGACTAACGAGATCCGTCTGTACAACCGTCTTCTATATCTAGACTAACGAGATCTCTCGTTATACAACCGTCTTCTATATCTAGACTAACGAGATCCGTCTGTACAACCGTCTTCTATATCTAGACTAACGAGATCCGTCTGTACAACCGTTTTCTATATCTAGACTAACGAGGTACGTCGTTGGACAAACGTCTTCAATATCTAGACTAACGAGATCCGTCTGTACAACCGTCTTCTATATCTAGACTAACGGGATCCGTCTGTACAACCGCCTTCTATATCTAGACTAACGAGATCCGTCTGTACAACCGTCTTCTATATCTAGACTAACGAGATCTCTCGTTATACAACCGTCTTCTATATCTAGACTAACGAGATCCGTCTGTACAACCGTCTTCTATATCTAGACTAACGAGATCCGTCTGTACAACCGTCTTCTATATCTAGACTAACGAGATCTCTCGTTATACAACCGTCTTCTATATCTAGACTAACGGGATACGTCGTTGGACAAACGTCTTCTATATTTAGACTAACGAGATCCGTCTGTACAACCGTCTTCTATATCTAGACTAACGAGATCCGTCTGTACAACCGTCTTCTATATCTAGACTAACGAGATCCGTCTGTACAACCGTCTTCTATATCTAGACTAACGATATCTCTCGTTATACAACCGTCTTCTATATCTAGACTAACGGGATCCGTCTGTACAACCGTCTTCTATATCTAGACTAACGAGATCCGTCTGTACAACCGTCTTCTATATCTAGACTAACGAGATCCATCTGTACAACCGTCTTCTATATCTAGACTAAGGAGATCCGTCTGTACAACCGTCATCTATATCTAGACTAACAAGACCCGTCTGTACAACCGTCTTCTATATCTAGACTAACGAGATCCGTCTGTACAACCGCCTTCTATATCTAGACCAACGAGATACGTCGTTGTACAACCATCTTCTATATCTAGACTAACGCGATCCGTCTGTACAACCGTTTTCTATATCGAGACTAACGAGATCCGTCTGTACAACCGTCTTCTATATCTAGACTAACGGGATACGACGTTGGACAAACGTCTTCTATATCTAGACTAACGAGATCCGTCTGAACAACCGTCTTCTATATCTAGACTAACGAGATCCGTCTGTACAACCGCCTTCTATATCTAGACTAACGAGATACGTCGTTGTACAACCATCTTCTATATCTAGACTAACGCGATCCGTCTGTACAACCGTCTTCTATATCTAGACTAACGAGATCCGTCTGTACAACCGTCTTCTATATCTAGACTAACGAGATCCGTCTGTACAACCGTCTTCTATATCTAGACTAACGAGATCCGTCTGAACAACCGTCTTCTATATCTAGACTAACGAGATCCGTCTGTACAACCGTCTTCTATATCTAGACTAACGAGATCCGTCTGTACAACCGTCTTCTATATCTAGACTAACGAGATCCGTCTGTACAACCGTCTTCTATATCTAGACTAACGAGATCCGTCTGTACAACCGTCTTCTATATCTAGACTAACGAGATCCGTCTGTACAACCGTCTTCTATATCTAGACTAATGAGATCCGTCTGTACAACCGTCTTCTATATCTAGACTAACGAGACCCGTCTGTACAACCGTCTTCTCTATCTAGACTCACGAGACCCGTCTGTACAACCTTCTTCTATATCTAGACTAACGAGATCCGTCTGTACAACCGTCATCTATATCTAGACTAACGAGACCCGTCTGTACAACCGTCTTCTATATCTAGACTAACGGGATACGTCGTTGGACAACCGTCTTCTATATCTAGACTAACGGGATACGTCGTTGGACAAACGTCTTCTATATCTAGACTAACGAGATCCGTCTGTACAACCGTCTTCTATATCTAGACTAACGAGATCCGTCTGTACAACCGTTTTCTATATCTAGACTAACGAGGTACGTCGTTGGACAAACGTCTTCAATATCTAGACTAACGAGATCCGTCTGTACAACCGTCTTCTATATCTAGACTAACGGGATCCGTCTGTACAACCGTCTTCTATATCTAGACTAACGAGATCTCTCGTTTTACAACCATCTTCTATATCTAGACTAACGCGATCCGTCTGTACAACCGTTTTCTATATCTAGACTAACGAGATCTCTCGTTATACAACCGTTTTCTATATCTAGACTAACGAGATCCGTCTGTACAACCGTCTTCTATATCTAGACTAACGAGATAAGTCTGTACAACCGTTTTCTATATCTAGACTAACGAGATCCGTCTGAACAACCGTCTTCTATATCTAGACTAACGAGATCCGTCTGTACAACCGTCTTCTATATCTAGACTAACGAGATCCGTCTGTACAACCGTCTTCTATATCTAGACTAACGAGATCCGTCTGTACAACCGTCTTCTATATCTAGACTAACGAGATCCGTCTGTACAACCGTCTTCTATATCTAGACTAACGAGATCCGTCTGTACAACCGTCTTCTATATCTAGACTAACGAGATCTCTCGTTATACAACCGTCTTCTATATCTAGACTAACGGGATACGTCGTTGGACAAACGTCTTCTATATCTAGACTAACGAGATCCGTCTGTACAACCGTCTTCTATATCTAGACTAACGAGATCCGTCTGTACAACCGTCTTCTATATCTAGACTAACGATATCTCTCGTTATACAACCGTCTTCTATATCTAGACTAACGGGATCCGTCTGTACAACCGTCTTCTATATCTAGACTAACGAGATCTCTCGTTATACAACCGTCTTCTATATCTAGACTAACGAGATCCGTCTGTACAACCGTCTTCTATATCTAGACTAACGAGATCCATCTGTACAACCGTCTTCTATATCTAGACTAAGGAGATCCGTCTGTACAACCGTCATCTATATCTAGACTAACGAGACCCGTCTGTACAACCGTCTTCTATATCTAGACTAACGAGGTACGTCGTTGGACAAACGTCTTCAATATCTGGACTAACGAGATCCGTCTGTACAACCGTCTTCTATATCTAGACTAACGGGATCCGTCTGTACAACCGTCTTCTATATCTAGACTAACGAGATCTCTCGTTATACAACCGTCTTCTATATCTAGACTAACGAGATCCGTCTGTACAACCGTCTTCTATATCTAGACTAACGAGATCCGTCTGTACAACCGTTTTCTATATCTAGACTAACGAGGTACGTCGTTGGACAAACGTCTTCAATATCTAGACAAACGAGATCCGTCTGTACAACCGTCTTCTATATCTAGACTAACGGGATCCGTCTGTACAACCGTCTTCTATATCTAGACTAACGAGATCCGTCTGCACAACCGTTTTCTATATCTAGACTAACGAGGTACGTCGTTGGACAAACGTCTTCAATATCTAGACAAACGAGATCCGTCTGTACAACCGTCTTCTATATCTAGACTAACGGGATCCGTCTGTACAACCGTCTTCTATATCTAGACTAACGAAATCCATCTGTACAACCGTCTTCTATATCTAGACTAAGGAGATCCGTCTGTACAACCGTCTTCTATATCTAGACTAACGGGATCCGTCTGTACAACCGTCTTCTATATCTAGACTAACGAGATCCGTCTGCACAACCGTTTTCTATATCTAGACTAACGAGGTACGTCGTTGGACAAACGTCTTCAATATCTAGACTAACGAGATCCGTCTGTACAACCGTTTTCTATATCTAGACTAACGAGATCCGTCTGTACAAACGTCTTCTATATCTAGACTAACGAGATCCGTCTGTACAACCGTCTTCTATATCTAGACTAACGAGATCCGTCTGTACAACCGTCTTCTATATCTAGACTAACGATATCTCTCGTTATACAACCGTCTTCTATATCTAGACTAACGGGATCCGTCTGTACAACCGTCTTCTATATCTAGACTAACGAGATCTCTCGTTATACAACCGTCTTCTATATCTAGACTAACGAGATCCGTCTGTACAACCGTCTTCTATATCTAGACTAACGAGATCCATCTGTACAACCGTCTTCTATATCTAGACTAAGGAGATCCGTCTGTACAACCGTCATCTATATCTAGACTAACGAGACCCGTCTGTACAACCGTCTTCTATATCTAGACTAACGAGATCCGTCTGTACAACCGTCTTCTATATCTAGACTAACGAGATCCGTCTGTACAACCGTCTTCTATATCTAGACTAACGAGATCTCTCGTTATACAACCGTCTTCTATATCTAGACTAACGAGATCCGTCTGTACAACCGTCTTCTATATCTAGACTAACGAGATCCGTCTGTACAACCGTTTTCTATATCTAGACTAACGAGGTACGTCGTTGGACAAACGTCTTCAATATCTAGACTAACGAGATCCGTCTGTACAACCGTCTTCTATATCTAGACTAACGGGATCCGTCTGTACAACCGTCTTCTATATCTAGACTAACGAGATCTCTCGTTATACAACCGTCTTCTATATCTAGACTAACGAGATCCGTCTGTACAACCGTCTTCTATATCTAGACTAACGAGATCCGTCTGTACAACCGTTTTCTATATCTAGACTAACGAGGTACGTCGTTGGACAAACGTCTTCAATATCTAGACTAACGAGATCCGTCTGTACAACCGTCTTCTATATCTAGACTAACGGGATCCGTCTGTACAACCGTCTTCTATATCTAGACTAACGAGATCTCTCGTTATACAACCGTCTTCTATATCTAGACTAACGAGATCCGTCTGTACAACCGTCTTCTATATCTAGACTAACGAGATCTCTCGTTATACAACCGTCTTCTATATCTAGACTAACGAGATCCGTCTGTACAACCGTCTTCTATATCTAGACTAAGGAGATCCGTCTGTACAACCGTCATCTATATCTAGACTAACGAGACCCGTCTGTACAACCGTCTTCTATATCTACACTAACGAGATCCGTCTGTACAACCGTCTTCTATATCTAGACTAACGAGATCCGTCTGTACAACCGTCTTCTATATCTAGACTAACGAGATCCGTCTGTACAACCGTCTTCTATATCTAGACTAACGATATCTCTCGTTATACAACCGTCTTCTATATCTAGACTAACGGGATCCGTCTGTACAACCGTCTTCTATATCTAGACTAACGAGATCTCTCGTTATACAACCGTCTTCTATATCTAGACTAACGAGATCCGTCTGTACAACCGTCTTCTATATCTAGACTAACGAGAACCGTCTGTACAACCGTTTTCTATATCTAGACTAACGAGGTACGTCGTTGGACAAACGTCTTCAATATCTAGACTAACGAGATCCGTCTGTACAACCGTCTTCTATATCTAGACTAACGGGATCCGTCTGTACAACCGTCTTCTATATCTAGACTAACGAGATCCGTCTGTACAACCGTCTTCTATATCTAGACTAATGAGATCCGTCTGTACAACCGTCTTCTATATCTAGACTAACGAGATCCGTCTGTACAACCGTCTTCTATATCTAGACTAACGAGATCTCTCGTTATACAACCGTCTTCTATATCTAGACTAACGAGATCCGTCTGTACAACCGTCTTCTATATCTAGACTAACGAGATCCGTCTGTACAACCGTCTTCTATATCTAGACTAACGAGATCTCTCGTTATACAACCGTCTTCTATATCTAGACTAACGGGATACGTCGTTGGACAAACGTCTTCTATATCTAGACTAACGAGATCCGTCTGTACAACCGTCTTCTATATCTAGACTAACGAGATCCGTCTGTACAACCGTCTTCTATATCTAGACTAACGAGATCCGTCTGTACAACCGTCTTCTATATCTAGACTAACGATATCTCTCGTTATACAACCGTCTTCTATATCTAGACTAACGGGATCCGTCTGTACAACCGTCTTCTATATCTAGACTAACGAGATCCGTCTGTACAACCGTCTTCTATATCTAGACTAACGAGATCTCTCGTTATACAACCGTCTTCTATATCTAGACTAACGGGATACGTCGTTGGACAAACGTCTTCTATATCTAGACTAACGAGATCCGTCTGTACAACCGTCTTCTATATCTAGACTAACGAGATCCGTCTGTACAACCGTCTTCTATATCTAGACTAACGATATCTCTCGTTATACAACCGTCTTCTATATCTAGACTAACGGGATCCGTCTGTACAACCGTCTTCTATATCTAGACTAACGAGATCTCTCGTTATACAACCGTCTTCTATATCTAGACTAACGAGATCCGTCTGTACAACCGTCTTCTATATCTAGACTAACGAGATCCATCTGTACAACCGTCTTCTATATCTAGACTAAGGAGATCCGTCTGTACAACCGTCATCTATATCTAGACTAACGAGACCCGTCTGTACAACCGTCTTCTATATCTAGACTAACGAGATCCGTCTGTACAACCGTCTTCTATATCTAGACTAACGAGATCCGTCTGTACAACCGTCTTCTATATCTAGACTAACGAGATCTCTCGTTATACAACCGTCTTCTATATCTAGACTAACGAGATCCGTCTGTACAACCGTCTTCTATATCTAGACTAACGAGATCCGTCTGTACAACCGTTTTCTATATCTAGACTAACGAGGTACGTCGTTGGACAAACGTCTTCAATATCTAGACTAACGAGATCCGTCTGTACAACCGTCTTCTATATCTAGACTAACGAGATCCGTCTGTACAACCGTCTTCTATATCTAGACTAACGAGATCTCTCGTTATACAACCGTCTTCTATATCTAGACTAACGGGATACGTCGTTGGACAAACGTCTTCTATATCTAGACTAACGAGATCCGTCTGTACAACCGTCTTCTATATCTAGACTAACGAGATCCGTCTGTACAACCGTCTTCTATATCTAGACTAACGATATCTCTCGTTATACAACCGTCTTCTATATCTAGACTAACGGGATCCGTCTGTACAACCGTCTTCTATATCTAGACTAACGAGATCTCTCGTTATACAACCGTCTTCTATATCTAGACTAACGAGATCCGTCTGTACAACCGTCTTCTATATCTAGACTAACGAGATCCATCTGTACAACCGTCTTCTATATCTAGACTAAGGAGATCCGTCTGTACAACCGTCATCTATATCTAGACTAACGAGACCCGTCTGTACAACCGTCTTCTATATCTAGACTAACGAGATCCGTCTGTACAACCGTCTTCTATATCTAGACTAACGAGATCCGTCTGTACAACCGTCTTCTATATCTAGACTAACGAGATCTCTCGTTATACAACCGTCTTCTATATCTAGACTAACGAGATCCGTCTGTACAACCGTCTTCTATATCTAGACTAACGAGATCCGTCTGTACAACCGTTTTCTATATCTAGACTAACGAGGTACGTCGTTGGACAAACGTCTTCAATATCTAGACTAACGAGATCCGTCTGTACAACCGTCTTCTATATCTAGACTAACGAGATCCGTCTGTACAACCGTCTTCTATATCTAGACTAACGATATCTCTCGTTATACAACCGTCTTCTATATCTAGACTAACGGGATCCGTCTGTACAACCGTCTTCTATATCTAGACTAACGAGATCCGTCTGTACAACCGTCTTCTATATCTAGACTAACGGGATCCGTCTGTACAACCGCCTTCTATATCTAGACTAACGAGATCTCTCGTTATACAACCGTCTTCTATATCTAGACTAACGAGATCCGTCTGTACAACCGTCTTCTATATCTAGACTAACGAGAACCGTCTGTACAACCGTTTTCTATATCTAGACTAACGAGGTACGTCGTTGGACAAACGTCTTCATTATCTAGACTAACGAGATCCGTCTGTACAACCGTCTTCTATATCTAGACTAACGGGATCCGTCTGTACAACCGTCTTCTATATCTAGACTAACGAGATCCGTCTGTACAACCGTCTTCTATATCTAGACTAATGAGATCCGCCTGTACAACCGTCTTCTATATCTAGACTAACGAGATCCGTCTGTACAACCGTCTTCTATATCTAGACTAACGAGATCCGTCTGTACAACCGTTTTCTATATCTAGACTAACGAGGTACGTCGTTGGACAAACGTCTTCAATATCTAGACTAACGAGATCCGTCTGTACAACCGTCTTCTATATCTAGACTAACGAGATCCGTCTGTACAACCGTCTTCTATATCTAGACTAACGAGATCCGTCTGTACAACCGTCTTCTATAACTAGACTAACGAGATCCGTCTGTACAACCGTCTTCTATATCTAGACTAACGAGATCCGTCTGTACAACCGTCTTCTATATCTAGACTAACGAGATCCGTCTGTACAACCGTCTTTTATATCTAGACTAACGAGATCCGTCTGCACAACCGTCTTCTATATCTAGACTAACGTGATCCGTCTGTACAACCGTCTTTTATATCTAGACTAACGAGATCCGTCTGCTCAACCGTCTTCTATATCTAGACTAACGAGATCCGTCTGAACAACCGTCTTCTATATCTAGACTAACGAGATCCGTCTGCACAACCGTCTTCTATATCTAGACTAACGAGATCCGTCTGAACAACCGTCTTCTATATCTAGACTAACGAGATCCGTCTGTACAACCGTCTTCTATATCTAGACTAACGATATCTCTCGTTATACAACCGTCTTCTATATCTAGACTAACGGGATCCGTCTGTACAACCGTCTTCTATATCTAGACTAACGAGATCTCTCGTTATACAACCGTCTTCTATATCTAGACTAACGAGATCCGTCTGTACAACCGCCTTCTATATCTAGACTAACGAGATCCGTCTGCACAACCGTCTTCTATATCTAGACTAACGAGATCCGTCTGTACAACCGTCTTTTATATCTAGACTAACGAGATCCGTCTGCACAACCGTCTTCTATATCTAGACTAACGAGATCCGTCTGAACAACCGTCTTCTATATCTAGACTAACGAGATCCGTCTGTACAACCGCCTTCTATATCTAGACTAACGAGATACGTCGTTGTACAACCATCTTCTATATCTAGACTAACGCGATCCGTCTGTACAACCGTTTTCTATATCGAGACTAACGAGATCCGTCTGTACAACCGTCTTCTATATCTAGACTAACGGGATACGACGTTGGACAAACGTCTTCTATATCTAGACTAACGAGATCCGTCTGTACAACCGTCTTCTATATCTAGACTAACGAGATCCGTCTGTACAACCGTCTTCTATATCTAGACTAACGAGATCCGTCTGTACAACCGTCTTCTATATCTAGACTAACGAGATCCGTCTGTACAACCGTCTTCTATATCTAGACTAACGAGATCCGTCTGTACAACCGTCTTCTATATCTACACTAACGAGATCCGTCTGTACAACCGTCTTCTATATCTAGACTAACGAGATCCGTCTGTACAACCGTCTTCTATATCTAGACTAACGAGATCTCTCGTTATACAACCGTCTTCTATATCTAGACTAACGAGATCCGTCTGTACAACCGTCTTCTATATCTAGACTAACGGGATCCGTCTGTACAACCGTCTTCTATATCTAGACTAACGAGATCTCTCGTTATACAACCGTCTTCTATATCTAGACTAACGAGATCCGTCTGTACAACCGTCTTCTATATCTAGACTAACGAGATCCGTCTGTACAACCGTTTTCTATATCTAGACTAACGAGGTACGTCGCTGGCCAAACGTCTTCTATATCTAGACTAATGAGATCCGTCTGTACAACCGTCTTCTATATCTAGACTAACGAGATCCGTCTGTACAACCGTCTTCTATATCTAGACTAACGAGATCTCTCGTTATACAACCGTCTTCTATATCTAGACTAACGAGATCCGTCTGTACAACCGTCTTCTATATCTAGACTAACGAGATCCGTCTGTACAACCGTCTTCTATATCTAGACTAACGAGATCCGTCTGTACAACCGTCTTCTATATCTAGACTAACGAGATCTCTCGTTATACAACCGTCTTCTATATCTAGACTAACGGGATACGTCGTTGGACAAACGTCTTCTATATCTAGACTAACGAGATCCGTCTGTACAACCGTCTTCTATATCTAGACTAACGAGATCCGTCTGTACAACCGTCTTCTATATCTAGACTAACGATATCTCTCGTTATACAACCGTCTTCTATATCTAGACTAACGGGATCCGTCTGTACAACCGTCTTCTATATCTAGACTAACGAGATCTCTCGTTATACAACCGTCTTCTATATCTAGACTAACGAGATCCGTCTGTACAACCGTCTTCTATATCTAGACTAACGAGATCCATCTGTACAACCGTCTTCTATATCTAGACTAAGGAGATCCGTCTGTACAACCGTCATCTATATCTAGACTAACGAGACCCGTCTGTACAACCGTCTTCTATATCTAGACTAACGAGATCTCTCGTTATACAACCGTCTTCTATATCTAGACTAACGAGATCCGTCTGTACAACCGTCTTCTATATCTAGACTAACGAGATCCGTCTGTACAACCGTTTTCTATATCTAGACTAACGAGGTACGTCGTTGGACAAACGTCTTCAATATCTAGACTAACGAGATCCGTCTGTACAACCGTCTTCTATATCTAGACTAACGGGATCCGTCTGTACAACCGTCTTCTATATCTAGACTAACGAGATCTCTCGTTATACAACCGTCTTCTATATCTAGACTAACGAGATCCGTCTGTACAACCGTCTTCTATATCTAGACTAACGAGATCCGTCTGTACAACCGTCTTCTATATCTAGACTAACGAGATCCGTCTGCACAACCGTCTTCTATATCTAGACTAACGAGATCCGTCTGTACAACCGTCTTCTATATCTAGACTAACGAGATCCGTCTGTACAACCGTCTTCTATATCTAGACTAACGAGATCTCTCGTTATACAACCGTCTTCTATATATAGACTAACGGGATACGTCGTTGGACAAACGTCTTCTATATCTAGACTAACGAGATCCGTCTGTACAACCGTCTTCTATATCTAGACTAACGAGATCCGTCTGTACAACCGTCTTCTATATCTAGACTAACGAGATCTCTCGTTATACAACCGTCTTCTATATCTAGACTAACGAGATCCGTCTGTACAACCGTCTTCTATATCTAGACTAACGAGATCCATCTGTACAACCGTCTTCTATATCTAGACTAAGGAGATCCGTCTGTACAACCGTCATCTATATCTAGACTAACGAGACCCGTCTGTACAACCGTCTTCTATATCTAGACTAACGAGATCCGTCTGTACAACCGTCTTCTATATCTAGACTAACGAGATCCGTCTGTACAACCGTCTTCTATATCTAGACTAACGAGATCTCTCGTTATACAACCGTCTTCTATATCTAGACTAACGAGATCCGTCTGTACAACCGTCTTCTATATCTAGAGTAACGAGATCCGTCTGTACAACCGTCTTCTATATCTAGACTAACGAGATCTCTCGTTATACAACCGTCTTCTATATCTAGACTAACGGGATACGTGGTTGGACAAACGTCTTCTATATCTAGACTAACGAGATCCGTCTGTACAACCGTCTTCTATATCTAGACTAACGAGATCCGTCTGTACAACCGTCTTCTATATCTAGACTAACGATATCTCTCGTTATACAACCGTCTTCTATATCTAGACTAACGGGATCCGTCTGTACAACCGTCTTCTATATCTAGACTAACGAGATCTCTCGTTATACAACCGTCTTCTATATCTAGACTAACGGGATACGTCGTTGGACAAACGTCTTCTATATCTAGACTAACGAGATCCGTCTGTACAACCGTCTTCTATATCTAGACTAACGAGATCCGTCTGTACAACCGTCTTCTATATCTAGACTAACGAGATCCGTCTGTACAACCGTCTTCTATATCTAGACTAACGAGATCTCTCGTTATACAACCGTCTTCTATATCTAGACTAACGAGATCCGTCTGTACAACCGTCTTCTATATCTAGACTAACGAGATCCGTCTGTACAACCGTCTTCTATATCTAGACTAACGAGATCTCTCGTTATACAACCGTCTTCTATATCTAGACTAACGGGATACGTCGTTGGACAAACGTCTTCTATATCTAGACTAACGAGATCTCTCGTTATACAACCGTCTTCTATATCTAGACTAACGAGATCCGTCTGTACAACCGTCTTCTATATCTAGACTAACGGGATCCGTCTGTACAACCGTCTTCTATATCTAGACTAACGAGATCTCCCGTTATACAACCGTCTTCTATATCTAGACTAACGAGATCCGTCTGTACAACCGTCTTCTATATCTAGACTAACGAGATCCGTCTGTACAACCGTTTTCTATATCTAGACTAACGAGGTACGTCGTTGGCCAAACGTCTTCAATATCTAGACTAACGAGATCCGTCTGTACAACCGTCTTCTATATCTAGACTAACGGGATCCGTCTGTACAACCGTCTTCTATATCTAGACTAACGAGATCCGTCTGTACAACCGTCTTCTATATCTAGACTAATGAGATCCGTCTGTACAACCGTCTTCTATATCTAGACTAACGAGATCCGTCTGTACAACCGTCTTCTATATCTAGACTAACGAGATCTCTCGTTATACAACCGTCTTCTATATCTAGACTAACGAGATCCGTCTGTACAACCGTCTTCTATATCTAGACTAACGAGATCCGTCTGTACAACCGTCTTCTATATCTAGACTAACGAGATCCGTCTGTACAACCGTCTTCTATATCTAGACTAACGAGATCTCTCGTTATACAACCGTCTTCTATATCTAGACTAACGGGATACGTCGTTGGACAAACGTCTTCTATATCTAGACTAACGAGATCCGTCTGTACAACCGTCTTCTATATCTAGACTAACGAGATCCGTCTGTACAACCGTCTTCTATATCTAGACTAACGATATCTCTCGTTATACAACCGTCTTCTATATCTAGACTAACGGGATCCGTCTGTACAACCGTCTTCTATATCTAGACTAACGAGATCTCTCGTTATACAACCGTCTTCTATATCTAGACTAACGAGATCCGTCTGTACAACCGTCTTCTATATCTAGACTAACGAGATCCGTCTGTACAACCGTTTTCTATATCTAGACTAACGAGGTACGTCGTTGGACAAACGTCTTCAATATCTAGACTAACGAGATCCGTCTGTACAACCGTCTTCTATATCTAGACTAACGGGATCCGTCTGTACAACCGTCTTCTATATCTAGACTAACGAGATCTCTCGTTATACAACCGTCTTCTATATCTAGACTAACGAGATCCGTCTGTACAACCGTCTTCTATATCTAGACTAACGAGATCCGTCTGTACAACCGTTTTCTATATCTAGACTAACGAGGTACGTCGTTGGACAAACGTCTTCAATATCTAGACTAACGAGATCCGTCTGTACAACCGTCTTCTATATCTAGACTAACGGGATCCGTCTGTACAACCGCCTTCTATATCTAGACTAACGAGATCTCTCGTTATACAACCGTCTTCTATATCTAGACTAACGAGATCCGTCTGTACAACCGTCTTCTATATCTAGACTAACGAGAACCGTCTGTACAACCGTTTTCTATATCTAGACTAACGAGGTACGTCGTTGGACAAACGTCTTCATTATCTAGACTAACGAGATCCGTCTGTACAACCGTCTTCTATATCTAGACTAACGGGATCCGTCTGTACAACCGTCTTCTATATCTAGACTAACGAGATCCGTCTGTACAACCGTCTTCTATATCTAGACTAATGAGATCCGCCTGTACAACCGTCTTCTATATCTAGACTAACGAGATCCGTCTGTACAACCGTCTTCTATATCTAGACTAACGAGATCCGTCTGTACAACCGTTTTCTATATCTAGACTAACGAGGTACGTCGTTGGACAAACGTCTTCAATATCTAGACTAACGAGATCCGTCTGTACAACCGTCTTCTATATCTAGACTAACGAGATCCGTCTGTACAACCGTCTTCTATATCTAGACTAACGAGATCCGTCTGTACAACCGTCTTCTATAACTAGACTAACGAGATCCGTCTGTACAACCGTCTTCTATATCTAGACTAACGAGATCCGTCTGTACAACCGTCTTCTATATCTAGACTAACGAGATCCGTCTGTACAACCGTCTTTTATATCTAGACTAACGAGATCCGTCTGCACAACCGTCTTCTATATCTAGACTAACGAGATCCGTCTGTACAACCGTCTTTTATATCTAGACTAACGAGATCCGTCTGCTCAACCGTCTTCTATATCTAGACTAACGAGATCCGTCTGAACAACCGTCTTCTATATCTAGACTAACGAGATCCGTCTGCACAACCGTCTTCTATATCTAGACTAACGAGATCCGTCTGAACAACCGTCTTCTATATCTAGACTAACGAGATCCGTCTGTACAACCGTCTTCTATATCTAGACTAACGATATCTCTCGTTATACAACCGTCTTCTATATCTAGACTAACGGGATCCGTCTGTACAACCGTCTTCTATATCTAGACTAACGAGATCTCTCGTTATACAACCGTCTTCTATATCTAGACTAACGAGATCCGTCTGTACAACCGCCTTCTATATCTAGACTAACGAGATCCATCTGTACAACCGTCTTCTATATCTAGACTAAGGAGATCCGTCTGTACAACCGTCTTCTATATCTAGACTAACGAGACCCGTCTGTACAACCGTCTTCTCTATCTAGACTCACGAGACCCGTCTGTACAACCTTCTTCTATATCTAGACTAACGAGATCCGTCTGTACAACCGTCTTCTATATCTAGACTAACGAGATCCGTCTGTACAACCGTCTTCTATATCTAGACTAAAGAGATCCGTCGGTACAACCGTCTTCTATATCTAGACTAACGAGATCCGTCTGTACAACCGTCTTCTATATCTAGACTAACGAGATCCGTCTGTACAACCGTCTTCTATATCTAGACTAATGAGATCCGTCTGTACAACCGTCTTCTATATCTAGACTAACGAGACCCGTCTGTACAACCGTCTTCTCTATCTAGACTCACGAGACCCGTCTGTACAACCTTCTTCTATATCTAGACTAACGAGATCCGTCTGTACAACCGTCATCTATATCTAGACTAACGAGACCCGTCTGTACAACCGTCTTCTATATCTAGACTAACGGGATACGTCGTTGGACAACCGTCTTCTATATCTAGACTAACGGGATACGTCGTTGGACAAACGTCTTCTATATCTAGACTAACGAGATCCGTCTGTACAACCGTCTTCTATATCTAGACTAACGAGATCCGTCTGTACAACCGTTTTCTATATCTAGACTAACGAGGTACGTCGTTGGACAAACGTCTTCAATATCTAGACTAACGAGATCCGTCTGTACAACCGTCTTCTATATCTAGACTAACGGGATCCGTCTGTACAACCGTCTTCTATATCTAGACTAACGAGATCTCTCGTTATACAACCATCTTCTATATCTAGACTAACGCGATCCGTCTGTACAACCGTTTTCTATATCTAGACTAACGAGATCTCTCGTTATACAACCGTTTTCTATATCTAGACTAACGAGATCCGTCTGTACAACCGTCTTCTATATCTAGACTAACGAGATAAGTCTGTACAACCGTTTTCTATATCTAGACTAACGAGATCCGTCTGAACAACCGTCTTCTATATCTAGACTAACGAGATCCGTCTGTACAACCGTCTTCTATATCTAGACTAACGAGATCCGTCTGTACAACCGTCTTCTATATCTAGACTAACGAGATCCGTCTGTACAACCGTCTTCTATATCTAGACTAACGAGATCCGTCTGTACAACCGTCTTCTATATCTAGACTAACGAGATCCGTCTGTACAACCGTCTTCTATATCTAGACTAACGAGATCTCTCGTTATACAACCGTCTTCTATATCTAGACTAACGGGATACGTCGTTGGACAAACGTCTTCTATATCTAGACTAACGAGATCCGTCTGTACAACCGTCTTCTATATCTAGACTAACGAGATCCGTCTGTACAACCGTCTTCTATATCTAGACTAACGATATCTCTCGTTATACAACCGTCTTCTATATCTAGACTAACGGGATCCGTCTGTACAACCGTCTTCTATATCTAGACTAACGAGATCTCTCGTTATACAACCGTCTTCTATATCTAGACTAACGAGATCCGTCTGTACAACCGTCTTCTATATCTAGACTAACGAGATCCATCTGTACAACCGTCTTCTATATCTAGACTAAGGAGATCCGTCTGTACAACCGTCATCTATATCTAGACTAACGAGACCCGTCTGTACAACCGTCTTCTATATCTAGACTAACGAGATCCGTCTGTACAACCGTCTTCTATATCTAGACTAACGAGATCCGTCTGTACAACCGTCTTCTATATCTAGACTAACGAGATCCGTCTGTACAACCGTCTTCTATATCTAGACTAACGAGATCTCTCGTTATACAACCGTCTTCTATATCTAGACTAACGAGATCCGTCTGTACAACCGTCTTCTATATCTAGACTAACGAGATCCGTCTGTACAACCGTTTTCTATATCTAGACTAACGAGGTACGTCGTTGGACAAACGTCTTCAATATCTGGACTAACGAGATCCGTCTGTACAACCGTCTTCTATATCTAGACTAACGGGATCCGTCTGTACAACCGTCTTCTATATCTAGACTAACGAGATCTCTCGTTATACAACCGTCTTCTATATCTAGACTAACGAGATCCGTCTGTACAACCGTCTTCTATATCTAGACTAACGAGATCCGTCTGTACAACCGTTTTCTATATCTAGACTAACGAGGTACGTCGTTGGACAAACGTCTTCAATATCTAGACAAACGAGATCCGTCTGTACAACCGTCTTCTATATCTAGACTAACGGGATCCGTCTGTACAACCGTCTTCTATATCTAGACTAACGAGATCCGTCTGCACAACCGTTTTCTATATCTAGACTAACGAGGTACGTCGTTGGACAAACGTCTTCAATATCTAGACTAACGAGATCCGTCTGTACAACCGTCTTCTATATCTAGACTAACGGGATCCGTCTGTACAACCGTCTTCTATATCTAGACTAACGAGATCCGTCTGTACAACCGTCTTCTATATCTAGACTAACGAGATCTCTCGTTATACAACCGTCTTCTATATCTAGACTAACGAGATCCGTCTGTACAACCGTCTTCTATATCTAGACTAACGAAATCCATCTGTACAACCGTCTTCTATATCTAGACTAAGGAGATCCGTCTGTACAACCGTCATCTATATCTACACTAACGAGACCCGTCTGTACAACCGTCTTCTATATCTACACTAACGAGATCCGTCTGTACAACCGTCTTCTATATCTAGACTAACGAGATCCGTCTGTACAACCGTCTTCTATATCTAGACTAACGAGATCCGTCTGTACAACCGTCTTCTATATCTAGACTAACGATATCTCTCGTTATACAACCGTCTTCTATATCTAGACTAACGGGATCCGTCTGTACAACCGTCTTCTATATCTAGACTAACGAGATCTCTCGTTATACAACCGTCTTCTATATCTAGACTAACGAGATCCGTCTGTACAACCGTCTTCTATATCTAGACTAACGAGATCCATCTGTACAACCGTCTTCTATATCTAGACTAAGGAGATCCGTCTGTACAACCGTCATCTATATCTAGACTAACGAGACCCGTCTGTACAACCGTCTTCTATATCTAGACTAACGAGATCCGTCTGTACAACCGTCTTCTATATCTAGACTAACGAGATCCGTCTGTACAACCGTCTTCTATATCTAGACTAACGAGATCTCTCGTTATACAACCGTCTTCTATATCTAGACTAACGAGATCCGTCTGTACAACCGTCTTCTATATCTAGACTAACGAGATCCGTCTGTACAACCGTTTTCTATATCTAGACTAACGAGGTACGTCGTTGGACAAACGTCTTCAAAATCTAGACTAACGAGATCCGTCTGTACAACCGTCTTCTATATCTAGACTAACGGGATCCGTCTGTACAACCGTTTTCTATATCTAGACTAACGAGGTACGTCGTTGGACAAACGTCTTCAATATCTAGACTAACGAGATCCGTCTGTACAACCGTCTTCTATATCTAGACTAACGGGATCCGTCTGTACAACCGTCTTCTATATCTAGACTAACGAGATCCGTCTGTACAACCGTCTTCTATATCTAGACTAATGAGATCTCTCGTTATACAACCGTCTTCTATATCTAGACTAACGAGATCCGTCTGTACAACCGTCTTCTATATCTAGACTAACGAGATCCGTCTGTACAACCGTTTTCTATATCTAGACTAACGAGGTACGTCGTTGGACAAACGTCTTCAATATCTAGACAAACGAGATCCGTCTGTACAACCGTCTTCTATATCTAGACTAACGGGATCCGTCTGTACAACCGTCTTCTATATCTAGACTAACGAGATCCGTCTGTACAACCGTTTTCTATATCTAGACTAACGAGGTACGTCGTTGGACAAACGTCTTCAATATCTAGACTAACGAGATCCGTCTGTACAACCGTCTTCTATATCTAGACTAACGGGATCCGTCTGTACAACCGTCTTCTATATCTAGACTAACGAGATCCGTCTGTACAACCGTCTTCTATATCTAGACTAACGAGATCTCTCGTTATACAACCGTCTTCTATATCTAGACTAACGAGATCCGTCTGTACAACCGTCTTCTATATCTAGACTAACGAAATCCATCTGTACAACCGTCTTCTATATCTAGACTAAGGAGATCCGTCTGTACAACCGTCATCTATATCTAGACTAACGAGACCCGTCTGTACAACCGTCTTCTATATCTACACTAACGAGATCCGTCTGTACAACCGTCTTCTATATCTAGACTAACGAGATCCGTCTGTACAACCGTCTTCTATATCTAGACTAACGAGATCCGTCTGTACAACCGTCTTCTATATCTAGACTAACGATATCTCTCGTTATACAACCGTCTTCTATATCTAGACTAACGGGATCCGTCTGTACAACCGTCTTCTATATCTAGACTAACGAGATCTCTCGTTATACAACCGTCTTCTATATCTAGACTAACGAGATCCGTCTGTACAACCGTCTTCTATATCTAGACTAACGAGATCCATCTGTACAACCGTCTTCTATATCTAGACTAAGGAGATCCGTCTGTACAACCGTCATCTATATCTAGACTAACGAGACCCGTCTGTACAACCGTCTTCTATATCTAGACTAACGAGATCCGTCTGTACAACCGTCTTCTATATCTAGACTAACGAGATCCGTCTGTACGACCGTCTTCTATATCTAGACTAACGAGATCTCTCGTTATACAACCGTCTTCTATATCTAGACTAACGAGATCCGTCTGTACAACCGTCTTCTATATCTAGACTAACGAGATCCGTCTGTACAACCGTTTTCTATATCTAGACTAACGAGATCCGTCTGTACAACCGTCTTCTATATCTAGACTAACGAGATCCGTCTGTACAACCGTTTTCTATATCTAGACTAACGAGGTACGTCGTTGGACAAACGTCTTCAATATCTAGACTAACGAGATCCGTCTGTACAACCGTCTTCTATATCTAGACTAACGGGATCCGTCTGTACAACCGTCTTCTATATCTAGACTAACGAGATCTCTCGTTTTACAACCATCTTCTATATCTAGACTAACGCGATCCGTCTGTACAACCTTCTTCTATATCTAGACTAACGAGATCCGTCTGTACAACCGTCTTCTATATCTAGACTAACGAGATCCGTCTGTACAACCGTCTTCTATATCTAGACTAACGAGATCCGTCTGTACAACCGTTTTCTATATCTAGACTAACGAGGTACGTCGTTGGACAAACGTCTTCAATATCTAGACTAACGAGATCCGTCTGTACAACCGTCTTCTATATCTAGACTAACGGGATCCGTCTGTACAACCGTCTTCTATATCTAGACTAACGAGATCTCTCGTTATACAACCGTCTTCTATATCTAGACTAACGAGATCCGTCTGTACAACCGTCATCTATATCTAGACTAACAAGACCCGTCTGTACAACCGTCTTCTATATCTAGACTAACGAGATCCGTCTGCACAACCGTCTTCTATATCTAGACTAACGAGATCCGTCTGAACAACCGTCTTCTATATCTAGACTAACGAGATCCGTCTGTACAACCGTCTTCTATATCTAGACTAACGGGATACGACGTTGGACAAACGTCTTCTATATCTAGACTAACGAGATCCGTCTGTACAACCGTCTTCTATATCTAGACTAACGAGAACCGTCTGTACAACCGTTTTCTATATCTAGACTAACGAGGTACGTCGTTGGACAAACGTCTTCAATATCTAGACTAACGGGATCCGTCTGTACAACCGTCTTCTATATCTAGACTAACGAGATCCGTCTGTACAACCGTCTTCTATATCTAGACTAACGAGATCCGTCTGTACAACCGTCTTCTATATCTAGACTAACGAGATCCGTCTGTACAACCGTCTTCTATATCTAGACTAACGAGATCTCTCGTTATACAACCGTCTTCTATATCTAGACTAACGGGATACGTCGTTGGACAAACGTCTTCTATATCTAGACTAACGAGATCCGTCTGTACAACCGTCTTCTATATCTAGACTAACGAGATCCGTCTGTACAACCGTCTTCTATATCTAGACTAACGAGATCCGTCTGTACAACCGTCTTCTATATCTAGACTAACGATATCTCTCGTTATACAACCGTCTTCTATATCTAGACTAACGGGATCCGTCTGTACAACCGTCTTCTATATCTAGACTAACGAGATCCGTCTGTACAACCGTCTTCTATATCTAGACTAACGAGATCCATCTGTACAACCGTCTTCTATATCTAGACTAAGGAGATCCGTCTGTACAACCGTCTTCTATATCTAGACTAACGAGATCCGTCTGAACAACCGTCTTCTATATCTAGACTAACGAGATCCGTCTGTACAACCGTCTTCTATATCTAGACTAACGGGATACGACGTTGGACAAACGTCTTCTATATCTAGACTAACGAGATCCGTCTGAACAACCGTCTTCTATATCTAGACTAACGAGATCCGTCTGTACAACCGCCTTCTATATCTAGACTAACGAGATACGTCGTTGTACAACCATCTTCTATATCTAGACTAACGCGATCCGTCTGTACAACCGTCTTCTATATCTAGACTAACGAGATCCGTCTGTACAACCGTCTTCTATATCTAGACTAACGAGATCCGTCTGTACAACCGTCTTCTATATCTAGACTAACGAGATCCGTCTGTACAACCGTCTTCTATATCTAGACTAACGAGATCCGTCTGAACAACCGTCTTCTATATCTAGACTAACGAGATCTCTCGTTATACAACCGTCTTCTATATCTAGACTAACGGGATACGTCGTTGGACAAACGTCTTCTATATCTAGACTAACGAGATCCGTCTGTACAACCGTCTTCTATATCTAGACTAACGAGATCCGTCTGTACAACCGTCTTCTATATCTAGACTAACGATATCTCTCGTTATACAACCGTCTTCTATATCTAGACTAACGGGATCCGTCTGTACAACCGTCTTCTATATCTAGACTAACGAGATCTCTCGTTATACAACCGTCTTCTATATCTAGACTAACGAGATCCGTCTGTACAACCGCCTTCTATATCTAGACTAACGAGATCCATCTGTACAACCGTCTTCTATATCTAGACTAAGGAGATCCGTCTGTACAACCGTCTTCTATATCTAGACTAACGAGACCCGTCTGTACAACCGTCTTCTCTATCTAGACTCACGAGACCCGTCTGTACAACCTTCTTCTATATCTAGACTAACGAGATCCGTCTGTACAACCGTCTTCTATATCTAGACTAACGAGATCCGTCTGTACAACCGTCTTCTATATCTAGACTAAAGAGATCCGTCGGTACAACCGTCTTCTATATCTAGACTAACGAGATCCGTCTGTACAACCGTCTTCTATATCTAGACTAACGAGATCCGTCTGTACAACCGTCTTCTATATCTAGACTAATGAGATCCGTCTGTACAACCGTCTTCTATATCTAGACTAACGAGACCCGTCTGTACAACCGTCTTCTCTATCTAGACTCACGAGACCCGTCTGTACAACCTTCTTCTATATCTAGACTAACGAGATCCGTCTGTACAACCGTCATCTATATCTAGACTAACGAGACCCGTCTGTACAACCGTCTTCTATATCTAGACTAACGGGATACGTCGTTGGACAACCGTCTTCTATATCTAGACTAACGGGATACGTCGTTGGACAAACGTCTTCTATATCTAGACTAACGAGATCCGTCTGTACAACCGTCTTCTATATCTAGACTAACGAGATCCGTCTGTACAACCGTTTTCTATATCTAGACTAACGAGGTACGTCGTTGGACAAACGTCTTCAATATCTAGACTAACGAGATCCGTCTGTACAACCGTCTTCTATATCTAGACTAACGGGATCCGTCTGTACAACCGTCTTCTATATCTAGACTAACGAGATCTCTCGTTTTACAACCATCTTCTATATCTAGACTAACGCGATCCGTCTGTACAACCGTTTTCTATATCTAGACTAACGAGATCTCTCGTTATACAACCGTTTTCTATATCTAGACTAACGAGATCCGTCTGTACAACCGTCTTCTATATCTAGACTAACGAGATAAGTCTGTACAACCGTTTTCTATATCTAGACTAACGAGATCCGTCTGAACAACCGTCTTCTATATCTAGACTAACGAGATCCGTCTGTACAACCGTCTTCTATATCTAGACTAACGAGATCCGTCTGTACAACCGTCTTCTATATCTAGACTAACGAGATCCGTCTGTACAACCGTCTTCTATATCTAGACTAACGAGATCCGTCTGTACAACCGTCTTCTATATCTAGACTAACGAGATCCGTCTGTACAACCGTCTTCTATATCTAGACTAACGAGATCTCTCGTTATACAACCGTCTTCTATATCTAGACTAACGGGATACGTCGTTGGACAAACGTCTTCTATATCTAGACTAACGAGATCCGTCTGTACAACCGTCTTCTATATCTAGACTAACGAGATCCGTCTGTACAACCGTCTTCTATATCTAGACTAACGATATCTCTCGTTATACAACCGTCTTCTATATCTAGACTAACGGGATCCGTCTGTACAACCGTCTTCTATATCTAGACTAACGAGATCTCTCGTTATACAACCGTCTTCTATATCTAGACTAACGAGATCCGTCTGTACAACCGTCTTCTATATCTAGACTAACGAGATCCATCTGTACAACCGTCTTCTATATCTAGACTAAGGAGATCCGTCTGTACAACCGTCATCTATATCTAGACTAACGAGACCCGTCTGTACAACCGTCTTCTATATCTAGACTAACGAGGTACGTCGTTGGACAAACGTCTTCAATATCTGGACTAACGAGATCCGTCTGTACAACCGTCTTCTATATCTAGACTAACGGGATCCGTCTGTACAACCGTCTTCTATATCTAGACTAACGAGATCTCTCGTTATACAACCGTCTTCTATATCTAGACTAACGAGATCCGTCTGTACAACCGTCTTCTATATCTAGACTAACGAGATCCGTCTGTACAACCGTTTTCTATATCTAGACTAACGAGGTACGTCGTTGGACAAACGTCTTCAATATCTAGACAAACGAGATCCGTCTGTACAACCGTCTTCTATATCTAGACTAACGGGATCCGTCTGTACAACCGTCTTCTATATCTAGACTAACGAGATCCGTCTGCACAACCGTTTTCTATATCTAGACTAACGAGGTACGTCGTTGGACAAACGTCTTCAATATCTAGACAAACGAGATCCGTCTGTACAACCGTCTTCTATATCTAGACTAACGGGATCCGTCTGTACAACCGTCTTCTATATCTAGACTAACGAAATCCATCTGTACAACCGTCTTCTATATCTAGACTAAGGAGATCCGTCTGTACAACCGTCTTCTATATCTAGACTAACGGGATCCGTCTGTACAACCGTCTTCTATATCTAGACTAACGAGATCCGTCTGCACAACCGTTTTCTATATCTAGACTAACGAGGTACGTCGTTGGACAAACGTCTTCAATATCTAGACTAACGAGATCCGTCTGTACAACCGTTTTCTATATCTAGACTAACGAGATCCGTCTGTACAAACGTCTTCTATATCTAGACTAACGAGATCCGTCTGTACAACCGTCTTCTATATCTAGACTAACGAGATCCGTCTGTACAACCGTCTTCTATATCTAGACTAACGATATCTCTCGTTATACAACCGTCTTCTATATCTAGACTAACGGGATCCGTCTGTACAACCGTCTTCTATATCTAGACTAACGAGATCTCTCGTTATACAACCGTCTTCTATATCTAGACTAACGAGATCCGTCTGTACAACCGTCTTCTATATCTAGACTAACGAGATCCATCTGTACAACCGTCTTCTATATCTAGACTAAGGAGATCCGTCTGTACAACCGTCATCTATATCTAGACTAACGAGACCCGTCTGTACAACCGTCTTCTATATCTAGACTAACGAGATCCGTCTGTACAACCGTCTTCTATATCTAGACTAACGAGATCCGTCTGTACAACCGTCTTCTATATCTAGACTAACGAGATCTCTCGTTATACAACCGTCTTCTATATCTAGACTAACGAGATCCGTCTGTACAACCGTCTTCTATATCTAGACTAACGAGATCCGTCTGTACAACCGTTTTCTATATCTAGACTAACGAGGTACGTCGTTGGACAAACGTCTTCAATATCTAGACTAACGAGATCCGTCTGTACAACCGTCTTCTATATCTAGACTAACGGGATCCGTCTGTACAACCGTCTTCTATATCTAGACTAACGAGATCTCTCGTTATACAACCGTCTTCTATATCTAGACTAACGAGATCCGTCTGTACAACCGTCTTCTATATCTAGACTAACGAGATCCGTCTGTACAACCGTTTTCTATATCTAGACTAACGAGGTACGTCGTTGGACAAACGTCTTCAATATCTAGACTAACGAGATCCGTCTGTACAACCGTCTTCTATATCTAGACTAACGGGATCCGTCTGTACAACCGTCTTCTATATCTAGACTAACGAGATCTCTCGTTATACAACCGTCTTCTATATCTAGACTAACGAGATCCGTCTGTACAACCGTCTTCTATATCTAGACTAACGAGATCTCTCGTTATACAACCGTCTTCTATATCTAGACTAACGAGATCCGTCTGTACAACCGTCTTCTATATCTAGACTAAGGAGATCCGTCTGTACAACCGTCATCTATATCTAGACTAACGAGACCCGTCTGTACAACCGTCTTCTATATCTACACTAACGAGATCCGTCTGTACAACCGTCTTCTATATCTAGACTAACGAGATCCGTCTGTACAACCGTCTTCTATATCTAGACTAACGAGATCCGTCTGTACAACCGTCTTCTATATCTAGACTAACGATATCTCTCGTTATACAACCGTCTTCTATATCTAGACTAACGGGATCCGTCTGTACAACCGTCTTCTATATCTAGACTAACGAGATCTCTCGTTATACAACCGTCTTCTATATCTAGACTAACGAGATCCGTCTGTACAACCGTCTTCTATATCTAGACTAACGAGAACCGTCTGTACAACCGTTTTCTATATCTAGACTAACGAGGTACGTCGTTGGACAAACGTCTTCAATATCTAGACTAACGAGATCCGTCTGTACAACCGTCTTCTATATCTAGACTAACGGGATCCGTCTGTACAACCGTCTTCTATATCTAGACTAACGAGATCCGTCTGTACAACCGTCTTCTATATCTAGACTAATGAGATCCGTCTGTACAACCGTCTTCTATATCTAGACTAACGAGATCCGTCTGTACAACCGTCTTCTATATCTAGACTAACGAGATCTCTCGTTATACAACCGTCTTCTATATCTAGACTAACGAGATCCGTCTGTACAACCGTCTTCTATATCTAGACTAACGAGATCCGTCTGTACAACCGTCTTCTATATCTAGACTAACGAGATCTCTCGTTATACAACCGTCTTCTATATCTAGACTAACGGGATACGTCGTTGGACAAACGTCTTCTATATCTAGACTAACGAGATCCGTCTGTACAACCGTCTTCTATATCTAGACTAACGAGATCCGTCTGTACAACCGTCTTCTATATCTAGACTAACGAGATCCGTCTGTACAACCGTCTTCTATATCTAGACTAACGATATCTCTCGTTATACAACCGTCTTCTATATCTAGACTAACGGGATCCGTCTGTACAACCGTCTTCTATATCTAGACTAACGAGATCCGTCTGTACAACCGTCTTCTATATCTAGACTAACGAGATCTCTCGTTATACAACCGTCTTCTATATCTAGACTAACGGGATACGTCGTTGGACAAACGTCTTCTATATCTAGACTAACGAGATCCGTCTGTACAACCGTCTTCTATATCTAGACTAACGAGATCCGTCTGTACAACCGTCTTCTATATCTAGACTAACGATATCTCTCGTTATACAACCGTCTTCTATATCTAGACTAACGGGATCCGTCTGTACAACCGTCTTCTATATCTAGACTAACGAGATCTCTCGTTATACAACCGTCTTCTATATCTAGACTAACGAGATCCGTCTGTACAACCGTCTTCTATATCTAGACTAACGAGATCCATCTGTACAACCGTCTTCTATATCTAGACTAAGGAGATCCGTCTGTACAACCGTCATCTATATCTAGACTAACGAGACCCGTCTGTACAACCGTCTTCTATATCTAGACTAACGAGATCCGTCTGTACAACCGTCTTCTATATCTAGACTAACGAGATCCGTCTGTACAACCGTCTTCTATATCTAGACTAACGAGATCTCTCGTTATACAACCGTCTTCTATATCTAGACTAACGAGATCCGTCTGTACAACCGTCTTCTATATCTAGACTAACGAGATCCGTCTGTACAACCGTTTTCTATATCTAGACTAACGAGGTACGTCGTTGGACAAACGTCTTCAATATCTAGACTAACGAGATCCGTCTGTACAACCGTCTTCTATATCTAGACTAACGGGATCCGTCTGTACAACCGCCTTCTATATCTAGACTAACGAGATCCGTCTGTACAACCGTCTTCTATATCTAGACTAACGAGATCTCTCGTTATACAACCGTCTTCTATATCTAGACTAACGAGATCCGTCTGTACAACCGTCTTCTATATCTAGACTAACGAGATCCGTCTGTACAACCGTCTTCTATATCTAGACTAACGAGATCTCTCGTTATACAACCGTCTTCTATATCTAGACTAACGGGATACGTCGTTGGACAAACGTCTTCTATATTTAGACTAACGAGATCCGTCTGTACAACCGTCTTCTATATCTAGACTAACGAGATCCGTCTGTACAACCGTCTTCTATATCTAGACTAACGAGATCCGTCTGTACAACCGTCTTCTATATCTAGACTAACGATATCTCTCGTTATACAACCGTCTTCTATATCTAGACTAACGGGATCCGTCTGTACAACCGTCTTCTATATCTAGACTAACGAGATCCGTCTGTACAACCGTCTTCTATATCTAGACTAACGAGATCCATCTGTACAACCGTCTTCTATATCTAGACTAAGGAGATCCGTCTGTACAACCGTCATCTATATCTAGACTAACAAGACCCGTCTGTACAACCGTCTTCTATATCTAGACTAACGAGATCCGTCTGTACAACCGCCTTCTATATCTAGACCAACGAGATACGTCGTTGTACAACCATCTTCTATATCTAGACTAACGCGATCCGTCTGTACAACCGTTTTCTATATCGAGACTAACGAGATCCGTCTGTACAACCGTCTTCTATATCTAGACTAACGGGATACGACGTTGGACAAACGTCTTCTATATCTAGACTAACGAGATCCGTCTGAACAACCGTCTTCTATATCTAGACTAACGAGATCCGTCTGTACAACCGCCTTCTATATCTAGACTAACGAGATACGTCGTTGTACAACCATCTTCTATATCTAGACTAACGCGATCCGTCTGTACAACCGTCTTCTATATCTAGACTAACGAGATCCGTCTGTACAACCGTCTTCTATATCTAGACTAACGAGATCCGTCTGTACAACCGTCTTCTATATCTAGACTAACGAGATCCGTCTGAACAACCGTCTTCTATATCTAGACTAACGAGATCCGTCTGTACAACCGTCTTCTATATCTAGACTAACGAGATCCGTCTGTACAACCGTCTTCTATATCTAGACTAACGAGATCCGTCTGTACAACCGTCTTCTATATCTAGACTAACGAGATCCGTCTGTACAACCGTCTTCTATATCTAGACTAACGAGATCCGTCTGTACAACCGTCTTCTATATCTAGACTAATGAGATCCGTCTGTACAACCGTCTTCTATATCTAGACTAACGAGACCCGTCTGTACAACCGTCTTCTCTATCTAGACTCACGAGACCCGTCTGTACAACCTTCTTCTATATCTAGACTAACGAGATCCGTCTGTACAACCGTCATCTATATCTAGACTAACGAGACCCGTCTGTACAACCGTCTTCTATATCTAGACTAACGGGATACGTCGTTGGACAACCGTCTTCTATATCTAGACTAACGGGATACGTCGTTGGACAAACGTCTTCTATATCTAGACTAACGAGATCCGTCTGTACAACCGTCTTCTATATCTAGACTAACGAGATCCGTCTGTACAACCGTTTTCTATATCTAGACTAACGAGGTACGTCGTTGGACAAACGTCTTCAATATCTAGACTAACGAGATCCGTCTGTACAACCGTCTTCTATATCTAGACTAACGGGATCCGTCTGTACAACCGTCTTCTATATCTAGACTAACGAGATCTCTCGTTTTACAACCATCTTCTATATCTAGACTAACGCGATCCGTCTGTACAACCGTTTTCTATATCTAGACTAACGAGATCTCTCGTTATACAACCGTTTTCTATATCTAGACTAACGAGATCCGTCTGTACAACCGTCTTCTATATCTAGACTAACGAGATAAGTCTGTACAACCGTTTTCTATATCTAGACTAACGAGATCCGTCTGAACAACCGTCTTCTATATCTAGACTAACGAGATCCGTCTGTACAACCGTCTTCTATATCTAGACTAACGAGATCCGTCTGTACAACCGTCTTCTATATCTAGACTAACGAGATCCGTCTGTACAACCGTCTTCTATATCTAGACTAACGAGATCCGTCTGTACAACCGTCTTCTATATCTAGACTAACGAGATCCGTCTGTACAACCGTCTTCTATATCTAGACTAACGAGATCTCTCGTTATACAACCGTCTTCTATATCTAGACTAACGGGATACGTCGTTGGACAAACGTCTTCTATATCTAGACTAACGAGATCCGTCTGTACAACCGTCTTCTATATCTAGACTAACGAGATCCGTCTGTACAACCGTCTTCTATATCTAGACTAACGATATCTCTCGTTATACAACCGTCTTCTATATCTAGACTAACGGGATCCGTCTGTACAACCGTCTTCTATATCTAGACTAACGAGATCTCTCGTTATACAACCGTCTTCTATATCTAGACTAACGAGATCCGTCTGTACAACCGTCTTCTATATCTAGACTAACGAGATCCATCTGTACAACCGTCTTCTATATCTAGACTAAGGAGATCCGTCTGTACAACCGTCATCTATATCTAGACTAACGAGACCCGTCTGTACAACCGTCTTCTATATCTAGACTAACGAGGTACGTCGTTGGACAAACGTCTTCAATATCTGGACTAACGAGATCCGTCTGTACAACCGTCTTCTATATCTAGACTAACGGGATCCGTCTGTACAACCGTCTTCTATATCTAGACTAACGAGATCTCTCGTTATACAACCGTCTTCTATATCTAGACTAACGAGATCCGTCTGTACAACCGTCTTCTATATCTAGACTAACGAGATCCGTCTGTACAACCGTTTTCTATATCTAGACTAACGAGGTACGTCGTTGGACAAACGTCTTCAATATCTAGACAAACGAGATCCGTCTGTACAACCGTCTTCTATATCTAGACTAACGGGATCCGTCTGTACAACCGTCTTCTATATCTAGACTAACGAGATCCGTCTGCACAACCGTTTTCTATATCTAGACTAACGAGGTACGTCGTTGGACAAACGTCTTCAATATCTAGACAAACGAGATCCGTCTGTACAACCGTCTTCTATATCTAGACTAACGGGATCCGTCTGTACAACCGTCTTCTATATCTAGACTAACGAAATCCATCTGTACAACCGTCTTCTATATCTAGACTAAGGAGATCCGTCTGTACAACCGTCTTCTATATCTAGACTAACGGGATCCGTCTGTACAACCGTCTTCTATATCTAGACTAACGAGATCCGTCTGCACAACCGTTTTCTATATCTAGACTAACGAGGTACGTCGTTGGACAAACGTCTTCAATATCTAGACTAACGAGATCCGTCTGTACAACCGTTTTCTATATCTAGACTAACGAGATCCGTCTGTACAAACGTCTTCTATATCTAGACTAACGAGATCCGTCTGTACAACCGTCTTCTATATCTAGACTAACGAGATCCGTCTGTACAACCGTCTTCTATATCTAGACTAACGATATCTCTCGTTATACAACCGTCTTCTATATCTAGACTAACGGGATCCGTCTGTACAACCGTCTTCTATATCTAGACTAACGAGATCTCTCGTTATACAACCGTCTTCTATATCTAGACTAACGAGATCCGTCTGTACAACCGTCTTCTATATCTAGACTAACGAGATCCATCTGTACAACCGTCTTCTATATCTAGACTAAGGAGATCCGTCTGTACAACCGTCATCTATATCTAGACTAACGAGACCCGTCTGTACAACCGTCTTCTATATCTAGACTAACGAGATCCGTCTGTACAACCGTCTTCTATATCTAGACTAACGAGATCCGTCTGTACAACCGTCTTCTATATCTAGACTAACGAGATCTCTCGTTATACAACCGTCTTCTATATCTAGACTAACGAGATCCGTCTGTACAACCGTCTTCTATATCTAGACTAACGAGATCCGTCTGTACAACCGTTTTCTATATCTAGACTAACGAGGTACGTCGTTGGACAAACGTCTTCAATATCTAGACTAACGAGATCCGTCTGTACAACCGTCTTCTATATCTAGACTAACGGGATCCGTCTGTACAACCGTCTTCTATATCTAGACTAACGAGATCTCTCGTTATACAACCGTCTTCTATATCTAGACTAACGAGATCCGTCTGTACAACCGTCTTCTATATCTAGACTAACGAGATCCGTCTGTACAACCGTTTTCTATATCTAGACTAACGAGGTACGTCGTTGGACAAACGTCTTCAATATCTAGACTAACGAGATCCGTCTGTACAACCGTCTTCTATATCTAGACTAACGGGATCCGTCTGTACAACCGTCTTCTATATCTAGACTAACGAGATCTCTCGTTATACAACCGTCTTCTATATCTAGACTAACGAGATCCGTCTGTACAACCGTCTTCTATATCTAGACTAACGAGATCTCTCGTTATACAACCGTCTTCTATATCTAGACTAACGAGATCCGTCTGTACAACCGTCTTCTATATCTAGACTAAGGAGATCCGTCTGTACAACCGTCATCTATATCTAGACTAACGAGACCCGTCTGTACAACCGTCTTCTATATCTACACTAACGAGATCCGTCTGTACAACCGTCTTCTATATCTAGACTAACGAGATCCGTCTGTACAACCGTCTTCTATATCTAGACTAACGAGATCCGTCTGTACAACCGTCTTCTATATCTAGACTAACGATATCTCTCGTTATACAACCGTCTTCTATATCTAGACTAACGGGATCCGTCTGTACAACCGTCTTCTATATCTAGACTAACGAGATCTCTCGTTATACAACCGTCTTCTATATCTAGACTAACGAGATCCGTCTGTACAACCGTCTTCTATATCTAGACTAACGAGAACCGTCTGTACAACCGTTTTCTATATCTAGACTAACGAGGTACGTCGTTGGACAAACGTCTTCAATATCTAGACTAACGAGATCCGTCTGTACAACCGTCTTCTATATCTAGACTAACGGGATCCGTCTGTACAACCGTCTTCTATATCTAGACTAACGAGATCCGTCTGTACAACCGTCTTCTATATCTAGACTAATGAGATCCGTCTGTACAACCGTCTTCTATATCTAGACTAACGAGATCCGTCTGTACAACCGTCTTCTATATCTAGACTAACGAGATCTCTCGTTATACAACCGTCTTCTATATCTAGACTAACGAGATCCGTCTGTACAACCGTCTTCTATATCTAGACTAACGAGATCCGTCTGTACAACCGTCTTCTATATCTAGACTAACGAGATCTCTCGTTATACAACCGTCTTCTATATCTAGACTAACGGGATACGTCGTTGGACAAACGTCTTCTATATCTAGACTAACGAGATCCGTCTGTACAACCGTCTTCTATATCTAGACTAACGAGATCCGTCTGTACAACCGTCTTCTATATCTAGACTAACGAGATCCGTCTGTACAACCGTCTTCTATATCTAGACTAACGATATCTCTCGTTATACAACCGTCTTCTATATCTAGACTAACGGGATCCGTCTGTACAACCGTCTTCTATATCTAGACTAACGAGATCCGTCTGTACAACCGTCTTCTATATCTAGACTAACGAGATCTCTCGTTATACAACCGTCTTCTATATCTAGACTAACGGGATACGTCGTTGGACAAACGTCTTCTATATCTAGACTAACGAGATCCGTCTGTACAACCGTCTTCTATATCTAGACTAACGAGATCCGTCTGTACAACCGTCTTCTATATCTAGACTAACGATATCTCTCGTTATACAACCGTCTTCTATATCTAGACTAACGGGATCCGTCTGTACAACCGTCTTCTATATCTAGACTAACGAGATCTCTCGTTATACAACCGTCTTCTATATCTAGACTAACGAGATCCGTCTGTACAACCGTCTTCTATATCTAGACTAACGAGATCCATCTGTACAACCGTCTTCTATATCTAGACTAAGGAGATCCGTCTGTACAACCGTCATCTATATCTAGACTAACGAGACCCGTCTGTACAACCGTCTTCTATATCTAGACTAACGAGATCCGTCTGTACAACCGTCTTCTATATCTAGACTAACGAGATCCGTCTGTACAACCGTTTTCTATATCTAGACTAACGAGATCTCTCGTTATACAACCGTCTTCTATATCTAGACTAACGAGATCCGTCTGTACAACCGTCTTCTATATCTAGACTAACGAGATCCGTCTGTACAACCGTTTTCTATATCTAGACTAACGAGGTACGTCGTTGGACAAACGTCTTCAATATCTAGACTAACGAGATCCGTCTGTACAACCGTCTTCTATATCTAGACTAACGAGATCCGTCTGTACAACCGTCTTCTATATCTAGACTAACGAGATCTCTCGTTATACAACCGTCTTCTATATCTAGACTAACGGGATACGTCGTTGGACAAACGTCTTCTATATCTAGACTAACGAGATCCGTCTGTACAACCGTCTTCTATATCTAGACTAACGAGATCCGTCTGTACAACCGTCTTCTATATCTAGACTAACGAGATCCGTCTGTACAACCGTCTTCTATATCTAGACTAACGATATCTCTCGTTATACAACCGTCTTCTATATCTAGACTAACGGGATCCGTCTGTACAACCGTCTTCTATATCTAGACTAACGAGATCCGTCTGTACAACCGTCTTCTATATCTAGACTAACGAGATCCATCTGTACAACCGTCTTCTATATCTAGACTAAGGAGATCCGTCTGTACAACCGTCATCTATATCTAGACTAACAAGACCCGTCTGTACAACCGTCTTCTATATCTAGACTAACGAGATCCGTCTGTACAACCGCCTTCTATATCTAGACCAACGAGATACGTCGTTGTACAACCATCTTCTATATCTAGACTAACGCGATCCGTCTGTACAACCGTTTTCTATATCGAGACTAACGAGATCCGTCTGTACAACCGTCTTCTATATCTAGACTAACGGGATACGACGTTGGACAAACGTCTTCTATATCTAGACTAACGAGATCCGTCTGAACAACCGTCTTCTATATCTAGACTAACGAGATCCGTCTGTACAACCGCCTTCTATATCTAGACTAACGAGATACGTCGTTGTACAACCATCTTCTATATCTAGACTAACGCGATCCGTCTGTACAACCGTCTTCTATATCTAGACTAACGAGATCCGTCTGTACAACCGTCTTCTATATCTAGACTAACGAGATCCGTCTGTACAACCGTCTTCTATATCTAGACTAACGAGATCCGTCTGAACAACCGTCTTCTATATCTAGACTAACGAGATCCGTCTGTACAACCGTCTTCTATATCTAGACTAACGAGATCCGTCTGTACAACCGTCTTCTATATCTAGACTAACGAGATCCGTCTGTACAACCGTCTTCTATATCTAGACTAACGAGATCCGTCTGTACAACCGTCTTCTATATCTAGACTAACGAGATCCGTCTGTACAACCGTCTTCTATATCTAGACTAACGAGATCTCTCGTTATACAACCGTCTTCTATATCTAGACTAACGGGATACGTCGTTGGACAAACGTCTTCTATATCTAGACTAACGAGATCCGTCTGTACAACCGTCTTCTATATCTAGACTAACGAGATCCGTCTGTACAACCGTCTCCTATATCTAGACTAACGATATCTCTCGTTATACAACCGTCTTCTATATCTAGACTAACGGGATCCGTCTGTACAACCGTCTTCTATATCTAGACTAACGAGATCTCTCGTTATACAACCGTCTTCTATATCTAGACTAACGAGATCCGTCTGTACAACCGCCTTCTATATCTAGACTAACGAGATCCGTCTGTACAACCGTCTTCTATATCTAGACTAACGAGATCCGTCTGTACAACCGTCTTCTATATCTAGACTAACGAGATCCGTCTGTACAACCGTCTTCTATATCTAGACTAACGAGATCTCTCGTTATACAACCGTCTTCTATATCTAGACTAACGGGATACGTCGTTGGACAAACGTCTTCTATATCTAGACTAACGAGATCCGTCTGTACAACCGTCTTCTATATCTAGACTAACGAGATCCGTCTGTACAACCGTCTTCTATATCTAGACTAACGATATCTCTCGTTATACAACCGTCTTCTATATCTAGACTAACGGGATCCGTCTGTACAACCGTCTTCTATATCTAGACTAACGAGATCTCTCGTTATACAACCGTCTTCTATATCTAGACTAACGAGATCCGTCTGTACAACCGTCTTCTATATCTAGACTAACGAGATCCATCTGTACAACCGTCTTCTATATCTAGACTAAGGAGATCCGTCTGTACAACCGTCATCTATATCTAGACTAACGAGACCCGTCTGTACAACCGTCTTCTATATCTAGACTAACGAGATCCGTCTGTACAACCGTCTTCTATATCTAGACTAACGAGATCCGTCTGTACAACCGTCTTCTATATCTAGACTAACGAGATCTCTCGTTATACAACCGTCTTCTATATCTAGACTAACGAGATCCGTCTGTACAACCGTCTTCTATATCTAGACTAACGAGATCCGTCTGTACAACCGTTTTCTATATCTAGACTAACGAGGTACGTCGTTGGACAAACGTCTTCAATATCTAGACTAACGAGATCCGTCTGTACAACCGTCTTCTATATCTAGACTAACGGGATCCGTCTGTACAACCGTCTTCTATATCTAGACTAACGAGATCTCTCGTTATACAACCGTCTTCTATATCTAGACTAACGAGATCCGTCTGTACAACCGTCTTCTATATCTAGACTAACAAGATCCGTCTGTACAACCGTTTTCTATATCTAGACTAACGAGGTACGTCGTTGGACAAACGTCTTCAATATCTAGACTAACGAGATCCGTCTGTACAACCGTCTTCTATATCTAGACTAACGGGATCCGTCTGTACAACCGTCTTCTATATCTAGACTAACGAGATCTCTCGTTATACAACCGTCTTCTATATCTAGACTAACGAGATCCGTCTGTACAACCGTCTTCTATATCTAGACTAACGAGATCTCTCGTTATACAACCGTCTTCTATATCTAGACTAACGAGATCCGTCTGTACAACCGTCTTCTATATCTAGACTAAGGAGATCCGTCTGTACAACCGTCATCTATATCTAGACTAACGAGACCCGTCTGTACAACCGTCTTCTATATCTACACTAACGAGATCCGTCTGTACAACCGTCTTCTATATCTAGACTAACGAGATCCGTCTGTACAACCGTCTTCTATATCTAGACTAACGAGATCCGTCTGTACAACCGTCTTCTATATCTAGACTAACGATATCTCTCGTTATACAACCGTCTTCTATATCTAGACTAACGGGATCCGTCTGTACAACCGTCTTCTATATCTAGACTAACGAGATCTCTCGTTATACAACCGTCTTCTATATCTAGACTAACGAGATCCGTCTGTACAACCGTCTTCTATATCTAGACTAACGAGAACCGTCTGTACAACCGTTTTCTATATCTAGACTAACGAGGTACGTCGTTGGACAAACGTCTTCAATATCTAGACTAACGAGATCCGTCTGTACAACCGTCTTCTATATCTAGACTAACGGGATCCGTCTGTACAACCGTCTTCTATATCTAGACTAACGAGATCCGTCTGTACAACCGTCTTCTATATCTAGACTAATGAGATCCGTCTGTACAACCGTCTTCTATATCTAGACTAACGAGATCCGTCTGTACAACCGTCTTCTATATCTAGACTAACGAGATCTCTCGTTATACAACCGTCTTCTATATCTAGACTAACGAGATCCGTCTGTACAACCGTCTTCTATATCTAGACTAACGAGATCCGTCTGTACAACCGTCTTCTATATCTAGACTAACGAGATCTCTCGTTATACAACCGTCTTCTATATCTAGACTAACGGGATACGTCGTTGGACAAACGTCTTCTATATCTAGACTAACGAGATCCGTCTGTACAACCGTCTTCTATATCTAGACTAACGAGATCCGTCTGTACAACCGTCTTCTATATCTAGACTAACGAGATCCGTCTGTACAACCGTCTTCTATATCTAGACTAACGATATCTCTCGTTATACAACCGTCTTCTATATCTAGACTAACGGGATCCGTCTGTACAACCGTCTTCTATATCTAGACTAACGAGATCCGTCTGTACAACCGTCTTCTATATCTAGACTAACGAGATCTCTCGTTATACAACCGTCTTCTATATCTAGACTAACGGGATACGTCGTTGGACAAACGTCTTCTATATCTAGACTAACGAGATCCGTCTGTACAACCGTCTTCTATATCTAGACTAACGAGATCCGTCTGTACAACCGTCTTCTATATCTAGACTAACGATATCTCTCGTTATACAACCGTCTTCTATATCTAGACTAACGGGATCCGTCTGTACAACCGTCTTCTATATCTAGACTAACGAGATCTCTCGTTATACAACCGTCTTCTATATCTAGACTAACGAGATCCGTCTGTACAACCGTCTTCTATATCTAGACTAACGAGATCCATCTGTACAACCGTCTTCTATATCTAGACTAAGGAGATCCGTCTGTACAACCGTCATCTATATCTAGACTAACGAGACCCGTCTGTACAACCGTCTTCTATATCTAGACTAACGAGATCCGTCTGTACAACCGTCTTCTATATCTAGACTAACGAGATCCGTCTGTACAACCGTCTTCTATATCTAGACTAACGAGATCTCTCGTTATACAACCGTCTTCTATATCTAGACTAACGAGATCCGTCTGTACAACCGTCTTCTATATCTAGACTAACGAGATCCGTCTGTACAACCGTTTTCTATATCTAGACTAACGAGGTACGTCGTTGGACAAACGTCTTCAATATCTAGACTAACGAGATCCGTCTGTACAACCGTCTTCTATATCTAGACTAACGGGATCCGTCTGTACAACCGTCTTCTATATCTAGACTAACGAGATCTCTCGTTATACAACCGTCTTCTATATCTAGACTAACGAGATCCGTCTGTACAACCGTCTTCTATATCTAGACTAACGAGATCCGTCTGTACAACCGTTTTCTATATCTAGACTAACGAGGTACGTCGTTGGACAAACGTCTTCAATATCTAGACTAACGAGATCCGTCTGTACAACCGTCTTCTATATCTAGACTAACGGGATCCGTCTGTACAACCGTCTTCTATATCTAGACTAACGAGATCTCTCGTTATACAACCGTCTTCTATATCTAGACTAACGAGATCCGTCTGTACAACCGTCTTCTATATCTAGACTAACGAGATCCGTCTGTACAACCGTCTTCTATATCTAGACTAACGAGATCCGTCTGTACAACCGTCTTCTATATCTAGACTAACGAGATCCATCTGTACAACCGTCTTCTATATCTAGACTAATGAGATCCGTCTGTACGACCGTCTTCTATATCTAGACTAACGAGATCTCTCGTTATACAACCGTCTTCTATATCTAGACTAACGAGATCCGTCTGTACAACCGTCTTCTATATCTAGACTAACGAGATCCGTCTGTACAACCGTCTTCTATATCTAGACTAACGAGATCTCTCGTTATACAACCGTCTTCTATATCTAGACTAACGAGATCCGTCTGTACAACCGTCTTCTATATCTAGACTAACGGGATACGTCGTTATACAACCGTCTTCTATATCTAGACTAACGGGATACGTCGTTATACAACCGTCTTCTATATCTAGACTAACGAGATCCGTCTGTACAACCGTTTTCTATATCTAGACTAACGAGGTACGTCGTTGGACAAACGTCTTCAATATCTAGACTAACGAGATCCGTCTGTACAACCGTCTTCTATATCTAGACTAACGAGACCCGTTTGTACAACCGTCTTCTATATCTAGACTAACGGGATCCGTCTGTACAACCGTCTTCTATATCTAGACTAACGAGATCTCTCGTTATACAACCGTCTTCTATATCTAGACTAACGGGATCCGTCTGTACAACCGTCTTCTATATCTAGACTAACGAGATCCGTCTGTACAACCGTCTTCTATATCTAGACTAACGAGATCCATCTGTACAACCGTCTTCTATATCTAGACTAAGGAGATCCGTCTGTACAACCGTCATCTATATCTAGACTAACAAGACCCGTCTGTACAACCGTCTTCTATATCTAGACTAACGAGATCCGTCTGTACAACCGTCTTCTATATCTAGACTAATGAGATCCGTCTGTACAACCGTCTTCTATATCTAGACTAACGAGATCCGTCTGTACAACCGTCTTCTATATCTAGACTAACGAGATCCGTCTGTACAACCGTTTTCTATATCTAGACTAACGAGGTACGTCGTTGGACAAACGTCTTCAATATCTAGACTAACGAGATCCGTCTGTACAACCGTCTTCTATATCTAGACTAACGGGATCCGTCTGTACAACCGTCTTCTATATCTAGACTAACGGGATCCGTCTGTACAACCGTCTTCTATATCTAGACTAACGAGATCCGTCTGTACAACCGTCTTCTATATCTAGACTAATGAGATCCGTCTGTACAACCGTCTTCTATATCTAGACTAACGAGATCCGTCTGTACAACCGTCTTCTATATCTAGACTAACGAGATCTCTCGTTATACAACCGTCTTCTATATCTAGACTAACGACATCCGTCTGTACAACCGTCTTCTATATCTAGACTAACGAGATCCGTCTGTACAACCGTCTTCTATATCTAGACTAACGAGATCTCTCGTTATACAACCGTCTTCTATATCTAGACTAACGGGATACGTCGTTGGACAAACGTCTTCTATATCTAGACTAACGAGATCCGTCTGTACAACCGTCTTCTATATCTAGACTAACGAGATCCGTCTGTACAACCGTCTTCTATATCTAGACTAACGAGATCCGTCTGTACAACCGTCTTCTATATCTAGACTAACGATATCTCTCGTTATACAACCGTCTTCTATATCTAGACTAACGGGATCCGTCTGTACAACCGTCTTCTATATCTAGACTAACGAGATCCGTCTGTACAACCGTCTTCTATATCTAGACTAACGAGATCCATCTGTACAACCGTCTTCTATATCTAGACTAAGGAGATCCGTCTGTACAACCGTCATCTATATCTAGACTAACAAGACCCGTCTGTACAACCGTCTTCTATATCTAGACTAACGAGATCCGTCTGTACAACCGCCTTCTATATCTAGACCAACGAGATACGTCGTTGTACAACCATCTTCTATATCTAGACTAACGCGATCCGTCTGTACAACCGTTTTCTATATCGAGACTAACGAGATCCGTCTGTACAACCGTCTTCTATATCTAGACTAACGGGATACGACGTTGGACAAACGTCTTCTATATCTAGACTAACGAGATCCGTCTGAACAACCGTCTTCTATATCTAGACTAACGAGATCCGTCTGTACAACCGCCTTCTATATCTAGACTAACGAGATACGTCGTTGTACAACCATCTTCTATATCTAGACTAACGCGATCCGTCTGTACAACCGTCTTCTATATCTAGACTAACGAGATCCGTCTGTACAACCGTCTTCTATATCTAGACTAACGAGATCCGTCTGTACAACCGTCTTCTATATCTAGACTAACGAGATCCGTCTGAACAACCGTCTTCTATATCTAGACTAACGAGATCCGTCTGTACAACCGTCTTCTATATCTAGACTAACGAGATCCGTCTGTACAACCGTCTTCTATATCTAGACTAACGAGATCCGTCTGTACAACCGTCTTCTATATCTAGACTAACGAGATCCGTCTGTACAACCGTCTTCTATATCTAGACTAACGAGATCCGTCTGTACAACCGTCTTCTATATCTAGACTAACGAGATCCGTCTGTACAACCGTCTTCTATATCTAGACTAACGAGATCTCTCGTTATACAACCGTCTTCTATATCTAGACTAACGGGATACGTCGTTGGACAAACGTCTTCTATATCTAGACTAACGAGATCCGTCTGTACAACCGTCTTCTATATCTAGACTAACGAGATCCGTCTGTACAACCGTCTCCTATATCTAGACTAACGATATCTCTCGTTATACAACCGTCTTCTATATCTAGACTAACGGGATCCGTCTGTACAACCGTCTTCTATATCTAGACTAACGAGATCTCTCGTTATACAACCGTCTTCTATATCTAGACTAACGAGATCCGTCTGTACAACCGCCTTCTATATCTAGACTAACGAGATCCGTCTGTACAACCGTCTTCTATATCTAGACTAACGAGATCCGTCTGTACAACCGTCTTCTATATCTAGACTAACGAGATCCGTCTGTACAACCGTCTTCTATATCTAGACTAACGAGATCTCTCGTTATACAACCGTCTTCTATATCTAGACTAACGAGATCTCTCGTTATACAACCGTCTTCTATATCTAGACTAACGAGATCCGTCTGTACAACCGTCTTCTATATCTAGACTAACGAGATCCATCTGTACAACCGTCTTCTATATCTAGACTAAGGAGATCCGTCTGTACAACCGTCATCTATATCTAGACTAACGAGACCCGTCTGTACAACCGTCTTCTATATCTAGACTAACGAGATCCGTCTGTACAACCGTCTTCTATATCTAGACTAACGAGATCCGTCTGTACAACCGTCTTCTATATCTAGACTAACGAGATCTCTCGTTATACAACCGTCTTCTATATCTAGACTAACGAGATCCGTCTGTACAACCGTCTTCTATATCTAGACTAACGAGATCCGTCTGTACAACCGTTTTCTTTATCTAGACTAACGAGGTACGTCGTTGGACAAACGTCTTCAATATCTAGACTAACGAGATCCGTCTGTACAACCGTCTTCTATATCTAGACTAACGGGATCCGTCTGTACAACCGTCTTCTATATCTAGACTAACGAGATCTCTCGTTATACAACCGTCTTCTATATCTAGACTAACGAGATCCGTCTGTACAACCGTCTTCTATATCTAGACTAACGAGATCCGTCTGTACAACCGTTTTCTATATCTAGACTAACGAGGTACGTCGTTGGACAAACGTCTTCAATATCTAGACTAACGAGATCCGTCTGTACAACCGTCTTCTATATCTAGACTAACGGGATCCGTCTGTACAACCGTCTTCTATATCTAGACTAACGAGATCTCTCGTTATACAACCGTCTTCTATATCTAGACTAACGAGATCCGTCTGTACAACCGTCTTCTATATCTAGACTAACGAGATCTCTCGTTATACAACCGTCTTCTATATCTAGACTAACGAGATCCGTCTGTACAACCGTCTTCTATATCTAGACTAAGGAGATCCGTCTGTACAACCGTCATCTATATCTAGACTAACGAGACCCGTCTGTACAACCGTCTTCTATATCTACACTAACGAGATCCGTCTGTACAACCGTCTTCTATATCTAGACTAACGAGATCCGTCTGTACAACCGTCTTCTATATCTAGACTAACGAGATCCGTCTGTACAACCGTCTTCTATATCTAGACTAACGATATCTCTCGTTATACAACCGTCTTCTATATCTAGACTAACGGGATCCGTCTGTACAACCGTCTTCTATATCTAGACTAACGAGATCTCTCGTTATACAACCGTCTTCTATATCTAGACTAACGAGATCCGTCTGTACAACCGTCTTCTATATCTAGACTAACGAGATCCATCTGTACAACCGTCTTCTATATCTAGACTAAGGAGATCCGTCTGTACAACCGTCATCTATATCTAGACTAACGAGACCCGTCTGTACAACCGTCTTCTATATCTAGACTAACGAGATCCGTCTGTACAACCGTCTTCTATATCTAGACTAACGAGATCCGTCTGTACAACCGTCTTCTATATCTAGACTAACGAGATCTCTCGTTATACAACCGTCTTCTATATCTAGACTAACGAGATCCGTCTGTACAACCGTCTTCTATATCTAGACTAACGAGATCCGTCTGTACAACAGTTTTCTATATCTAGACTAACGAGGTACGTCGTTGGACAAACGTCTTCAATATCTAGACTAACGAGATCCGTCTGTACAACCGTCTTCTATATCTAGACTAACGGGATCCGTCTGTACAACCGTTTTCTATATCTAGACTAACGAGGTACGTCGTTGGACAAACGTCTTCAATATCTAGACTAACGAGATCCGTCTGTACAACCGTCTTCTATATCTAGACTAACGGGATCCGTCTGTACAACCGTCTTCTATATCTAGACTAACGAGATCCGTCTGTACAACCGTCTTCTATATCTAGACTAATGAGATCCGTCTGTACAACCGTCTTCTATATCTAGACTAACGAGATCCGTCTGTACAACCGTCTTCTATATCTAGACTAACGAGATCTCTCGTTATACAACCGTCTTCTATATCTAGACTAACGAGATCCGTCTGTACAACCGTCTTCTATATCTAGACTAACGAGATCCGTCTGTACAACCGTTTTCTATATCTAGACTAACGAGGTACGTCGTTGGACAAACGTCTTCAATATCTAGACTAACGAGATCCGTCTGTACAACCGTCTTCTATATCTAGACTAACGAGATCCGTCTGTACAACCGTCTTCTATATCTAGACTAACGGGATACGTCGTTGGACAAACGTCTTCAATATCTAGACTAACGAGATCCGTCTGTACAACCGTCTTCTATATCTAGACTAACGAGATCCGTCTGTACAACCGTCTTCTATATCTAGACTAACGGGATACGTCGTTGGACAACCGTCTTCTATATCTAGACTAACGAGATCTCTCGTTATACAACCGTCTTCTATATCTAGACTAACGGGATCCGTCTGTACAACCGTCTTCTATATCTAGACTAACGAGATCCGTCTGTACAACCGTCTTCTATATCTAGACTAACGAGATCCATCTGTACAACCGTCTTCTATATCTAGACTAACGAGATCCGTCTGTACAACCGTCATCTATATCTAGACTAACAAGACCCGTCTGTACAACCGTCTTCTATATCTAGACTAACGAGATCCGTCTGCACAACCGTCTTCTATATCTAGACTAACGAGATCCGTCTGAACAACCGTCTTCTATATCTAGACTAACGAGATCCGTCTGTACAACCGTCTTCTATATCTAGACTAACGGGATACGACGTTGGACAAACGTCTTCTATATCTAGACTAACGAGATCCGTCTGAACAACCGTCTTCTATATCTAGACTAACGAGATCCGTCTGTACAACCGCCTTCTATATCTAGACTAACGAGATACGTCGTTGTACAACCATCTTCTATATCTAGACTAACGCGATCCGTCTGTACAACCGTCTTCTATATCTAGACTAACGAGATCCGTATGTACAACCGTCTTCTATATCTAGACTAACGAGATCCGTCTGTACAACCGTCTTCTATATCTAGACTAACGAGATCCGTCTGTACAACCGTCTTCTATATCTAGACTAACGAGATCCGTCTGAACAACCGTCTTCTATATCTAGACTAACGAGATCTCTCGTTATACAACCGTCTTCTATATCTAGACTAACGGGATACGTCGTTGGACAAACGTCTTCTATATCTAGACTAACGAGATCCGTCTGTACAACCGTCTTCTATATCTAGACTAACGATATCTCTCGTTATACAACCGTCTTCTATATCTAGACTAACGGGATCCGTCTGTACAACCGTCTTCTATATCTAGACTAACGAGATCTCTCGTTATACAACCGTCTTCTATATCTAGACTAACGAGATCCGTCTGTACAACCGCCTTCTATATCTAGACTAACGAGATCCATCTGTACAACCGTCTTCTATATCTAGACTAAGGAGATCCGTCTGTACAACCGTCTTCTATATCTAGACTAACGAGACCCGTCTGTACAACCGTCTTCTCTATCTAGACTCACGAGACCCGTCTGTACAACCTTCTTCTATATCTAGACTAACGAGATCCGTCTGTACAACCGTCAACTATATCTAGACTAACGAGATCCGTCTGTACAACCGTCTTCTATATCTAGACTAAAGAGATCCGTCGGTACAACCGTCTTCTATATCTAGACTAACGAGATCCGTCTGTACAACCGTCTTCTATATCTAGACTAACGAGATCCGTCTGTACAACCGTCTTCTATATCTAGACTAACGAGATCCGTCTGTACAACCGTCATCTATATCTAGACTAACGAGACCCGTCTGTACAACCGTCTTCTATATCTAGACTAACGGGATACGTCGTTGGACAACCGTCTTCTATATCTAGACTAACGGGATACGTCGTTGGACAAACGTCTTCTATATCTAGACTAACGAGATCCGTCTGTACAACCGTCTTCTATATCTAGACTAACGAGATCCGTCTGTACAACCGTTTTCTATATCTAGACTAACGAGGTACGTCGTTGGACAAACGTCTTCAATATCTAGACTAACGAGATCCGTCTGTACAACCGTCTTCTATATCTAGACTAACGGGATCCGTCTGTACAACCGTCTTCTATATCTAGACTAACGAGATCTCTCGATATACAACCGTCTTCTATATCTAGACTAACGAGATCCGTCTGTACAACCGTCTTCTATATCTAGACTAACGAGAACCGTCTGTACAACCGTTTTCTATATCTAGACTAACGAGGTACGTCGTTGGACAAACGTCTTCAATATCTAGACTAACGAGATCCGTCTGTACAACCGTCTTCTATATCTAGACTAACGGGATCCGTCTGTACAACCGTCTTCTATATCTAGACTAACGAGATCCGTCTGTACAACCGTCTTCTATATCTAGACTAATGAGATCCGTCTGTACAACCGTCTTCTATATCTAGACTAACGGGATCCGTCTGTACAACCGTCTTCTATATCTAGACTAACGAGATCCGTCTGTACAACCGTCTTCTATATCTAGACTAACGAGATCCATCTGTACAACCGTCTTCTATATCTAGACTAACGAGATCCGTCTGTACAACCGTCATCTATATCTAGACTAACAAGACCCGTCTGTACAACCGTCTTCTATATCTAGACTAACGAGATCCGTCTGCACAACCGTCTTCTATATCTAGACTAACGAGATCCGTCTGAACAACCGTCTTCTATATCTAGACTAACGAGATCCGTCTGTACAACCGTCTTCTATATCTAGACTAACGGGATACGACGTTGGACAAACGTCTTCTATATCTAGACTAACGAGATCCGTCTGAACAACCGTCTTCTATATCTAGACTAACGAGATCCGTCTGTACAACCGCCTTCTATATCTAGACTAACGAGATACGTCGTTGTACAACCATCTTCTATATCTAGACTAACGCGATCCGTCTGTACAACCGTCTTCTATATCTAGACTAACGAGATCCGTATGTACAACCGTCTTCTATATCTAGACTAACGAGATCCGTCTGTACAACCGTCTTCTATATCTAGACTAACGAGATCCGTCTGTACAACCGTCTTCTATATCTAGACTAACGAGATCCGTCTGAACAACCGTCTTCTATATCTAGACTAACGAGATCTCTCGTTATACAACCGTCTTCTATATCTAGACTAACGGGATACGTCGTTGGACAAACGTCTTCTATATCTAGACTAACGAGATCCGTCTGTACAACCGTCTTCTATATCTAGACTAACGATATCTCTCGTTATACAACCGTCTTCTATATCTAGACTAACGGGATCCGTCTGTACAACCGTCTTCTATATCTAGACTAACGAGATCTCTCGTTATACAACCGTCTTCTATATCTAGACTAACGAGATCCGTCTGTACAACCGCCTTCTATATCTAGACTAACGAGATCCATCTGTACAACCGTCTTCTATATCTAGACTAAGGAGATCCGTCTGTACAACCGTCTTCTATATCTAGACTAACGAGACCCGTCTGTACAACCGTCTTCTCTATCTAGACTCACGAGACCCGTCTGTACAACCTTCTTCTATATCTAGACTAACGAGATCCGTCTGTACAACCGTCAACTATATCTAGACTAACGAGATCCGTCTGTACAACCGTCTTCTATATCTAGACTAAAGAGATCCGTCGGTACAACCGTCTTCTATATCTAGACTAACGAGATCCGTCTGTACAACCGTCTTCTATATCTAGACTAACGAGATCCGTCTGTACAACCGTCTTCTATATCTAGACTAACGAGATCCGTCTGTACAACCGTCATCTATATCTAGACTAACGAGACCCGTCTGTACAACCGTCTTCTATATCTAGACTAACGGGATACGTCGTTGGACAACCGTCTTCTATATCTAGACTAACGGGATACGTCGTTGGACAAACGTCTTCTATATCTAGACTAACGAGATCCGTCTGTACAACCGTCTTCTATATCTAGACTAACGAGATCCGTCTGTACAACCGTTTTCTATATCTAGACTAACGAGGTACGTCGTTGGACAAACGTCTTCAATATCTAGACTAACGAGATCCGTCTGTACAACCGTCTTCTATATCTAGACTAACGGGATCCGTCTGTACAACCGTCTTCTATATCTAGACTAACGAGATCTCTCGATATACAACCGTCTTCTATATCTAGACTAACGAGATCCGTCTGTACAACCGTCTTCTATATCTAGACTAACGAGAACCGTCTGTACAACCGTTTTCTATATCTAGACTAACGAGGTACGTCGTTGGACAAACGTCTTCAATATCTAGACTAACGAGATCCGTCTGTACAACCGTCTTCTATATCTAGACTAACGGGATCCGTCTGTACAACCGTCTTCTATATCTAGACTAACGAGATCCGTCTGTACAACCGTCTTCTATATCTAGACTAATGAGATCCGTCTGTACAACCGTCTTCTATATCTAGACTAACGAGATCCGTCTGTACAACCGTCTTCTATATCTAGACTAACGAGATCTCTCGTTATACAACCGTCTTCTATATCTAGACTAACGAGATCCGTCTGTACAACCGTCTTCTATATCTAGACTAACGAGATCCGTCTGTACAACCGTCTTCTATATCTAGACTAACGAGATCTCTCGTTATACAACCGTCTTCTATATCTAGACTAACGGGATACGTCGTTGGACAAACGTCTTCTATATCTAGACTAACGAGATCCGTCTGTACAACCGTCTTCTATATCTAGACTAACGAGATCCGTCTGTACAACCGTCTTCTATATCTAGACTAACGAGATCCGTCTGTACAACCGTCTTCTATATCTAGACTAACGATATCTCTCGTTATACAACCGTCTTCTATATCTAGACTAACGGGATCCGTCTGTACAACCGTCTTCTATATCTAGACTAACGAGATCCGTCTGTACAACCGTCTTCTATATCTAGACTAACGAGATCTCTCGTTATACAACCGTCTTCTATATCTAGACTAACGGGATACGTCGTTGGACAAACGTCTTCTATATCTAGACTAACGAGATCCGTCTGTACAACCGTCTTCTATATCTAGACTAACGAGATCCGTCTGTACAACCGTCTTCTATATCTAGACTAACGATATCTCTCGTTATACAACCGTCTTCTATATCTAGACTAACGGGATCCGTCTGTACAACCGTCTTCTATATCTAGACTAACGAGATCTCTCGTTATACAACCGTCTTCTATATCTAGACTAACGAGATCCGTCTGTACAACCGTCTTCTATATCTAGACTAACGAGATCCATCTGTACAACCGTCTTCTATATCTAGACTAAGGAGATCCGTCTGTACAACCGTCATCTATATCTAGACTAACGAGACCCGTCTGTACAACCGTCTTCTATATCTAGACTAACGAGATCCGTCTGTACAACCGTCTTCTATATCTAGACTAACGAGATCCGTCTGTACAACCGTCTTCTATATCTAGACTAACGAGATCTCTCGTTATACAACCGTCTTCTATATCTAGACAAACGAGATCTCTCGTTATACAACCGTCTTCTATATCTAGACTAACGAGATCCGTCTGTACAACCGTCTTCTATATCTAGACTAACGAGATCCGTCTGTACAACCGTTTTCTATATCTAGACTAACGAGGTACGTCGTTGGACAAACGTCTTCAATATCTAGACTAACGAGATCCGTCTGTACAACCGTCTTCTATATCTAGACTAACGGGATCCGTCTGTACAACCGTCTTCTATATCTAGACTAACGAGATCTCTCGTTATACAACCGTCTTCTATATCTAGACTAACGAGATCCGTCTGTACAACCGTCTTCTATATCTAGACTAACGAGATCCGTCTGTACAACCGTTTTCTATATCTAGACTAACGAGGTACGTCGTTGGACAAACGTCTTCAATATCTAGACTAACGAGATCCGTCTGTACAACCGTCTTCTATATCTAGACTAACGGGATCCGTCTGTACAACCGTCTTCTATATCTAGACTAACGAGATCTCTCGTTATACAACCGTCTTCTATATCTAGACTAACGAGATCCGTCTGTACAACCGTCTTCTATATCTAGACTAACGAGATCCGTCTGTACAACCGTCTTCTATATCTAGACTAACGAGATCCGTCTGTACAACCGTCTTCTATATCTAGACTAACGAGATCCATCTGTACAACCGTCTTCTATATCTAGACTAATGAGATCCGTCTGTACGACCGTCTTCTATATCTAGACTAACGAGATCTCTCGTTATACAACCGTCTTCTATATCTAGACTAACGAGATCCGTCTGTACAACCGTCTTCTATATCTAGACTAACGAGATCCGTCTGTACAACCGTTTTCTATATCTAGACTAACGAGATCCGTCTGTACAACCGTCTTCTATATCTAGACTAACGAGATCCGTCTGTACAACCGTCTTCTATATCTAGACTAACGGGATACGTCGTTATACAACCGTCTTCTATATCTAGACTAACGGGATACGTCGTTATACAACCGTCTTCTATATCTAGACTAACGAGATCCGTCTGTACAACCGTTTTCTATATCTAGACTAACGAGGTACGTCGTTGGACAAACGTCTTCAATATCTAGACTAACGAGATCCGTCTGTACAACCGTCTTCTATATCTAGACTAACGAGACCCGTTTGTACAACCGTCTTCTATATCTAGACTAACGGGATCCGTCTGTACAACCGTCTTCTATATCTAGACTAACGAGATCTCTCGTTATACAACCGTCTTCTATATCTAGACTAACGAGATCCGTCTGTACAACCGTCTTCTATATCTAGACTAACGAGATCCGTCTGTACAACCGTTTTCTATATCTAGACTAACGAGGTACGTCGTTGGACAAACGTCTTCAATATCTAGACTAACGAGATCCGTCTGTACAACCGTCTTCTATATCTAGACTAACGGGATCCGTCTGTACAACCGTCTTCTATATCTAGACTAACGAGATCCGTCTGTACAACCGTCTTCTATATCTAGACTAATGAGATCCGTCTGTACAACCGTCTTCTATATCTAGACTAACGAGATCCGTCTGTACAACCGTCTTCTATATCTAGACTAACGAGATCCATCTGTACAACCGTCTTCTATATCTAGACTAATGAGATCCGTCTGTACAACCGTCATCTATATCTAGACTAACGAGACCCGTCTGTACAACCGTCTTCTATATCTAGACTAACGGGATACGTCGTTGGACAAACGTCTTCTATATCTAGACTAACGAGATCCGTCTGTACAACCGTCTTCTATATCTAGACTAACGAGACCCGTCTGTACAACCGTCTTCTATATCTAGACTAACGGGATCCGTCTGTACAACCGTCTTCTATATCTAGACTAACGGGATACGTCGTTATACAACCGTCTTCTATATCTAGACTAACGGGATACGTCGTTATACAACCGTCTTCTATATCTAGACTAACGAGATCCGTCTGTACAACCGTTTTCTATATCTAGACTAACGAGGTACGTCGTTGGACAAACGTCTTCTATATCTAGACTAACGAGATCCGTCTGTACAACCGTTTTCTATATCTAGACTAACGAGGTACGTCGTTGGACAAACGTCTTCAATATCTAGACTAACGAGATCCGTCTGTACAACCGTCTTCTATATCTAGACTAACGGGATACGTCGTTATACAACCGTCTTCTATATCTAGACTAACGGGATACGTCGTTATACAACCGTCTTCTATATCTAGACTAACGAGATCCGTCTGTACAACCGTTTTCTATATCTAGACTAACGAGGTACGTCGTTGGACAAACGTCTTCAATATCTAGACTAACGAGATCCGTCTGTACAACCGTCTTCTATATCTAGACTAACGAGACCCGTCTGTACAACCGTCTTCTATATCTAGACTAACGGGATCCGTCTGTACAACCGTCTTCTATATCTAGACTAACGAGATCTCTCGTTATACAACCGTCTTCTATATCTAGACTAACGAGATCCGTCTGTACAACCGTCTTCTATATCTAGACTAACGAGATCCGTCTGTACAACCGTCTTCTATATCTAGACTAACGAGATCTCTCGTTATACAACCGTCTTCTATATCTAGACTAACGGGATACGTCGTTGGACAAACGTCTTCTATATCTAGACTAACGAGATCCGTCTGTACAACCGTCTTCTATATCTAGACTAACGAGATCCGTCTGTACAACCGTCTCCTATATCTAGACTAACGATATCTCTCGTTATACAACCGTCTTCTATATCTAGACTAACGGGATCCGTCTGTACAACCGTCTTCTATATCTAGACTAACGAGATCTCTCGTTATACAACCGTCTTCTATATCTAGACTAACGAGATCCGTCTGTACAACCGCCTTCTATATCTAGACTAACGAGATCCGTCTGTACAACCGTCTTCTATATCTAGACTAACGAGATCCGTCTGTACAACCGTCTTCTATATCTAGACTAACGAGATCCGTCTGTACAACCGTCTTCTATATCTAGACTAACGAGATCTCTCGTTATACAACCGTCTTCTATATCTAGACTAACGGGATACGTCGTTGGACAAACGTCTTCTATATCTAGACTAACGAGATCCGTCTGTACAACCGTCTTCTATATCTAGACTAACGATATCTCTCGTTATACAACCGTCTTCTATATCTAGACTAACGGGATCCGTCTGTACAACCGTCTTCTATATCTAGACTAACGAGATCTCTCGTTATACAACCGTCTTCTATATCTAGACTAACGAGATCCGTCTGTACAACCGTCTTCTATGTCTAGACTAACGAGATCCATCTGTACAACCGTCTTCTATATCTAGACTAAGGAGATCCGTCTGTACAACCGTCATCTATATCTAGACTAACGAGACCCGTCTGTACAACCGTCTTCTATATCTAGACTAACGAGATCCGTCTGTACAACCGTCTTCTATATCTAGACTAACGAGATCCGTCTGTACAACCGTCTTCTATATCTAGACTAACGAGATCTCTCGTTATACAACCGTCTTCTATATCTAGACTAACGAGATCCGTCTGTACAACCGTCTTCTATATCTAGACTAACGAGATCCGTCTGTACAACCGTTTTCTATATCTAGACTAACGAGGTACGTCGTTGGACAAACGTCTTCAATATCTAGACTAACGAGATCCGTCTGTACAACCGTCTTCTATATCTAGACTAACGGGATCCGTCTGTACAACCGTCTTCTATATCTAGACTAACGAGATCTCTCGTTATACAACCGTCTTCTATATCTAGACTAACGAGATCCGTCTGTACAACCGTCTTCTATATCTAGACTAACGAGATCCGTCTGTACAACCGTTTTCTATATCTAGACTAACGAGGTACGTCGTTGGACAAACGTCTTCAATATCTAGACTAACGAGATCCGTCTGTACAACCGTCTTCTATATCTAGACTAACGAGACCCGTTTGTACAACCGTCTTCTATATCTAGACTAACGGGATCCGTCTGTACAACCGTCTTCTATATCTAGACTAACGAGATCTCTCGTTATACAACCGTCTTCTATATCTAGACTAACGAGATCCGTCTGTACAACCGTCTTCTATATCTAGACTAACGAGATCCGTCTGTACAACCGTTTTCTATATCTAGACTAACGAGGTACGTCGTTGGACAAACGTCTTCAATATCTAGACTAACGAGATCCGTCTGTACAACCGTCTTCTATATCTAGACTAACGGGATCCGTCTGTACAACCGTCTTCTATATCTAGACTAACGAGATCCGTCTGTACAACCGTCTTCTATATCTAGACTAATGAGATCCGTCTGTACAACCGTCTTCTATATCTAGACTAACGAGATCCGTCTGTACAACCGTCTTCTATATCTAGACTAACGAGATCCATCTGTACAACCGTCTTCTATATCTAGACTAATGAGATCCGTCTGTACAACCGTCATCTATATCTAGACTAACGAGACCCGTCTGTACAACCGTCTTCTATATCTAGACTAACGGGATACGTCGTTGGACAAACGTCTTCTATATCTAGACTAACGAGATCCGTCTGTACAACCGTCTTCTATATCTAGACTAACGAGACCCGTCTGTACAACCGTCTTCTATATCTAGACTAACGGGATCCGTCTGTACAACCGTCTTCTATATCTAGACTAACGGGATACGTCGTTATACAACCGTCTTCTATATCTAGACTAACGGGATACGTCGTTATACAACCGTCTTCTATATCTAGACTAACGAGATCCGTCTGTACAACCGTTTTCTATATCTAGACTAACGAGGTACGTCGTTGGACAAACGTCTTCTATATCTAGACTAACGAGATCCGTCTGTACAACCGTTTTCTATATCTAGACTAACGAGGTACGTCGTTGGACAAACGTCTTCAATATCTAGACTAACGAGATCCGTCTGTACAACCGTCTTCTATATCTAGACTAACGGGATACGTCGTTATACAACCGTCTTCTATATCTAGACTAACGGGATACGTCGTTATACAACCGTCTTCTATATCTAGACTAACGAGATCCGTCTGTACAACCGTTTTCTATATCTAGACTAACGAGGTACGTCGTTGGACAAACGTCTTCAATATCTAGACTAACGAGATCCGTCTGTACAACCGTCTTCTATATCTAGACTAACGAGACCCGTCTGTACAACCGTCTTCTATATCTAGACTAACGGGATCCGTCTGTACAACCGTCTTCTATATCTAGACTAACGAGATCTCTCGTTATACAACCGTCTTCTATATCTAGACTAACGAGATCCGTCTGTACAACCGTCTTCTATATCTAGACTAACGAGATCCGTCTGTACAACCGTCTTCTATATCTAGACTAACGAGATCTCTCGTTATACAACCGTCTTCTATATCTAGACTAACGGGATACGTCGTTGGACAAACGTCTTCTATATCTAGACTAACGAGATCCGTCTGTACAACCGTCTTCTATATCTAGACTAACGAGATCCGTCTGTACAACCGTCTCCTATATCTAGACTAACGATATCTCTCGTTATACAACCGTCTTCTATATCTAGACTAACGGGATCCGTCTGTACAACCGTCTTCTATATCTAGACTAACGAGATCTCTCGTTATACAACCGTCTTCTATATCTAGACTAACGAGATCCGTCTGTACAACCGCCTTCTATATCTAGACTAACGAGATCCGTCTGTACAACCGTCTTCTATATCTAGACTAACGAGATCCGTCTGTACAACCGTCTTCTATATCTAGACTAACGAGATCCGTCTGTACAACCGTCTTCTATATCTAGACTAACGAGATCTCTCGTTATACAACCGTCTTCTATATCTAGACTAACGGGATACGTCGTTGGACAAACGTCTTCTATATCTAGACTAACGGGATCCGTCTGTACAACCGTCTTCTATATCTAGACTAACGAGATCTCTCGTTATACAACCGTCTTCTATATCTAGACTAACGAGATCTCTCGTTATACAACCGTCTTCTATATCTAGACTAACGGGATACGTCGTTGGACAAACGTCTTCTATATCTAGACTAACGGGATCCGTCTGTACAACCGTCTTCTATATCTAGACTAACGAGATCTCTCGTTATACAACCGTCTTCTATATCTAGACTAACGAGATCCGTCTGTACAACCGTCTTCTATATCTAGACTAACGAGATCCGTCTGTACAACCGTCTTCTATATCTAGACTAACGAGATCCGTCTGTACAACCGTCTTCTATATCTAGACTAACGAGATCTCTCGTTATACAACCGTCTTCTATATCTAGACTAACGAGATCCGTCTGTACAACCGTCTTCTATATCTAGACTAACGAGATCCGTCTGTACAACCGTTTTCTATATCTAGACTAACGAGGTACGTCGTTGGACAAACGTCTTCAATATCTAGACTAACGAGATCCGTCTGTACAACCGTATTCTATATCTAGACTAACGGGATCCGTCTGTACAACCGTCTTCTATATCTAGACTAACGAGATCTCTCGTTATACAACCGTCTTCTATATCTAGACTAACGAGATCCGTCTGTACAACCGTCTTCTATATCTAGACTAACGAGATCCGTCTGTACAACCGTTTTCTATATCTAGACTAACGAGGTACGTCGTTGGACAAACGTCTTCAATATCTAGACTAACGAGATCCGTCTGTACAACCGTCTTCTATATCTAGACTAACGAGACCCGTTTGTACAACCGTCTTCTATATCTAGACTAACGGGATCCGTCTGTACAACCGTCTTCTATATCTAGACTAACGAGATCTCTCGTTATACAACCGTCTTCTATATCTAGACCAACGAGATCCGTCTGTACAACCGTCTTCTATATCTAGACTAACGAGATCCGTCTGTACAACCGTTTTCTATATCTAGACTAACGAGGTACGTCGTTGGACAAACGTCTTCAATATCTAGACTAACGAGATCCGTCTGTACAACCGTCTTCTATATCTAGACTAACGATATCTCTCGTTATACAACCGTCTTCTATATCTAGACTAACGGGATCCGTCTGTACAACCGTCTTCTATATCTAGACTAACGAGATCTCTCGTTATACAACCGTCTTCTATATCTAGACTAACGAGATCCGTCTGTACAACCGTCTTCTATATCTAGACTAACGAGATCCATCTGTACAACCGTCTTCTATATCTAGACTAAGGAGATCCGTCTGTACAACCGTCATCTATATCTAGACTAACGAGACCCGTCTGTACAACCGTCTTCTATATCTAGACTAACGAGATCCGTCTGTACAACCGTCTTCTATATCTAGACTAACGATATCTCTCGTTATACAACCGTCTTCTATATCTAGACTAACGGGATCCGTCTGTACAACCGTCTTCTATATCTAGACTAACGAGATCTCTCGTTATACAACCGTCTTCTATATCTAGACTAACGAGATCCGTCTGTACAACCGTCTTCTATATCTAGACTAACGAGATCCATCTGTACAACCGTCTTCTATATCTAGACTAAGGAGATCCGTCTGTACAACCGTCATCTATATCTAGACTAACGAGACCCGTCTGTACAACCGTCTTCTATATCTAGACTAACGAGATCCGTCTGTACAACCGTCTTCTATATCTAGACTAACGAGATCTCTCGTTATACAACCGTCTTCTATATCTAGACTAACGAGATCCGTCTGTACAACCGTCTTCTATATCTAGACTAACGAGATCCATCTGTACAACCGTCTTCTATATCTAGACTAAGGAGATCCGTCTGTACAACCGTCATCTATATCTAGACTAACGAGACCCGTCTGTACAACCGTCTTCTATATCTAGACTAACGAGATCCGTCTGTACAACCGTCTTCTATATCTAGACTAACGAGATCCGTCTGTACAACCGTCTTCTATATCTAGACTAACGAGATCTCTCGTTATACAACCGTCTTCTATATCTAGACTAACGAGATCCGTCTGTACAACCGTCTTCTATATCTAGACTAACGATATCTCTCGTTATACAACCGTCTTCTATATCTAGACTAACGGGATCCGTCTGTACAACCGTCTTCTATATCTAGACTAACGAGATCTCTCGTTATACAACCGTCTTCTATATCTAGACTAACGAGATCCGTCTGTACAACCGTCTTCTATATCTAGACTAACGAGATCCGTCTGTACAACCGTCTCCTATATCTAGACTAACGATATCTCTCGTTATACAACCGTCTTCTATATCTAGACTAACGAGATCCGTCTGTACAACCGTCTTCTATATCTAGACTAACGATATCTCTCGTTATACAACCGTCTTCTATATCTAGACTAACGGGATCCGTCTGTACAACCGTCTTCTATATCTAGACTAACGAGATCTCTCGTTATACAACCGTCTTCTATATCTAGACTAACGAGATCCGTCTGTACAACCGTCTTCTATATCTAGACTAACGAGATCCATCTGTACAACCGTCTTCTATATCTAGACTAAGGAGATCCGTCTGTACAACCGTCATCTATATCTAGACTAACGAGACCCGTCTGTACAACCGTCTTCTATATCTAGACTAACGAGATCCGTCTGTACAACCGTCTTCTATATCTAGACTAACGAGATCCGTCTGTACAACCGTCTTCTATATCTAGACTAACGAGATCTCTCGTTATACAACCGTCTTCTATATCTAGACAAACGAGATCTCTCGTTATACAACCGTCTTCTATATCTAGACTAACGAGATCCGTCTGTACAACCGTCTTCTATATCTAGACTAACGAGATCCGTCTGTACAACCGTTTTCTATATCTAGACTAACGAGGTACGTCGTTGGACAAACGTCTTCAATATCTAGACTAACGAGATCCGTCTGTACAACCGTCTTCTATATCTAGACTAACGGGATCCGTCTGTACAACCGTCTTCTATATCTAGACTAACGAGATCTCTCGTTATACAACCGTCTTCTATATCTAGACTAACGAGATCCGTCTGTACAACCGTCTTCTATATCTAGACTAACGAGATCCGTCTGTACAACCGTTTTCTATATCTAGACTAACGAGGTACGTCGTTGGACAAACGTCTTCAATATCTAGACTAACGAGATCCGTCTGTACAACCGTCTTCTATATCTAGACTAACGGGATCCGTCTGTACAACCGTCTTCTATATCTAGACTAACGAGATCTCTCGTTATACAACCGTCTTCTATATCTAGACTAACGAGATCCGTCTGTACAACCGTCTTCTATATCTAGACTAACGAGATCCGTCTGTACAACCGTCTTCTATATCTAGACTAACGAGATCCGTCTGTACAACCGTCTTCTATATCTAGACTAACGAGATCCATCTGTACAACCGTCTTCTATATCTAGACTAATGAGATCCGTCTGTACGACCGTCTTCTATATCTAGACTAACGAGATCTCTCGTTATACAACCGTCTTCTATATCTAGACTAACGAGATCCGTCTGTACAACCGTCTTCTATATCTAGACTAACGAGATCCGTCTGTACAACCGTTTTCTATATCTAGACTAACGAGATCCGTCTGTACAACCGTCTTCTATATCTAGACTAACGAGATCCGTCTGTACAACCGTCTTCTATATCTAGACTAACGGGATACGTCGTTATACAACCGTCTTCTATATCTAGACTAACGGGATACGTCGTTATACAACCGTCTTCTATATCTAGACTAACGAGATCCGTCTGTACAACCGTTTTCTATATCTAGACTAACGAGGTACGTCGTTGGACAAACGTCTTCAATATCTAGACTAACGAGATCCGTCTGTACAACCGTCTTCTATATCTAGACTAACGAGACCCGTTTGTACAACCGTCTTCTATATCTAGACTAACGGGATCCGTCTGTACAACCGTCTTCTATATCTAGACTAACGAGATCTCTCGTTATACAACCGTCTTCTATATCTAGACTAACGAGATCCGTCTGTACAACCGTCTTCTATATCTAGACTAACGAGATCCGTCTGTACAACCGTTTTCTATATCTAGACTAACGAGGTACGTCGTTGGACAAACGTCTTCAATATCTAGACTAACGAGATCCGTCTGTACAACCGTCTTCTATATCTAGACTAACGGGATCCGTCTGTACAACCGTCTTCTATATCTAGACTAACGAGATCCGTCTGTACAACCGTCTTCTATATCTAGACTAATGAGATCCGTCTGTACAACCGTCTTCTATATCTAGACTAACGAGATCCGTCTGTACAACCGTCTTCTATATCTAGACTAACGAGATCCATCTGTACAACCGTCTTCTATATCTAGACTAATGAGATCCGTCTGTACAACCGTCATCTATATCTAGACTAACGAGACCCGTCTGTACAACCGTCTTCTATATCTAGACTAACGGGATACGTCGTTGGACAAACGTCTTCTATATCTAGACTAACGAGATCCGTCTGTACAACCGTCTTCTATATCTAGACTAACGAGACCCGTCTGTACAACCGTCTTCTATATCTAGACTAACGGGATCCGTCTGTACAACCGTCTTCTATATCTAGACTAACGGGATACGTCGTTATACAACCGTCTTCTATATCTAGACTAACGGGATACGTCGTTATACAACCGTCTTCTATATCTAGACTAACGAGATCCGTCTGTACAACCGTTTTCTATATCTAGACTAACGAGGTACGTCGTTGGACAAACGTCTTCTATATCTAGACTAACGAGATCCGTCTGTACAACCGTTTTCTATATCTAGACTAACGAGGTACGTCGTTGGACAAACGTCTTCAATATCTAGACTAACGAGATCCGTCTGTACAACCGTCTTCTATATCTAGACTAACGGGATACGTCGTTATACAACCGTCTTCTATATCTAGACTAACGGGATACGTCGTTATACAACCGTCTTCTATATCTAGACTAACGAGATCCGTCTGTACAACCGTTTTCTATATCTAGACTAACGAGGTACGTCGTTGGACAAACGTCTTCAATATCTAGACTAACGAGATCCGTCTGTACAACCGTCTTCTATATCTAGACTAACGAGACCCGTCTGTACAACCGTCTTCTATATCTAGACTAACGGGATCCGTCTGTACAACCGTCTTCTATATCTAGACTAACGAGATCTCTCGTTATACAACCGTCTTCTATATCTAGACTAACGAGATCCGTCTGTACAACCGTCTTCTATATCTAGACTAACGAGATCCGTCTGTACAACCGTCTTCTATATCTAGACTAACGAGATCTCTCGTTATACAACCGTCTTCTATATCTAGACTAACGGGATACGTCGTTGGACAAACGTCTTCTATATCTAGACTAACGAGATCCGTCTGTACAACCGTCTTCTATATCTAGACTAACGAGATCCGTCTGTACAACCGTCTCCTATATCTAGACTAACGATATCTCTCGTTATACAACCGTCTTCTATATCTAGACTAACGGGATCCGTCTGTACAACCGTCTTCTATATCTAGACTAACGAGATCTCTCGTTATACAACCGTCTTCTATATCTAGACTAACGAGATCCGTCTGTACAACCGCCTTCTATATCTAGACTAACGAGATCCGTCTGTACAACCGTCTTCTATATCTAGACTAACGAGATCCGTCTGTACAACCGTCTTCTATATCTAGACTAACGAGATCCGTCTGTACAACCGTCTTCTATATCTAGACTAACGAGATCTCTCGTTATACAACCGTCTTCTATATCTAGACTAACGGGATACGTCGTTGGACAAACGTCTTCTATATCTAGACTAACGAGATCCGTCTGTACAACCGTCTTCTATATCTAGACTAACGATATCTCTCGTTATACAACCGTCTTCTATATCTAGACTAACGGGATCCGTCTGTACAACCGTCTTCTATATCTAGACTAACGAGATCTCTCGTTATACAACCGTCTTCTATATCTAGACTAACGAGATCCGTCTGTACAACCGTCTTCTATGTCTAGACTAACGAGATCCATCTGTACAACCGTCTTCTATATCTAGACTAAGGAGATCCGTCTGTACAACCGTCATCTATATCTAGACTAACGAGACCCGTCTGTACAACCGTCTTCTATATCTAGACTAACGAGATCCGTCTGTACAACCGTCTTCTATATCTAGACTAACGAGATCCGTCTGTACAACCGTCTTCTATATCTAGACTAACGAGATCTCTCGTTATACAACCGTCTTCTATATCTAGACTAACGAGATCCGTCTGTACAACCGTCTTCTATATCTAGACTAACGAGATCCGTCTGTACAACCGTTTTCTATATCTAGACTAACGAGGTACGTCGTTGGACAAACGTCTTCAATATCTAGACTAACGAGATCCGTCTGTACAACCGTCTTCTATATCTAGACTAACGGGATCCGTCTGTACAACCGTCTTCTATATCTAGACTAACGAGATCTCTCGTTATACAACCGTCTTCTATATCTAGACTAACGAGATCCGTCTGTACAACCGTCTTCTATATCTAGACTAACGAGATCCGTCTGTACAACCGTTTTCTATATCTAGACTAACGAGGTACGTCGTTGGACAAACGTCTTCAATATCTAGACTAACGAGATCCGTCTGTACAACCGTCTTCTATATCTAGACTAACGAGACCCGTTTGTACAACCGTCTTCTATATCTAGACTAACGGGATCCGTCTGTACAACCGTCTTCTATATCTAGACTAACGAGATCTCTCGTTATACAACCGTCTTCTATATCTAGACTAACGAGATCCGTCTGTACAACCGTCTTCTATATCTAGACTAACGAGATCCGTCTGTACAACCGTTTTCTATATCTAGACTAACGAGGTACGTCGTTGGACAAACGTCTTCAATATCTAGACTAACGAGATCCGTCTGTACAACCGTCTTCTATATCTAGACTAACGGGATCCGTCTGTACAACCGTCTTCTATATCTAGACTAACGAGATCCGTCTGTACAACCGTCTTCTATATCTAGACTAATGAGATCCGTCTGTACAACCGTCTTCTATATCTAGACTAACGAGATCCGTCTGTACAACCGTCTTCTATATCTAGACTAACGAGATCCATCTGTACAACCGTCTTCTATATCTAGACTAATGAGATCCGTCTGTACAACCGTCATCTATATCTAGACTAACGAGACCCGTCTGTACAACCGTCTTCTATATCTAGACTAACGGGATACGTCGTTGGACAAACGTCTTCTATATCTAGACTAACGAGATCCGTCTGTACAACCGTCTTCTATATCTAGACTAACGAGACCCGTCTGTACAACCGTCTTCTATATCTAGACTAACGGGATCCGTCTGTACAACCGTCTTCTATATCTAGACTAACGGGATACGTCGTTATACAACCGTCTTCTATATCTAGACTAACGGGATACGTCGTTATACAACCGTCTTCTATATCTAGACTAACGAGATCCGTCTGTACAACCGTTTTCTATATCTAGACTAACGAGGTACGTCGTTGGACAAACGTCTTCTATATCTAGACTAACGAGATCCGTCTGTACAACCGTTTTCTATATCTAGACTAACGAGGTACGTCGTTGGACAAACGTCTTCAATATCTAGACTAACGAGATCCGTCTGTACAACCGTCTTCTATATCTAGACTAACGGGATACGTCGTTATACAACCGTCTTCTATATCTAGACTAACGGGATACGTCGTTATACAACCGTCTTCTATATCTAGACTAACGAGATCCGTCTGTACAACCGTTTTCTATATCTAGACTAACGAGGTACGTCGTTGGACAAACGTCTTCAATATCTAGACTAACGAGATCCGTCTGTACAACCGTCTTCTATATCTAGACTAACGAGACCCGTCTGTACAACCGTCTTCTATATCTAGACTAACGGGATCCGTCTGTACAACCGTCTTCTATATCTAGACTAACGAGATCTCTCGTTATACAACCGTCTTCTATATCTAGACTAACGAGATCCGTCTGTACAACCGTCTTCTATATCTAGACTAACGAGATCCGTCTGTACAACCGTCTTCTATATCTAGACTAACGAGATCTCTCGTTATACAACCGTCTTCTATATCTAGACTAACGGGATACGTCGTTGGACAAACGTCTTCTATATCTAGACTAACGAGATCCGTCTGTACAACCGTCTTCTATATCTAGACTAACGAGATCCGTCTGTACAACCGTCTCCTATATCTAGACTAACGATATCTCTCGTTATACAACCGTCTTCTATATCTAGACTAACGGGATCCGTCTGTACAACCGTCTTCTATATCTAGACTAACGAGATCTCTCGTTATACAACCGTCTTCTATATCTAGACTAACGAGATCCGTCTGTACAACCGCCTTCTATATCTAGACTAACGAGATCCGTCTGTACAACCGTCTTCTATATCTAGACTAACGAGATCCGTCTGTACAACCGTCTTCTATATCTAGACTAACGAGATCCGTCTGTACAACCGTCTTCTATATCTAGACTAACGAGATCTCTCGTTATACAACCGTCTTCTATATCTAGACTAACGGGATACGTCGTTGGACAAACGTCTTCTATATCTAGACTAACGGGATCCGTCTGTACAACCGTCTTCTATATCTAGACTAACGAGATCTCTCGTTATACAACCGTCTTCTATATCTAGACTAACGAGATCTCTCGTTATACAACCGTCTTCTATATCTAGACTAACGGGATACGTCGTTGGACAAACGTCTTCTATATCTAGACTAACGGGATCCGTCTGTACAACCGTCTTCTATATCTAGACTAACGAGATCTCTCGTTATACAACCGTCTTCTATATCTAGACTAACGAGATCCGTCTGTACAACCGTCTTCTATATCTAGACTAACGAGATCCGTCTGTACAACCGTCTTCTATATCTAGACTAACGAGATCCGTCTGTACAACCGTCTTCTATATCTAGACTAACGAGATCTCTCGTTATACAACCGTCTTCTATATCTAGACTAACGAGATCCGTCTGTACAACCGTCTTCTATATCTAGACTAACGAGATCCGTCTGTACAACCGTTTTCTATATCTAGACTAACGAGGTACGTCGTTGGACAAACGTCTTCAATATCTAGACTAACGAGATCCGTCTGTACAACCGTATTCTATATCTAGACTAACGGGATCCGTCTGTACAACCGTCTTCTATATCTAGACTAACGAGATCTCTCGTTATACAACCGTCTTCTATATCTAGACTAACGAGATCCGTCTGTACAACCGTCTTCTATATCTAGACTAACGAGATCCGTCTGTACAACCGTTTTCTATATCTAGACTAACGAGGTACGTCGTTGGACAAACGTCTTCAATATCTAGACTAACGAGATCCGTCTGTACAACCGTCTTCTATATCTAGACTAACGAGACCCGTTTGTACAACCGTCTTCTATATCTAGACTAACGGGATCCGTCTGTACAACCGTCTTCTATATCTAGACTAACGAGATCTCTCGTTATACAACCGTCTTCTATATCTAGACTAACGAGATCCGTCTGTACAACCGTCTTCTATATCTAGACTAACGAGATCCGTCTGTACAACCGTTTTCTATATCTAGACTAACGAGGTACGTCGTTGGACAAACGTCTTCAATATCTAGACTAACGAGATCCGTCTGTACAACCGTCTTCTATATCTAGACTAACGGGATCCGTCTGTACAACCGTCTTCTATATCTAGACTAACGAGATCCGTCTGTACAACCGTCTTCTATATCTAGACTAATGAGATCCGTCTGTACAACCGTCTTCTATATCTAGACTAACGAGATCCGTCTGTACAACCGTCTTCTATATCTAGACTAACGAGATCCGTCTGTACAACCGTTTTCTATATCTAGACTAACGAGGTACGTCGTTGGACAAACGTCTTCAATATCTAGACTAACGAGATCCGTCTGTACAACCGTCTTCTATATCTAGACTAACGGGATCCGTCTGTACAACCGTCTTCTATATCTAGACTAACGAGATCCGTCTGTACAACCGTCTTCTATATCTAGACTAATGAGATCCGTCTGTACAACCGTCTTCTATATCTAGACTAACGAGATCCGTCTGTACAACCGTCTTCTATATCTAGACTAACGAGATCCATCTGTACAACCGTCTTCTATATCTAGACTAATGAGATCCGTCTGTACAACCGTCATCTATATCTAGACTAACGAGACCCGTCTGTACAACCGTCTTCTATATCTAGACTAACGGGATACGTCGTTGGACAAACGTCTTCTATATCTAGACTAACGAGATCCGTCTGTACAACCGTCTTCTATATCTAGACTAACGAGATCCGTCTGTACAACCGTCTTCTATATCTAGACTAACGAGATCCGTCTGTACAACCGTCTTCTATATCTAGACTAACGAGATCCGTCTGTACAACCGTCTTCTATATCTAGACTAACGGGATACGTCGTTATACAACCGTCTTCTATATCTAGACTAACGGGATACGTCGTTATACAACCGTCTTCTATATCTAGACTAACGAGATCCGTCTGTACAACCGTTTTCTATATCTAGACTAACGAGGTACGTCGTTGGACAAACGTCTTCAATATCTAGACTAACGAGATCCGTCTGTACAACCGTCTTCTATATCTAGACTAACGAGACCCGTCTGTACAACCGTCTTCTATATCTAGACTAACGGGATCCGTCTGTACAACCGTCTTCTATATCTAGACTAACGAGATCTCTCGTTATACAACCGTCTTCTATATCTAGACTAACGAGATCCGTCTGTACAACCGTCTTCTATATCTAGACTAACGAGATCCGTCTGTACAACCGTCTTCTATATCTAGACTAACGAGATCTCTCGTTATACAACCGTCTTCTATATCTAGACTAACGGGATACGTCGTTGGACAAACGTCTTCTATATCTAGACTAACGAGATCCGTCTGTACAACCGTCTTCTATATCTAGACTAACGAGATCCGTCTGTACAACCGTCTCCTATATCTAGACTAACGATATCTCTCGTTATACAACCGTCTTCTATATCTAGACTAACGGGATCCGTCTGTACAACCGTCTTCTATATCTAGACTAACGAGATCTCTCGTTATACAACCGTCTTCTATATCTAGACTAACGAGATCCGTCTGTACAACCGTCTTCTATATCTAGACTAACGAGATCCATCTGTACAACCGTCTTCTATATCTAGACTAAGGAGATCCGTCTGTACAACCGTCATCTATATCTAGACTAACGAGACCCGTCTGTACAACCGTCTTCTATATCTAGACTAACGAGATCCGTCTGTACAACCGTCTTCTATATCTAGACTAACGAGATCCGTCTGTACAACCGTCTTCTATATCTAGACTAACGAGATCTCTCGTTATACAACCGTCTTCTATATCTAGACTAACGAGATCCGTCTGTACAACCGTCTTCTATATCTAGACTAACGAGATCCGTCTGTACAACCGTTTTCTATATCTAGACTAACGAGGTACGTCGTTGGACAAACGTCTTCAATATCTAGACTAACGAGATCCGTCTGTACAACCGTCTTCTATATCTAGACTAACGGGATCCGTCTGTACAACCGTCTTCTATATCTAGACTAACGAGATCTCTCGTTATACAACCGTCTTCTATATCTAGACTAACGAGATCCGTCTGTACAACCGTCTTCTATATCTAGACTAACGAGATCCGTCTGTACAACCGTCTTCTATATCTAGACTAACGAGATCCGTCTGTACAACCGTCTTCTATATCTAGACTAACGAGATCCATCTGTACAACCGTCTTCTATATCTAGACTAATGAGATCCGTCTGTACAACCGTCTTCTATATCTAGACTAACGAGATCTCTCGTTATACAACCGTCTTCTATATCTAGACTAACGAGATCCGTCTGTACAACCGTCTTCTATATCTAGACTAACGAGATCCGTCTGTACAACCGTTTTCTATATCTAGACTAACGAGATCCGTCTGTACAACCGTCTTCTATATCTAGACTAACGAGATCCGTCTGTACAACCGTCTTCTATATCTAGACTAACGGGATACGTCGTTATACAACCGTCTTCTATATCTAGACTAACGGGATACGTCGTTATACAACCGTCTTCTATATCTAGACTAACGAGATCCGTCTGTACAACCGTTTTCTATATCTAGACTAACGAGGTACGTCGTTGGACAAACGTCTTCAATATCTAGACTAACGAGATCCGTCTGTACAACCGTCTTCTATATCTAGACTAACGAGACCCGTTTGTACAACCGTCTTCTATATCTAGACTAACGGGATCCGTCTGTACAACCGTCTTCTATATCTAGACTAACGAGATCTCTCGTTATACAACCGTCTTCTATATCTAGACTAACGAGATCCGTCTGTACAACCGTCTTCTATATCTAGACTAACGAGATCCGTCTGTACAACCGTCTTCTATATCTAGACTAACGAGATCCGTCTGTACAACCGTCTTCTATATCTAGACTAACGAGATCCATCTGTACAACCGTCTTCTATATCTAGACTAATGAGATCCGTCTGTACGACCGTCTTCTATATCTAGACTAACGAGATCTCTCGTTATACAACCGTCTTCTATATCTAGACTAACGAGATCCGTCTGTACAACCGTCTTCTATATCTAGACTAACGAGATCCGTCTGTACAACCGTTTTCTATATCTAGACTAACGAGATCCGTCTGTACAACCGTCTTCTATATCTAGACTAACGAGATCCGTCTGTACAACCGTCTTCTATATCTAGACTAACGGGATACGTCGTTATACAACCGTCTTCTATATCTAGACTAACGGGATACGTCGTTATACAACCGTCTTCTATATCTAGACTAACGAGATCCGTCTGTACAACCGTTTTCTATATCTAGACTAACGAGGTACGTCGTTGGACAAACGTCTTCAATATCTAGACTAACGAGATCCGTCTGTACAACCGTCTTCTATATCTAGACTAACGAGACCCGTTTGTACAACCGTCTTCTATATCTAGACTAACGGGATCCGTCTGTACAACCGTCTTCTATATCTAGACTAACGAGATCTCTCGTTATACAACCGTCTTCTATATCTAGACTAACGAGATCCGTCTGTACAACCGTCTTCTATATCTAGACTAACGAGATCCGTCTGTACAACCGTTTTCTATATCTAGACTAACGAGGTACGTCGTTGGACAAACGTCTTCAATATCTAGACTAACGAGATCCGTCTGTACAACCGTCTTCTATATCTAGACTAACGGGATCCGTCTGTACAACCGTCTTCTATATCTAGACTAACGAGATCCGTCTGTACAACCGTCTTCTATATCTAGACTAATGAGATCCGTCTGTACAACCGTCTTCTATATCTAGACTAACGAGATCCGTCTGTACAACCGTCTTCTATATCTAGACTAACGAGATCCATCTGTACAACCGTCTTCTATATCTAGACTAATGAGATCCGTCTGTACAACCGTCATCTATATCTAGACTAACGAGACCCGTCTGTACAACCGTCTTCTATATCTAGACTAACGGGATACGTCGTTGGACAAACGTCTTCTATATCTAGACTAACGAGATCCGTCTGTACAACCGTCTTCTATATCTAGACTAACGAGATCCGTCTGTACAACCGTCTTCTATATCTAGACTAACGAGATCCGTCTGTACAACCGTCTTCTATATCTAGACTAACGAGATCCGTCTGTACAACCGTCTTCTATATCTAGACTAACGGGATACGTCGTTATACAACCGTCTTCTATATCTAGACTAACGGGATACGTCGTTATACAACCGTCTTCTATATCTAGACTAACGAGATCCGTCTGTACAACCGTTTTCTATATCTAGACTAACGAGGTACGTCGTTGGACAAACGTCTTCAATATCTAGACTAACGAGATCCGTCTGTACAACCGTCTTCTATATCTAGACTAACGAGACCCGTCTGTACAACCGTCTTCTATATCTAGACTAACGGGATCCGTCTGTACAACCGTCTTCTATATCTAGACTAACGAGATCTCTCGTTATACAACCGTCTTCTATATCTAGACTAACGAGATCCGTCTGTACAACCGTCTTCTATATCTAGACTAACGAGATCCGTCTGTACAACCGTCTTCTATATCTAGACTAACGAGATCTCTCGTTATACAACCGTCTTCTATATCTAGACTAACGGGATACGTCGTTGGACAAACGTCTTCTATATCTAGACTAACGAGATCCGTCTGTACAACCGTCTTCTATATCTAGACTAACGAGATCCGTCTGTACAACCGTCTCCTATATCTAGACTAACGATATCTCTCGTTATACAACCGTCTTCTATATCTAGACTAACGGGATCCGTCTGTACAACCGTCTTCTATATCTAGACTAACGAGATCTCTCGTTATACAACCGTCTTCTATATCTAGACTGACGAGATCCGTCTGTACAACCGCCTTCTATATCTAGACTAACGAGATCCGTCTGTACAACCGTCTTCTATATCTAGACTAACGAGATCCGTCTGTACAACCGTCTTCTATATCTAGACTAACGAGATCCGTCTGTACAACCGTCTTCTATATCTAGACTAACGAGATCTCTCGTTATACAACCGTCTTCTATATCTAGACTAACGGGATACGTCGTTGGACAAACGTCTTCTATATCTAGACTAACGAGATCCGTCTGTACAACCGTCTTCTATATCTAGACTAACGATATCTCTCGTTATACAACCGTCTTCTATATCTAGACTAACGGGATCCGTCTGTACAACCGTCTTCTATATCTACACTAACGAGATCTCTCGTTATACAACCGTCTTCTATATCTAGACTAACGAGATCCGTCTGTACAACCGTCTTCTATATCTAGACTAACGAGATCCATCTGTACAACCGTCTTCTATATCTAGACTAAGGAGATCCGTCTGTACAACCGTCATCTATATCTAGACTAACGAGACCCGTCTGTACAACCGTCTTCTATATCTAGACTAACGAGATCCGTCTGTACAACCGTCTTCTATATCTAGACTAACGAGATCCGTCTGTACAACCGTCTTCTATATCTAGACTAACGAGATCTCTCGTTATACAACCGTCTTCTATATCTAGACTAACGAGATCCGTCTGTACAACCGTCTTCTATATCTAGACTAACGAGATCCGTCTGTACAACCGTTTTCTATATCTAGACTAACGAGGTACGTCGTTGGACAAACGTCTTCAATATCTAGACTAACGAGATCCGTCTGTACAACCGTCTTCTATATCTAGACTAACGGGATCCGTCTGTACAACCGTCTTCTATATCTAGACTAACGACATCTCTCGTTATACAACCGTCTTCTATATCTAGACTAACGAGATCCGTCTGTACAACCGTCTTCTATATCTAGACTAACGAGATCCGTCTGTACAACCGTTTTCTATATCTAGACTAACGAGGTACGTCGTTGGACAAACGTCTTCAATATCTAGACTAACGAGATCCGTCTGTACAACCGTCTTCTATATCTAGACTAACGGGATCCGTCTGTACAACCGTCTTCTATATCTAGACTAACGAGATCTCTCGTTATACAACCGTCTTCTATATCTAGACTAACGAGATCCGTCTGTACAACCGTCTTCTATATCTAGACTAACGAGATCCGTCTGTACAACCGTCTTCTATATCTAGACTAACGAGATCCGTCTGTACAACCGTCTTCTATATCTAGACTAACGAGTTCCATCTGTACAACCGTCTTCTATATCTAGACTAATGAGATCCGTCTGTACAACCGTCTTCTATATCTAGACTAACGAGATCTCTCGTTATACAACCGTCTTCTATATCTAGACTAACGAGATCCGTCTGTACAACCGTCTTCTATATCTAGACTAACGAGATCCGTCTGTACAACCGTTTTCTATATCTAGACTAACGAGATCCGTCTGTACAACCGTCTTCTATATCTAGACTAACGAGATCCGTCTGTACAACCGTCTTCTATATCTAGACTAACGGGATACGTCGTTATACAACCGTCTTCTATATCTAGACTAACGGGATACGTCGTTATACAACCGTCTTCTATATCTAGACTAACGAGATCCGTCTGTACAACCGTTTTCTATATCTAGACTAACGAGGTACGTCGTTGGACAAACGTCTTCAATATCTAGACTAACGAGATCCGTCTGTACAACCGTCTTCTATATCTAGACTAACGAGACCCGTTTGTACAACCGTCTTCTATATCTAGACTAACGGGATCCGTCTGTACAACCGTCTTCTATATCTAGACTAACGAGATCTCTCGTTATACAACCGTCTTCTATATCTAGACTAACGAGATCCGTCTGTACAACCGTCTTCTATATCTAGACTAACGAGATCCGTCTGTACAACCGTTTTCTATATCTAGACTAACGAGGTACGTCGTTGGACAAACGTCTTCAATATCTAGACTAACGAGATCCGTCTGTAAACCGTCTTCTATATCTAGACTAACGGGATCCGTCTGTACAACCGTCTTCTATATCTAGACTAACGAGATCTCTCGTTATACAACCGTCTCCTATATCTAGACTAACGAGATCCGTCTGTACAACCGTCTTCTATATCTAGACTAACGAGATCCGTCTGTACAACCGTTTTCTATATCTAGACTAACGAGGTACGTCGTTGGACAAACGTCTTCAATATCTAGACTAACGAGATCCGTCTGTACAACCGTCTTCTATATCTAGACTAACGGGATCCGTCTGTACAACCGTCTTCTATATCTAGACTAACGAGATCTCTCGTTATACAACCGTCTTCTATATCTAGACTAACGAGATCCGTCTGTACAACCGTCTTCTATATCTAGACTAACGAGATCCGTCTGTACAACCGTTTTCTATATCTAGACTAACGAGGTACGTCGTTGGACAAACGTCTTCAATATCTAGACTAACGAGATCCGTCTGTACAACCGTCTTCTATATCTAGACTAACGGGATCCGTCTGTACAACCGTCTTCTATATCTAGACTAACGAGATCCGTCTGTACAACCGTCTTCTATATCTAGACTAATGAGATCCGTCTGTACAACCGTCTTCTATATCTAGACTAACGAGATCCGTCTGTACAACCGTCTTCTATATCTAGACTAACGAGATCTCTCGTTATACAACCGTCTTCTATATCTAGACTAACGAGATCCGTCTGTACAACCGTCTTCTATATCTAGACTAATGAGATCCGTCTGTACAACCGTCTTCTATATCTAGACTAACGAGATCTCTCGTTATACAACCGTCTTCTATATCTAGACTAACGGGATACGTCGTTCGACAAACGTCTTCTATATCTAGACTAACGAGATCCGTCTGTACAACCGTCTTCTATATCTAGACTAACGAGATCCGTCTGTACAACCGTCTTCTATATCTAGACTAACGATATCTCTCGTTATACAACCGTCTTCTATATCTAGACTAACGGGATCCGTCTGTACAACCGTCTTCTATATCTAGACTAACGAGATCTCTCGTTATACAACCGTCTTCTATATCTAGACTAACGAGATCCGTCTGTACAACCGTCTTCTATATCTAGACTAACGAGATCCATCTGTACAACCGTCTTCTATATCTAGACTAAGGAGATCCGTCTGTACAACCGTCATCTATATCTAGACTAACGAGACCCGTCTGTACAACCGTCTTCTATATCTAGACTAACGAGATCCGTCTGTACAACCGTCTTCTATATCTAGACTAACGAGATCCGTCTGTACAACCGTCTTCTATATCTAGACTAACGAGATCTCTCGTTATACAACCGTCTTCTATATCTAGACTAACGAGATCCGTCTGTACAACCGTCTTCTATATCTAGACTAACGAGATCCATCTGTACAACCGTCTTCTATATCTAGACTAAGGAGATCCGTCTGTACAACCGTCTTCTATATCTAGACTAACGAGGTCTCTCGTTATACAACCGTCTTCTATATCTAGACTAACGAGATCCGTCTGTACAACCGTCTTCTATATCTAGACTAACGATATCTCTCGTTATACAACCGTCTTCTATATCTAGACTAACGGGATCCGTCTGTACAACCGTCTTCTATATCTAGACTAACGAGATCTCTCGTTATACAACCGTCTTCTATATCTAGACTAACGAGATCCGTCTGTACAACCGTCTTCTATATCTAGACTAACGAGATCCATCTGTACAACCGTCTTCTATATCTAGACTAAGGAGATCCGTCTGTACAACCGTCTTCTATATCTAGACTAACGAGGTCTCTCGTTATACAACCGTCTTCTATATCTAGACTAACGGGATACGTCGTTGGACAAACGTCTTCTATATCTAGACTAACGAGATCCGTCTGTACAACCGTCTTCTATATCTAGACTAACGATATCTCTCGTTATACAACCGTCTTCTATATCTAGACTAACGGGATCCGTCTGTACAACCGTCTTCTATATCTAGACTAACGAGATCTCTCGTTATACAACCGTCTTCTATATCTAGACTAACGAGATCCGTCTGTACAACCGTCTTCTATATCTAGACTAACGAGATCCATCTGTACAACCGTCTTCTATATCTAGACTAAGGAGATCCGTCTGTACAACCGTCATCTATATCTAGACTAACGAGACCCGTCTGTACAACCGTCTTCTATATCTAGACTAACGAGATCCGTCTGTACAACCGTCTTCTATATCTAGACTAACGAGATCCGTCTGTACAACCGTCTTCTATATCTAGACTAACGAGATCCGTCTGTACAACCGTCTTCTATATCTAGACTAACGAGATCTCTCGTTATACAACCGTCTTCTATATCTAGACTAACGAGATCCGTCTGTACAACCGTCTTCTATATCTAGACTAACGAGATCCGTCTGTACAACCGTTTTCTATATCTAGACTAACGAGGTACGTCGTTGGACAAACGTCTTCAATATCTAGACTAACGAGATCCGTCTGTAAACCGTCTTCTATATCTAGACTAACGGGATCCGTCTGTACAACCGTCTTCTATATCTAGACTAACGAGATCTCTCGTTATACAACCGTCTTCTATATCTAGACTAACGAGATCCGTCTGTACAACCGTCTTCTATATCTAGACTAACGAGATCCGTCTGTACAACCGTTTTCTATATCTAGACTAACGAGGTACGTCGTTGGACAAACGTCTTCAATATCTAGACTAACGAGATCCGTCTGTACAACCGTCTTCTATATCTAGACTAACGAGATCCGTCTGTACAACCGTCTTCTATATCTAGACTAACGAGATCTCTCGTTATACAACCGTCTTCTATATCTAGACTAACGAGATCCGTCTGTACAACCGTCTTCTATATCTAGACTAACGAGATCCGTCTGTACAACCGTTTTCTATATCTAGACTAACGAGGTACGTCGTTGGACAAACGTCTTCAATATCTAGACTAACGAGATCCGTCTGTACAACCGTCTTCTATATCTAGACTAACGGGATCCGTCTGTACAACCGTCTTCTATATCTAGACTAACGAGATCCGTCTGTACAACCGTCTTCTATATCTAGACTAATGAGATCCGTCTGTACAACCGTCTTCTATATCTAGACTAACGAGATCCGTCTGTACAACCGTCTTCTATATCTAGACTAACGATATCTCTCGTTATACAACCGTCTTCTATATCTAGACTAACGGGATCCGTCTGTACAACCGTCTTCTATATCTAGACTAACGAGATCTCTCGTTATACAACCGTCTTCTATATCTAGACTAACGAGATCCGTCTGTACAACCGTCTTCTATATCTAGACTAACGAGATCCATCTGTACAACCGTCTTCTATATCTAGACTAAGGAGATCCGTCTGTACAACCGTCTTCTATATCTAGACTAACGAGGTCTCTCGTTATACAACCGTCTTCTATATCTAGACTAACGGGATACGTCGTTGGACAAACGTCTTCTATATCTAGACTAACGAGATCCGTCTGTACAACCGTCTTCTATATCTAGACTAACGATATCTCTCGTTATACAACCGTCTTCTATATCTAGACTAACGGGATCCGTCTGTACAACCGTCTTCTATATCTAGACTAACGAGATCTCTCGTTATACAACCGTCTTCTATATCTAGACTAACGAGATCCGTCTGTACAACCGTCTTCTATATCTAGACTAACGAGATCCATCTGTACAACCGTCTTCTATATCTAGACTAAGGAGATCCGTCTGTACAACCGTCATCTATATCTAGACTAACGAGATCCGTCTGTACAACCGTCTTCTATATCTAGACTAACGAGATCCGTCTGTACAACCGTCTTCTATATCTAGACTAACGAGATCTCTCGTTATACAACCGTCTTCTATATCTAGACTAACGAGATCCGTCTGTACAACCGTCTTCTATATCTAGACTAACGAGATCCGTCTGTACAACCGTTTTCTATATCTAGACTAACGAGGTACGTCGTTGGACAAACGTCTTCAATATCTAGACTAACGAGATCCGTCTGTAAACCGTCTTCTATATCTAGACTAACGGGATCCGTCTGTACAACCGTCTTCTATATCTAGACTAACGAGATCTCTCGTTATACAACCGTCTTCTATATCTAGACTAACGAGATCCGTCTGTACAACCGTCTTCTATATCTAGACTAACGAGATCCGTCTGTACAACCGTTTTCTATATCTAGACTAACGAGGTACGTCGTTGGACAAACGTCTTCAATATCTAGACTAACGAGATCCGTCTGTACAACCGTCTTCTATATCTAGACTAACGGGATCCGTCTGTACAACCGTCTTCTATATCTAGACTAACGAGATCTCTCGTTATACAACCGTCTTCTATATCTAGACTAACGAGATCCGTCTGTACAACCGTCTTCTATATCTAGACTAACGAGATCCGTCTGTACAACCGTTTTCTATATCTAGACTAACGAGGTACGTCGTTGGACAAACGTCTTCAATATCTAGACTAACGAGATCCGTCTGTACAACCGTCTTCTATATCTAGACTAACGGGATCCGTCTGTACAACCGTCTTCTATATCTAGACTAACGAGATCCGTCTGTACAACCGTCTTCTATATCTAGACTAATGAGATCCGTCTGTACAACCGTCTTCTATATCTAGACTAACGAGATCTCTCGTTATACAACCGTCTTCTATATCTAGACTAACGGGATACGTCGTTCGACAAACGTCTTCTATATCTAGACTAACGAGATCCGTCTGTACAACCGTCTTCTATATCTAGACTAACGAGATCCGTCTGTACAACCGTCTTCTATATCTAGACTAACGATATCTCTCGTTATACAACCGTCTTCTATATCTAGACTAACGGGATCCGTCTGTACAACCGTCTTCTATATCTAGACTAACGAGATCTCTCGTTATACAACCGTCTTCTATATCTAGACTAACGAGATCCGTCTGTACAACCGTCTTCTATATCTAGACTAACGAGATCCATCTGTACAACCGTCTTCTATATCTAGACTAAGGAGATCCGTCTGTACAACCGTCATCTATATCTAGACTAACGAGACCCGTCTGTACAACCGTCTTCTATATCTAGACTAACGAGATCCGTCTGTACAACCGTCTTCTATATCTAGACTAACGAGATCCGTCTGTACAACCGTCTTCTATATCTAGACTAACGAGATCTCTCGTTATACAACCGTCTTCTATATCTAGACTAACGAGATCCGTCTGTACAACCGTTTTCTATATCTAGACTAACGAGGTACGTCGTTGGACAAACGTCTTCAATATCTAGACTAACGATATCTCTCGTTATACAACCGTCTTCTATGTCTAGACTAACGAGATCCGTCTGTACAACCGTCTTCTATATCTAGACTAACGAGATCCGTCTGTACAACCGTCTTCTATATCTAGACTAACGAGATCCGTCTGTACAACCGTCTTCTATAACTAGACTAACGAGATCCGTCTGTACAACCGTCTTCTATATCTAGACTAACGAGATCCGTCTGTACAACCGTCTTCTATATCTAGACTAACGAGATCCGTCTGAACAACCGTCTTCTATATCTAGACTAACGAGATCCGTCTGTACAACCGCCTTCTATATCTAGACTAACGAGATACGTCGTTGTACAACCATCTTCTATATCTAGACTAACGCGATCCGTCTGTACAACCGTTTTCTATATCGAGACTAACGAGATCCGTCTGTACAACCGTCTTCTATATCTAGACTAACGGGATACGACGTTGGACAAACGTCTTCTATATCTAGACTAACGAGATCCGTCTGTACAACCGTCTTCTATATCTAGACTAACGAGATCCGTCTGTACAACCGTCTTCTATATCTAGACTAACGAGATCCGTCTGTACAACCGTCTTCTATATCTAGACTAACGAGATCCGTCTGTACAACCGTCTTCTATATCTAGACTAACGAGATCCGTCTGTACAACCGTCTTCTATATCTAGACTAACGAGATCCGTCTGTACAACCGTCTTCTATATCTAGACTAACGAGATCCGTCTGTACAACCGTCTTCTATATCTAGACTAACGAGATCCGTCTGTACAACCGTCTTCTATATCTAGACTAACGAGATCCGTCTGTACAACCGTCTTCTATATCTAGACTAACGAGATCCGTCTGTACAACCGTCTTCTATATCTAGACTAACGATATCTCTCGTTATACAACCGTCTTCTATATCTAGACTAACGGGATCCGTCTGTACAACCGTCTTCTATATCTAGACTAACGAGATCTCTCGTTATACAACCGTCTTCTATATCTAGACTAAAGAGATCCGTCTGTACAACCGTCTTCTATATCTAGACTAACGAGATCCATCTGTACAACCGTCTTCTATATCTAGACTAAGGAGATCCGTCTGTACAACCGTCATCTATATCTAGACTAACGAGACCCGTCTGTACAACCGTCTTCTATATCTAGACTAACGAGATCCGTCTGCACAACCGTCTTCTATATCTAGACTAACGAGATCCGTCTGAACAACCGTCTTCTATATCTAGACTAACGAGATCCGTCTGTACAACCGCCTTCTATATCTAGACTAACGAGATACGTCGTTGTACAACCATCTTCTATATCTAGACTAACGCGATCCGTCTGTACAACCGTTTTCTATATCGAGACTAACGAGATCCGTCTGTACAACCGTCTTCTATATCTAGACTAACGGGATACGACGTTGGACAAACGTCTTCTATATCTAGACTAACGAGATCCGTCTGTACAACCGTCTTCTATATCTAGACTAACGAGATAAGTCTGTACAACCGTTTTCTATATCTAGACTAACGAGATCCGTCTGAACAACCGTCTTCTATATCTAGACTAACGAGATCCGTCTGTACAACCGTCTTCTATATCTAGACTAACGAGATCCGTCTGTACAACCGTCTTCTATATCTAGACTAACGAGATCCGTCTGTACAACCGTCTTCTATATCTAGACTAACGAGATCCGTCTGTACAACCGTCTTCTATATCTAGAGTAACGAGATCCGTCTGTACAACCGTCTTCTATATCTAGACTAACGAGATCTCTCGTTATACAACCGTCTTCTATATCTAGACTAACGGGATACGTCGTTGGACAAACGTCTTCTATATCTAGACTAACGAGATCCGTCTGTACAACCGTCTTCTATATCTAGACTAACGAGATCCGTCTGTACAACCGTCTTCTATATCTAGACTAACGATATCTCTCGTTATACAACCGTCTTCTATATCTAGACTAACGGGATCCGTCTGTACAACCGTCTTCTATATCTAGACTAACGAGATCTCTCGTTATACAACCGTCTTCTATATCTAGACTAACGGGATACGTCGTTGGACAAACGTCTTCTATATCTAGACTAACGAGATCCGTCTGTACAACCGTCTTCTATATCTAGACTAACGAGATCCGTCTGTACAACCGTCTTCTATATCTAGACTAACGATATCTCTCGTTATACAACCGTCTTCTATATCTAGACTAAGGAGATCCGTCTGTGCAACCGTCATCTATATCTAGACTAACGAGACCCGTCTGTACAACCGTCTTCTATATCTAGACTAACGAGATCCGTCTGTACAACCGTCTTCTATATCTAGACTAACGATATCTCTCGTTATACAACCGTCTTCTATATCTAGACTAACGGGATCCGTCTGTACAACCGTCTTCTATATCTAGACTAACGAGATCTCTCGTTATACAACCGTCTTCTATATCTAGACTAACGAGATCCGTCTGTACAACCGTCTTCTATATCTAGACTAACGAGATCCGTCTGTACAACCGTCTTCTATATCTAGACTAACGAGATCCGTCTGTACAACCGTCTTCTATATCTAGACTAACGAGATCCGTCTGTACAACCGCCTTCTATATCTAGACTAACGAGATACGTCGTTGTACAACCATCTTCTATATCTAGACTAACGCGATCCGTCTGTACAACCGTCTTCTATATCTAGACTAACGAGATCCATCTGTACAACCGTCTTCTATATCTAGACTAAGGAGATCCGTCTGTACAACCGTCTTCTATATCTAGACTAACGAGATCTCTCGTAATACAACCGTCTTCTATATCTAGACTAACGGGATACGTCGTTGGACAAACGTCTTCTATATCTAGACTAACGAGATCCGTCTGTACAACCGTCTTCTATATCTAGACTAACGATATCTCTCGTTATACAACCGTCTTCTATATCTAGACTAACGGGATCCGTCTGTACAACCGTCTTCTATATCTAGACTAACGAGATCTCTCGTTATACAACCGTCTTCTATATCTAGACTAACGAGATCCGTCTGTACAACCGTCTTCTATATCTAGACTAACGAGATCCATCTGTACAACCGTCTTCTATATCTAGACTAAGGAGATCCGTCTGTACAACCGTCATCTATATCTAGACTAACGAGACCCGTCTGTACAACCGTCTTCTATATCTAGACTAACGAGATCCGTCTGTACAACCGTCTTCTATATCTAGACTAACGAGATCCGTCTGTACAACCGTCTTCTATATCTAGACTAACGAGATCCGTCTGTACAACCGTCTTCTATATCTAGACTAACGAGATCTCTCGTTATACAACCGTCTTCTATATCTAGACTAACGAGATCCGTCTGTACAACCGTCTTCTATATCTAGACTAACGAGATCCGTCTGTACAACCGTTTTCTATATCTAGACTAACGAGGTACGTCGTTGGACAAACGTCTTCAATATCTAGACTAACGAGATCCGTCTGTACAACCGTCTTCTATATCTAGACTAACGGGATCCGTCTGTACAACCGTCTTCTATATCTAGACTAACGAGATCTCTCGTTATACAACCGTCTTCTATATCTAGACTAACGAGATCCGTCTGTACAACCGTCTTCTATATCTAGACTAACGAGATCCGTCTGTACAACCGTTTTCTATATCTAGACTAACGAGGTACGTCGTTGGACAAACGTCTTCAATATCTAGACTAACGAGATCCGTCTGTACAACCGTCTTCTATATCTAGACTAACGGGATCCGTCTGTACAACCGTCTTCTATATCTAGACTAACGAGATCTCTCGTTATACAACCGTCTTCTATATCTAGACTAACGACATCCGTCTGTACAACCGTCTTCTATATCTAGACTAACGAGATCCGTCTGTACAACCGTTTTCTATATCTAGACTAACGAGGTACGTCGTTGGACAAACGTCTTCAATATCTAGACTAACGAGATCCGTCTGTACAACCGTCTTCTATATCTAGACTAACGGGATCCGTCTGTACAACCGTCTTCTATATCTAGACTAACGAGATCCGTCTGTACAACCGTCTTCTATATCTAGACTAATGAGATCCGTCTGTACAACCGTCTTCTATATCTAGACTAACGAGATCCGTCTGTACAACCGTCTTCTATATCTAGACTAACGAGATCCGTCTGCACAACCGTCTTCTATATCTAGACTAACGAGATCCGTCTGTACAACCGTCTTCTATATCTAGACTAACGAGATCCGTCTGTACAACCGTCTTCTATATCTAGACTAACGAGATCTCTCGTTATACAACCGTCTTCTATATCTAGACTAACGGGATACGTCGTTGGACAAACGTCTTCTATATCTAGACTAACGAGATCCGTCTGTACAACCGTCTTCTATATCTAGACTAACGAGATCCGTCTGTACAACCGTCTTCTATATCTAGACTAACGAGATCTCTCGTTATACAACCGTCTTCTATATCTAGACTAACGAGATCCGTCTGTACAACCGTCTTCTATATCTAGACTAACGAGATCCATCTGTACAACCGTCTTCTATATCTAGACTAAGGAGATCCGTCTGTACAACCGTCATCTATATCTAGACTAACGAGACCCGTCTGTACAACCGTCTTCTATATCTAGACTAACGAGATCCGTCTGTACAACCGTCTTCTATATCTAGACTAACGAGATCCGTCTGTACAACCGTCTTCTATATCTAGACTAACGAGATCCGTCTGTACAACCGTCTTCTATATCTAGACTAACGAGATCCGTCTGTACAACCGTCTTCTATATCTAGACTAACGATATCTCTCGTTATACAACCGTCTTCTATATCTAGACTAACGGGATCCGTCTGTACAACCGTCTTCTATATCTAGACTAACGAGATCTCTCGTTATACAACCGTCTTCTATATCTAGACTAACGAGATCCGTCTGTACAACCGTCTTCTATATCTAGACTAACGAGATCCATCTGTACAACCGTCTTCTATATCTAGACTAAGGAGATCCGTCTGTACAACCGTCATCTATATCTAGACTAACGAGACCCGTCTGTACAACCGTCTTCTATATCTAGACTAACGAGATCCGTCTGCACAACCGTCTTCTATATCTAGACTAACGAGATCCGTCTGAACAACCGTCTTCTATATCTAGACTAACGAGATCCGTCTGTACAACCGCCTTCTATATCTAGACTAACGAGATACGTCGTTGTACAACCATCTTCTATATCTAGACTAACGCGATCCGTCTGTACAACCGTTTTCTATATCGAGACTAACGAGATCCGTCTGTACAACCGTCTTCTATATCTAGACTAACGGGATACGACGTTGGACAAACGTCTTCTATATCTAGACTAACGAGATCCGTCTGTACAACCGTCTTCTATATCTAGACTAACGAGATAAGTCTGTACAACCGTTTTCTATATCTAGACTAACGAGATCCGTCTGAACAACCGTCTTCTATATCTAGACTAACGAGATCCGTCTGTACAACCGTCTTCTATATCTAGACTAACGAGATCCGTCTGTACAACCGTCTTCTATATCTAGACTAACGAGATCCGTCTGTACAACCGTCTTCTATATCTAGACTAACGAGATCCGTCTGTACAACCGTCTTCTATATCTAGAGTAACGAGATCCGTCTGTACAACCGTCTTCTATATCTAGACTAACGAGATCTCTCGTTATACAACCGTCTTCTATATCTAGACTAACGGGATACGTCGTTGGACAAACGTCTTCTATATCTAGACTAACGAGATCCGTCTGTACAACCGTCTTCTATATCTAGACTAACGAGATCCGTCTGTACAACCGTCTTCTATATCTAGACTAACGATATCTCTCGTTATACAACCGTCTTCTATATCTAGACTAACGGGATCCGTCTGTACAACCGTCTTCTATATCTAGACTAACGAGATCTCTCGTTATACAACCGTCTTCTATATCTAGACTAACGAGATCCGTCTGTACAACCGTCTTCTATATCTAGACTAACGAGATCCATCTGTACAACCGTCTTCTATATCTAGACTAAGGAGATCCGTCTGTACAACCGTCATCTATATCTAGACTAACGAGACCCGTCTGTACAACCGTCTTCTATATCTAGACTAACGAGATCCGTCTGTACAACCGTCTTCTATATCTAGACTAACGAGATCCGTCTGTACAACCGTCTTCTATATCTAGACTAACGAGATCCGTCTGTACAACCGTCTTCTATATCTAGACTAACGAGATCTCTCGTTATACAACCGTCTTCTATATCTAGACTAACGAGATCCGTCTGTACAACCGTCTTCTATATCTAGACTAACGAGATCCGTCTGTACAACCGTTTTCTATATCTAGACTAACGAGGTACGTCGTTGGACAAACGTCTTCAATATCTAGACTAACGAGATCCGTCTGTACAACCGTCTTCTATATCTAGACTAACGGGATCCGTCTGTACAACCGTCTTCTATATCTAGACTAACGAGATCTCTCGTTATACAACCGTCTTCTATATCTAGACTAACGAGATCCGTCTGTACAACCGTCTTCTATATCTAGACTAACGAGATCCGTCTGTACAACCGTTTTCTATATCTAGACTAACGAGGTACGTCGTTGGACAAACGTCTTCAATATCTAGACTAACGAGATCCGTCTGTACAACCGTCTTCTATATCTAGACTAACGGGATCCGTCTGTACAACCGTCTTCTATATCTAGACTAACGAGATCTCTCGTTATACAACCGTCTTCTATATCTAGACTAACGACATCCGTCTGTACAACCGTCTTCTATATCTAGACTAACGAGATCCGTCTGTACAACCGTTTTCTATATCTAGACTAACGAGGTACGTCGTTGGACAAACGTCTTCAATATCTAGACTAACGAGATCCGTCTGTACAACCGTCTTCTATATCTAGACTAACGGGATCCGTCTGTACAACCGTCTTCTATATCTAGACTAACGAGATCCGTCTGTACAACCGTCTTCTATATCTAGACTAATGAGATCCGTCTGTACAACCGTCTTCTATATCTAGACTAACGAGATCCGTCTGTACAACCGTCTTCTATATCTAGACTAACGAGATCCGTCTGCACAACCGTCTTCTATATCTAGACTAACGAGATCCGTCTGTACAACCGTCTTCTATATCTAGACTAACGAGATCCGTCTGTACAACCGTCTTCTATATCTAGACTAACGAGATCTCTCGTTATACAACCGTCTTCTATATCTAGACTAACGGGATACGTCGTTGGACAAACGTCTTCTATATCTAGACTAACGAGATCCGTCTGTACAACCGTCTTCTATATCTAGACTAACGAGATCCGTCTGTACAACCGTCTTCTATATCTAGACTAACGAGATCTCTCGTTATACAACCGTCTTCTATATCTAGACTAACGAGATCCGTCTGTACAACCGTCTTCTATATCTAGACTAACGAGATCCATCTGTACAACCGTCTTCTATATCTAGACTAAGGAGATCCGTCTGTACAACCGTCATCTATATCTAGACTAACGAGACCCGTCTGTACAACCGTCTTCTATATCTAGACTAACGAGATCCGTCTGTACAACCGTCTTCTATATCTAGACTAACGAGATCCGTCTGTACAACCGTCTTCTATATCTAGACTAACGAGATCCGTCTGTACAACCGTCTTCTATATCTAGACTAACGAGATCCGTCTGTACAACCGTCTTCTATATCTAGACTAACGATATCTCTCGTTATACAACCGTCTTCTATATCTAGACTAACGGGATCCGTCTGTACAACCGTCTTCTATATCTAGACTAACGAGATCTCTCGTTATACAACCGTCTTCTATATCTAGACTAACGAGATCCGTCTGTACAACCGTCTTCTATATCTAGACTAACGAGATCCATCTGTACAACCGTCTTCTATATCTAGACTAAGGAGATCCGTCTGTACAACCGTCATCTATATCTAGACTAACGAGACCCGTCTGTACAACCGTCTTCTATATCTAGACTAACGAGATCCGTCTGCACAACCGTCTTCTATATCTAGACTAACGAGATCCGTCTGAACAACCGTCTTCTATATCTAGACTAACGAGATCCGTCTGTACAACCGCCTTCTATATCTAGACTAACGAGATACGTCGTTGTACAACCATCTTCTATATCTAGACTAACGCGATCCGTCTGTACAACCGTCATCTATATCTAGACTAACGAGACCCGTCTGTACAACCGTCTTCTATATCTAGACTAACGAGATCCGTCTGCACAACCGTCTTCTATATCTAGACTAACGAGATCCGTCTGAACAACCGTCTTCTATATCTAGACTAACGAGATCCGTCTGTACAACCGCCTTCTATATCTAGACTAACGAGATACGTCGTTGTACAACCATCTTCTATATCTAGACTAACGCGATCCGTCTGTACAACCGTTTTCTATATCGAGACTAACGAGATCCGTCTGTACAACCGTCTTCTATATCTAGACTAACGGGATACGACGTTGGACAAACGTCTTCTATATCTAGACTAACGAGATCCGTCTGTACAACCGTCTTCTATATCTAGACTAACGAGATCCGTCTGTACAACCGTCTTCTATATCTAGACTAACGAGATCCGTCTGTACAACCGTCTTCTATATCTAGACTAACGAGATCCGTCTGTACAACCGTCTTCTATATCTAGAGTAACGAGATCCGTCTGTACAACCGTCTTCTATATCTAGACTAACGAGATCTCTCGTTATACAACCGTCTTCTATATCTAGACTAACGGGATACGTCGTTGGACAAACGTCTTCTATATCTAGACTAACGAGATCCGTCTGTACAACCGTCTTCTATATCTAGACTAACGAGATCCGTCTGTACAACCGTCTTCTATATCTAGACTAACGATATCTCTCGTTATACAACCGTCTTCTATATCTAGACTAACGGGATCCGTCTGTACAACCGTCTTCTATATCTAGACTAACGAGATCTCTCGTTATACAACCGTCTTCTATATCTAGACTAACGGGATACGTCGTTGGACAAACGTCTTCTATATCTAGACTAACGAGATCCGTCTGTACAACCGTCTTCTATATCTAGACTAACGAGATCCGTCTGTACAACCGTCTTCTATATCTAGACTAACGATATCTCTCGTTATACAACCGTCTTCTATATCTAGACTAACGGGATCCGTCTGTACAACCGTCTTCTATATCTAGACTAACGAGATCTCTCGTTATACAACCGTCTTCTATATCTAGACTAACGGGATACGTCGTTGGACAAACGTCTTCTATATCTAGACTAACGAGATCCGTCTGTACAACCGTCTTCTATATCTAGACTAACGAGATCCGTCTGTACAACCGTCTTCTATATCTAGACTAACGATATCTCTCGTTATACAACCGTCTTCTATATCTAGACTAACGGGATGCGTCTGTACAACCGTCTTCTATATCTAGACTAACGAGATCTCTCGTTATACAACCGTCTTCTATATCTAGACTAACGAGATCCGTCTGTACAACCGTCTTCTATATCTAGACTAACGAGATCCGTCTGTACAACCGTCTTCTATATCTAGACTAACGAGATCCGTCTGTACAACCGTCTTCTATATCTAGACTAACGAGATCCGTCTGTACAACCGCCTTCTATATCTAGACTAACGAGATACGTCGTTGTACAACCATCTTCTATATCTAGACTAACGAGATCCGTCTGTACAACCGTCTTCTATATCTAGACTAACGAGATCCGTCTGTACAACCGTCTTCTATATCTAGACTAACGAGATCTCTCGTTATACAACCGTCTTCTATATCTAGACTAACGGGATACGTCGTTGGACAAACGTCTTCTATATCTAGACTAACGAGATCCGTCTGTACAACCGTCTTCTATATCTAGACTAACGATATCTCTCGTTATACAACCGTCTTCTATATCTAGACTAACGGGATCCGTCTGTACAACCGTCTTCTATATCTAGACTAACGAGATCTCTCGTTATACAACCGTCTTCTATATCTAGACTAACGAGATCCGTCTGTACAACCGTCTTCTATATCTAGACTAACGAGATCCATCTGTACAACCGTCTTCTATATCTAGACTAAGGAGATCCGTCTGTACAACCGTCATCTATATCTAGACTAACGAGACCCGTCTGTACAACCGTCTTCTATATCTAGACTAACGAGATCCGTCTGCACAACCGTCTTCTATATCTAGACTAACGAGATCCGTCTGAACAACCGTCTTCAATATCTAGACTAACGAGATCCGTCTGTACAACCGCCTTCTATATCTAGACTAACGAGATACGTCGTTGTACAACCATCTTCTATATCTAGACTAACGCGATCCGTCTGTACAACCGTCTTCTATATCTAGACTAACGAGATCCATCTGTACAACCGTCTTCTATATCTAGACTAAGGAGATCCGTCTGTACAACCGTCTTCTATATCTAGACTAACGAGATCTCTCGTAATACAACCGTCTTCTATATCTAGACTAACGGGATACGTCGTTGGACAAACGTCTTCTATATCTAGACTAACGAGATCCGTCTGTACAACCGTCTTCTATATCTAGACTAACGATATCTCTCGTTATACAACCGTCTTCTATATCTAGACTAACGGGATCCGTCTGTACAACCGTCTTCTATATCTAGACTAACGAGATCTCTCGTTATACAACCGTCTTCTATATCTAGACTAACGAGATCCGTCTGTACAACCGTCTTCTATATCTAGACTAACGAGATCCATCTGTACAACCGTCTTCTATATCTAGACTAAGGAGATCCGTCTGTACAACCGTCATCTATATCTAGACTAACGAGACCCGTCTGTACAACCGTCTTCTATATCTAGACTAACGAGATCCGTCTGTACAACCGTCTTCTATATCTAGACTAACGAGATCCGTCTGTACAACCGTCTTCTATATCTAGACTAACGAGATCCGTCTGTACAACCGTCTTCTATATCTAGACTAACGAGATCTCTCGTTATACAACCGTCTTCTATATCTAGACTAACGAGATCCGTCTGTACAACCGTCTTCTATATCTAGACTAACGAGATCCGTCTGTACAACCGTTTTCTATATCTAGACTAACGAGGTACGTCGTTGGACAAACGTCTTCAATATCTAGACTAACGAGATCCGTCTGTACAACCGTCTTCTATATCTAGACTAACGGGATCCGTCTGTACAACCGTCTTCTATATCTAGACTAACGAGATCTCTCGTTATACAACCGTCTTCTATATCTAGACTAACGAGATCCGTCTGTACAACCGTCTTCTATATCTAGACTAACGAGATCCGTCTGTACAACCGTTTTCTATATCTAGACTAACGAGGTACGTCGTTGGACAAACGTCTTCAATATCTAGACTAACGAGATCCGTCTGTACAACCGTCTTCTATATCTAGACTAACGGGATCCGTCTGTACAACCGTCTTCTATATCTAGACTAACGAGATCTCTCGTTATACAACCGTCTTCTATATCTAGACTAACGACATCCGTCTGTACAACCGTCTTCTATATCTAGACTAACGAGATCCGTCTGTACAACCGTTTTCTATATCTAGACTAACGAGGTACGTCGTTGGACAAACGTCTTCAATATCTAGACTAACGAGATCCGTCTGTACAACCGTCTTCTATATCTAGACTAACGGGATCCGTCTGTACAACCGTCTTCTATATCTAGACTAACGAGATCCGTCTGTACAACCGTCTTCTATATCTAGACTAATGAGATCCGTCTGTACAACCGTCTTCTATATCTAGACTAACGAGATCCGTCTGTACAACCGTCTTCTATATCTAGACTAACGAGATCCGTCTGTACAACCGTCTTCTATATCTAGACTAACGAGATCTCTCGTTATACAACCGTCTTCTATATCTAGACTAACGGGATACGTCGTTGGACAAACGTCTTCTATATCTAGACTAACGAGATCCGTCTGTACAACCGTCTTCTATATCTAGACTAACGAGATCCGTCTGTACAACCGTCTTCTATATCTAGACTAACGAGATCTCTCGTTATACAACCGTCTTCTATATCTAGACTAACGAGATCCGTCTGTACAACCGTCTTCTATATCTAGACTAACGAGATCCATCTGTACAACCGTCTTCTATATCTAGACTAAGGAGATCCGTCTGTACAACCGTCATCTATATCTAGACTAACGAGACCCGTCTGTACAACCGTCTTCTATATCTAGACTAACGAGATCCGTCTGTACAACCGTCTTCTATATCTAGACTAACGATATCTCTCGTTATACAACCGTCTTCTATATCTAGACTAACGGGATCCGTCTGTACAACCGTCTTCTATATCTAGACTAACGAGATCTCTCGTTATACAACCGTCTTCTATATCTAGACTAACGGGATACGTCGTTGGACAAACGTCTTCTATATCTAGACTAACGAGATCCGTCTGTACAACCGTCTTCTATATCTAGACTAACGAGATCCGTCTGTACAACCGTCTTCTATATCTAGACTAACGAGATCCGTCTGTACAACCGTCTTCTATATCTAGACTAACGAGATCTCTCGTTATACAACCGTCTTCTATATCTAGACTAACGAGATCCGTCTGTACAACCGTCTTCTATATCTAGACTAACGAGATCCGTCTGTACAACCGTCTTCTATATCTAGACTAACGAGATCTCTCGTTATACAACCGTCTTCTATATCTAGACTAACGGGATACGTCGTTGGACAAACGTCTTCTATATCTAGACTAACGAGATCTCTCGTTATACAACCGTCTTCTATATCTAGACTAACGAGATCCGTCTGTACAACCGTCTTCTATATCTAGACTAACGGGATCCGTCTGTACAACCGTCTTCTATATCTAGACTAACGAGATCTCTCGTTATACAACCGTCTTCTATATCTAGACTAACGAGATCCGTCTGTACAACCGTCTTCTATATCTAGACTAACGAGATCCGTCTGTACAACCGTTTTCTATATCTAGACTAACGAGGTACGTCGTTGGACAAACGTCTTCAATATCTAGACTAACGAGATCCGTCTGTACAACCGTCTTCTATATCTAGACTAACGGGATCCGTCTGTACAACCGTCTTCTATATCTAGACTAACGAGATCTCTCGTTATACAACCGTCTTCTATATCTAGACTAACGACATCCGTCTGTACAACCGTCTTCTATATCTAGACTAACGAGATCCGTCTGTACAACCGTTTTCTATATCTAGACTAACGAGGTACGTCGTTGGACAAACGTCTTCAATATCTAGACTAACGAGATCCGTCTGTACAACCGTCTTCTATATCTAGACTAACGGGATCCGTCTGTACAACCGTCTTCTATATCTAGACTAACGAGATCCGTCTGTACAACCGTCTTCTATATCTAGACTAATGAGATCCGTCTGTACAACCGTCTTCTATATCTAGACTAACGAGATCCGTCTGTACAACCGTCTTCTATATCTAGACTAACGAGATCCGTCTGTACAACCGTCTTCTATATCTAGACTAACGAGATCTCTCGTTATACAACCGTCTTCTATATCTAGACTAACGGGATACGTCGTTGGACAAACGTCTTCTATATCTAGACTAACGAGATCCGTCTGTACAACCGTCTTCTATATCTAGACTAACGAGATCCGTCTGTACAACCGTCTTCTATATCTAGACTAACGAGATCTCTCGTTATACAACCGTCTTCTATATCTAGACTAACGAGATCCGTCTGTACAACCGTCTTCTATATCTAGACTAACGAGATCCATCTGTACAACCGTCTTCTATATCTAGACTAAGGAGATCCGTCTGTACAACCGTCATCTATATCTAGACTAACGAGACCCGTCTGTACAACCGTCTTCTATATCTAGACTAACGAGATCCGTCTGTACAACCGTCTTCTATATCTAGACTAACGAGATCCGTCTGTACAACCGTCTTCTATATCTAGACTAACGAGATCCGTCTGTACAACCGTCTTCTATATCTAGACTAACGAGATCTCTCGTTATACAACCGTCTTCTATATCTAGACTAACGAGATCCGTCTGTACAACCGTCTTCTATATCTAGACTAACGAGATCCATCTGTACAACCGTCTTCTATATCTAGACTAAGGAGATCCGTCTGTACAACCGTCATCTATATCTAGACTAACGAGACCCGTCTGTACAACCGTCTTCTATATCTAGACTAACGAGATCCGTCTGTACAACCGTCTTCTATATCTAGACTAACGAGATCCGTCTGTACAACCGTCTTCTATATCTAGACTAACGAGATCTCTCGTTATACAACCGTCTTCTATATCTAGACTAACGAGATCCGTCTGTACAACCGTCTTCTATATCTAGAGTAACGAGATCCGTCTGTACAACCGTCTTCTATATCTAGACTAACGAGATCTCTCGTTATACAACCGTCTTCTATATCTAGACTAACGGGATACGTGGTTGGACAAACGTCTTCTATATCTAGACTAACGAGATCCGTCTGTACAACCGTCTTCTATATCTAGACTAACGAGATCCGTCTGTACAACCGTCTTCTATATCTAGACTAACGATATCTCTCGTTATACAACCGTCTTCTATATCTAGACTAACGGGATCCGTCTGTACAACCGTCTTCTATATCTAGACTAACGAGATCTCTCGTTATACAACCGTCTTCTATATCTAGACTAACGGGATACGTCGTTGGACAAACGTCTTCTATATCTAGACTAACGAGATCCGTCTGTACAACCGTCTTCTATATCTAGACTAACGAGATCCGTCTGTACAACCGTCTTCTATATCTAGACTAACGAGATCCGTCTGTACAACCGTCTTCTATATCTAGACTAACGAGATCTCTCGTTATACAACCGTCTTCTATATCTAGACTAACGAGATCCGTCTGTACAACCGTCTTCTATATCTAGACTAACGAGATCCGTCTGTACAACCGTCTTCTATATCTAGACTAACGAGATCTCTCGTTATACAACCGTCTTCTATATCTAGACTAACGGGATACGTCGTTGGACAAACGTCTTCTATATCTAGACTAACGAGATCTCTCGTTATACAACCGTCTTCTATATCTAGACTAACGAGATCCGTCTGTACAACCGTCTTCTATATCTAGACTAACGGGATCCGTCTGTACAACCGTCTTCTATATCTAGACTAACGAGATCTCTCGTTATACAACCGTCTTCTATATCTAGACTAACGAGATCCGTCTGTACAACCGTCTTCTATATCTAGACTAACGAGATCCGTCTGTACAACCGTCTTCTATATCTAGACTAACGGGATCCGTCTGTACAACCGTCTTCTATATCTAGACTAACGAGATCCGTCTGTACAACCGTCTTCTATATCTAGACTAATGAGATCCGTCTGTACAACCGTCTTCTATATCTAGACTAACGAGATCCGTCTGTACAACCGTCTTCTATATCTAGACTAACGAGATCTCTCGTTATACAACCGTCTTCTATATCTAGACTAACGAGATCCGTCTGTACAACCGTCTTCTATATCTAGACTAACGAGATCCGTCTGTACAACCGTCTTCTATATCTAGACTAACGAGATCCGTCTGTACAACCGTCTTCTATATCTAGACTAACGAGATCTCTCGTTATACAACCGTCTTCTATATCTAGACTAACGGGATACGTCGTTGGACAAACGTCTTCTATATCTAGACTAACGAGATCCGTCTGTACAACCGTCTTCTATATCTAGACTAACGAGATCCGTCTGTACAACCGTCTTCTATATCTAGACTAACGATATCTCTCGTTGTACAACCGTCTTCTATATCTAGACTAACGGGATCCGTCTGTACAACCGTCTTCTATATCTAGACTAACGAGATCTCTCGTTATTCAACCGTCTTCTATATCTAGACTAACGAGATCCGTCTGTACAACCGTCTTCTATATCTAGACTAACGAGATCCATCTGTACAACCGTCTTCTATATCTAGACTAAGGAGATCCGTCTGTACAACCGTCATCTATATCTAGACTAACGAGACCCGTCTGTACAACCGTCTTCTATATCTAGACTAACGAGATCCGTCTGTACAACCGTCTTCTATATCTAGACTAACGAGATCCGTCTGTACAACCGTCTTCTATATCTAGACTAACGAGATCTCTCGTTATACAACCGTCTTCTATATCTAGACTAACGAGATCCGTCTGTACAACCGTCTTCTATATCTAGACTAACGAGATCCGTCTGTACAACCGTTTTCTATATCTAGACTAACGAGGTACGTCGTTGGACAAACGTCTTCAATATCTAGACTAACGAGATCCGTCTGTACAACCGTCTTCTATATCTAGACTAACGGGATCCGTCTGTACAACCGTCTTCTATATCTAGACTAACGAGATCTCTCGTTATACAACCGTCTTCTATATCTAGACTAACGAGATCCGTCTGTACAACCGTCTTCTATATCTAGACTAACGAGATCCGTCTGTACAACCGTTTTCTATATCTAGACTAACGAGGTACGTCGTTGGACAAACGTCTTCAATATCTAGACTAACGAGATCCGTCTGTACAACCGTCTTCTATATCTAGACTAACGGGATCCGTCTGTACAACCGTCTTCTATATCTAGACTAACGAGATCTCTCGTTATACAACCGTCTTCTATATCTAGACTAACGAGATCCGTCTGTACAACCGTCTTCTATATCTAGACTAACGAGAACCGTCTGTACAACCGTTTTCTATATCTAGACTAACGAGGTACGTCGTTGGACAAACGTCTTCAATATCTAGACTAACGAGATCCGTCTGTACAACCGTCTTCTATATCTAGACTAACGGGATCCGTCTGTACAACCGTCTTCTATATCTAGACTAACGAGATCCGTCTGTACAACCGTCTTCTATAACTAGACTAACGAGATCCGTCTGTACAACCGTCTTCTATATCTAGACTAACGAGATCCGTCTGTACAACCGTCTTCTATATCTAGACTAACGAGATCCGTCTGTACAACCGTCTTTTATATCTAGACTAACGAGATCCGTCTGCACAACCGTCTTCTATATCTAGACTAACGAGATCCGTCTGTACAACCGTCTTTTATATCTAGACTAACGAGATCCGTCTGCTCAACCGTCTTCTATATCTAGACTAACGAGATCCGTCTGAACAACCGTCTTCTATATCTAGACTAACGAGATCCGTCTGCACAACCGTCTTCTATATCTAGACTAACGAGATCCGTCTGAACAACCGTCTTCTATATCTAGACTAACGAGATCCGTCTGTACAACCGTCTTCTATATCTAGACTAACGATATCTCTCGTTATACAACCGTCTTCTATATCTAGACTAACGGGATCCGTCTGTACAACCGTCTTCTATATCTAGACTAACGAGATCTCTCGTTATACAACCGTCTTCTATATCTAGACTAACGAGATCCGTCTGTACAACCGCCTTCTATATCTAGACTAACGAGATCCGTCTGCACAACCGTCTTCTATATCTAGACTAACGAGATCCGTCTGTACAACCGTCTTTTATATCTAGACTAACGAGATCCGTCTGCACAACCGTCTTCTATATCTAGACTAACGAGATCCGTCTGAACAACCGTCTTCTATATCTAGACTAACGAGATCCGTCTGTACAACCGCCTTCTATATCTAGACTAACGAGATACGTCGTTGTACAACCATCTTCTATATCTAGACTAACGCGATCCGTCTGTACAACCGTTTTCTATATCGAGACTAACGAGATCCGTCTGTACAACCGTCTTCTATATCTAGACTAACGGGATACGACGTTGGACAAACGTCTTCTATATCTAGACTAACGAGATCCGTCTGTACAACCGTCTTCTATATCTAGACTAACGAGATCCGTCTGTACAACCGTCTTCTATATCTAGACTAACGAGATCCGTCTGTACAACCGTCTTCTATATCTAGACTAACGAGATCCGTCTGTACAACCGTCTTCTATATCTAGACTAACGAGATCCGTCTGTACAACCGTCTTCTATATCTAGACTAACGAGATCCGTCTGTACAACCGTCTTCTATATCTAGACTAACGAGATCCGTCTGTACAACCGTCTTTTATATCTAGACTAACGAGATCCGTCTGCACAACCGTCTTCTATATCTAGACTAACGAGATCCGTCTGTACAACCGTCTTTTATATCTAGACTAACGAGATCCGTCTGCACAACCGTCTTCTATATCTAGACTAACGAGATCCGTCTGTACAACCGTCTTTTATATCTAGACTAACGAGATCCGTCTGCTCAACCGTCTTCTATATCTAGACTAACGAGATCCGTCTGAACAACCGTCTTCTATATCTAGACTAACGAGATCCGTCTGCACAACCGTCTTCTATATCTAGACTAACGAGATCCGTCTGTACAACCGCCTTCTATATCTAGACTAACGAGATACGTCGTTGTACAACCATCTTCTATATCTAGACTAACGCGATCCGTCTGTACAACCGTTTTCTATATCGAGACTAACGAGATCCGTCTGTACAACCGTCTTCTATATCTAGACTAACGGGATACGACGTTGGACAAACGTCTTCTATATCTAGACTAACGAGATCCGTCTGTACAACCGTCTTCTATATCTAGACTAACGAGATCTCTCGTTATACAACCGTCTTCTATATCTAGACTAACGAGATCCGTCTGTACAACCGTCTTCTATATCTAGACTAACGAGATCCGTCTGTACAACCGTCTTCTATATCTAGACTAACGAGATCTCTCGTTATACAACCGTCTTCTATATCTAGACTAACGGGATACGTCGTTGGACAAACGTCTTCTATATCTAGACTAACGAGATCTCTCGTTATACAACCGTCTTCTATATCTAGACTAACGAGATCCGTCTGTACAACCGTCTTCTATATCTAGACTAACGGGATCCGTCTGTACAACCGTCTTCTATATCTAGACTAACGAGATCTCTCGTTATACAACCGTCTTCTATATCTAGACTAACGAGATCCGTCTGTACAACCGTCTTCTATATCTAGACTAACGAGATCCGTCTGTACAACCGTCTTCTATATCTAGACTAACGGGATCCGTCTGTACAACCGTCTTCTATATCTAGACTAACGAGATCCGTCTGTACAACCGTCTTCTATATCTAGACTAATGAGATCCGTCTGTACAACCGTCTTCTATATCTAGACTAACGAGATCCGTCTGTACAACCGTCTTCTATATCTAGACTAACGAGATCTCTCGTTATACAACCGTCTTCTATATCTAGACTAACGAGATCCGTCTGTACAACCGTCTTCTATATCTAGACTAACGAGATCCGTCTGTACAACCGTCTTCTATATCTAGACTAACGAGATCCGTCTGTACAACCGTCTTCTATATCTAGACTAACGAGATCTCTCGTTATACAACCGTCTTCTATATCTAGACTAACGGGATACGTCGTTGGACAAACGTCTTCTATATCTAGACTAACGAGATCCGTCTGTACAACCGTCTTCTATATCTAGACTAACGAGATCCGTCTGTACAACCGTCTTCTATATCTAGACTAACGATATCTCTCGTTGTACAACCGTCTTCTATATCTAGACTAACGGGATCCGTCTGTACAACCGTCTTCTATATCTAGACTAACGAGATCTCTCGTTATTCAACCGTCTTCTATATCTAGACTAACGAGATCCGTCTGTACAACCGTCTTCTATATCTAGACTAACGAGATCCATCTGTACAACCGTCTTCTATATCTAGACTAAGGAGATCCGTCTGTACAACCGTCATCTATATCTAGACTAACGAGACCCGTCTGTACAACCGTCTTCTATATCTAGACTAACGAGATCCGTCTGTACAACCGTCTTCTATATCTAGACTAACGAGATCCGTCTGTACAACCGTCTTCTATATCTAGACTAACGAGATCTCTCGTTATACAACCGTCTTCTATATCTAGACTAACGAGATCCGTCTGTACAACCGTCTTCTATATCTAGACTAACGAGATCCGTCTGTACAACCGTTTTCTATATCTAGACTAACGAGGTACGTCGTTGGACAAACGTCTTCAATATCTAGACTAACGAGATCCGTCTGTACAACCGTCTTCTATATCTAGACTAACGGGATCCGTCTGTACAACCGTCTTCTATATCTAGACTAACGAGATCTCTCGTTATACAACCGTCTTCTATATCTAGACTAACGAGATCCGTCTGTACAACCGTCTTCTATATCTAGACTAACGAGATCCGTCTGTACAACCGTTTTCTATATCTAGACTAACGAGGTACGTCGTTGGACAAACGTCTTCAATATCTAGACTAACGAGATCCGTCTGTACAACCGTCTTCTATATCTAGACTAACGGGATCCGTCTGTACAACCGTCTTCTATATCTAGACTAACGAGATCTCTCGTTATACAACCGTCTTCTATATCTAGACTAACGAGATCCGTCTGTACAACCGTCTTCTATATCTAGACTAACGAGAACCGTCTGTACAACCGTTTTCTATATCTAGACTAACGAGGTACGTCGTTGGACAAACGTCTTCAATATCTAGACTAACGAGATCCGTCTGTACAACCGTCTTCTATATCTAGACTAACGGGATCCGTCTGTACAACCGTCTTCTATATCTAGACTAACGAGATCCGTCTGTACAACCGTCTTCTATAACTAGACTAACGAGATCCGTCTGTACAACCGTCTTCTATATCTAGACTAACGAGATCCGTCTGTACAACCGTCTTCTATATCTAGACTAACGAGATCCGTCTGTACAACCGTCTTTTATATCTAGACTAACGAGATCCGTCTGCACAACCGTCTTCTATATCTAGACTAACGAGATCCGTCTGTACAACCGTCTTTTATATCTAGACTAACGAGATCCGTCTGCTCAACCGTCTTCTATATCTAGACTAACGAGATCCGTCTGAACAACCGTCTTCTATATCTAGACTAACGAGATCCGTCTGCACAACCGTCTTCTATATCTAGACTAACGAGATCCGTCTGAACAACCGTCTTCTATATCTAGACTAACGAGATCCGTCTGTACAACCGTCTTCTATATCTAGACTAACGATATCTCTCGTTATACAACCGTCTTCTATATCTAGACTAACGGGATCCGTCTGTACAACCGTCTTCTATATCTAGACTAACGAGATCTCTCGTTATACAACCGTCTTCTATATCTAGACTAACGAGATCCGTCTGTACAACCGCCTTCTATATCTAGACTAACGAGATCCGTCTGCACAACCGTCTTCTATATCTAGACTAACGAGATCCGTCTGTACAACCGTCTTTTATATCTAGACTAACGAGATCCGTCTGCACAACCGTCTTCTATATCTAGACTAACGAGATCCGTCTGAACAACCGTCTTCTATATCTAGACTAACGAGATCCGTCTGTACAACCGCCTTCTATATCTAGACTAACGAGATACGTCGTTGTACAACCATCTTCTATATCTAGACTAACGCGATCCGTCTGTACAACCGTTTTCTATATCGAGACTAACGAGATCCGTCTGTACAACCGTCTTCTATATCTAGACTAACGGGATACGACGTTGGACAAACGTCTTCTATATCTAGACTAACGAGATCCGTCTGTACAACCGTCTTCTATATCTAGACTAACGAGATCCGTCTGTACAACCGTCTTCTATATCTAGACTAACGAGATCCGTCTGTACAACCGTCTTCTATATCTAGACTAACGAGATCCGTCTGTACAACCGTCTTCTATATCTAGACTAACGAGATCCGTCTGTACAACCGTCTTCTATATCTAGACTAACGAGATCCGTCTGTACAACCGTCTTCTATATCTAGACTAACGAGATCCGTCTGTACAACCGTCTTTTATATCTAGACTAACGAGATCCGTCTGCACAACCGTCTTCTATATCTAGACTAACGAGATCCGTCTGTACAACCGTCTTTTATATCTAGACTAACGAGATCCGTCTGCTCAACCGTCTTCTATATCTAGACTAACGAGATCCGTCTGAACAACCGTCTTCTATATCTAGACTAACGAGATCCGTCTGCACAACCGTCTTCTATATCTAGACTAACGAGATCCGTCTGAACAACCGTCTTCTATATCTAGACTAACGAGATCCGTCTGTACAACCGTCTTCTATATCTAGACTAACGATATCTCTCGTTATACAACCGTCTTCTATATCTAGACTAACGGGATCCGTCTGTACAACCGTCTTCTATATCTAGACTAACGAGATCTCTCGTTATACAACCGTCTTCTATATCTAGACTAACGAGATCCGTCTGTACAACCGCCTTCTATATCTAGACTAACGAGATCCGTCTGCACAACCGTCTTCTATATCTAGACTAACGAGATCCGTCTGTACAACCGTCTTTTATATCTAGACTAACGAGATCCGTCTGCACAACCGTCTTCTATATCTAGACTAACGAGATCCGTCTGAACAACCGTCTTCTATATCTAGACTAACGAGATCCGTCTGTACAACCGCCTTCTATATCTAGACTAACGAGATACGTCGTTGTACAACCATCTTCTATATCTAGACTAACGCGATCCGTCTGTACAACCGTTTTCTATATCGAGACTAACGAGATCCGTCTGTACAACCGTCTTCTATATCTAGACTAACGGGATACGACGTTGGACAAACGTCTTCTATATCTAGACTAACGAGATCCGTCTGTACAACCGTCTTCTATATCTAGACTAACGAGATCCGTCTGTACAACCGTCTTCTATATCTAGACTAACGAGATCCGTCTGTACAACCGTCTTCTATATCTAGACTAACGAGATCCGTCTGTACAACCGTCTTCTATATCTAGACTAACGAGATCCGTCTGTACAACCGTCTTCTATATCTACACTAACGAGATCCGTCTGTACAACCGTCTTCTATATCTAGACTAACGAGATCCGTCTGTACAACCGTCTTCTATATCTAGACTAACAAGATCTCTCGTTATACAACCGTCTTCTATATCTAGACTAACGAGATCCGTCTGTACAACCGTCTTCTATATCTAGACTAACGGGATCCGTCTGTACAACCGTCTTCTATATCTAGACTAACGAGATCTCTCGTTATACAACCGTCTTCTATATCTAGACTAACGAGATCCGTCTGTACAACCGTCTTCTATATCTAGACTAACGAGATCCGTCTGTACAACCGTTTTCTATATCTAGACTAACGAGGTACGTCGCTGGCCAAACGTCTTCAATATCTAGACTAACGAGATCCGTCTGTACAACCGTCTTCTATATCTAGACTAACGGGATCCGTCTGTACAACCGTCTTCTATATCTAGACTAACGAGATCCGTCTGTACAACCGTCTTCTATATCTAGACTAATGAGATCCGTCTGTACAACCGTCTTCTATATCTAGACTAACGAGATCCGTCTGTACAACCGTCTTCTATATCTAGACTAACGAGATCTCTCGTTATACAACCGTCTTCTATATCTAGACTAACGAGATCCGTCTGTACAACCGTCTTCTATATCTAGACTAACGAGATCCGTCTGTACAACCGTGTTCTATATCTAGACTAACGAGATCCGTCTGTACAACCGTCTTCTATATCTAGACTAACGAGATCTCTCGTTATACAACCGTCTTCTATATCTAGACTAACGGGATACGTCGTTGGACAAACGTCTTCTATATCTAGACTAACGAGATCCGTCTGTACAACCGTCTTCTATATCTAGACTAACGAGATCCGTCTGTACAACCGTCTTCTATATCTAGACTAACGATATCTCTCGTTATACAACCGTCTTCTATATCTAGACTAACGGGATCCGTCTGTACAACCGTCTTCTATATCTAGACTAACGAGATCTCTCGTTATACAACCGTCTTCTATATCTAGACTAACGAGATCCGTCTGTACAACCGCCTTCTATATCTAGACTAACGAGATCCGTCTGCACAACCGTCTTCTATATCTAGACTAACGAGATCCGTCTGTACAACCGTCTTTTATATCTAGACTAACGAGATCCGTCTGCACAACCGTCTTCTATATCTAGACTAACGAGATCCGTCTGAACAACCGTCTTCTATATCTAGACTAACGAGATCCGTCTGTACAACCGCCTTCTATATCTAGACTAACGAGATACGTCGTTGTACAACCATCTTCTATATCTAGACTAACGCGATCCGTCTGTACAACCGTTTTCTATATCGAGACTAACGAGATCCGTCTGTACAACCGTCTTCTATATCTAGACTAACGGGATACGACGTTGGACAAACGTCTTCTATATCTAGACTAACGAGATCCGTCTGTACAACCGTCTTCTATATCTAGACTAACGAGATCCGTCTGTACAACCGTCTTCTATATCTAGACTAACGAGATCCGTCTGTACAACCGTCTTCTATATCTAGACTAACGAGATCCGTCTGTACAACCGTCTTCTATATCTAGACTAACGAGATCCGTCTGTACAACCGTCTTCTATATCTACACTAACGAGATCCGTCTGTACAACCGTCTTCTATATCTAGACTAACGAGATCCGTCTGTACAACCGTCTTCTATATCTAGACTAACAAGATCTCTCGTTATACAACCGTCTTCTATATCTAGACTAACGAGATCCGTCTGTACAACCGTCTTCTATATCTAGACTAACGGGATCCGTCTGTACAACCGTCTTCTATATCTAGACTAACGAGATCTCTCGTTATACAACCGTCTTCTATATCTAGACTAACGAGATCCGTCTGTACAACCGTCTTCTATATCTAGACTAACGATATCTCTCGTTATACAACCGTCTTCTATATCTAGACTAACGGGATCCGTCTGTACAACCGTCTTCTATATCTAGACTAACGAGATCTCTCGTTATACAACCGTCTTCTATATCTAGACTAACGAGATCCGTCTGTACAACCGTCTTCTATATCTAGACAAACGAGATCCATCTGTACAACCGTCTTCTATATCTAGACTAAGGAGATCCGTCTGTACAACCGTCATCTATATCTAGACTAACGAGACCCGTCTGTACAACCGTCTTCTATATCTAGACTAACGAGATCCGTCTGTACAACCGTCTTCTATATCTAGACTAACGAGATCCGTCTGTACAACCGTCTTCTATATCTAGACTAACGAGATCTCTCGTTATACAACCGTCTTCTATATCTAGACTAACGAGATCCGTCTGTACAACCGTCTTCTATATCTAGACTAACGAGATCCGTCTGTACAACCGTTTTCTATATCTAGACTAACGAGGTACGTCGTTGGACAAACGTCTTCAATATCTAGACTAACGAGATCCGTCTGTACAACCGTCTTCTATATCTAGACTAACGGGATCCGTCTGTACAACCGTCTTCTATATCTAGACTAACGAGATCTCTCGTTATACAACCGTCTTCTATATCTAGACTAACGAGATCCGTCTGTACAACCGTCTTCTATATCTAGACTAACGAGATCCGTCTGTACAACCGTTTTCTATATCTAGACTAACGAGGTACGTCGTTGGACAAACGTCTTCAATATCTAGACTAACGAGATCCGTCTGTACAACCGTCTTCTATATCTAGACTAACGGGATCCGTCTGTACAACCGTCTTCTATATCTAGACTAACGAGATCTCTCGTTATACAACCGTCTTCTATATCTAGACTAACGAGATCCGTCTGTACAACCGTCTTCTATATCTAGACTAACGAGATCCGTCTGTACAACCGTTTTCTATATCTAGACTAACGATGTACGTCGTTGGACAAACGTCTTCAATATCTAGACTAACGAGATCCGTCTGTACAACCGTCTTCTATATCTAGACTAACGGGATCCGTCTGTACAACCGTCTTCTATATCTAGACTAACGAGATCCGTCTGTACAACCGTCTTCTATATCTAGACTAATGAGATCCGTCTGTACAACCGTCTTCTATATCTAGACTAACGAGATCCGTCTGTACAACCGTCTTCTATATCTAGACTAACGAGATCCGTCTGTACAACCGTTTTCTATATCTAGACTAACGAGGTACGTCGTTGGACAAACGTCTTCAATATCTAGACTAACGAGATCCGTCTGTACAACCGTCTTCTATATCTAGACTAATGGGATCCGTCTGTACAACCGTCTTCTATATCTAGACTAACGAGATCCGTCTGTACAACCGTCTTCTATATCTAGACTAATGAGATCCGTCTGTACAACCGTCTTCTATATCTAGACTAACGAGATCCGTCTGTACAACCGTCTTCTATATCTAGACTAACGAGATCTCTCGTTATACAACCGTCTTCTATATCTAGACTAACGAGATCCGTCTGTACAACCGTCTTCTATATCTAGACTAACGAGATCCGTCTGTACAACCGTGTTCTATATCTAGACTAACGAGATCCGTCTGTACAACCGTCTTCTATATCTAGACTAACGAGATCTCTCGTTATACAACCGTCTTCTATATCTAGACTAACGGGATACGTCGTTGGACAAACGTCTTCTATATCTAGACTAACGAGATCCGTCTGTACAACCGTCTTCTATATCTAGACTAACGAGATCCGTCTGTACAACCGTCTTCTATATCTAGACTAACGATATCTCTCGTTATACAACCGTCTTCTATATCTAGACTAACGGGATCCGTCTGTACAACCGTCTTCTATATCTAGACTAACGAGATCTCTCGTTATACAACCGTCTTCTATATCTAGACTAACGAGATCCGTCTGTACAACCGCCTTCTATATCTAGACTAACGAGATCCGTCTGCACAACCGTCTTCTATATCTAGACTAACGAGATCCGTCTGTACAACCGTCTTTTATATCTAGACTAACGAGATCCGTCTGCACAACCGTCTTCTATATCTAGACTAACGAGATCCGTCTGAACAACCGTCTTCTATATCTAGACTAACGAGATCCGTCTGTACAACCGCCTTCTATATCTAGACTAACGAGATACGTCGTTGTACAACCATCTTCTATATCTAGACTAACGCGATCCGTCTGTACAACCGTTTTCTATATCGAGACTAACGAGATCCGTCTGTACAACCGTCTTCTATATCTAGACTAACGGGATACGACGTTGGACAAACGTCTTCTATATCTAGACTAACGAGATCCGTCTGTACAACCGTCTTCTATATCTAGACTAACGAGATCCGTCTGTACAACCGTCTTCTATATCTAGACTAACGAGATCCGTCTGTACAACCGTCTTCTATATCTAGACTAACGAGATCCGTCTGTACAACCGTCTTCTATATCTAGACTAACGAGATCCGTCTGTACAACCGTCTTCTATATCTACACTAACGAGATCCGTCTGTACAACCGTCTTCTATATCTAGACTAACGAGATCCGTCTGTACAACCGTCTTCTATATCTAGACTAACAAGATCTCTCGTTATACAACCGTCTTCTATATCTAGACTAACGAGATCCGTCTGTACAACCGTCTTCTATATCTAGACTAACGGGATCCGTCTGTACAACCGTCTTCTATATCTAGACTAACGAGATCTCTCGTTATACAACCGTCTTCTATATCTAGACTAACGAGATCCGTCTGTACAACCGTCTTCTATATCTAGACTAACGATATCTCTCGTTATACAACCGTCTTCTATATCTAGACTAACGGGATCCGTCTGTACAACCGTCTTCTATATCTAGACTAACGAGATCTCTCGTTATACAACCGTCTTCTATATCTAGACTAACGAGATCCGTCTGTACAACCGTCTTCTATATCTAGACAAACGAGATCCATCTGTACAACCGTCTTCTATATCTAGACTAAGGAGATCCGTCTGTACAACCGTCATCTATATCTAGACTAACGAGACCCGTCTGTACAACCGTCTTCTATATCTAGACTAACGAGATCCGTCTGTACAACCGTCTTCTATATCTAGACTAACGAGATCCGTCTGTACAACCGTCTTCTATATCTAGACTAACGAGATCTCTCGTTATACAACCGTCTTCTATATCTAGACTAACGAGATCCGTCTGTACAACCGTCTTCTATATCTAGACTAACGAGATCCGTCTGTACAACCGTTTTCTATATCTAGACTAACGAGGTACGTCGTTGGACAAACGTCTTCAATATCTAGACTAACGAGATCCGTCTGTACAACCGTCTTCTATATCTAGACTAACGGGATCCGTCTGTACAACCGTCTTCTATATCTAGACTAACGAGATCTCTCGTTATACAACCGTCTTCTATATCTAGACTAACGAGATCCGTCTGTACAACCGTCTTCTATATCTAGACTAACGAGATCCGTCTGTACAACCGTTTTCTATATCTAGACTAACGAGGTACGTCGTTGGACAAACGTCTTCAATATCTAGACTAACGAGATCCGTCTGTACAACCGTCTTCTATATCTAGACTAACGGGATCCGTCTGTACAACCGTCTTCTATATCTAGACTAACGAGATCTCTCGTTATACAACCGTCTTCTATATCTAGACTAACGAGATCCGTCTGTACAACCGTCTTCTATATCTAGACTAACGAGATCCGTCTGTACAACCGTTTTCTATATCTAGACTAACGATGTACGTCGTTGGACAAACGTCTTCAATATCTAGACTAACGAGATCCGTCTGTACAACCGTCTTCTATATCTAGACTAACGGGATCCGTCTGTACAACCGTCTTCTATATCTAGACTAACGAGATCCGTCTGTACAACCGTCTTCTATATCTAGACTAATGAGATCCGTCTGTACAACCGTCTTCTATATCTAGACTAACGAGATCCGTCTGTACAACCGTCTTCTATATCTAGACTAACGAGATCCGTCTGTACAACCGTTTTCTATATCTAGACTAACGAGGTACGTCGTTGGACAAACGTCTTCAATATCTAGACTAACGAGATCCGTCTGTACAACCGTCTTCTATATCTAGACTAACGAGATCCGTCTGTACAACCGTCTTCTATATCTAGACTAACGAGATCCGTCTGTACAACCGTCTTCTATAACTAGACTAACGAGATCCGTCTGTACAACCGTCTTCTACATCTAGACTAACGAGATCTCTCGTTATACAACCGTCTTCTATATCTAGACTAACGAGATCCGTCTGTACAACCGTCTTCTATATCTAGACTAACGAGATCCGTCTGCACAACCGTCTTCTATATCTAGACTAACGAGATCCGTCTGTACAACCGTCTTTTATATCTAGACTAACGAGATCCGTCTGCACAACCGTCTTCTATATCTAGACTAACGAGATCCGTCTGAACAACCGTCTTCTATATCTAGACTAACGAGATCCGTCTGCACAACCGTCTTCTATATCTAGACTAACGAGATCCGTCTGAACAACCGTCTTCTATATCTAGACTAACGAGATCCGTCTGTACAACCGTCTTCTATATCTAGACTAACGATATCTCTCGTTATACAACCGTCTTCTATATCTAGACTAACGGGATCCGTCTGTACAACCGTCTTCTATATCTAGACTAACGAGATCTCTCGTTAACAACCGTCTTCTATATCTAGACTAACGAGATCCGTCTGTACAACCGCCTTCTATATCTAGACTAACGAGATCCGTCTGCACAACCGTCTTCTATATCTAGACTAACGAGATCCGTCTGTACAACCGTCTTCTATATCTAGACTAATGAGATCCGCCTGTACAACCGTCTTCTATATCTAGACTAACGAGATCCGTCTGTACAACCGTCTTCTATATCTAGACTAACGAGATCCGTCTGTACAACCGTCTTCTATATCTAGACTAACGAGATCCGTCTGTACAACCGTCTTCTATATCTAGACTAACGAGATCCGTCTGTACAACCGTCTTCTATAACTAGACTAACGAGATCCGTCTGTACAACCGTCTTCTATATCTAGACTAACGGGATACGACGTTGGACAAACGTCTTCTATATCTAGACTAACGAGATCCGTCTGTACAACCGTCTTCTATATCTAGACTAACGAGATCCGTCTGTACAACCGTTTTCTATATCTAGACTAACGAGATCCGTCTGTACAACCGTCTTCTATATCTAGACTAACGAGATCCATCTGTACAACCGTCTTCTATATCTAGACTAACGAGATCCGTCTGTACAACCGTCTTCTATATCTAGACTAACGAGATCCGTCTGTACAACCGTCTTCTATATCTAGACTAACGAGATCCGTCTGTACAACCGTCTTCTATATCTACACTAACGAGATCCGTCTGTACAACCGTCTTCTATATCTAGACTAACGAGATCTCTCGTTATACAACCGTCTTCTATATCTAGACTAACGGGATACGTCGTTGGACAAACGTCTTCTATATCTAGACTAACGAGATCCGTCTGTACAACCGTCTTCTATATCTAGACTAACGAGATCCGTCTGTACAACCGTCTTCTATATCTAGACTAACGATATCTCTCGTTATACAACCGTCTTCTATATCTAGACTAACGGGATCCGTCTGTACAACCGTCTTCTATATCTAGACTAACGAGATCTCTCGTTATACAACCGTCTTCTATATCTAGACTAACGAGATCCGTCTGTACAACCGTCTTCTATATCTAGACTAACGAGATCCATCTGTACAACCGTCTTCTATATCTAGACTAAGGAGATCCGTCTGTACAACCGTCATCTATATCTAGACTAACGAGACCCGTCTGTACAACCGTCTTCTATATCTAGACTAACGAGATCCGTCTGCACAACCGTCTTCTATATCTAGACTAACGAGATCCGTCTGAACAACCGTCTTCTATATCTAGACTAACGAGATCCGTCTGTACAACCGCCTTCTATATCTAGACTAACGAGATACGTCGTTGTACAACCATCTTCTATATCTAGACTAACGCGATCCGTCTGTACAACCGTTTTCTATATCTAGACTAACGAGATCTCTCGTTATACAACCGTTTTCTATATCTAGACTAACGAGATCCGTCTGTACAACCGTCTTCTATATCTAGACTAACGAGATAAGTCTGTACAACCGTTTTCTATATCTAGACTAACGAGATCCGTCTGAACAACCGTCTTCTATATCTAGACTAACGAGATCCGACTGTACAACCGTCTTCTATATCTAGACTAACGAGATCCGTCTGTACAACCGTCTTCTATATCTAGACTAACGAGATCCGTCTGTACAACCGTCTTCTATATCTAGACTAACGAGATCTCTCGTTATACAACCGTCTTCTATATCTAGACTAACGGGATACGTCGTTGGACAAACGTCTTCTATATCTAGACTAACGAGATCCGTCTGTACAACCGTCTTCTATATCTAGACTAACGAGATCCGTCTGTACAACCGTCTTCTATATCTAGACTAACGAGATCCGTCTGTACAACCGTCTTCTATATCTAGACTAACGATATCTCTCGTTATACAACCGTCTTCTATATCTAGACTAACGAGATCCGTCTGTACAACCGTCTTCTATATCTAGACTAACGAGATCTCTCGTTATACAACCATCTTCTATATCTAGACTAACGAGATCCGTCTGTACAACCGTCTTCTATATCTAGACTAACGAGATCCGTCTGTACAACCGTTTTCTATATCTAGACTAACGAGGTACGTCGTTGGACAAACGTCTTCAATATCTAGACTAACGGGATCCGTCTGTACAACCGTCTTCTATATCTAGACTAACGAGATCTCTCGTTATACAACCGTCTTCTATATCTAGACTAACGAGATCCGTCTGTACAACCGTCTTCTATATCTAGACTAACGAGATCCGTCTGTACAACCGTTTTCTATATCTAGACTAACGAGGTACGTCGTTGGACAAACGTCTTCAATATCTAGACAAACGAGATCCGTCTGTACAACCGTCTTCTATATCTAGACTAACGGGATCCGTCTGTACAACCGTCTTCTATATCTAGACTAACGAGATCTCTCGTTATACAACCGTCTTCTATATCTAGACTAACGAGATCCGTCTGTACAACCGCCTTCTATATCTAGACTAACGAGATCCGTCTGCACAACCGTCTTCTATATCTAGACTAACGAGATCCGTCTGTACAACCGTCTTCTATATCTAGACTAATGAGATCCGCCTGTACAACCGTCTTCTATATCTAGACTAACGAGATCCGTCTGTACAACCGTCTTCTATATCTAGACTAACGAGATCCGTCTGTACAACCGTCTTCTATATCTAGACTAACGAGATCCGTCTGTACAACCGTCTTCTATATCTAGACTAACGAGATCCGTCTGTACAACCGTCTTCTATAACTAGACTAACGAGATCCGTCTGTACAACCGTCTTCTATATCTAGACTAACGGGATACGACGTTGGACAAACGTCTTCTATATCTAGACTAACGAGATCCGTCTGTACAACCGTCTTCTATATCTAGACTAACGAGATCCGTCTGTACAACCGTTTTCTATATCTAGACTAACGAGATCCGTCTGTACAACCGTCTTCTATATCTAGACTAACGAGATCCATCTGTACAACCGTCTTCTATATCTAGACTAACGAGATCCGTCTGTACAACCGTCTTCTATATCTAGACTAACGAGATCCGTCTGTACAACCGTCTTCTATATCTAGACTAACGAGATCCGTCTGTACAACCGTCTTCTATATCTACACTAACGAGATCCGTCTGTACAACCGTCTTCTATATCTAGACTAACGAGATCTCTCGTTATACAACCGTCTTCTATATCTAGACTAACGGGATACGTCGTTGGACAAACGTCTTCTATATCTAGACTAACGGGATACGACGTTGGACAACCGTCTTCTATATCTAGACTAACGAGATCCGTCTGTACAACCGTCTTCTATATCTAGACTAACGATATCTCTCGTTATACAACCGTCTTCTATATCTAGACTAACGGGATCCGTCTGTACAACCGTCTTCTATATCTAGACTAACGAGATCTCTCGTTATACAACCGTCTTCTATATCTAGACTAACGAGATCCGTCTGTACAACCGTCTTCTATATCTAGACTAACGAGATCCATCTGTACAACCGTCTTCTATATCTAGACTAAGGAGATCCGTCTGTACAACCGTCATCTATATCTAGACTAACGAGACCCGTCTGTACAACCGTCTTCTATATCTAGACTAACGAGATCCGTCTGCACAACCGTCTTCTATATCTAGACTAACGAGATCCGTCTGAACAACCGTCTTCTATATCTAGACTAACGAGATCCGTCTGTACAACCGCCTTCTATATCTAGACTAACGAGATACGTCGTTGTACAACCATCTTCTATATCTAGACTAACGCGATCCGTCTGTACAACCGTTTTCTATATCTAGACTAACGAGATCTCTCGTTATACAACCGTTTTCTATATCTAGACTAACGAGATCTCTCGTTATACAACCGTTTTCTATATCTAGACTAACGAGATCCGTCTGTACAACCGTCTTCTATATCTAGACTAACGAGATAAGTCTGTACAACCGTTTTCTATATCTAGACTAACGAGATCCGTCTGAACAACCGTCTTCTATATCTAGACTAACGAGATCCGTCTGTACAACCGTCTTCTATATCTAGACTAACGAGATCCGTCTGTACAACCGTCTTCTATATCTAGACTAACGAGATCCGTCTGTACAACCGTCTTCTATATCTAGACTAACGAGATCCGTCTGTACAACCGTCTTCTATATCTAGACTAACGAGATCTCTCGTTATACAACCGTCTTCTATATCTAGACTAACGGGATACGTCGTTGGACAAACGTCTTCTATATCTAGACTAACGAGATCCGTCTGTACAACCGTCTTCTATATCTAGACTAACGAGATCCGTCTGTACAACCGTCTTCTATATCTAGACTAACGATATCTCTCGTTATACAACCGTCTTCTATATCTAGACTAACGAGATCCGTCTGTACAACCGTCTTCTATATCTAGACTAACGAGATCTCTCGTTATACAACCATCTTCTATATCTAGACTAACGAGATCCGTCTGTACAACCGTCTTCTATATCTAGACTAACGAGATCCGTCTGTACAACCGTTTTCTATATCTAGACTAACGAGGTACGTCGTTGGACAAACGTCTTCAATATCTGGACTAACGAGATCCGTCTGTACAACCGTCTTCTATATCTAGACTAACGGGATCCGTCTGTACAACCGTCTTCTATATCTAGACTAACGAGATCTCTCGTTATACAACCGTCTTCTATATCTAGACTAACGAGATCCGTCTGTACAACCGTCTTCTATATCTAGACTAACGAGATCCGTCTGTACAACCGTTTTCTATATCTAGACTAACGAGGTACGTCGTTGGACAAACGTCTTCAATATCTAGACAAACGAGATCCGTCTGTACAACCGTCTTCTATATCTAGACTAACGGGATCCGTCTGTACAACCGTCTTCTATATCTAGACTAACGAGATCCGTCTGTACAACCGTTTTCTATATCTAGACTAACGAGGTACGTCGTTGGACAAACGTCTTCAATATCTAGACTAACGAGATCCGTCTGTACAACCGTCTTCTATATCTAGACTAACGGGATCCGTCTGTACAACCGTCTTCTATATCTAGACTAACGAGATCCGTCTGTACAACCGTCTTCTATATCTAGACTAACGAGATCTCTCGTTATACAACCGTCTTCTATATCTAGACTAACGAGATCCGTCTGTACAACCGTCTTCTATATCTAGACTAACGAAATCCATCTGTACAACCGTCTTCTATATCTAGACTAAGGAGATCCGTCTGTACAACCGTCATCTATATCTAGACTAACGAGACCCGTCTGTACAACCGTCTTCTATATCTACACTAACGAGATCCGTCTGTACAACCGTCTTCTATATCTAGACTAACGAGATCCGTCTGTACAACCGTCTTCTATATCTAGACTAACGAGATCCGTCTGTACAACCGTCTTCTATATCTAGACTAACGATATCTCTCGTTATACAACCGTCTTCTATATCTAGACTAACGGGATCCGTCTGTACAACCGTCTTCTATATCTAGACTAACGAGATCTCTCGTTATACAACCGTCTTCTATATCTAGACTAACGAGATCCGTCTGTACAACCGTCTTCTATATCTAGACTAACGAGATCCGTCTGTACAACCGTCTTCTATATCTAGACTAACGAGATCCGTCTGTACAACCGTCTTCTATATCTAGACTAACGATATCTCTCGTTATACAACCGTCTTCTATATCTAGACTAACGGGATCCGTCTGTACAACCGTCTTCTATATCTAGACTAACGAGATCTCTCGTTATACAACCGTCTTCTATATCTAGACTAACGAGATCCGTCTGTACAACCGTCTTCTATATCTAGACTAACGAGATCCATCTGTACAACCGTCTTCTATATCTAGACTAAGGAGATCCGTCTGTACAACCGTCATCTATATCTAGACTAACGAGACCCGTCTGTACAACCGTCTTCTATATCTAGACTAACGAGATCCGTCTGTACAACCGTCTTCTATATCTAGACTAACGAGATCCGTCTGTACAACCGTCTTCTATATCTAGACTAACGAGATCTCTCGTTATACAACCGTCTTCTATATCTAGACTAACGAGATCCGTCTGTACAACCGTCTTCTATATCTAGACTAACGAGATCCGTCTGTACAACCGTTTTCTATATCTAGACTAACGAGGTACGTCGTTGGACAAACGTCTTCAATATCTAGACTAACGAGATCCGTCTGTACAACCGTCTTCTATATCTAGACTAACGGGATCCGTCTGTACAACCGTCTTCTATATCTAGACTAACGAGATCTCTCGTTATACAACCGTCTTCTATATCTAGACTAACGAGATCCGTCTGTACAACCGCCTTCTATATCTAGACTAACGAGATCCGTCTGCACAACCGTCTTCTATATCTAGACTAACGAGATCCGTCTGTACAACCGTCTTCTATATCTAGACTAATGAGATCCGCCTGTACAACCGTCTTCTATATCTAGACTAACGAGATCCGTCTGTACAACCGTCTTCTATATCTAGACTAACGAGATCCGTCTGTACAACCGTCTTCTATATCTAGACTAACGAGATCCGTCTGTACAACCGTCTTCTATATCTAGACTAACGAGATCCGTCTGTACAACCGTCTTCTATAACTAGACTAACGAGATCCGTCTGTACAACCGTCTTCTATATCTAGACTAACGGGATACGACGTTGGACAAACGTCTTCTATATCTAGACTAACGAGATCCGTCTGTACAACCGTCTTCTATATCTAGACTAACGAGATCCGTCTGTACAACCGTTTTCTATATCTAGACTAACGAGATCCGTCTGTACAACCGTCTTCTATATCTAGACTAACGAGATCCATCTGTACAACCGTCTTCTATATCTAGACTAACGAGATCCGTCTGTACAACCGTCTTCTATATCTAGACTAACGAGATCCGTCTGTACAACCGTCTTCTATATCTAGACTAACGAGATCCGTCTGTACAACCGTCTTCTATATCTACACTAACGAGATCCGTCTGTACAACCGTCTTCTATATCTAGACTAACGAGATCTCTCGTTATACAACCGTCTTCTATATCTAGACTAACGGGATACGTCGTTGGACAAACGTCTTCTATATCTAGACTAACGAGATCCGTCTGTACAACCGTCTTCTATATCTAGACTAACGAGATCCGTCTGTACAACCGTCTTCTATATCTAGACTAACGATATCTCTCGTTATACAACCGTCTTCTATATCTAGACTAACGGGATCCGTCTGTACAATCGTCTTCTATATCTAGACTAACGAGATCTCTCGTTATACAACCGTCTTCTATATCTAGACTAACGAGATCCGTCTGTACAACCGTCTTCTATATCTAGACTAACGAGATCCATCTGTACAACCGTCTTCTATATCTAGACTAAGGAGATCCGTCTGTACAACCGTCATCTATATCTAGACTAACGAGACCCGTCTGTACAACCGTCTTCTATATCTAGACTAACGAGATCCGTCTGCACAACCGTCTTCTATATCTAGACTAACGAGATCCGTCTGAACAACCGTCTTCTATATCTAGACTAACGAGATCCGTCTGTACAACCGCCTTCTATATCTAGACTAACGAGATACGTCGTTGTACAACCATCTTCTATATCTAGACTAACGCGATCCGTCTGTACAACCGTTTTCTATATCTAGACTAACGAGATCTCTCGTTATACAACCGTTTTCTATATCTAGACTAACGAGATCCGTCTGTACAACCGTCTTCTATATCTAGACTAACGAGATCCGTCTGAACAACCGTCTTCTATATCTAGACTAACGAGATCCGTCTGTACAACCGCCTTCTATATCTAGACTAACGAGATACGTCGTTGTACAACCATCTTCTATATCTAGACTAACGAGATCCGTCTGTACAACCGTCTTCTATATCTAGACTAACGAGATCCGTCTGTACAACCGTCTTCTATATCTAGACTAACGAGATCCGTCTGTACAACCGTCTTCTATATCTAGACTAACGAGATCTCTCGTTATACAACCGTCTTCTATATCTAGACTAACGGGATACGTCGTTGGACAAACGTCTTCTATATCTAGACTAACGAGATCCGTCTGTACAACCGTCTTCTATATCTAGACTAACGAGATCCGTCTGTACAACCGTCTTCTATATCTAGACTAACGATATCTCTCGTTATACAACCGTCTTCTATATCTAGACTAACGAGATCCGTCTGTACAACCGTCTTCTATATCTAGACTAACGAGATCTCTCGTTATACAACCATCTTCTATATCTAGACTAACGAGATCCGTCTGTACAACCGTCTTCTATATCTAGACTAACGAGATCCGTCTGTACAACCGTTTTCTATATCTAGACTAACGAGGTACGTCGTTGGACAAACGTCTTCAATATCTGGACTAACGAGATCCGTCTGTACAACCGTCTTCTATATCTAGACTAACGGGATCCGTCTGTACAACCGTCTTCTATATCTAGACTAACGAGATCTCTCGTTATACAACCGTCTTCTATATCTAGACTAACGAGATCCGTCTGTACAACCGTCTTCTATATCTAGACTAACGAGATCCGTCTGTACAACCGTTTTCTATATCTAGACTAACGAGGTACGTCGTTGGACAAACGTCTTCAATATCTAGACAAACGAGATCCGTCTGTACAACCGTCTTCTATATCTAGACTAACGGGATCCGTCTGTACAACCGTCTTCTATATCTAGACTAACGAGATCCGTCTGTACAACCGTTTTCTATATCTAGACTAACGAGGTACGTCGTTGGACAAACGTCTTCAATATCTAGACTAACGAGATCCGTCTGTACAACCGTCTTCTATATCTAGACTAACGGGATCCGTCTGTACAACCGTCTTCTATATCTAGACTAACGAGATCCGTCTGTACAACCGTCTTCTATATCTAGACTAACGAGATCTCTCGTTATACAACCGTCTTCTATATCTAGACTAACGAGATCCGTCTGTACAACCGTCTTCTATATCTAGACTAACGAAATCCATCTGTACAACCGTCTTCTATATCTAGACTAAGGAGATCCGTCTGTACAACCGTCATCTATATCTAGACTAACGAGACCCGTCTGTACAACCGTCTTCTATATCTACACTAACGAGATCCGTCTGTACAACCGTCTTCTATATCTAGACTAACGAGATCCGTCTGTACAACCGTCTTCTATATCTAGACTAACGAGATCCGTCTGTACAACCGTCTTCTATATCTAGACTAACGATATCTCTCGTTATACAACCGTCTTCTATATCTAGACTAACGGGATCCGTCTGTACAACCGTCTTCTATATCTAGACTAACGAGATCTCTCGTTATACAACCGTCTTCTATATCTAGACTAACGAGATCCGTCTGTACAACCGTCTTCTATATCTAGACTAACGAGATCCGTCTGTACAACCGTCTTCTATATCTAGACTAACGAGATCCGTCTGTACAACCGTCTTCTATATCTAGACTAACGATATCTCTCGTTATACAACCGTCTTCTATATCTAGACTAACGGGATCCGTCTGTACAACCGTCTTCTATATCTAGACTAACGAGATCTCTCGTTATACAACCGTCTTCTATATCTAGACTAACGAGATCCGTCTGTACAACCGTCTTCTATATCTAGACTAACGAGATCCATCTGTACAACCGTCTTCTATATCTAGACTAAGGAGATCCGTCTGTACAACCGTCATCTATATCTAGACTAACGAGACCCGTCTGTACAACCGTCTTCTATATCTAGACTAACGAGATCCGTCTGTACAACCGTCTTCTATATCTAGACTAACGAGATCCGTCTGTACAACCGTCTTCTATATCTAGACTAACGAGATCTCTCGTTATACAACCGTCTTCTATATCTAGACTAACGAGATCCGTCTGTACAACCGTCTTCTATATCTAGACTAACGAGATCCGTCTGTACAACCGTTTTCTATATCTAGACTAACGAGGTACGTCGTTGGACAAACGTCTTCAATATCTAGACTAACGAGATCCGTCTGTACAACCGTCTTCTATATCTAGACTAACGGGATCCGTCTGTACAACCGTCTTCTATATCTAGACTAACGAGATCTCTCGTTATACAACCGTCTTCTATATCTAGACTAACGAGATCCGTCTGTACAACCGTCATCTATATCTAGACTAACAAGACCCGTCTGTACAACCGTCTTCTATATCTAGACTAACGAGATCCGTCTGCACAACCGTCTTCTATATCTAGACTAACGAGATCCGTCTGAACAACCGTCTTCTATATCTAGACTAACGAGATCCGTCTGTACAACCGTCTTCTATATCTAGACTAACGGGATACGACGTTGGACAAACGTCTTCTATATCTAGACTAACGAGATCCGTCTGTACAACCGTCTTCTATATCTAGACTAACGAGAACCGTCTGTACAACCGTTTTCTATATCTAGACTAACGAGGTACGTCGTTGGACAAACGTCTTCAATATCTAGACTAACGAGATCCGTCTGTACAACCGTCTTCTATATCTAGACTAACGGGATCCGTCTGTACAACCGTCTTCTATATCTAGACTAACGAGATCCGTCTGTACAACCGTCTTCTATATCTAGACTAATGAGATCCGTCTGTACAACCGTCTTCTATATCTAGACTAACGAGATCCGTCTGTACAACCGTCTTCTATATCTAGACTAACGATATCTCTCGTTATACAACCGTCTTCTATATCTAGACTAACGGGATCCGTCTGTACAACCGTCTTCTATATCTAGACTAACGAGATCCGTCTGTACAACCGTCTTCTATATCTAGACTAACGAGATCCATCTGTACAACCGTCTTCTATATCTAGACTAAGGAGATCCGTCTGTACAACTGTCACGTCCCGGGTGAGGTCTTTGGGGAACGTCGACAATGGGGAAGGAATAGATAGGCGCGAATCTAGAATCCAGCACTCTGAGGTTTGAGGGACTCAGGCGCGAATATTAAATCCGTCACGCTGAGGGTTTTGAGGAACTTAGGCGCGAATATTAAATCCGTCACACTAGGGTTTGAAAGGAACTTAGGCGCGAATATTAAATCCGTCACACTAGGGTTTGAAAGGAACTTAGGCGCGAATATTAAATCCGTCACACTAGGGTTTGAAAGGAACTTAGGCGCGAATATTAAATCCGTCACACTAGGGTTTGAAAGGAACTTAGGCGCGAATATTAAATCCGTCACACTAGGGTTTGAAAGGAACTTAGGCGCGAATATTAAATCCGTCACACTAGGGTTTGAAAGGAACTTAGGCGCGAATATTAAATCCGTCACACTAAGATTTGAAAGGAACTTAGGCGCGAATATTAAATCCGTCACACTTTGGTTTCTGGAGGTGATCAGGCGCGAATGTTAAATCCGTCACACTAATGAACCAGGGAAGGTAGAAGATACTTGGAGAACACCCGTTACGGCACTTCGTATTTGTTTTGGTTTACGAAACAGGATTTACCGTTGCATTAATGTAAAAGAAACCGCGTTTAGTTCTTTTGTATATTGCACGGCTCATGCAGCCATGTGTTTGTAAACACTGGGAGCGCTCTCGCGAATCAGCTGTTGCGGCAGCTTGGTTTCGTTGGGAATCTTTATGATTCGGGGATACACACATTAATTCGAGACGTAGTTGAAAACAAATAGGTTTATTAACTTTGTTGAAGCTTTAATGCGATTGATAATAATAATGCGTGGGACTTTTAGCATTAGCACATAATATATATATAATTGGTGGTTATTGATAATAGAAGAATATAAAATGAAATACAGTAAGCGTTAGTAGAATTTATAATATGAAATGCAATAAGCGTTAACACAAGGAAACCATATAAGTAATACGCGATTATAAAGAAATATATATAAACAAAGCAAGCATAAACAATAATAATACAAAATAATGCTTGAATGCAACAAGCGTTGATGTGTAATAAACGTTATTAATATAAAGTAATATGAAAATATATGATATAGAAAGCAATAAGCGATAGTAAGACGAAAAATATATATATATGGACGCAGTAAGCGTTAAAGTGATAATACAAAATAATAAGTGAATAGCAATAGGCTTTAGAATGCGATAGATGTTATTAATATAAGATAGTATGAGAATAATATGACATGAAAAGTAATGAGCGTGGATATAAACAATAATATGGAAGTGAATAATAATATAATAATGATAATGACTTACAGTGGTTGCCGTAGCACTGGCTTTAATACTTTGAATAACGAACAATTTTAATGATGAATCTTTAACACCGTTTCCACGAGACACTTTAAAATGACACTTTGTCGAAGTTCTGCGATGAAAGAGCGATGAAAGAGGACGAGGCCTCGCAGGACCTCGTATTTATGTATTTTCACAGGAGTATTGCGGGGGTACGCGCGGTAAAGACCTTGACACATTTCGGAATAAGACGTAGTATGATTTCCGGGGTTTTTATAAACGGTATGGCTATTAATAACCATATTTTGTGTCACGTACGCCAAATGCGTCGTAATTAGGCTTCTAGGGTTTTTATGAACGGTATTGGAGATACTCAACTCTTCGATTGGATTTTAGGTGTTTGATAGGAAAGGGGTTAGAGTGCTTGGACTCTGTTGTGACGTAGAGAGGGGATTGAGACGTGGTCTCGATTTAAAAAGGGATTTGTAATGAGGGACTTGTTTGAATTCGTTTTTAGAGGGAATGATTCGTGCGTTGCAGGACGAATAGGCGAAGAGGGTTTTGAAACGACCATCTCGTGATGGGGACCGCTAAGGTACATCAGCGAGGTGGAGGTTTGTGTTGATCACCCTGTGTTGTTGACCGCTAAGGTGCAACATCAAGGTGATCGGCTATTGAGGAGATGGTGTAGGAGTTGAGTTTGATAGAGTGAATTTGAGGTTTATGGAATAAGAAACGCGCGAAAAATCGTGGGACGTCACACCTCCCCCCCTATATGAAGAAATGCGTAGCGTTTCTTAACACAGGGTATGGGTGTGTTGAAATGAGAAAATAAAATAAAATATGTTTTTGGAATAATAAAAAAAAATAAAATGTTCGGCCTACTTGGCAAAAAAAAAGGAAAATAAAAGATATGATATTGGAAAAGAAAAGAAAATAAAAGAGATATATGATATTATATATAAAAAAAAATAAAATAAAGATATTTTAAATTAATTCTAAAGGGAATATATATATACAAAGGAATATTTACAAGGGATGGTTGATATTATAGGAAGGAAGGAGATTGAGGGATTAATAAGGGGGATAGGAATATTCTAGGAATTGGAAGGAAGGGTCATCCAGGATGAAAGTGAGGTCCTGACCACTTTGATAGAGGTCATCGAACCATCGCAGGAACTCGGGTGTCAGCTCCGTATGGTCTGGGACCTTGGTAGCTGACCCCGTGTCGAGGATTTCCACTACACCTGGGGGTGGAGGGATGAAGGAGGGAATTTGGGAGGTACAGGGTTGGGGAGAGGAGCGGGAGAGTATCTCCTCGCTTCTTGTTGGGGGGCAATGGGGGGGCATTGGGGCGATGGCTTCTTGTAGCCTTGGCGGTGTGGAGTCGTCGAGGGTGATCACCTCTGGCTCTGCCTCCCTGATGGTCTCTATGGAGGTAATCCGGGGGAGAAGGGGCGAAAGGCTTCTTCCCTCCCTGGTGGCCTCTTTGCGGATCCACTTTATGTGGGCCAGCCTCCTCTTGAGGCCAGCTCCTCGATTATTCAGCCCATTGGGCTTGTGGGCCCTTTTATGCGGCATTTTGTGCTAGGAGGAAAGATAAATTAATATACGTTTTGGTATGTTTTTAGGGTCAACCGGGATCCTCGCGTAGTCGACCAAGACGTGCTTTATTCGCGTGTATGATCTTCGTTTTGCCCTTCCACGATATTTTTAAATTTTGAGAAGGGATCACCTCTAATATGGTGTGAGGACCCGAGTATTGATCTCCGAATTTTCCTTTCTTTGGTTCTATTAGGACAAAAATTGGGTCTCCCGGTTTAAAGGTCTCTTCGTTTATGTGACGATCATAATACTTTTTATATCGGAGTTTAGATTGATTTAGTTTTTCCGCTGCGGCGGTTTGTAATTCTTGCACCCTCGTATTTAAGTTTGAGAGGTATTGGTTATAAGTTTCATTTTCGAAATCTTCGGGTATTCTTTTTCGGCTAGGTACCCGGGCTATTTTCCCGAATACTAATTCGTGTGGAGTGTAACCAGTGCCCTCGTGGACGCTGGTGTTATAAGAAAACGCGGCCAAGTCGGTCCATTCGTCCCAGTCATCGTATTTATTGATATACATTTTTAGGTATTCCGTTAAGACGATGTGCGATCGCTCTAAAGAGCCGTTTGTCTGTGGGTGAAAGGCTGTGGTTCGAAATTGTTCGATTTTAAATTTTTGTGCAATAGTTTTTATGAATTTACTGGTGAAATTTGCTCCTTGGTCGGTGAGAATGGCTCTGGGAGCTCCGAATTGACAGATGAATTTCTTTATGAACGCATCTGCGATTTTTATTGACGTGGATTGTTTAAGGGGTACGCATACGAAATATTTTGTTAATAGATCTTGGATCGTTAATATATAGGTATTTCCTTCTCTAGTAGTGGGTAACGGTCCCACTATATCTAGCGCAACTTTGTCAAAGGCTCGTCCAGGCGTGTCGGTAAGAATCATAGGTTGTCTGGTTTTGACACGGACGAGTTTCTTTCGTTGACAATCCTCGCATTTTCTAACAAAATCTTCGACGGCCTTTTTCATTCCCTTCCAGAAGTAGTAGTGTCTAATACGATTATATGTTTTAGTCACCCCTTTGTGTCCAGCTAATGCCGATGTGTGATGTTCTGTAATGATATTTTGTCTTTTTGATTCCTCGGGGATTTGGACTATTTGTAAACATACCGTGACTTCAATGTCTTCCTCGTCGACGGCTTCGAGAATATCCGTAATAATATTTTGCCAGGTTAATTGGTCGATGTTCGCTGTTTTAGCTATACTAAATGAATATATTACAAGTTCATTTATTGTATTTTTAAGGGAAGATAATGCTTCGCCCCAGGTTGTGGTGGTTAGGGGAGTATTTTGAGTTTCTTTTATAACTAACCCGATAAGAATTCGTCCCTTATTGCATGTTACATGAGCCTTTCGTAAAGTGAGTTCGTTCACTTCCTCTAATGTTCCAGTTTCTAATAGTTGTTTGGCTCCATTGTCGCAAGGTTTCCCATCTGCGCTTAAGAAGAAGACAAGCGTTTCTTTTCGTAAAGACAACGGGTCGCGACTAATTATTGGTACTGTCCTAATGTCCCTATCGGGATCCGCTTCGTATGTTTCTTCTGGGGAATCATTTAGCTCAATTAACGATGATTCTGAGTCTGTTGTTGATTCGTTTGATGCGTTAGATTCTGCTTCGGAATCAGGGTCTTCCTGTTCTTGTGGTGTTGGAGATTGTGGGGGTGAAACGGTTTGATATGGAATATTTAATTCTTGTGCTTCCTCTGTTTCTTGGTCCTCTCTTTCAATGTCACTCATGGGTTCTGGTGCATTTACTGGGGAGACGTCGGGTGGCATTATTACAGGCGTTGGAGTTTTGCGCACCCTTCGGTGTGGTTGGATCCTCGTGGGTTTGGCCTTTGGACGGTTGTTGGTTTCTTCAGTTTTTCGAGGCTTTTTACTAGGGACCCACTCATCATCAGTTTCCTCTCGTGGTCGTATGGGACATGCTCTCTTTACAGGAGGATTACGAGACAGGGCGTCTGCAAGTTTATTGCTTTTCCCTGGTTGATAACGAATTTCGTAGTCATATTCCGCTAACTTTAAGCGCCACCTAACAAGACGTGACGTTGGGTCCTTTACTCTATGTAACCAGATTAAGGGTTGGTGGTCTGTATATAATATAAATTTCTTTCCATATACATAAGGTCGGAAATGCCTGACACAATAAACGATGGCTAAAAGTTCCTTTTCTATGGTTGCGTAATTTATCTCTGCTTTGTTCAGGAGCCGAGAAGCATAAGCGATGGGTAATTCTTTCCCCGCGATATTTTGACTTAATATTCCTCCTATAGCAAATTCGGAAGCGTCGGTGGTAACATGAAATTCCAGGTCAAAATTCGGGTATTGCAGGATAGGTTCTTTCTGTAATGCTAATCTTAGGTGGTCAAAAGCCATTTTCTGGGACGGTCCCCACTCAAATACTGTATCTTTCTTTAATAATTGGGTTAACGGACGAGCTATTTTAGAAAAGTCTGGGATAAATTTCCTATAGTATCCTGTTAAACCAAGGAATTGTTTGATTCCTTTTGGTGTTCTTGGTGCCGGGTAATTTCGAACGGCTTCAATTTTTCCTGGATCAGGTTTTACCCCTTGCTCCGTGATTATGTGACCCAAATATGCGACCTCTTTGTGCAGAAATTTGCATTTTGAAGGTTGGAGTTTAAGATTCGCCTCTCTTAGGCGTTGAGCAAGTTTCTTAAATTTTATTAGGTGTTCCGTAAGGGAACTCGCATAAAGGACGATATCGTCCAAGTAAACAAACATTTCTGTGCCTTGAAGTCCCGTAAGCGTGTGATCCATTAAACGTTGGAAAGTTGCCGGTGCATTACAAAGTCCAAATGGCATTCTAACAAACTCATAATGTCCATGAGGTGTAGAGAAGGCCGTTTTTGGTGCGTCTTCTGGCTTCATAGGGATTTGGTGAAATCCAGAAGCAAGGTCGAATACGGAGAAGTATTTTGCTCCTCCTAATTGGTCTAATATTTCGTTAATGTTTGGCAGTGGGTATGCGTCAGGAACGGTTTTTTCATTTAAATCCCTGAAGTCAATTACCATTCTCCACAAGGGTTCCCCATCAGGTCCCGGTTTTTTGGACACGATCCAAATAGGCGAATTATAGGGCGATAATGACGGCTTGATAATTTCATTTTCAAGTAAGTTCTTTACTTGTTTGTCTATTTCCTTCTTATGTACAGGTGGGAAGCGATATTGTTTAGTATTTACAGGCACTGGGTCCGTTGTTTGGATCCCATGTTGGATAGCGTTTGTATGGCCTAACTTCTCATCTGGTAAATGGAAGAGGTCATGGTATTTATATAAAATTCCTTGGACATGAAGTTTTTCTTCAGGATTCATATGTTCCGTAGAAATTAGTTTGAACACTTGTTCCATTCTCGTTGCGGTTTGTTCAGAAATTGTTGGTATTTCCTCACCCGACGCCATAGCAAGAGACTCCTGGAATTCTAGGGGATGGGTTGTTTCGGCATAATGCCTTGAGGATAAGAGTGAGTACACCTCCGCGGGTGTCTCTGAATGATGGATCGACGGATCCTGGGGAAAGAGGGGCTTGATAGGAGTGACGTGTTTAGACGTCTTAGTCTCTTTTGGTCGTCTTTGTTTGGGTTCTGGGATCACAATTTCGAATTCTTCCAATTCAACAGTAGGTACAGTGATTGTTGTGTCCATTTCATTAGAATTTATAATTTGTAGGTACGCTTTGCCGTCCTGATTACGGACAAGGGCATTACCTGCATGAATACCAGTGCCTAAATCTAATTTGGGTAAATATCCTTCCTTTATGTTTGAATTAGATATATTTACAAAACAGACCGTTTTCGATCTGGCGAGTAACACGACTTGATCTTTATTTACAAACGGAATAGAGTTTCCTTTGAACTCCAACTGTTTCTTCGAATAATGAATTGAAGCATTTTGCTTTATAAAGAATTCAGTTCCAAGTATTCCGTGTGGTTTGATTGGCAAGTCGTTTTCAACTACATGAAACGTGACGTTGTTGCCCAATAGAGTTATGGTTATAGTTCCAAGTGTATAGACGAGGTCTTTAGCGATGCCTCTTAATTGCACCTGCTGGTTGATATTTATATTTTGAGGTTGCCTTATTGTGTGAATTTTCAATAGATTGACTTCGGAGCCGGTGTCAATCATTAATTCTGGGGCCAATATAAAATCCGGTGATTGGATAATTACGGACGGGGCTTCTTTGACGGCATTCACCCATGCGGTAGCGATTCTGGTTTTGTTATTCCCGGTTCCGCTTGTATTGTTATCGAACGCGTTGCTGCTTGGCCCGTTCCACGGTACGCGTCCGCTGTTGACCGTAGGGGCAAAGCGTTTCCCGAGTCTCGTTCCTGGGAGGTTCCAGGGTTTCCCTCATTGCGATTGAATATTCTCTTTCTACATTCAGAAATTAGATGTCCGGGCTTTTTGCAATACGCGCAAATACGTAATTCCGTAGGCCTTGAGGGAGGAGGTCGGGTTTTGTCCCAGTAAGGGAGCATAGGGTTAGATGCCTGATTTCCATATCTTGCAACGTGATTTGGAGAATATCTCTCGAAGGTTTGTGGAGCGGTACTTTGGTTACTTCTGCAGGTCCGCGCATCATGTCCTGTTTTATTACAGAGTTGACACGTTAATTTCGGGGTCTTTTGTTCCGAAAACCTTTGTCGATCCTTTTCTATTTTCTTATCTACGAGTATGGCTAACTCAAAAGCTTCCTCGAGCGTTTCGAAATTATTTTGGAGTAATCTGTTTCGTATATACGGAGGAAGACCATCCACGAACGAATCTAACGTCAAACGATCTATATCTTCGAGGTGATTCTGTGTAAGGTCACGATAATATTCGCTGTCTTCTTCCAAAATAGCGAATCGGAGGTCTTTAACACGTGAAATATATTCCAACATATGTTCGTTGGTTCCTTTAATGACATTGGCGAGTTCTCCACGATAGTGGTCCGACGTTTTCGCAGGGGAGAAGGTACGTTTAAGTTGTTTTATTAAATCGTTTACGGAGTCGAAGACCCGATCCTCAACCGCCAAGTATGCGTGATCTTGTAATTTATTCGTTAACAACCTCGCTAGCTGAGGTTCAGCATGCGGGGGAACCAAAGCCTTAGCCCTATTGCAGGCTCTCGCGAATTGCAAAATGGACATATTGTGCCCGTTAAATTTTGGGACTGTTTCCACGGCGTCCTTTAATTTGATCTGGGGCGATAGACCCTGGTCTGGAATATTATTGTGTTTCAATGCTTCAGGAGTTTTAATGAAGTTTAATACCGGTTTTCTATCAAAACGTGAGGAAGCCGGTGTGGCAAAATTATCCGCGACTGGCGGGGGTGCAAGAAGTTTTTTCATCGTTGCTTCGATGTTCCGTATTTTATCGGAAAGACCTTTAAACGAGGGTTCGGGTGGTCCGGCGTGTATGCCCGTATACGTTTTAGCTTCGAGGTTTTCCGAAATTTTCGCGGGCAAATTGTCGGACTCGGTTCGTTTGTCGCTTAATTCTTGTAATTTTTTCATTATTTCGGCGGTCGCGATTTCTATAGCACTTTTGGAAGGTCCCACCTCTTGGTCTATCACGCAGGGATCGTCGATATCGCCGTGTTCAGACATTTTGAATTTAGTAAAAACTGTTAGTTAATGAGGAAATTTCTTTTGGTGTATGGTAGCCGTTACTCAAAATCTACTGTATTCTCTACCCGGGTAATTAGTGTCGAATCTGTTATAATTTTTCTTTATTTGACGGCGATGCTCTGTGCACGCGGCACGACTGTTAATAGGCCGTAATTTAAACAGAAGGTTTTTGCAACGGGGGCACTCAGGAAACGTATCGTTAGGTTGGTGGTAATGCACTTGATATATTTCGTCTACCTCCACCGGATTTGAATTAAAACAATTTAGGCAAATTTTTTCGCCTTCCGTGGTCGTTGCTACACCTCCAGAAACACAAATCAACGCGTTTAAATCTGACAAAACGTCTCGCAGCCTGCGGCTTGGGTAATATAATGTACTTTGATTTTGGCGTGAATCGCACATGTTAGTTATCAACATCTTATATCGCGTCTGGCAGTTTGTTTAAATTTCGTGATAAAATATTAGTGACTCAATTTCTGTTCGAAAGGAAGTACCACTGTGTACACTCGACACAGTTGGTTGCGGGACGCGTTTGGTATATCACGCTATTGCACCTTACGCAATTAGGGAATGTATAAGGTGTTTGGCAGTAATGAATTTGATACTCTGTCACCGTTTCTGTTGAATTTAGTCGAGAGCAATGTAGGCAAATTTCGTCGCCTTCGTCATTTGTCGCTAACTTCCCGTAAACACAGATCATCCACTGTATGGATTCCGTCAACCTTTGTAATTGGCGGCTCTGGTATGCTGGTTTCCACGGGTTTACGCGTTCTAAGTACATAATAATTGTCGGGACCTTCTATCCTCGTTATTGGTAATTGTCGAACCGTATGTAACTCTTATTAGAGAGGAGGTAGCTTTCAAAACACTCGACGCAGTTCCTTATGGGACGTTCCGGAATTACTGGCTCTCTGCACCGAGGACAATAGATGGTTGTTCTAATGTATAATAATAATGTGTCCAATACACTTCTACGGTGTCTGCGGGCGCTAGGCTAGCACACTTCAGACAAATTTCGCTGCCGTCAGCGATCGTGGCTATTCCTCCAGAAACGCAAGTCAGAGCATTCAAATATGCCCAAATACTCTGTAACCTACGGCTACTATAAGATGACTTGCACTGACTGGAGTGTTTAATACACATGTCTAATGGGTCATTGTGGGTATCGTATAGGAGAGAATTTATTTCTATTAACGATAAATGAACGATCCCACCGCTGTCACCAAAAATATGTCACGTCCCGGGTGAGGTCTTTGGGGAACGTCGACAATGGGGAAGGAATAGATAGGCGCGAATCTAGAATCCAGCACTCTGAGGTTTGAGGGACTCAGGCGCGAATATTAAATCCGTCACGCTGAGGGTTTTGAGGAACTTAGGCGCGAATATTAAATCCGTCACACTAGGGTTTGAAAGGAACTTAGGCGCGAATATTAAATCCGTCACACTAGGGTTTGAAAGGAACTTAGGCGCGAATATTAAATCCGTCACACTAGGGTTTGAAAGGAACTTAGGCGCGAATATTAAATCCGTCACACTAGGGTTTGAAAGGAACTTAGGCGCGAATATTAAATCCGTCACACTAGGGTTTGAAAGGAACTTAGGCGCGAATATTAAATCCGTCACACTAGGGTTTGAAAGGAACTTAGGCGCGAATATTAAATCCGTCACACTAAGATTTGAAAGGAACTTAGGCGCGAATATTAAATCCGTCACACTTTGGTTTCTGGAGGTGATCAGGCGCGAATGTTAAATCCGTCACACTAATGAACCAGGGAAGGTAGAAGATACTTGGAGAACACCCGTTACGGCACTTCGTATTTGTTTTGGTTTACGAAACAGGATTTACCGTTGCATTAATGTAAAAGAAACCGCGTTTAGTTCTTTTGTATATTGCACGGCTCATGCAGCCATGTGTTTGTAAACACTGGGAGCGCTCTCGCGAATCAGCTGTTGCGGCAGCTTGGTTTCGTTGGGAATCTTTATGATTCGGGGATACACACATTAATTCGAGACGTAGTTGAAAACAAATAGGTTTATTAACTTTGTTGAAGCTTTAATGCGATTGATAATAATAATGCGTGGGACTTTTAGCATTAGCACATAATATATATATAATTGGTGGTTATTGATAATAGAAGAATATAAAATGAAATACAGTAAGCGTTAGTAGAATTTATAATATGAAATGCAATAAGCGTTAACACAAGGAAACCATATAAGTAATACGCGATTATAAAGAAATATATATAAACAAAGCAAGCATAAACAATAATAATACAAAATAATGCTTGAATGCAACAAGCGTTGATGTGTAATAAACGTTATTAATATAAAGTAATATGAAAATATATGATATAGAAAGCAATAAGCGATAGTAAGACGAAAAATATATATATATGGACGCAGTAAGCGTTAAAGTGATAATACAAAATAATAAGTGAATAGCAATAGGCTTTAGAATGCGATAGATGTTATTAATATAAGATAGTATGAGAATAATATGACATGAAAAGTAATGAGCGTGGATATAAACAATAATATGGAAGTGAATAATAATATAATAATGATAATGACTTACAGTGGTTGCCGTAGCACTGGCTTTAATACTTTGAATAACGAACAATTTTAATGATGAATCTTTAACACCGTTTCCACGAGACACTTTAAAATGACACTTTGTCGAAGTTCTGCGATGAAAGAGCGATGAAAGAGGACGAGGCCTCGCAGGACCTCGTATTTATGTATTTTCACAGGAGTATTGCGGGGGTACGCGCGGTAAAGACCTTGACACATTTCGGAATAAGACGTAGTATGATTTCCGGGGTTTTTATAAACGGTATGGCTATTAATAACCATATTTTGTGTCACGTACGCCAAATGCGTCGTAATTAGGCTTCTAGGGTTTTTATGAACGGTATTGGAGATACTCAACTCTTCGATTGGATTTTAGGTGTTTGATAGGAAAGGGGTTAGAGTGCTTGGACTCTGTTGTGACGTAGAGAGGGGATTGAGACGTGGTCTCGATTTAAAAAGGGATTTGTAATGAGGGACTTGTTTGAATTCGTTTTTAGAGGGAATGATTCGTGCGTTGCAGGACGAATAGGCGAAGAGGGTTTTGAAACGACCATCTCGTGATGGGGACCGCTAAGGTACATCAGCGAGGTGGAGGTTTGTGTTGATCACCCTGTGTTGTTGACCGCTAAGGTGCAACATCAAGGTGATCGGCTATTGAGGAGATGGTGTAGGAGTTGAGTTTGATAGAGTGAATTTGAGGTTTATGGAATAAGAAACGCGCGAAAAATCGTGGGACGTCACACAACCGTCATCTATATCTAGACTAACAAGACCCGTCTGTACAACCGTCTTCTATATCTAGACTAACGAGATCCGTCTGCACAACCGTCTTCTATATCTAGACTAACGAGATCCGTCTGAACAACCGTCTTCTATATCTAGACTAACGAGATCCGTCTGTACAACCGTCTTCTATATCTAGACTAACGGGATACGACGTTGGACAAACGTCTTCTATATCTAGACTAACGAGATCCGTCTGAACAACCGTCTTCTATATCTAGACTAACGAGATCCGTCTGTACAACCGCCTTCTATATCTAGACTAACGAGATACGTCGTTGTACAACCATCTTCTATATCTAGACTAACGCGATCCGTCTGTACAACCGTCTTCTATATCTAGACTAACGAGATCCGTCTGTACAACCGTCTTCTATATCTAGACTAACGAGATCCGTCTGTACAACCGTCTTCTATATCTAGACTAACGAGATCCGTCTGTACAACCGTCTTCTATATCTAGACTAACGAGATCCGTCTGAACAACCGTCTTCTATATCTAGACTAACGAGATCTCTCGTTATACAACCGTCTTCTATATCTAGACTAACGGGATACGTCGTTGGACAAACGTCTTCTATATCTAGACTAACGAGATCCGTCTGTACAACCGTCTTCTATATCTAGACTAACGAGATCCGTCTGTACAACCGTCTTCTATATCTAGACTAACGATATCTCTCGTTATACAACCGTCTTCCATATCTAGACTAACGGGATCCGTCTGTACAACCGTCTTCTATATCTAGACTAACGAGATCTCTCGTTATACAACCGTCTTCTATATCTAGACTAACGAGATCCGTCTGTACAACCGCCTTCTATATCTAGACTAACGAGATCCATCTGTACAACCGTCTTCTATATCTAGACTAAGGAGATCCGTCTGTACAACCGTCTTCTATATCTAGACTAACGAGACCCGTCTGTACAACCGTCTTCTCTATCTAGACTCACGAGACCCGTCTGTACAACCTTCTTCTATATCTAGACTAACGAGATCCGTCTGTACAACCGTCTTCTATATCTAGACTAACGAGATCCGTCTGTACAACCGTCTTCTATATCTAGACTAAAGAGATCCGTCGGTACAACCGTCTTCTATATCTAGACTAACGAGATCCGTCTGTACAACCGTCTTCTATATCTAGACTAACGAGATCCGTCTGTACAACCGTCTTCTATATCTAGACTAATGAGATCCGTCTGTACAACCGTCTTCTATATCTAGACTAACGAGACCCGTCTGTACAACCGTCTTCTCTATCTAGACTCACGAGACCCGTCTGTACAACCTTCTTCTATATCTAGACTAACGAGATCCGTCTGTACAACCGTCATCTATATCTAGACTAACGAGACCCGTCTGTACAACCGTCTTCTATATCTAGACTAACGGGATACGTCGTTGGACAACCGTCTTCTATATCTAGACTAACGGGATACGTCGTTGGACAAACGTCTTCTATATCTAGACTAACGAGATCCGTCTGTACAACCGTCTTCTATATCTAGACTAACGAGATCCGTCTGTACAACCGTTTTCTATATCTAGACTAACGAGGTACGTCGTTGGACAAACGTCTTCAATATCTAGACTAACGAGATCCGTCTGTACAACCGTCTTCTATATCTAGACTAACGGGATCCGTCTGTACAACCGTCTTCTATATCTAGACTAACGAGATCCGTCTGTACAACCGTCTTCTATATCTAGACTAACGAGATCTCTCGTTATACAACCGTCTTCTATATCTAGACTAACGAGATCCGTCTGTACAACCGTCTTCTATATCTAGACTAACGAGATCCGTCTGTACAACCGTCTTCTATATCTAGACTAACGAGATCTCTCGTTATACAACCGTCTTCTATATCTAGACTAACGGGATACGTCGTTGGACAAACGTCTTCTATATCTAGACTAACGAGATCCGTCTGTACAACCGTCTTCTATATCTAGACTAACGAGATCCGTCTGTACAACCGTCTTCTATATCTAGACTAACGAGATCCGTCTGTACAACCGTCTTCTATATCTAGACTAACGATATCTCTCGTTATACAACCGTCTTCTATATCTAGACTAACGGGATCCGTCTGTACAACCGTCTTCTATATCTAGACTAACGGGATACGTCGTTGGACAAACGTCTTCAATATCTAGACTAACGAGATCCGTCTGTACAACCGTCTTCTATATCTAGACTAACGGGATCCGTCTGTACAACCGTCTTCTATATCTAGACTAACGAGATCCGTCTGTACAACCGTCTTCTATATCTAGACTAACGAGATCTCTCGTTATACAACCGTCTTCTATATCTAGACTAACGAGATCCGTCTGTACAACCGTCTTCTATATCTAGACTAACGAGATCCGTCTGTACAACCGTCTTCTATATCTAGACTAACGAGATCTCTCGTTATACAACCGTCTTCTATATCTAGACTAACGGGATACGTCGTTGGACAAACGTCTTCTATATCTAGACTAACGAGATCCGTCTGTACAACCGTCTTCTATATCTAGACTAACGAGATCCGTCTGTACAACCGTCTTCTATATCTAGACTAACGAGATCCGTCTGTACAACCGTCTTCTATATCTAGACTAACGATATCTCTCGTTATACAACCGTCTTCTATATCTAGACTAACGGGATCCGTCTGTACAACCGTCTTCTATATCTAGACTAACGAGATCCGTCTGTACAACCGTCTTCTATATCTAGACTAACGAGATCCATCTGTACAACCGTCTTCTATATCTAGACTAAGGAGATCCGTCTGTACAACCGTCATCTATATCTAGACTAACAAGACCCGTCTGTACAACCGTCTTCTATATCTAGACTAACGAGATCCGTCTGCACAACCGTCTTCTATATCTAGACTAACGAGATCCGTCTGAACAACCGTCTTCTATATCTAGACTAACGAGATCCGTCTGTACAACCGTCTTCTATATCTAGACTAACGGGATACGACGTTGGACAAACGTCTTCTATATCTAGACTAACGAGATCCGTCTGAACAACCGTCTTCTATATCTAGACTAACGAGATCCGTCTGTACAACCGCCTTCTATATCTAGACTAACGAGATACGTCGTTGTACAACCATCTTCTATATCTAGACTAACGCGATCCGTCTGTACAACCGTCTTCTATATCTAGACTAACGAGATCCGTCTGTACAACCGTCTTCTATATCTAGACTAACGAGATCCGTCTGTACAACCGTCTTCTATATCTAGACTAACGAGATCCGTCTGTACAACCGTCTTCTATATCTAGACTAACGAGATCCGTCTGAACAACCGTCTTCTATATCTAGACTAACGAGATCTCTCGTTATACAACCGTCTTCTATATCTAGACTAACGGGATACGTCGTTGGACAAACGTCTTCTATATCTAGACTAACGAGATCCGTCTGTACAACCGTCTTCTATATCTAGACTAACGAGATCCGTCTGTACAACCGTCTTCTATATCTAGACTAACGATATCTCTCGTTATACAACCGTCTTCTATATCTAGACTAACGGGATCCGTCTGTACAACCGTCTTCTATATCTAGACTAACGAGATCTCTCGTTATACAACCGTCTTCTATATCTAGACTAACGAGATCCGTCTGTACAACCGCCTTCTATATCTAGACTAACGAGATCCATCTGTACAACCGTCTTCTATATCTAGACTAAGGAGATCCGTCTGTACAACCGTCTTCTATATCTAGACTAACGAGACCCGTCTGTACAACCGTCTTCTCTATCTAGACTCACGAGACCCGTCTGTACAACCTTCTTCTATATCTAGACTAACGAGATCCGTCTGTACAACCGTCTTCTATATCTAGACTAACGAGATCTCTCGTTATACAACCGTCTTCTATATCTAGACTAACGAGATCCGTCTGTACAACCGTCTTCTATATCTAGACTAACGAGATCCGTCTGTACAACCGTCTTCTATATCTAGACTAACGAGATCTCTCGTTATACAACCGTCTTCTATATCTAGACTAACGGGATACGTCGTTGGACAAACGTCTTCTATATCTAGACTAACGAGATCCGTCTGTACAACCGTCTTCTATATCTAGACTAACGAGATCCGTCTGTACAACCGTCTTCTATATCTAGACTAACGAGATCCGTCTGTACAACCGTCTTCTATATCTAGACTAACGATATCTCTCGTTATACAACCGTCTTCTATATCTAGACTAACGGGATCCGTCTGTACAACCGTCTTCTATATCTAGACTAACGAGATCCGTCTGTACAACCGTCTTCTATATCTAGACTAACGAGATCCATCTGTACAACCGTCTTCTATATCTAGACTAAGGAGATCCGTCTGTACAACCGTCATCTATATCTAGACTAACAAGACCCGTCTGTACAACCGTCTTCTATATCTAGACTAACGAGATCCGTCTGCACAACCGTCTTCTATATCTAGACTAACGAGATCCGTCTGAACAACCGTCTTCTATATCTAGACTAACGAGATCCGTCTGTACAACCGTCTTCTATATCTAGACTAACGGGATACGACGTTGGACAAACGTCTTCTATATCTAGACTAACGAGATCCGTCTGAACAACCGTCTTCTATATCTAGACTAACGAGATCCGTCTGTACAACCGCCTTCTATATCTAGACTAACGAGATACGTCGTTGTACAACCATCTTCTATATCTAGACTAACGCGATCCGTCTGTACAACCGTCTTCTATATCTAGACTAACGAGATCCGTCTGTACAACCGTCTTCTATATCTAGACTAACGAGATCCGTCTGTACAACCGTCTTCTATATCTAGACTAACGAGATCCGTCTGTACAACCGTCTTCTATATCTAGACTAACGAGATCCGTCTGAAAAACCGTCTTCTATATCTAGACTAACGAGATCTCTCGTTATACAACCGTCTTCTATATCTAGACTAACGGGATACGTCGTTGGACAAACGTCTTCTATATCTAGACTAACGAGATCCGTCTGTACAACCGTCTTCTATATCTAGACTAACGAGATCCGTCTGTACAACCGTCTTCTATATCTAGACTAACGATATCTCTCGTTATACAACCGTCTTCTATATCTAGACTAACGGGATCCGTCTGTACAACCGTCTTCTATATCTAGACTAACGAGATCTCTCGTTATACAACCGTCTTCTATATCTAGACTAACGAGATCCGTCTGTACAACCGCCTTCTATATCTAGACTAACGAGATCCATCTGTACAACCGTCTTCTATATCTAGACTAAGGAGATCCGTCTGTACAACCGTCTTCTATATCTAGACTAACGAGACCCGTCTGTACAACCGTCTTCTCTATCTAGACTCACGAGACCCGTCTGTACAACCTTCTTCTATATCTAGACTAACGAGATCCGTCTGTACAACCGTCTTCTATATCTAGACTAACGAGATCCGTCTGTACAACCGTCTTCTATATCTAGACTAAAGAGATCCGTCGGTACAACCGTCTTCTATATCTAGACTAACGAGATCCGTCTGTACAACCGTCTTCTATATCTAGACTAACGAGATCCGTCTGTACAACCGTCTTCTATATCTAGACTAATGAGATCCGTCTGTACAACCGTCTTCTATATCTAGACTAACGAGACCCGTCTGTACAACCGTCTTCTCTATCTAGACTCACGAGACCCGTCTGTACAACCTTCTTCTATATCTAGACTAAAGAGATCCGTCGGTACAACCGTCTTCTATATCTAGACTAACGAGATCCGTCTGTACAACCGTCTTCTATATCTAGACTAACGGGATACGTCGTTGGACAACCGTCTTCTATATCTAGACTAACGGGATACGTCGTTGGACAAACGTCTTCTATATCTAGACTAACGAGATCCGTCTGTACAACCGTCTTCTATATCTAGACTAACGAGATCCGTCTGTACAACCGTTTTCTATATCTAGACTAACGAGGTACGTCGTTGGACAAACGTCTTCAATATCTAGACTAACGAGATCCTTCTGTACAACCGTCTTCTATATCTAGACTAACGGGATCCGTCTGTACAACCGTCTTCTATATCTAGACTAACGAGATCTCTCGTTATACAACCATCTTCTATATCTAGACTAACGCGATCCGTCTGTACAACCGTTTTCTATATCTAGACTAACGAGATCTCTCGTTATACAACCGTTTTCTATATCTAGACTAACGAGATCCGTCTGTACAACCGTCTTCTATATCTAGACTAACGAGATAAGTCTGTACAACCGTTTTCTATATCTAGACTAACGAGATCCGTCTGAACAACCGTCTTCTATATCTAGACTAACGAGATCCGTCTGTACAACCGTCTTCTATATCTAGACTAACGAGATCCGTCTGTACAACCGTCTTCTATATCTAGACTAACGAGATCCGTCTGTACAACCGTCTTCTATATCTAGACTAACGAGATCCGTCTGTACAACCGTCTTCTATATCTAGACTAACGAGATCCGTCTGTACAACCGTCTTCTATATCTAGACTAACGAGATCTCTCGTTATACAACCGTCTTCTATATCTAGACTAACGGGATACGTCGTTGGACAAACGTCTTCTATATCTAGACTAACGAGATCCGTCTGTACAACCGTCTTCTATATCTAGACTAACGAGATCCGTCTGTACAACCGTCTTCTATATCTAGACTAACGATATCTCTCGTTATACAACCGTCTTCTATATCTAGACTAACGGGATCCGTCTGTACAACCGTCTTCTATATCTAGACTAACGAGATCTCTCGTTATACAACCGTCTTCTATATCTAGACTAACGAGATCCGTCTGTACAACCGTCTTCTATATCTAGACTAACGAGATCCATCTGTACAACCGTCTTCTATATCTAGACTAAGGAGATCCGTCTGTACAACCGTCATCTATATCTAGACTAACGAGACCCGTCTGTACAACCGTCTTCTATATCTAGACTAACGAGATCCGTCTGTACAACCGTCTTCTATATCTAGACTAACGAGATCCGTCTGTACAACCGTCTTCTATATCTAGACTAACGAGATCCGTCTGTACAACCGTCTTCTATATCTAGACTAACGAGATCTCTCGTTATACAACCGTCTTCTATATCTAGACTAACGAGATCCGTCTGTACAACCGTCTTCTATATCTAGACTAACGAGATCCGTCTGTACAACCGTTTTCTATATCTAGACTAACGAGGTACGTCGTTGGACAAACGTCTTCAATATCTGGACTAACGAGATCCGTCTGTACAACCGTCTTCTATATCTAGACTAACGGGATCCGTCTGTACAACCGTCTTCTATATCTAGACTAACGAGATCTCTCGTTATACAACCGTCTTCTATATCTAGACTAACGAGATCCGTCTGTACAACCGTCTTCTATATCTAGACTAACGAGATCCGTCTGTACAACCGTTTTCTATATCTAGACTAACGAGGTACGTCGTTGGACAAACGTCTTCAATATCTAGACAAACGAGATCCGTCTGTACAACCGTCTTCTATATCTAGACTAACGGGATCCGTCTGTACAACCGTCTTCTATATCTAGACTAACGAGATCCGTCTGCACAACCGTTTTCTATATCTAGACTAACGAGGTACGTCGTTGGACAAACGTCTTCAATATCTAGACTAACGAGATCCGTCTGTACAACCGTCTTCTATATCTAGACTAACGGGATCCGTCTGTACAACCGTCTTCTATATCTAGACTAACGAGATCCGTCTGTACAACCGTCTTCTATATCTAGACTAACGAGATCTCTCGTTATACAACCGTCTTCTATATCTAGACTAACGAGATCCGTCTGTACAACCGTCTTCTATATCTAGACTAACGAAATCCATCTGTACAACCGTCTTCTATATCTAGACTAAGGAGATCCGTCTGTACAACCGTCATCTATATCTAGACTAACGAGACCCGTCTGTACAACCGTCTTCTATATCTACACTAACGAGATCCGTCTGTACAACCGTCTTCTATATCTAGACTAACGAGATCCGTCTGTACAACCGTCTTCTATATCTAGACTAACGAGATCCGTCTGTACAACCGTCTTCTATATCTAGACTAACGATATCTCTCGTTATACAACCGTCTTCTATATCTAGACTAACGGGATCCGTCTGTACAACCGTCTTCTATATCTAGACTAACGAGATCTCTCGTTATACAACCGTCTTCTATATCTAGACTAACGAGATCCGTCTGTACAACCGTCTTCTATATCTAGACTAACGAGATCCATCTGTACAACCGTCTTCTATATCTAGACTAAGGAGATCCGTCTGTACAACCGTCATCTATATCTAGACTAACGAGACCCGTCTGTACAACCGTCTTCTATATCTAGACTAACGAGATCCGTCTGTACAACCGTCTTCTATATCTAGACTAACGAGATCCGTCTGTACAACCGTCTTCTATATCTAGACTAACGAGATCTCTCGTTATACAACCGTCTTCTATATCTAGACTAACGAGATCCGTCTGTACAACCGTCTTCTATATCTAGACTAACGAGATCCGTCTGTACAACCGTTTTCTATATCTAGACTAACGAGGTACGTCGTTGGACAAACGTCTTCAATATCTAGACTAACGAGATCCGTCTGTACAACCGTCTTCTATATCTAGACTAACGGGATCCGTCTGTACAACCGTTTTCTATATCTAGACTAACGAGGTACGTCGTTGGACAAACGTCTTCAATATCTAGACTAACGAGATCCGTCTGTACAACCGTCTTCTATATCTAGACTAACGGGATCCGTCTGTACAACCGTCTTCTATATCTAGACTAACGAGATCCGTCTGTACAACCGTCTTCTATATCTAGACTAATGAGATCCGTCTGTACAACCGTCTTCTATATCTAGACTAACGAGATCTGTCTGTACAACCGTCTTCTATATCTAGACTAACGAGATCTCTCGTTATACAACCGTCTTCTATATCTAGACTAACGAGATCCGTCTGTACAACCGTCTTCTATATCTAGACTAACGAGATCCGTCTGTACAACCGTCTTCTATATCTAGACTAACGAGATCTCTCGTTATACAACCGTCTTCTATATCTAGACTAACGGGATACGTCGTTGGACAAACGTCTTCTATATCTAGACTAACGAGATCCGTCTGTACAACCGTCATCTATATCTAGACTAACGAGATCCGTCTGTACAACCGTCTTCTATATCTAGACTAACGAGATCCGTCTGTACAACCGTCTTCTATATCTAGACTAACGATATCTCTCGTTATACAACCGTCTTCTATATCTAGACTAACGGGATCCGTCTGTACAACCGTCTTCTATATCTAGACTAACGAGATCCGTCTGTACAACCGTCTTCTATATCTAGACTAACGAGATCCATCTGTACAACCGTCTTCTATATCTAGACTAACGAGATCCGTCTGTACAACCGTCATCTATATCTAGACTAACAAGACCCGTCTGTACAACCGTCTTCTATATCTAGACTAACGAGATCCGTCTGCACAACCGTCTTCTATATCTAGACTAACGAGATCCGTCTGAACAACCGTCTTCTATATCTAGACTAACGAGATCCGTCTGTACAACCGTCTTCTATATCTAGACTAACGGGATACGACTTTGGACAAACGTCTTCTATATCTAGACTAACGAGATCCGTCTGAACAACCGTCTTCTATATCTAGACTAACGAGATCCGTCTGTACAACCGCCTTCTATATCTAGACTAACGAGATACGTCGTTGTACAACCATCTTCTATATCTAGACTAACGCGATCCGTCTGTACAACCGTCTTCTATATCTAGACTAACGAGATCCGTCTGTACAACCGTCTTCTATATCTAGACTAACGAGATCCGTCTGTACAACCGTCTTCTATATCTAGACTAACGAGATCCGTCTGTACAACCGTCTTCTATATCTAGACTAACGAGATCCGTCTGAACAACCGTCTTCTATATCTAGACTAACGAGATCTCTCGTTATACAACCGTCTTCTATATCTAGACTAACGGGATACGTCGTTGGACAAACGTCTTCTATATCTAGACTAACGAGATCCGTCTGTACAACCGTCTTCTATATCTAGACTAACGATATCTCTCGTTATACAACCGTCTTCTATATCTAGACTAACGGGATCCGTCTGTACAACCGTCTTCTATATCTAGACTAACGAGATCTCTCGTTATACAACCGTCTTCTATATCTAGACTAACGAGATCCGTCTGTACAACCGCCTTCTATATCTAGACTAACGAGATCCATCTGTACAACCGTCTTCTATATCTAGACTAAGGAGATCCGTCTGTACAACCGTCTTCTATATCTAGACTAACGAGACCCGTCTGTACAACCGTCTTCTCTATCTAGACTCACGAGACCCGTCTGTACAACCTTCTTCTATATCTAGACTAACGAGATCCGTCTGTACAACCGTCTTCTATATCTAGACTAACGAGATCCGTCTGTACAACCGTCTTCTATATCTAGACTAAAGAGATCCGTCGGTACAACCGTCTTCTATATCTAGACTAACGAGATCCGTCTGTACAACCGTCTTCTATATCTAGACTAACGAGATCCGTCTGTACAACCGTCTTCTATATCTAGACTAATGAGATCCGTCTGTACAACCGTCTTCTATATCTAGACTAACGAGACCCGTCTGTACAACCGTCTTCTCTATCTAGACTCACGAGACCCGTCTGTACAACCTTCTTCTATATCTAGACTAACGAGATCCGTCTGTACAACCGTCATCTATATCTAGACTAACGAGACCCGTCTGTACAACCGTCTTCTATATCTAGACTAACGGGATACGTCGTTGGACAACCGTCTTCTATATCTAGACTAACGGGATACGTCGTTGGACAAACGTCTTCTATATCTAGACTAACGAGATCCGTCTGTACAACCGTCTTCTATATCTAGACTAACGAGATCCGTCTGTACAACCGTCTTCTATATCTAGACTAACGAGATCCGTCTGTACAACCGTCTTCTATATCTAGACTAACGAGATCCGTCTGAACAACCGTCTTCTATATCTAGACTAACGAGATCTCTCGTTATACAACCGTCTTCTATATCTAGACTAACGGGATACGTCGTTGGACAAACGTCTTCTATATCTAGACTAACGAGATCCGTCTGTACAACCGTCTTCTATATCTAGACTAACGATATCTCTCGTTATACAACCGTCTTCTATATCTAGACTAACGGGATCCGTCTGTACAACCGTCTTCTATATCTAGACTAACGAGATCTCTCGTTATACAACCGTCTTCTATATCTAGACTAACGAGATCCGTCTGTACAACCGCCTTCTATATCTAGACTAACGAGATCCATCTGTACAACCGTCTTCTATATCTAGACTAAGGAGATCCGTCTGTACAACCGTCTTCTATATCTAGACTAACGAGACCCGTCTGTACAACCGTCTTCTCTATCTAGACTCACGAGACCCGTCTGTACAACCTTCTTCTATATCTAGACTAACGAGATCCGTCTGTACAACCGTCTTCTATATCTAGACTAACGAGATCCGTCTGTACAACCGTCTTCTATATCTAGACTAAAGAGATCCGTCGGTACAACCGTCTTCTATATCTAGACTAACGAGATCCGTCTGTACAACCGTCTTCTATATCTAGACTAACGAGATCCGTCTGTACAACCGTCTTCTATATCTAGACTAATGAGATCCGTCTGTACAATCGTCTTCTATATCTAGACTAACGAGACCCGTCTGTACAACCGTCTTCTCTATCTAGACTCACGAGACCCGTCTGTACAACCTTCTTCTATATCTAGACTAACGAGATCCGTCTGTACAACCGTCATCTATATCTAGACTAACGAGACCCGTCTGTACAACCGTCTTCTATATCTAGACTAACGGGATACGTCGTTGGACAACCGTCTTCTATATCTAGACTAACGGGATACGTCGTTGGACAAACGTCTTCTATATCTAGACTAACGAGATCCGTCTGTACAACCGTCTTCTATATCTAGACTAACGAGATCCGTCTGTACAACCGTTTTCTATATCTAGACTAACGAGGTACGTCGTTGGACAAACGTCTTCAATATCTAGACTAACGAGATCCGTCTGTACAACCGTCTTCTATATCTAGACTAACGGGATCCGTCTGTACAACCGTCTTCTATATCTAGACTAACGAGATCTCTCGTTATACAACCGTCTTCTATATCTAGACTAACGAGATCCGTCTGTACAACCGTCTTCTATATCTAGACTAACGAGAACCGTCTGTACAACCGTTTTCTATATCTAGACTAACGAGGTACGTCGTTGGACAAACGTCTTCAATATCTAGACTAACGAGATCCGTCTGTACAACCGTCTTCTATATCTAGACTAACGGGATCCGTCTGTACAACCGTCTTCTATATCTAGACTAACGAGATCCGTCTGTACAACCGTCTTCTATATCTAGACTAATGAGATCCGTCTGTACAACCGTCTTCTATATCTAGACTAACGAGATCCGTCTGTACATCCGTCTTCTATATCTAGACTAACGAGATCTCTCGTTATACAACCGTCTTCTATATCTAGACTAACGAGATCCGTCTGTACAACCGTCTTCTATATCTAGACTAACGAGATCCGTCTGTACAACCGTCTTCTATATCTAGACTAACGAGATCTCTCGTTATACAACCGTCTTCTATATCTAGACTAACGGGATACGTCGTTGGACAAACGTCTTCTATATCTAGACTAACGAGATCCGTCTGTACAACCGTCTTCTATATCTAGACTAACGAGATCCGTCTGTACAACCGTCTTCTATATCTAGACTAACGAGATCCGTCTGTACAACCGTCTTCTATATCTAGACTAACGATATCTCTCGTTATACAACCGTCTTCTATATCTAGACTAACGGGATCCGTCTGTACAACCGTCTTCTATATCTAGACTAACGAGATCCGTCTGTACAACCGTCTTCTATATCTAGACTAACGAGATCCATCTGTACAACCGTCTTCTATATCTAGACTAAGGAGATCCGTCTGTACAACCGTCATCTATATCTAGACTAACAAGACCCGTCTGTACAACCGTCTTCTATATCTAGACTAACGAGATCCGTCTGTACAACCGCCTTCTATATCTAGACCAACGAGATACGTCGTTGTACAACCATCTTCTATATCTAGACTAACGCGATCCGTCTGTACAACCGTTTTCTATATCGAGACTAACGAGATCCGTCTGTACAACCGTCTTCTATATCTAGACTAACGGGATACGACGTTGGACAAACGTCTTCTATATCTAGACTAACGAGATCCGTCTGAACAACCGTCTTCTATATCTAGACTAACGAGATCCGTCTGTACAACCGCCTTCTATATCTAGACTAACGAGATACGTCGTTGTACAACCATCTTCTATATCTAGACTAACGCGATCCGTCTGTACAACCGTCTTCTATATCTAGACTAACGAGATCCGTCTGTACAACCGTCTTCTATATCTAGACTAACGAGATCCGTCTGTACAACCGTCTTCTATATCTAGACTAACGAGATCCGTCTGAACAACCGTCTTCTATATCTAGACTAACGAGATCCGTCTGTACAACCGTCTTCTATATCTAGACTAACGAGATCCGTCTGTACAACCGTCTTCTATATCTAGACTAACGAGATCCGTCTGTACAACCGTCTTCTATATCTAGACTAACGAGATCCGTCTGTACAACCGTCTTCTATATCTAGACTAACGAGATCCGTCTGTACAACCGTCTTCTATATCTAGACTAACGAGATCCGTCTGTACAACCGTCTTCTATATCTAGACTAACGAGATCTCTCGTTATACAACCGTCTTCTATATCTAGACTAACGGGATACGTCGTTGGACAAACGTCTTCTATATCTAGACTAACGAGATCCGTCTGTACAACCGTCTTCTATATCTAGACTAACGAGATCCGTCTGTACAACCGTCTCCTATATCTAGACTAACGATATCTCTCGTTATACAACCGTCTTCTATATCTAGACTAACGGGATCCGTCTGTACAACCGTCTTCTATATCTAGACTAACGAGATCTCTCGTTATACAACCGTCTTCTATATCTAGACTAACGAGATCCGTCTGTACAACCGTCTTCTATATCTAGACTAACGAGATCCATCTGTGCAACCGTCTTCTATATCTAGACTAAGGAGATCCGTCTGTACAACCGTCATCTATATCTAGACTAACGAGACCCGTCTGTACAACCGTCTTCTATATCTAGACTAACGAGATCCGTCTGTACAACCGTCTTCTATATCTAGACTAACGAGATCCGTCTGTACAACCGTCTTCTATATCTAGACTAACGAGATCCGTCTGTACAACCGTCTTCTATATCTAGACTAACGAGATCTCTCGTTATACAACCGTCTTCTATATCTAGACTAACGAGATCCGTCTGTACAACCGTCTTCTATATCTAGACTAACGAGATCCGTCTGTACAACCGTTTTCTATATCTAGACTAACGAGATCCGTCTGTACAACCGTCTTCTATATCTAGACTAACGAGATCCGTCTGTACAACCGTCTTCTATATCTAGACTAACGGGATACGTCGTTATACAACCGTCTTCTATATCTAGACTAACGGGATACGTCGTTATACAACCGTCTTCTATATCTAGACTAACGAGATCCGTCTGTACAACCGTTTTCTATATCTAGACTAACGAGGTACGTCGTTGGACAAACGTCTTCAATATCTAGACTAACGAGATCCGTCTGTACAACCGTCTTCTATATCTAGACTAACGAGACCCGTTTGTACAACCGTCTTCTATATCTAGACTAACGGGATCCGTCTGTACAACCGTCTTCTATATCTAGACTAACGAGATCTCTCGTTATACAACCGTCTTCTATATCTAGACTAACGAGATCCGTCTGTACAACCGTCTTCTATATCTAGACTAACGAGATCCGTCTGTACAACCGTTTTCTATATCTAGACTAACGAGGTACGTCGTTGGACAAACGTCTTCAATATCTAGACTAACGAGATCCGTCTGTACAACCGTCTTCTATATCTAGACTAACGGGATCCGTCTGTACAACCGTCTTCTATATCTAGACTAACGAGATCCGTCTGTACAACCGTCTTCTATATCTAGACTAATGAGATCCGTCTGTACAACCGTCTTCTATATCTAGACTAACGAGATCCGTCTGTACAACCGTCTTCTATATCTAGACTAACGAGATCCATCTGTACAACCGTCTTCTATATCTAGACTAATGAGATCCGTCTGTACAACCGTCATCTATATCTAGACTAACGAGACCCGTCTGTACAACCGTCTTCTATATCTAGACTAACGGGATACGTCGTTGGACAAACGTCTTCTATATCTAGACTAACGAGATCCGTCTGTACAACCGTCTTCTATATCTAGACTAACGAGATCCGTCTGTACAACCGTCTTCTATATCTAGACTAACGAGATCCGTCTGTACAACCGTCTTCTATATCTAGACTAACGAGATCCGTCTGTACAACCGTCTTCTATATCTAGACTAACGGGATACGTCGTTATACAACCGTCTTCTATATCTAGACTAACGGGATACGTCGTTATACAACCGTCTTCTATATCTAGACTAACGAGATCCGTCTGTACAACCGTTTTCTATATATAGACTAACGAGGTACGTCGTTGGACAAACGTCTTCAATATCTAGACTAACGAGATCCGTCTGTACAACCGTCTTCTATATCTAGACTAACGAGACCCGTCTGTACAACCGTCTTCTATATCTAGACTAACGGGATCCGTCTGTACAACCGTCTTCTATATCTAGACTAACGAGATCTCTCGTTATACAACCGTCTTCTATATCTAGACTAACGAGATCCGTCTGTACAACCGTCTTCTATATCTAGACTAACGAGATCCGTCTGTACAACCGTCTTCTATATCTAGACTAACGAGATCTCTCGTTATACAACCGTCTTCTATATCTAGACTAACGGGATACGTCGTTGGACAAACGTCTTCTATATCTAGACTAACGAGATCCGTCTGTACAACCGTCTTCTATATCTAGACTAACGAGATCCGTCTGTACAACCGTCTCCTATATCTAGACTAACGATATCTCTCGTTATACAACCGTCTTCTATATCTAGACTAACGGGATCCGTCTGTACAACCGTCTTCTATATCTAGACTAACGAGATCTCTCGTTATACAACCGTCTTCTATATCTAGACTAACGAGATCCGTCTGTACAACCGTTTTCTATATCTAGACTAACGAGGTACGTCGTTGGACAAACGTCTTCAATATCTAGACTAACGAGATCCGTCTGTACAACCGTCTTCTATATCTAGACTAACGAGATCCGTCTGTACAACCGTCTTCTATATCTAGACTAACGAGATCTCTCGTTATACAACCGTCTTCTATATCTAGACTAACGGGATACGTCGTTGGACAAACGTCTTCTATATCTAGACTAACGAGATCCGTCTGTACAACCGTCTTCTATATCTAGACTAACGAGATCCGTCTGTACAACCGTCTTCTATATCTAGACTAACGAGATCTCTCGTTATACAACCGTCTTCTATATCTAGACTAACGAGATCTCTCGTTATACAACCGTCTTCTATATCTAGACTAACGAGATCTCTCGTTATACAACCGTCTTCTATATCTAGACTAACGAGATCCGTCTGTACAACCGTCTTCTATATCTAGACTAACGAGATCCATCTGTACAACCGTCTTCTATATCTAGACTAAGGAGATCCGTCTGTACAACCGTCATCTATATCTAGACTAACGAGACCCGTCTGTACAACCGTCTTCTATATCTAGACTAACGAGATCCGTCTGTACAACCGTCTTCTATATCTAGACTAACGAGATCCGTCTGTACAACCGTCTTCTATATCTAGACTAACGAGATCTCTCGTTATACAACCGTCTTCTATATCTAGACTAACGAGATCCGTCTGTACAACCGTCTTCTATATCTAGACTAACGAGATCCGTCTGTACAACCGTTTTCTATATCTAGACTAACGAGGTACGTCGTTGGACAAACGTCTTCAATATCTAGACTAACGAGATCCGTCTGTACAACCGTCTTCTATATCTAGACTAACGGGATCCGTCTGTACAACCGTCTTCTATATCTAGACTAACGAGATCTCTCGTTATACAACCGTCTTCTATATCTAGACTAACGAGATCCGTCTGTACAACCGTCTTCTATATCTAGACTAACGAGATCCGTCTGTACAACCGTTTTCTATATCTAGACTAACGAGGTACGTCGTTGGACAAACGTCTTCAATATCTAGACTAACGAGATCCGTCTGTACAACCGTCTTCTATATCTAGACTAACGGGATCCGTCTGTACAACCGTCTTCTATATCTAGACTAACGAGATCTCTCGTTATACAACCGTCTTCTATATCTAGACTAACGAGATCCGTCTGTACAACCGTCTTCTATATCTAGACTAACGAGATCCGTCTGTACAACCGTCTTCTATATCTAGACTAACGAGATCCGTCTGTACAACCGTCTTCTATATCTAGACTAACGAGATCCATCTGTACAACCGTCTTCTATATCTAGACTAATGAGATCCGTCTGTACAACCGTCTTCTATATCTAGACTAACGAGATCTCTCGTTATACAACCGTCTTCTATATCTAGACTAACGAGATCCGTCTGTACAACCGTCTTCTATATCTAGACTAACGAGATCCGTCTGTACAACCGTTTTCTATATCTAGACTAACGAGATCCGTCTGTACAACCGTCTTCTATATCTAGACTAACGAGATCCGTCTGTACAACCGTCTTCTATATCTAGACTAACGGGATACGTCGTTATACAACCGTCTTCTATATCTAGACTAACGGGATACGTCGTTATACAACCGTCTTCTATATCTAGACTAACGAGATCCGTCTGTACAACCGTTTTCTATATCTAGACTAACGAGGTACGTCGTTGGACAAACGTCTTCAATATCTAGACTAACGAGATCCGTCTGTACAACCGTCTTCTATATCTAGACTAACGAGACCCGTTTGTACAACCGTCTTCTATATCTAGACTAACGGGATCCGTCTGTACAACCGTCTTCTATATCTAGACTAACGAGATCTCTCGTTATACAACCGTCTTCTATATCTAGACTAACGAGATCCGTCTGTACAACCGTCTTCTATATCTAGACTAACGAGATCCGTCTGTACAACCGTTTTCTATATCTAGACTAACGAGGTACGTCGTTGGACAAACGTCTTCAATATCTAGACTAACGAGATCCGTCTGTACAACCGTCTTCTATATCTAGACTAACGGGATCCGTCTGTACAACCGTCTTCTATATCTAGACTAACGAGATCCGTCTGTACAACCGTCTTCTATATCTAGACTAATGAGATCCGTCTGTACAACCGTCTTCTATATCTAGACTAACGAGATCCGTCTGTACAACCGTCTTCTATATCTAGACTAACGAGATCCATCTGTACAACCGTCTTCTATATCTAGACTAATGAGATCCGTCTGTACAACCGTCATCTATATCTAGACTAACGAGACCCGTCTGTACAACCGTCTTCTATATCTAGACTAACGGGATACGTCGTTGGACAAACGTCTTCTATATCTAGACTAACGAGATCCGTCTGTACAACCGTCTTCTATATCTAGACTAACGAGATCCGTCTGTACAACCGTCTTCTATATCTAGACTAACGAGATCCGTCTGTACAACCGTCTTCTATATCTAGACTAACGAGATCCGTCTGTACAACCGTCTTCTATATCTAGACTAACGGGATACGTCGTTATACAACCGTCTTCTATATCTAGACTAACGGGATACGTCGTTATACAACCGTCTTCTATATCTAGACTAACGAGATCCGTCTGTACAACCGTTTTCTATATCTAGACTAACGAGGTACGTCGTTGGACAAACGTCTTCAATATCTAGACTAACGAGATCCGTCTGTACAACCGTCTTCTATATCTAGACTAACGAGACCCGTCTGTACAACCGTCTTCTATATCTAGACTAACGGGATCCGTCTGTACAACCGTCTTCTATATCTAGACTAACGAGATCTCTCGTTATACAACCGTCTTCTATATCTAGACTAACGAGATCCGTCTGTACAACCGTCTTCTATATCTAGACTAACGAGATCTCTCGTTATACAACCGTTTTCTATATCTAGACTAACGAGATCCGTCTGTACAACCGTCTTCTATATCTAGACTAACGAGATCCGTCTGTACAACCGTCTTCTATATCTAGACTAACGGGATACGTCGTTATACAACCGTCTTCTATATCTAGACTAACGGGATACGTCGTTATACAACCGTCTTCTATATCTAGACTAACGAGATCCGTCTGTACAACCGTTTTCTATATCTAGACTAACGAGGTACGTCGTTGGACAAACGTCTTCAATATCTAGACTAACGAGATCCGTCTGTACAACCGTCTTCTATATCTAGACTAACGAGACCCGTTTGTACAACCGTCTTCTATATCTAGACTAACGGGATCCGTCTGTACAACCGTCTTCTATATCTAGACTAACGAGATCTCTCGTTATACAACCGTCTTCTATATCTAGACTAACGAGATCCGTCTGTACAACCGTCTTCTATATCTAGACTAACGAGATCCGTCTGTACAACCGTTTTCTATATCTAGACTAACGAGGTACGTCGTTGGACAAACGTCTTCAATATCTAGACTAACGAGATCCGTCTGTACAACCGTCTTCTATATCTAGACTAACGGGATCCGTCTGTACAACCGTCTTCTATATCTAGACTAACGAGATCCGTCTGTACAACCGTCTTCTATATCTAGACTAATGAGATCCGTCTGTACAACCGTCTTCTATATCTAGACTAACGAGATCCGTCTGTACAACCGTCTTCTATATCTAGACTAACGAGATCCATCTGTACAACCGTCTTCTATATCTAGACTAATGAGATCCGTCTGTACAACCGTCATCTATATCTAGACTAACGAGACCCGTCTGTACAACCGTCTTCTATATCTAGACTAACGGGATACGTCGTTGGACAAACGTCTTCTATATCTAGACTAACGAGATCCGTCTGTACAACCGTCTTCTATATCTAGACTAACGAGATCCGTCTGTACAACCGTCTTCTATATCTAGACTAACGAGATCCGTCTGTACAACCGTCTTCTATATCTAGACTAACGAGATCCGTCTGTACAACCGTCTTCTATATCTAGACTAACGGGATACGTCGTTATACAACCGTCTTCTATATCTAGACTAACGGGATACGTCGTTATACAACCGTCTTCTATATCTAGACTAACGAGATCCGTCTGTACAACCGTTTTCTATATCTAGACTAACGAGGTACGTCGTTGGACAAACGTCTTCAATATCTAGACTAACGAGATCCGTCTGTACAACCGTCTTCTATATCTAGACTAACGAGACCCGTCTGTACAACCGTCTTCTATATCTAGACTAACGGGATCCGTCTGTACAACCGTCTTCTATATCTAGACTAACGAGATCTCTCGTTATACAACCGTCTTCTATATCTAGACTAACGAGATCCGTCTGTACAACCGTCTTCTATATCTAGACTAACGAGATCTCTCGTTATACAACCGTTTTCTATATCTAGACTAACGAGATCCGTCTGTACAACCGTCTTCTATATCTAGACTAACGAGATCCGTCTGTACAACCGTCTTCTATATCTAGACTAACGGGATACGTCGTTATACAACCGTCTTCTATATCTAGACTAACGGGATACGTCGTTATACAACCGTCTTCTATATCTAGACTAACGAGATCCGTCTGTACAACCGTTTTCTATATCTAGACTAACGAGGTACGTCGTTGGACAAACGTCTTCAATATCTAGACTAACGAGATCCGTCTGTACAACCGTCTTCTATATCTAGACTAACGAGACCCGTTTGTACAACCGTCTTCTATATCTAGACTAACGGGATCCGTCTGTACAACCGTCTTCTATATCTAGACTAACGAGATCTCTCGTTATACAACCGTCTTCTATATCTAGACTAACGAGATCCGTCTGTACAACCGTCTTCTATATCTAGACTAACGAGATCCGTCTGTACAACCGTTTTCTATATCTAGACTAACGAGGTACGTCGTTGGACAAACGTCTTCAATATCTAGACTAACGAGATCCGTCTGTACAACCGTCTTCTATATCTAGACTAACGAGACCCGTCTGTACAACCGTCTTCTATATCTAGACTAACGGGATCCGTCTGAACAACCGTCTTCTATATCTAGACTAACGAGATCCGTCTGTACAACCGCCTTCTATATCTAGACTAACGAGGTACGTCGTTGGACAAACGTCTTCAATATCTAGACTAACGAGATCCGTCTGTACAACCGTCTTCTATATCTAGACTAACGAGACCCGTCTGTACAACCGTCTTCTATATCTAGACTAACGGGATCCGTCTGTACAACCGTCTTCTATATCTAGACTAACGAGATCTCTCGTTATACAACCGTCTTCTATATCTAGACTAACGAGATCCGTCTGTACAACCGTCTTCTATATCTAGACTAACGAGATCTCTCGTTATACAACCGTTTTCTATATCTAGACTAACGAGATCCGTCTGTACAACCGTCTTCTATATCTAGACTAACGAGATCCGTCTGTACAACCGTCTTCTATATCTAGACTAACGGGATACGTCGTTATACAACCGTCTTCTATATCTAGACTAACGGGATACGTCGTTATACAACCGTCTTCTATATCTAGACTAACGAGATCCGTCTGTACAACCGTTTTCTATATCTAGACTAACGAGGTACGTCGTTGGACAAACGTCTTCAATATCTAGACTAACGAGATCCGTCTGTACAACCGTCTTCTATATCTAGACTAACGAGACCCGTTTGTACAACCGTCTTCTATATCTAGACTAACGGGATCCGTCTGTACAACCGTCTTCTATATCTAGACTAACGGGATCCGTCTGTACAACCGTCTTCTATATCTAGACTAACGAGATCTCTCGTTATACAACCGTCTTCTATATCTAGACTAACGAGATCCGTCTGTACAACCGTCTTCTATATCTAGACTAATGAGATCCGTCTGTACAACCGTCATCTATATCTAGACTAACGAGACCCGTCTGTACAACCGTCTTCTATATCTAGACTAACGGGATACGTCGTTGGACAAACGTCTTCTATATCTAGACTAACGAGATCCGTCTGTACAACCGTCTTCTATATCTAGACTAACGAGATCCGTCTGTACAACCGTCTTCTATATCTAGACTAACGAGATCCGTCTGTACAACCGTCTTCTATATCTAGACTAACGAGATCCGTCTGTACAACCGTCTTCTATATCTAGACTAACGGGATACGTCGTTATACAACCGTCTTCTATATCTAGACTAACGGGATACGTCGTTATACAACCGTCTTCTATATCTAGACTAACGAGATCCGTCTGTACAACCGTTTTCTATATCTAGACTAACGAGGTACGTCGTTGGACAAACGTCTTCAATATCTAGACTAACGAGATCCGTCTGTACAACCGTCTTCTATATCTAGACTAACGAGACCCGTCTGTACAACCGTCTTCTATATCTAGACTAACGAGATCCGTCTGTACAACCGTTTTCTATATATAGACTAACGAGGTACGTCGTTGGACAAACGTCTTCAATATCTAGACTAACGAGATCCGTCTGTACAACCGTCTTCTATATCTAGACTAACGAGACCCGTCTGTACAACCGTCTTCTATATCTAGACTAACGGGATCCGTCTGTACAACCGTCTTCTATATCTAGACTAACGAGATCTCTCGTTATACAACCGTCTTCTATATCTAGACTAACGAGATCCGTCTGTACAACCGTCTTCTATATCTAGACTAACGAGATCCGTCTGTACAACCGTCTTCTATATCTAGACTAACGAGATCTCTCGTTATACAACCGTCTTCTATATCTAGACTAACGGGATACGTCGTTGGACAAACGTCTTCTATATCTAGACTAACGAGATCCGTCTGTACAACCGTCTTCTATATCTAGACTAACGAGATCCGTCTGTACAACCGTCTCCTATATCTAGACTAACGATATCTCTCGTTATACAACCGTCTTCTATATCTAGACTAACGGGATCCGTCTGTACAACCGTCTTCTATATCTAGACTAACGAGATCTCTCGTTATACAACCGTCTTCTATATCTAGACTAACGAGATCCGTCTGTACAACCGTTTTCTATATCTAGACTAACGAGGTACGTCGTTGGACAAACGTCTTCAATATCTAGACTAACGAGATCCGTCTGTACAACCGTCTTCTATATCTAGACTAACGAGATCCGTCTGTACAACCGTCTTCTATATCTAGACTAACGAGATCTCTCGTTATACAACCGTCTTCTATATCTAGACTAACGGGATACGTCGTTGGACAAACGTCTTCTATATCTAGACTAACGAGATCCGTCTGTACAACCGTCTTCTATATCTAGACTAACGAGATCCGTCTGTACAACCGTCTTCTATATCTAGACTAACGAGATCTCTCGTTATACAACCGTCTTCTATATCTAGACTAACGAGATCTCTCGTTATACAACCGTCTTCTATATCTAGACTAACGGGATACGTCGTTGGACAAACGTCTTCTATATCTAGACTAACGAGATCCGTCTGTACAACCGTCTTCTATATCTAGACTAACGAGATCCGTCTGTACAACCGTCTTCTATATCTAGACTAACGAGATCCGTCTGTACAACCGTCTTCTATATCTAGACTAACGATATCTCTCGTTATACAACCGTCTTCTATATCTAGACTAACGGGATCCGTCTGTACAACCGTCTTCTATATCTAGACTAACGAGATCCGTCTGTACAACCGTCTTCTATATCTAGACTAACGAGATCCATCTGTACAACCGTCTTCTATATCTAGACTAAGGAGATCCGTCTGTACAACCGTCATCTATATCTAGACTAACAAGACCCGTCTGTACAACCGTCTTCTATATCTAGACTAACGAGATCCGTCTGTACAACCGCCTTCTATATCTAGACCAACGAGATACGTCGTTGTACAACCATCTTCTATATCTAGACTAACGCGATCCGTCTGTACAACCGTTTTCTATATCGAGACTAACGAGATCCGTCTGTACAACCGTCTTCTATATCTAGACTAACGGGATACGACGTTGGACAAACGTCTTCTATATCTAGACTAACGAGATCCGTCTGAACAACCGTCTTCTATATCTAGACTAACGAGATCCGTCTGTACAACCGCCTTCTATATCTAGACTAACGAGATACGTCGTTGTACAACCATCTTCTATATCTAGACTAACGCGATCCGTCTGTACAACCGTCTTCTATATCTAGACTAACGAGATCCGTCTGTACAACCGTCTTCTATATCTAGACTAACGAGATCCGTCTGTACAACCGTCTTCTATATCTAGACTAACGAGATCCGTCTGAACAACCGTCTTCTATATCTAGACTAACGAGATCCGTCTGTACAACCGTCTTCTATATCTAGACTAACGAGATCCGTCTGTACAACCGTCTTCTATATCTAGACTAACGAGATCCGTCTGTACAACCGTCTTCTATATCTAGACTAACGAGATCCGTCTGTACAACCGTCTTCTATATCTAGACTAACGAGATCCGTCTGTACAACCGTCTTCTATATCTAGACTAACGAGATCCGTCTGTACAACCGTCTTCTATATCTAGACTAACGAGATCTCTCGTTATACAACCGTCTTCTATATCTAGACTAACGGGATACGTCGTTGGACAAACGTCTTCTATATCTAGACTAACGAGATCCGTCTGTACAACCGTCTTCTATATCTAGACTAACGAGATCCGTCTGTACAACCGTCTCCTATATCTAGACTAACGATATCTCTCGTTATACAACCGTCTTCTATATCTAGACTAACGGGATCCGTCTGTACAACCGTCTTCTATATCTAGACTAACGAGATCTCTCGTTATACAACCGTCTTCTATATCTAGACTAACGAGATCCGTCTGTACAACCGCCTTCTATATCTAGACTAACGAGATCCGTCTGTACAACCGTCTTCTATATCTAGACTAACGAGATCCGTCTGTACAACCGTCTTCTATATCTAGACTAACGAGATCCGTCTGTACAACCGTCTTCTATATCTAGACTAACGAGATCTCTCGTTATACAACCGTCTTCTATATCTAGACTAACGGGATACGTCGTTGGACAAACGTCTTCTATATCTAGACTAACGAGATCCGTCTGTACAACCGTCTTCTATATCTAGACTAACGAGATCCGTCTGTACAACCGTCTTCTATATCTAGACTAACGATATCTCTCGTTATACAACCGTCTTCTATATCTAGACTAACGGGATCCGTCTGTACAACCGTCTTCTATATCTAGACTAACGAGATCTCTCGTTATACAACCGTCTTCTATATCTAGACTAACGAGATCCGTCTGTACAACCGTCTTCTATATCTAGACTAACGAGATCCATCTGTGCAACCGTCTTCTATATCTAGACTAAGGAGATCCGTCTGTACAACCGTCATCTATATCTAGACTAACGAGACCCGTCTGTACAACCGTCTTCTATATCTAGACTAACGAGATCCGTCTGTACAACCGTCTTCTATATCTAGACTAACGAGATCCGTCTGTACAACCGTCTTCTATATCTAGACTAACGAGATCCGTCTGTACAACCGTCTTCTATATCTAGACTAACGAGATCTCTCGTTATACAACCGTCTTCTATATCTAGACTAACGAGATCCGTCTGTACAACCGTCTTCTATATCTAGACTAACGAGATCCGTCTGTACAACCGTTTTCTATATCTAGACTAACGAGATCCGTCTGTACAACCGTCTTCTATATCTAGACTAACGAGATCCGTCTGTACAACCGTCTTCTATATCTAGACTAACGGGATACGTCGTTATACAACCGTCTTCTATATCTAGACTAACGGGATACGTCGTTATACAACCGTCTTCTATATCTAGACTAACGAGATCCGTCTGTACAACCGTTTTCTATATCTAGACTAACGAGGTACGTCGTTGGACAAACGTCTTCAATATCTAGACTAACGAGATCCGTCTGTACAACCGTCTTCTATATCTAGACTAACGAGACCCGTTTGTACAACCGTCTTCTATATCTAGACTAACGGGATCCGTCTGTACAACCGTCTTCTATATCTAGACTAACGAGATCTCTCGTTATACAACCGTCTTCTATATCTAGACTAACGAGATCCGTCTGTACAACCGTCTTCTATATCTAGACTAACGAGATCCGTCTGTACAACCGTTTTCTATATCTAGACTAACGAGGTACGTCGTTGGACAAACGTCTTCAATATCTAGACTAACGAGATCCGTCTGTACAACCGTCTTCTATATCTAGACTAACGGGATCCGTCTGTACAACCGTCTTCTATATCTAGACTAACGAGATCCGTCTGTACAACCGTCTTCTATATCTAGACTAATGAGATCCGTCTGTACAACCGTCTTCTATATCTAGACTAACGAGATCCGTCTGTACAACCGTCTTCTATATCTAGACTAACGAGATCCATCTGTACAACCGTCTTCTATATCTAGACTAATGAGATCCGTCTGTACAACCGTCATCTATATCTAGACTAACGAGACCCGTCTGTACAACCGTCTTCTATATCTAGACTAACGGGATACGTCGTTGGACAAACGTCTTCTATATCTAGACTAACGAGATCCGTCTGTACAACCGTCTTCTATATCTAGACTAACGAGATCCGTCTGTACAACCGTCTTCTATATCTAGACTAACGAGATCCGTCTGTACAACCGTCTTCTATATCTAGACTAACGAGATCCGTCTGTACAACCGTCTTCTATATCTAGACTAACGGGATACGTCGTTATACAACCGTCTTCTATATCTAGACTAACGGGATACGTCGTTATACAACCGTCTTCTATATCTAGACTAACGAGATCCGTCTGTACAACCGTTTTCTATATATAGACTAACGAGGTACGTCGTTGGACAAACGTCTTCAATATCTAGACTAACGAGATCCGTCTGTACAACCGTCTTCTATATCTAGACTAACGAGACCCGTCTGTACAACCGTCTTCTATATCTAGACTAACGGGATCCGTCTGTACAACCGTCTTCTATATCTAGACTAACGAGATCTCTCGTTATACAACCGTCTTCTATATCTAGACTAACGAGATCCGTCTGTACAACCGTCTTCTATATCTAGACTAACGAGATCCGTCTGTACAACCGTCTTCTATATCTAGACTAACGAGATCTCTCGTTATACAACCGTCTTCTATATCTAGACTAACGGGATACGTCGTTGGACAAACGTCTTCTATATCTAGACTAACGAGATCCGTCTGTACAACCGTCTTCTATATCTAGACTAACGAGATCCGTCTGTACAACCGTCTCCTATATCTAGACTAACGATATCTCTCGTTATACAACCGTCTTCTATATCTAGACTAACGGGATCCGTCTGTACAACCGTCTTCTATATCTAGACTAACGAGATCTCTCGTTATACAACCGTCTTCTATATCTAGACTAACGAGATCCGTCTGTACAACCGTTTTCTATATCTAGACTAACGAGGTACGTCGTTGGACAAACGTCTTCAATATCTAGACTAACGAGATCCGTCTGTACAACCGTCTTCTATATCTAGACTAACGAGATCCGTCTGTACAACCGTCTTCTATATCTAGACTAACGAGATCTCTCGTTATACAACCGTCTTCTATATCTAGACTAACGGGATACGTCGTTGGACAAACGTCTTCTATATCTAGACTAACGAGATCCGTCTGTACAACCGTCTTCTATATCTAGACTAACGAGATCCGTCTGTACAACCGTCTTCTATATCTAGACTAACGAGATCTCTCGTTATACAACCGTCTTCTATATCTAGACTAACGAGATCCATCTGTACAACCGTCTTCTATATCTAGACTAAGGAGATCCGTCTGTACAACCGTCATCTATATCTAGACTAACGAGACCCGTCTGTACAACCGTCTTCTATATCTAGACTAACGAGATCCGTCTGTACAACCGTCTTCTATATCTAGACTAACGAGATCCGTCTGTACAACCGTCTTCTATATCTAGACTAACGAGATCTCTCGTTATACAACCGTCTTCTATATCTAGACTAACGAGATCCGTCTGTACAACCGTCTTCTATATCTAGACTAACGAGATCCGTCTGTACAACCGTTTTCTATATCTAGACTAACGAGGTACGTCGTTGGACAAACGTCTTCAATATCTAGACTAACGAGATCCGTCTGTACAACCGTCTTCTATATCTAGACTAACGGGATCCGTCTGTACAACCGTCTTCTATATCTAGACTAACGAGATCTCTCGTTATACAACCGTCTTCTATATCTAGACTAACGAGATCCGTCTGTACAACCGTCTTCTATATCTAGACTAACGAGATCCGTCTGTACAACCGTCTTCTATATCTAGACTAATGAGATCCGTCTGTACAACCGTCTTCTATATCTAGACTAACGGGATCCGTCTGTACAACCGTCTTCTATATCTAGACTAACGAGATCTCTCGTTATACAACCGTCTTCTATATCTAGACTAACGAGATCCGTCTGTACAACCGTCTTCTATATCTAGACTAACGAGAACCGTCTGTACAACCGTTTTCTATATCTAGACTAACGAGGTACGTCGTTGGACAAACGTCTTCAATATCTAGACTAACGAGATCCGTCTGTACAACCGTCTTCTATATCTAGACTAACGGGATCCGTCTGTACAACCGTCTTCTATATCTAGACTAACGAGATCCGTCTGTACAACCGTCTTCTATATCTAGACTAATGAGATCCGTCTGTACAACCGTCTTCTATATCTAGACTAACGAGATCCGTCTGTACAACCGTCTTCTATATCTAGACTAACGAGATCTCTCGTTATACAACCGCCTTCTATATCTAGACTAACGAGATCCGTCTGTACAACCGTCTTCTATATCTAGACTAACGAGATCCGTCTGTACAACCGTTTTCTATATCTAGACTAACGAGATCCGTCTGTACAACCGTCTTCTATATCTAGACTAACGAGATCCGTCTGTACAACCGTCTTCTATATCTAGACTAACGGGATACGTCGTTATACAACCGTCTTCTATATCTAGACTAACGGGATACGTCGTTATACAACCGTCTTCTATATCTAGACTAACGAGATCCGTCTGTACAACCGTTTTCTATATCTAGACTAACGAGGTACGTCGTTGGACAAACGTCTTCAATATCTAGACTAACGAGATCCGTCTGTACAACCGTCTTCTATATCTAGACTAACGAGACCCGTTTGTACAACCGTCTTCTATATCTAGACTAACGGGATCCGTCTGTACAACCGTCTTCTATATCTAGACTAACGAGATCTCTCGTTATACAACCGTCTTCTATATCTAGACTAACGAGATCCGTCTGTACAACCGTCTTCTATATCTAGACTAACGAGATCCGTCTGTACAACCGTTTTCTATATCTAGACTAACGAGGTACGTCGTTGGACAAACGTCTTCAATATCTAGACTAACGAGATCCGTCTGTACAACCGTCTTCTATATCTAGACTAACGGGATCCGTCTGTACAACCGTCTTCTATATCTAGACTAACGAGATCCGTCTGTACAACCGTCTTCTATATCTAGACTAATGAGATCCGTCTGTACAACCGTCTTCTATATCTAGACTAACGAGATCCGTCTGTACAACCGTCTTCTATATCTAGACTAACGAGATCCATCTGTACAACCGTCTTCTATATCTAGACTAATGAGATCCGTCTGTACAACCGTCATCTATATCTAGACTAACGAGACCCGTCTGTACAACCGTCTTCTATATCTAGACTAACGGGATACGTCGTTGGACAAACGTCTTCTATATCTAGACTAACGAGATCCGTCTGTACAACCGTCTTCTATATCTAGACTAACGAGATCCGTCTGTACAACCGTCTTCTATATCTAGACTAACGAGATCCGTCTGTACAACCGTCTTCTATATCTAGACTAACGAGATCCGTCTGTACAACCGTCTTCTATATCTAGACTAACGGGATACGTCGTTATACAACCGTCTTCTATATCTAGACTAACGGGATACGTCGTTATACAACCGTCTTCTATATCTAGACTAACGAGATCCGTCTGTACAACCGTTTTCTATATCTAGACTAACGAGGTACGTCGTTGGACAAACGTCTTCAATATCTAGACTAACGAGATCCGTCTGTACAACCGTCTTCTATATCTAGACTAACGAGACCCGTCTGTACAACCGTCTTCTATATCTAGACTAACGGGATCCGTCTGTACAACCGTCTTCTATATCTAGACTAACGAGATCTCTCGTTATACAACCGTCTTCTATATCTAGACTAACGAGATCCGTCTGTACAACCGTCTTCTATATCTAGACTAACGAGATCTCTCGTTATACAACCGTTTTCTATATCTAGACTAACGAGATCCGTCTGTACAACCGTCTTCTATATCTAGACTAACGAGATCCGTCTGTACAACCGTCTTCTATATCTAGACTAACGGGATACGTCGTTATACAACCGTCTTCTATATCTAGACTAACGGGATACGTCGTTATACAACCGTCTTCTATATCTAGACTAACGAGATCCGTCTGTACAACCGTTTTCTATATCTAGACTAACGAGGTACGTCGTTGGACAAACGTCTTCAATATCTAGACTAACGAGATCCGTCTGTACAACCGTCTTCTATATCTAGACTAACGAGACCCGTTTGTACAACCGTCTTCTATATCTAGACTAACGGGATCCGTCTGTACAACCGTCTTCTATATCTAGACTAACGAGATCTCTCGTTATACAACCGTCTTCTATATCTAGACTAACGAGATCCGTCTGTACAACCGTCTTCTATATCTAGACTAACGAGATCCGTCTGTACAACCGTTTTCTATATCTAGACTAACGAGGTACGTCGTTGGACAAACGTCTTCAATATCTAGACTAACGAGATCCGTCTGTACAACCGTCTTCTATATCTAGACTAACGGGATCCGTCTGTACAACCGTCTTCTATATCTAGACTAACGAGATCCGTCTGTACAACCGTCTTCTATATCTAGACTAATGAGATCCGTCTGTACAACCGTCTTCTATATCTAGACTAACGAGATCCGTCTGTACAACCGTCTTCTATATCTAGACTAACGAGATCCATCTGTACAACCGTCTTCTATATCTAGACTAATGAGATCCGTCTGTACAACCGTCATCTATATCTAGACTAACGAGACCCGTCTGTACAACCGTCTTCTATATCTAGACTAACGGGATACGTCGTTGGACAAACGTCTTCTATATCTAGACTAACGAGATCCGTCTGTACAACCGTCTTCTATATCTAGACTAACGAGATCCGTCTGTACAACCGTCTTCTATATCTAGACTAACGAGATCCGTCTGTACAACCGTCTTCTATATCTAGACTAACGAGATCCGTCTGTACAACCGTCTTCTATATCTAGACTAACGGGATACGTCGTTATACAACCGTCTTCTATATCTAGACTAACGGGATACGTCGTTATACAACCGTCTTCTATATCTAGACTAACGAGATCCGTCTGTACAACCGTTTTCTATATCTAGACTAACGAGGTACGTCGTTGGACAAACGTCTTCAATATCTAGACTAACGAGATCCGTCTGTACAACCGTCTTCTATATCTAGACTAACGAGACCCGTCTGTACAACCGTCTTCTATATCTAGACTAACGGGATCCGTCTGTACAACCGTCTTCTATATCTAGACTAACGAGATCTCTCGTTATACAACCGTCTTCTATATCTAGACTAACGAGATCCGTCTGTACAACCGTCTTCTATATCTAGACTAACGAGATCTCTCGTTATACAACCGTTTTCTATATCTAGACTAACGAGATCCGTCTGTACAACCGTCTTCTATATCTAGACTAACGAGATCCGTCTGTACAACCGTCTTCTATATCTAGACTAACGGGATACGTCGTTATACAACCGTCTTCTATATCTAGACTAACGGGATACGTCGTTATACAACCGTCTTCTATATCTAGACTAACGAGATCCGTCTGTACAACCGTTTTCTATATCTAGACTAACGAGGTACGTCGTTGGACAAACGTCTTCAATATCTAGACTAACGAGATCCGTCTGTACAACCGTCTTCTATATCTAGACTAACGAGACCCGTTTGTACAACCGTCTTCTATATCTAGACTAACGGGATCCGTCTGTACAACCGTCTTCTATATCTAGACTAACGAGATCTCTCGTTATACAACCGTCTTCTATATCTAGACTAACGAGATCCGTCTGTACAACCGTCTTCTATATCTAGACTAACGAGATCCGTCTGTACAACCGTTTTCTATATCTAGACTAACGAGGTACGTCGTTGGACAAACGTCTTCAATATCTAGACTAACGAGATCCGTCTGTACAACCGTCTTCTATATCTAGACTAACGGGATCCGTCTGTACAACCGTCTTCTATATCTAGACTAACGAGATCCGTCTGTACAACCGTCTTCTATATCTAGACTAATGAGATCCGTCTGTACAACCGTCTTCTATATCTAGACTAACGAGATCCGTCTGTACAACCGTCTTCTATATCTAGACTAGCGAGATCCATCTGTACAACCGTCTTCTATATCTAGACTAATGAGATCCGTCTGTACAACCGTCATCTATATCTAGACTAACGAGACCCGTCTGTACAACCGTCTTCTATATCTAGACTAACGGGATACGTCGTTGGACAAACGTCTTCTATATCTAGACTAACGAGATCCGTCTGTACAACCGTCTTCTATATCTAGACTAACGAGATCCGTCTGTACAACCGTCTTCTATATCTAGACTAACGAGATCCGTCTGTACAACCGTCTTCTATATCTAGACTAACGAGATCCGTCTGTACAACCGTCTTCTATATCTAGACTAACGGGATACGTCGTTATACAACCGTCTTCTATATCTAGACTAACGGGATACGTCGTTATACAACCGTCTTCTATATCTAGACTAACGAGATCCGTCTGTACAACCGTTTTCTATATCTAGACTAACGAGGTACGTCGTTGGACAAACGTCTTCAATATCTAGACTAACGAGATCCGTCTGTACAACCGTCTTCTATATCTAGACTAACGAGACCCGTCTGTACAACCGTCTTCTATATCTAGACTAACGGGATCCGTCTGTACAACCGTCTTCTATATCTAGACTAACGAGATCTCTCGTTATACAACCGTCTTCTATATCTAGACTAACGAGATCCGTCTGTACAACCGTCTTCTATATCTAGACTAACGAGATCCGTCTGTACAACCGTCTTCTATATCTAGACTAATGAGATCCGTCTGTACAACCGTCTTCTATATCTAGACTAACGAGACCCGTCTGTACAACCGTCTTCTCTATCTAGACTCACGAGACCCGTCTGTACAACCTTCTTCTATATCTAGACTAACGAGATCCGTCTGTACAACCGTCATCTATATCTAGACTAACGAGACCCGTCTGCACAACCGTCTTCTATATCTAGACTAACGGGATACGTCGTTGGACAACCGTCTTCTATATCTAGACTAACGGGATACGTCGTTGGACAAACGTCTTCTATATCTAGACTAACGAGATCCGTCTGTACAACCGTCTTCTATATCTAGACTAACGAGATCCGTCTGTACAACCGTTTTCTATATCTAGACTAACGAGGTACGTCGTTGGACAAACGTCTTCAATATCTAGACTAACGAGATCCGTCTGTACAACCGTCTTCTATATCTAGACTAACGGGATCCGTCTGTACAACCGTCTTCTATATCTAGACTAACGAGATCTCTCGTTATACAACCGTCTTCTATATCTAGACTAACGAGATCCGTCTGTACAACCGTCTTCTATATCTAGACTAACGAGAACCGTCTGTACAACCGTTTTCTATATCTAGACTAACGAGGTACGTCGTTGGACAAACGTCTTCAATATCTAGACTAACGAGATCCGTCTGTACAACCGTCTTCTATATCTAGACTAACGGGATCCGTCTGTACAACCGTCTTCTATATCTAGACTAACGAGATCCGTCTGTACAACCGTCTTCTATATCTAGACTAATGAGATCCGTCTGTACAACCGTCTTCTATATCTAGACTAACGAGATCCGTCTGTACAACCGTCTTCTATATCTAGACTAACGAGATCTCTCGTTATACAACCGCCTTCTATATCTAGACTAACGAGATCCGTCTGTACAACCGTCTTCTATATCTAGACTAACGAGATCCGTCTGTACAACCGTCTTCTATATCTAGACTAACGAGATCTCTCGTTATACAACCGTCTTCTATATCTAGACTAACGAGATCCGTCTGTACAACCGTCTTCTATATCTAGACTAACGATATCTCTCGTTATACAACCGTCTTCTATATCTAGACTAACGGGATCCGTCTGTACAACCGTCTTCTATATCTAGACTAACGAGATCTCTCGTTATACAACCGTCTTCTATATCTAGACTAACGAGATCCGTCTGTACAACCGTCTTCTATATCTAGACTAACGAGATCCATCTGTGCAACCGTCTTCTATATCTAGACTAAGGAGATCCGTCTGTACAACCGTCATCTATATCTAGACTAACGAGACCCGTCTGTACAACCGTCTTCTATATCTAGACTAACGAGATCCGTCTGTACAACCGTCTTCTATATCTAGACTAACGAGACCCGTCTGTACAACCGTCTTCTATATCTAGACTAACGGGATCCGTCTGTACAACCGTCTTCTATATCTAGACTAACGAGATCTCTCGTTATACAACCGTCTTCTATATCTAGACTAACGAGATCCGTCTGTACAACCGTCTTCTATATCTAGACTAACGAGATCTCTCGTTATACAACCGTTTTCTATATCTAGACTAACGAGATCCGTCTGTACAACCGTCTTCTATATCTAGACTAACGAGATCCGTCTGTACAACCGTCTTCTATATCTAGACTAACGGGATACGTCGTTATACAACCGTCTTCTATATCTAGACTAACGGGATACGTCGTTATACAACCGTCTTCTATATCTAGACTAACGAGATCCGTCTGTACAACCGTTTTCTATATCTAGACTAACGAGGTACGTCGTTGGACAAACGTCTTCAATATCTAGACTAACGAGATCCGTCTGTACAACCGTCTTCTATATCTAGACTAACGAGACCCGTTTGTACAACCGTCTTCTATATCTAGACTAACGGGATCCGTCTGTACAACCGTCTTCTATATCTAGACTAACGAGATCTCTCGTTATACAACCGTCTTCTATATCTAGACTAACGAGATCCGTCTGTACAACCGTCTTCTATATCTAGACTAACGAGATCCGTCTGTACAACCGTTTTCTATATCTAGACTAACGAGGTACGTCGTTGGACAAACGTCTTCAATATCTAGACTAACGGGATCCGTCTGTACAACCGTCTTCTATATCTAGACTAACGAGATCCGTCTGTACAACCGTCTTCTATATCTAGACTAATGAGATCCGTCTGTACAACCGTCTTCTATATCTAGACTAACGAGATCCGTCTGTACAACCGTCTTCTATATCTAGACTAGCGAGATCCATCTGTACAACCGTCTTCTATATCTAGACTAATGAGATCCGTCTGTACAACCGTCATCTATATCTAGACTAACGAGACCCGTCTGTACAACCGTCTTCTATATCTAGACTAACGGGATACGTCGTTGGACAAACGTCTTCTATATCTAGACTAACGAGATCCGTCTGTACAACCGTCTTCTATATCTAGACTAACGAGATCCGTCTGTACAACCGTCTTCTATATCTAGACTAACGAGATCCGTCTGTACAACCGTCTTCTATATCTAGACTAACGAGATCCGTCTGTACAACCGTCTTCTATATCTAGACTAACGGGATACGTCGTTATACAACCGTCTTCTATATCTAGACTAACGGGATACGTCGTTATACAACCGTCTTCTATATCTAGACTAACGAGATCCGTCTGTACAACCGTTTTCTATATCTAGACTAACGAGGTACGTCGTTGGACAAACGTCTTCAATATCTAGACTAACGAGATCCGTCTGTACAACCGTCTTCTATATCTAGACTAACGAGACCCGTCTGTACAACCGTCTTCTATATCTAGACTAACGGGATCCGTCTGTACAACCGTCTTCTATATCTAGACTAACGAGATCTCTCGTTATACAACCGTCTTCTATATCTAGACTAACGAGATCCGTCTGTACAACCGTCTTCTATATCTAGACTAACGAGATCCGTCTGTACAACCGTCTTCTATATCTAGACTAATGAGATCCGTCTGTACAACCGTCTTCTATATCTAGACTAACGAGACCCGTCTGTACAACCGTCTTCTCTATCTAGACTCACGAGACCCGTCTGTACAACCTTCTTCTATATCTAGACTAACGAGATCCGTCTGTACAACCGTCATCTATATCTAGACTAACGAGACCCGTCTGCACAACCGTCTTCTATATCTAGACTAACGGGATACGTCGTTGGACAACCGTCTTCTATATCTAGACTAACGGGATACGTCGTTGGACAAACGTCTTCTATATCTAGACTAACGAGATCCGTCTGTACAACCGTCTTCTATATCTAGACTAACGAGATCCGTCTGTACAACCGTTTTCTATATCTAGACTAACGAGGTACGTCGTTGGACAAACGTCTTCAATATCTAGACTAACGAGATCCGTCTGTACAACCGTCTTCTATATCTAGACTAACGGGATCCGTCTGTACAACCGTCTTCTATATCTAGACTAACGAGATCTCTCGTTATACAACCGTCTTCTATATCTAGACTAACGAGATCCGTCTGTACAACCGTCTTCTATATCTAGACTAACGAGAACCGTCTGTACAACCGTTTTCTATATCTAGACTAACGAGGTACGTCGTTGGACAAACGTCTTCAATATCTAGACAAACGAGATCCGTCTGTACAACCGTCTTCTATATCTAGACTAACGGGATCCGTCTGTACAACCGTCTTCTATATCTAGACTAACGAGATCTCTCGTTATACAACCGTCTTCTATATCTAGACTAACGAGATCCGTCTGTACAACCGTCTTCTATATCTAGACTAACGAGATCCGTCTGTACAACCGTCTTCTATATCTAGACTAACGAGATCCGTCTGTACAACCGTCTTCTATATCTAGACTAACGAGATCCATCTGTACAACCGTCTTCTATATCTAGACTAATGAGATCCGTCTGTACAACCGTCTTCTATATCTAGACTAACGAGATCTCTCGTTATACAACCGTCTTCTATATCTAGACTAACGAGATCCGTCTGTACAACCGTCTTCTATATCTAGACTAACGAGATCCGTCTGTACAACCGTTTTCTATATCTAGACTAACGAGATCCGTCTGTACAACCGTCTTCTATATCTAGACTAACGAGATCCGTCTGTACAACCGTCTTCTATATCTAGACTAACGGGATACGTCGTTATACAACCGTCTTCTATATCTAGACTAACGGGATACGTCGTTATACAACCGTCTTCTATATCTAGACTAACGAGATCCGTCTGTACAACCGTTTTCTATATCTAGACTAACGAGGTACGTCGTTGGACAAACGTCTTCAATATCTAGACTAACGAGATCCGTCTGTACAACCGTCTTCTATATCTAGACTAACGAGACCCGTTTGTACAACCGTCTTCTATATCTAGACTAACGGGATCCGTCTGTACAACCGTCTTCTATATCTAGACTAACGAGATCTCTCGTTATACAACCGTCTTCTATATCTAGACTAACGAGATCCGTCTGTACAACCGTCTTCTATATCTAGACTAACGAGATCCGTCTGTACAACCGTTTTCTATATCTAGACTAACGAGGTACGTCGTTGGACAAACGTCTTCAATATCTAGACTAACGAGATCCGTCTGTACAACCGTCTTCTATATCTAGACTAACGGGATCCGTCTGTACAACCGTCTTCTATATCTAGACTAACGAGATCCGTCTGTACAACCGTCTTCTATATCTAGACTAATGAGATCCGTCTGTACAACCGTCTTCTATATCTAGACTAACGAGATCCGTCTGTACAACCGTCTTCTATATCTAGACTAACGAGATCCATCTGTACAACCGTCTTCTATATCTAGACTAATGAGATCCGTCTGTACAACCGTCATCTATATCTAGACTAACGAGACCCGTCTGTACAACCGTCTTCTATATCTAGACTAACGGGATACGTCGTTGGACAAACGTCTTCTATATCTAGACTAACGAGATCCGTCTGTACAACCGTCTTCTATATCTAGACTAACGAGATCCGTCTGTACAACCGTCTTCTATATCTAGACTAACGAGATCCGTCTGTACAACCGTCTTCTATATCTAGACTAACGAGATCCGTCTGTACAACCGTCTTCTATATCTAGACTAACGGGATACGTCGTTATACAACCGTCTTCTATATCTAGACTAACGGGATACGTCGTTATACAACCGTCTTCTATATCTAGACTAACGAGATCCGTCTGTACAACCGTTTTCTATATATAGACTAACGAGGTACGTCGTTGGACAAACGTCTTCAATATCTAGACTAACGAGATCCGTCTGTACAACCGTCTTCTATATCTAGACTAACGAGACCCGTCTGTACAACCGTCTTCTATATCTAGACTAACGGGATCCGTCTGTACAACCGTCTTCTATATCTAGACTAACGAGATCTCTCGTTATACAACCGTCTTCTATATCTAGACTAACGAGATCCGTCTGTACAACCGTCTTCTATATCTAGACTAACGAGATCCGTCTGTACAACCGTCTTCTATATCTAGACTAACGAGATCTCTCGTTATACAACCGTCTTCTATATCTAGACTAACGAGATCCGTCTGTACAACCGTCTTCTATATCTAGACTAACGATATCTCTCGTTATACAACCGTCTTCTATATCTAGACTAACGGGATCCGTCTGTACAACCGTCTTCTATATCTAGACTAACGAGATCTCTCGTTATACAACCGTCTTCTATATCTAGACTAACGAGATCCGTCTGTACAACCGTCTTCTATATCTAGACTAACGAGATCCATCTGTGCAACCGTCTTCTATATCTAGACTAAGGAGATCCGTCTGTACAACCGTCATCTATATCTAGACTAACGAGATCCGTCTGTACAACCGTCTTCTATATCTGGACTAACGAGATCCGTCTGTACAACCGTCTTCTATATCTAGACTAACGAGATCTCTCGTTATACAACCGTCTTCTATATCTAGACTAACGAGATCCGTCTGTACAACCGTCTTCTATATCTAGACTAACGAGATCCGTCTGTACAACCGTTTTCTATATCTAGACTAACGAGGTACGTCGTTGGACAAACGTCTTCAATATCTAGACTAACGAGATCCGTCTGTACAACCGTCTTCTATATCTAGACTAACGGGATCCGTCTGTACAACCGTCTTCTATATCTAGACTAACGAGATCTCTCGTTATACAACCGTCTTCTATATCTAGACTAACGAGATCCGTCTGTACAACCGTCTTCTATATCTAGACTAACGAGATCCGTCTGTACAACCGTTTTCTATATCTAGACTAACGAGGTACGTCGTTGGACAAACGTCTTCAATATCTAGACTAACGAGATCCGTCTGTACAACCGTCTTCTATATCTAGACTAACGGGATCCGTCTGTACAACCGTCTTCTATATCTAGACTAACGAGATCTCTCGTTATACAACCGTCTTCTATATCTAGACTAACGAGATCCGTCTGTACAACCGTCTTCTATATCTAGACTAACGAGATCCGTCTGTACAACCGTCTTCTATATCTAGACTAACGAGATCCGTCTGTACAACCGTCTTCTATATCTAGACTAACGAGATCCATCTGTACAACCGTCTTCTATATCTAGACTAATGAGATCCGTCTGTACAACCGTCTTCTATATCTAGACTAACGAGATCTCTCGTTATACAACCGTCTTCTATATCTAGACTAACGAGATCCGTCTGTACAACCGTCTTCTATATCTAGACTAACGAGATCCGTCTGTACAACCGTTTTCTATATCTAGACTAACGAGATCCGTCTGTACAACCGTCTTCTATATCTAGACTAACGAGATCCGTCTGTACAACCGTCTTCTATATCTAGACTAACGGGATACGTCGTTATACAACCGTCTTCTATATCTAGACTAACGGGATACGTCGTTATACAACCGTCTTCTATATCTAGACTAACGAGATCCGTCTGTACAACCGTTTTCTATATCTAGACTAACGAGGTACGTCGTTGGACAAACGTCTTCAATATCTAGACTAACGAGATCCGTCTGTACAACCGTCTTCTATATCTAGACTAACGAGACCCGTTTGTACAACCGTCTTCTATATCTAGACTAACGGGATCCGTCTGTACAACCGTCTTCTATATCTAGACTAACGAGATCTCTCGTTATACAACCGTCTTCTATATCTAGACTAACGAGATCCGTCTGTACAACCGTCTTCTATATCTAGACTAACGAGATCCGTCTGTACAACCGTTTTCTATATCTAGACTAACGAGGTACGTCGTTGGACAAACGTCTTCAATATCTAGACTAACGAGATCCGTCTGTACAACCGTCTTCTATATCTAGACTAACGGGATCCGTCTGTACAACCGTCTTCTATATCTAGACTAACGAGATCCGTCTGTACAACCGTCTTCTATATCTAGACTAATGAGATCCGTCTGTACAACCGTCTTCTATATCTAGACTAACGAGATCCGTCTGTACAACCGTCTTCTATATCTAGACTAACGAGATCCATCTGTACAACCGTCTTCTATATCTAGACTAATGAGATCCGTCTGTACAACCGTCATCTATATCTAGACTAACGAGACCCGTCTGTACAACCGTCTTCTATATCTAGACTAACGGGATACGTCGTTGGACAAACGTCTTCTATATCTAGACTAACGAGATCCGTCTGTACAACCGTCTTCTATATCTAGACTAACGAGATCCGTCTGTACAACCGTCTTCTATATCTAGACTAACGAGATCCGTCTGTACAACCGTCTTCTATATCTAGACTAACGAGATCCGTCTGTACAACCGTCTTCTATATCTAGACTAACGGGATACGTCGTTATACAACCGTCTTCTATATCTAGACTAACGGGATACGTCGTTATACAACCGTCTTCTATATCTAGACTAACGAGATCCGTCTGTACAACCGTTTTCTATATATAGACTAACGAGGTACGTCGTTGGACAAACGTCTTCAATATCTAGACTAACGAGATCCGTCTGTACAACCGTCTTCTATATCTAGACTAACGAGACCCGTCTGTACAACCGTCTTCTATATCTAGACTAACGGGATCCGTCTGTACAACCGTCTTCTATATCTAGACTAACGAGATCTCTCGTTATACAACCGTCTTCTATATCTAGACTAACGAGATCCGTCTGTACAACCGTCTTCTATATCTAGACTAACGAGATCCGTCTGTACAACCGTCTTCTATATCTAGACTAACGAGATCTCTCGTTATACAACCGTCTTCTATATCTAGACTAACGGGATACGTCGTTGGACAAACGTCTTCTATATCTAGACTAACGAGATCCGTCTGTACAACCGTCTTCTATATCTAGACTAACGAGATCCGTCTGTACAACCGTCTCCTATATCTAGACTAACGATATCTCTCGTTATACAACCGTCTTCTATATCTAGACTAACGGGATCCGTCTGTACAACCGTCTTCTATATCTAGACTAACGAGATCTCTCGTTATACAACCGTCTTCTATATCTAGACTAACGAGATCCGTCTGTACAACCGTTTTCTATATCTAGACTAACGAGGTACGTCGTTGGACAAACGTCTTCAATATCTAGACTAACGAGATCCGTCTGTACAACCGTCTTCTATATCTAGACTAACGAGATCCGTCTGTACAACCGTCTTCTATATCTAGACTAACGAGATCTCTCGTTATACAACCGTCTTCTATATCTAGACTAACGGGATACGTCGTTGGACAAACGTCTTCTATATCTAGACTAACGAGATCCGTCTGTACAACCGTCTTCTATATCTAGACTAACGAGATCCGTCTGTACAACCGTCTTCTATATCTAGACTAACGAGATCTCTCGTTATACAACCGTCTTCTATATCTAGACTAACGAGATCTCTCGTTATACAACCGTCTTCTATATCTAGACTAACGAGATCTCTCGTTATACAACCGTCTTCTATATCTAGACTAACGAGATCCGTCTGTACAACCGTCTTCTATATCTAGACTAACGAGATCCATCTGTACAACCGTCTTCTATATCTAGACTAAGGAGATCCGTCTGTACAACCGTCATCTATATCTAGACTAACGAGACCCGTCTGTACAACCGTCTTCTATATCTAGACTAACGAGATCCGTCTGTACAACCGTCTTCTATATCTAGACTAACGAGATCCGTCTGTACAACCGTCTTCTATATCTAGACTAACGAGATCTCTCGTTATACAACCGTCTTCTATATCTAGACTAACGAGATCCGTCTGTACAACCGTCTTCTATATCTAGACTAACGAGATCCGTCTGTACAACCGTTTTCTATATCTAGACTAACGAGGTACGTCGTTGGACAAACGTCTTCAATATCTAGACTAACGAGATCCGTCTGTACAACCGTCTTCTATATCTAGACTAACGGGATCCGTCTGTACAACCGTCTTCTATATCTAGACTAACGAGATCTCTCGTTATACAACCGTCTTCTATATCTAGACTAACGAGATCCGTCTGTACAACCGTCTTCTATATCTAGACTAACGAGATCCGTCTGTACAACCGTTTTCTATATCTAGACTAACGAGGTACGTCGTTGGACAAACGTCTTCAATATCTAGACTAACGAGATCCGTCTGTACAACCGTCTTCTATATCTAGACTAACGGGATCCGTCTGTACAACCGTCTTCTATATCTAGACTAACGAGATCTCTCGTTATACAACCGTCTTCTATATCTAGACTAACGAGATCCGTCTGTACAACCGTCTTCTATATCTAGACTAACGAGATCCGTCTGTACAACCGTCTTCTATATCTAGACTAACGAGATCCGTCTGTACAACCGTCTTCTATATCTAGACTAACGAGATCCATCTGTACAACCGTCTTCTATATCTAGACTAATGAGATCCGTCTGTACAACCGTCTTCTATATCTAGACTAACGAGATCTCTCGTTATACAACCGTCTTCTATATCTAGACTAACGAGATCCGTCTGTACAACCGTCTTCTATATCTAGACTAACGAGATCCGTCTGTACAACCGTTTTCTATATCTAGACTAACGAGATCCGTCTGTACAACCGTCTTCTATATCTAGACTAACGAGATCCGTCTGTACAACCGTCTTCTATATCTAGACTAACGGGATACGTCGTTATACAACCGTCTTCTATATCTAGACTAACGGGATACGTCGTTATACAACCGTCTTCTATATCTAGACTAACGAGATCCGTCTGTACAACCGTTTTCTATATCTAGACTAACGAGGTACGTCGTTGGACAAACGTCTTCAATATCTAGACTAACGAGATCCGTCTGTACAACCGTCTTCTATATCTAGACTAACGAGACCCGTTTGTACAACCGTCTTCTATATCTAGACTAACGGGATCCGTCTGTACAACCGTCTTCTATATCTAGACTAACGAGATCTCTCGTTATACAACCGTCTTCTATATCTAGACTAACGAGATCCGTCTGTACAACCGTCTTCTATATCTAGACTAACGAGATCCGTCTGTACAACCGTTTTCTATATCTAGACTAACGAGGTACGTCGTTGGACAAACGTCTTCAATATCTAGACTAACGAGATCCGTCTGTACAACCGTCTTCTATATCTAGACTAACGGGATCCGTCTGTACAACCGTCTTCTATATCTAGACTAACGAGATCCGTCTGTACAACCGTCTTCTATATCTAGACTAATGAGATCCGTCTGTACAACCGTCTTCTATATCTAGACTAACGAGATCCGTCTGTACAACCGTCTTCTATATCTAGACTAACGAGATCCATCTGTACAACCGTCTTCTATATCTAGACTAATGAGATCCGTCTGTACAACCGTCATCTATATCTAGACTAACGAGACCCGTCTGTACAACCGTCTTCTATATCTAGACTAACGGGATACGTCGTTGGACAAACGTCTTCTATATCTAGACTAACGAGATCCGTCTGTACAACCGTCTTCTATATCTAGACTAACGAGATCCGTCTGTACAACCGTCTTCTATATCTAGACTAACGAGATCCGTCTGTACAACCGTCTTCTATATCTAGACTAACGAGATCCGTCTGTACAACCGTCTTCTATATCTAGACTAACGGGATACGTCGTTATACAACCGTCTTCTATATCTAGACTAACGGGATACGTCGTTATACAACCGTCTTCTATATCTAGACTAACGAGATCCGTCTGTACAACCGTTTTCTATATCTAGACTAACGAGGTACGTCGTTGGACAAACGTCTTCAATATCTAGACTAACGAGATCCGTCTGTACAACCGTCTTCTATATCTAGACTAACGAGACCCGTCTGTACAACCGTCTTCTATATCTAGACTAACGGGATCCGTCTGTACAACCGTCTTCTATATCTAGACTAACGAGATCTCTCGTTATACAACCGTCTTCTATATCTAGACTAACGAGATCCGTCTGTACAACCGTCTTCTATATCTAGACTAACGAGATCTCTCGTTATACAACCGTTTTCTATATCTAGACTAACGAGATCCGTCTGTACAACCGTCTTCTATATCTAGACTAACGAGATCCGTCTGTACAACCGTCTTCTATATCTAGACTAACGGGATACGTCGTTATACAACCGTCTTCTATATCTAGACTAACGGGATACGTCGTTATACAACCGTCTTCTATATCTAGACTAACGAGATCCGTCTGTACAACCGTTTTCTATATCTAGACTAACGAGGTACGTCGTTGGACAAACGTCTTCAATATCTAGACTAACGAGATCCGTCTGTACAACCGTCTTCTATATCTAGACTAACGAGACCCGTTTGTACAACCGTCTTCTATATCTAGACTAACGGGATCCGTCTGTACAACCGTCTTCTATATCTAGACTAACGAGATCTCTCGTTATACAACCGTCTTCTATATCTAGACTAACGAGATCCGTCTGTACAACCGTCTTCTATATCTAGACTAACGAGATCCGTCTGTACAACCGTTTTCTATATCTAGACTAACGAGGTACGTCGTTGGACAAACGTCTTCAATATCTAGACTAACGAGATCCGTCTGTACAACCGTCTTCTATATCTAGACTAACGGGATCCGTCTGTACAACCGTCTTCTATATCTAGACTAACGAGATCCGTCTGTACAACCGTCTTCTATATCTAGACTAATGAGATCCGTCTGTACAACCGTCTTCTATATCTAGACTAACGAGATCCGTCTGTACAACCGTCTTCTATATCTAGACTAACGAGATCCATCTGTACAACCGTCTTCTATATCTAGACTAATGAGATCCGTCTGTACAACCGTCATCTATATCTAGACTAACGAGACCCGTCTGTACAACCGTCTTCTATATCTAGACTAACGGGATACGTCGTTGGACAAACGTCTTCTATATCTAGACTAACGAGATCCGTCTGTACAACCGTCTTCTATATCTAGACTAACGAGATCCGTCTGTACAACCGTCTTCTATATCTAGACTAACGAGATCCGTCTGTACAACCGTCTTCTATATCTAGACTAACGAGATCCGTCTGTACAACCGTCTTCTATATCTAGACTAACGGGATACGTCGTTATACAACCGTCTTCTATATCTAGACTAACGGGATACGTCGTTATACAACCGTCTTCTATATCTAGACTAACGAGATCCGTCTGTACAACCGTTTTCTATATCTAGACTAACGAGGTACGTCGTTGGACAAACGTCTTCAATATCTAGACTAACGAGATCCGTCTGTACAACCGTCTTCTATATCTAGACTAACGAGACCCGTCTGTACAACCGTCTTCTATATCTAGACTAACGGGATCCGTCTGTACAACCGTCTTCTATATCTAGACTAACGAGATCTCTCGTTATACAACCGTCTTCTATATCTAGACTAACGAGATCCGTCTGTACAACCGTCTTCTATATCTAGACTAACGAGATCTCTCGTTATACAACCGTTTTCTATATCTAGACTAACGAGATCCGTCTGTACAACCGTCTTCTATATCTAGACTAACGAGATCCGTCTGTACAACCGTCTTCTATATCTAGACTAACGGGATACGTCGTTATACAACCGTCTTCTATATCTAGACTAACGGGATACGTCGTTATACAACCGTCTTCTATATCTAGACTAACGAGATCCGTCTGTACAACCGTTTTCTATATCTAGACTAACGAGGTACGTCGTTGGACAAACGTCTTCAATATCTAGACTAACGAGATCCGTCTGTACAACCGTCTTCTATATCTAGACTAACGAGACCCGTTTGTACAACCGTCTTCTATATCTAGACTAACGGGATCCGTCTGTACAACCGTCTTCTATATCTAGACTAACGAGATCTCTCGTTATACAACCGTCTTCTATATCTAGACTAACGAGATCCGTCTGTACAACCGTCTTCTATATCTAGACTAACGAGATCCGTCTGTACAACCGTTTTCTATATCTAGACTAACGAGGTACGTCGTTGGACAAACGTCTTCAATATCTAGACTAACGAGATCCGTCTGTACAACCGTCTTCTATATCTAGACTAACGGGATCCGTCTGTACAACCGTCTTCTATATCTAGACTAACGAGATCCGTCTGTACAACCGTCTTCTATATCTAGACTAATGAGATCCGTCTGTACAACCGTCTTCTATATCTAGACTAACGAGATCCGTCTGTACAACCGTCTTCTATATCTAGACTAGCGAGATCCATCTGTACAACCGTCTTCTATATCTAGACTAATGAGATCCGTCTGTACAACCGTCATCTATATCTAGACTAACGAGACCCGTCTGTACAACCGTCTTCTATATCTAGACTAACGGGATACGTCGTTGGACAAACGTCTTCTATATCTAGACTAACGAGATCCGTCTGTACAACCGTCTTCTATATCTAGACTAACGAGATCCGTCTGTACAACCGTCTTCTATATCTAGACTAACGAGATCCGTCTGTACAACCGTCTTCTATATCTAGACTAACGAGATCCGTCTGTACAACCGTCTTCTATATCTAGACTAACGGGATACGTCGTTATACAACCGTCTTCTATATCTAGACTAACGGGATACGTCGTTATACAACCGTCTTCTATATCTAGACTAACGAGATCCGTCTGTACAACCGTTTTCTATATCTAGACTAACGAGGTACGTCGTTGGACAAACGTCTTCAATATCTAGACTAACGAGATCCGTCTGTACAACCGTCTTCTATATCTAGACTAACGAGACCCGTCTGTACAACCGTCTTCTATATCTAGACTAACGGGATCCGTCTGTACAACCGTCTTCTATATCTAGACTAACGAGATCTCTCGTTATACAACCGTCTTCTATATCTAGACTAACGAGATCCGTCTGTACAACCGTCTTCTATATCTAGACTAACGAGATCCGTCTGTACAACCGTCTTCTATATCTAGACTAATGAGATCCGTCTGTACAACCGTCTTCTATATCTAGACTAACGAGACCCGTCTGTACAACCGTCTTCTCTATCTAGACTCACGAGACCCGTCTGTACAACCTTCTTCTATATCTAGACTAACGAGATCCGTCTGTACAACCGTCATCTATATCTAGACTAACGAGACCCGTCTGTACAACCGTCTTCTATATCTAGACTAACGGGATACGTCGTTGGACAACCGTCTTCTATATCTAGACTAACGGGATACGTCGTTGGACAAACGTCTTCTATATCTAGACTAACGAGATCCGTCTGTACAACCGTCTTCTATATCTAGACTAACGAGATCCGTCTGTACAACCGTTTTCTATATCTAGACTAACGAGGTACGTCGTTGGACAAACGTCTTCAATATCTAGACTAACGAGATCCGTCTGTACAACCGTCTTCTATATCTAGACTAACGGGATCCGTCTGTACAACCGTCTTCTATATCTAGACTAACGAGATCTCTCGTTATACAACCGTCTTCTATATCTAGACTAACGAGATCCGTCTGTACAACCGTCTTCTATATCTAGACTAACGAGAACCGTCTGTACAACCGTTTTCTATATCTAGACTAACGAGGTACGTCGTTGGACAAACGTCTTCAATATCTAGACTAACGAGATCCGTCTGTACAACCGTCTTCTATATCTAGACTAACGGGATCCGTCTGTACAACCGTCTTCTATATCTAGACTAACGAGATCCGTCTGTACAACCGTCTTCTATATCTAGACTAATGAGATCCGTCTGTACAACCGTCTTCTATATCTAGACTAACGAGATCCGTCTGTACAACCGTCTTCTATATCTAGACTAACGAGATCTCTCGTTATACAACCGTCTTCTATATCTAGACTAACGAGATCCGTCTGTACAACCGTCTTCTATATCTAGACTAACGAGATCCGTCTGTACAACCGTCTTCTATATCTAGACTAACGAGATCTCTCGTTATACAACCGTCTTCTATATCTAGACTAACGAGATCCGTCTGTACAACCGTCTTCTATATCTAGACTAACGAGATCCATCTGTACAACCGTCTTCTATATCTAGACTAAGGAGATCCGTCTGTACAACCGTCATCTATATCTAGACTAACAAGACCCGTCTGTACAACCGTCTTCTATATCTAGACTAACGAGATCCGTCTGTACAACCGCCTTCTATATCTAGACCAACGAGATACGTCGTTGTACAACCATCTTCTATATCTAGACTAACGCGATCCGTCTGTACAACCGTTTTCTATATCGAGACTAACGAGATCCGTCTGTACAACCGTCTTCTATATCTAGACTAACGGGATACGACGTTGGACAAACGTCTTCTATATCTAGACTAACGAGATCCGTCTGAACAACCGTCTTCTATATCTAGACTAACGAGATCCGTCTGTACAACCGCCTTCTATATCTAGACTAACGAGATACGTCGTTGTACAACCATCTTCTATATCTAGACTAACGCGATCCGTCTGTACAACCGTCTTCTATATCTAGACTAACGAGATCCGTCTGTACAACCGTCTTCTATATCTAGACTAACGAGATCCGTCTGTACAACCGTCTTCTATATCTAGACTAACGAGATCCGTCTGAACAACCGTCTTCTATATCTAGACTAACGAGATCCGTCTGTACAACCGTCTTCTATATCTAGACTAACGAGATCCGTCTGTACAACCGTCTTCTATATATAGACTAACGAGATCCGTCTGTACAACCGTCTTCTATATCTAGACTAACGAGATCCGTCTGTACAACCGTCTTCTATATCTAGACTAACGAGATCCGTCTGTACAACCGTCTTCTATATCTAGACTAACGAGATCTCTCGTTATACAACCGTCTTCTATATCTAGACTAACGGGATACGTCGTTGGACAAACGTCTTCTATATCTAGACTAACGAGATCCGTCTGTACAACCGTCTTCTATATCTAGACTAACGAGATCCGTCTGTACAACCGTCTCCTATATCTAGACTAACGATATCTCTCGTTATACAACCGTCTTCTATATCTAGACTAACGGGATCCGTCTGTACAACCGTCTTCTATATCTAGACTAACGAGATCTCTCGTTATACAACCGTCTTCTATATCTAGACTAACGAGATCCGTCTGTACAACCGCCTTCTATATCTAGACTAACGAGATCCGTCTGTACAACCGTCTTCTATATCTAGACTAACGAGATCCGTCTGTACAACCGTCTTCTATATCTAGACTAACGAGATCCGTCTGTACAACCGTCTTCTATATCTAGACTAACGAGATCTCTCGTTATACAACCGTCTTCTATATCTAGACTAACGGGATACGTCGTTGGACAAACGTCTTCTATATCTAGACTAACGAGATCCGTCTGTACAACCGTCTTCTATATCTAGACTAACGAGATCCGTCTGTACAACCGTCTTCTATATCTAGACTAACGATATCTCTCGTTATACAACCGTCTTCTATATCTAGACTAACGGGATCCGTCTGTACAACCGTCTTCTATATCTAGACTAACGAGATCTCTCGTTATACAACCGTCTTCTATATCTAGACTAACGAGATCCGTCTGTACAACCGTCTTCTATATCTAGACTAACGAGATCCATCTGTACAACCGTCTTCTATATCTAGACTAAGGAGATCCGTCTGTACAACCGTCATCTATATCTAGACTAACGAGACCCGTCTGTACAACCGTCTTCTATATCTAGACTAACGAGATCCGTCTGTACAACCGTCTTCTATATCTAGACTAACGAGATCCGTCTGTACAACCGTCTTCTATATCTAGACTAACGAGATCTCTCGTTATACAACCGTCTTCTATATCTAGACTAACGAGATCCGTCTGTACAACCGTCTTCTATATCTAGACTAACGAGATCCGTCTGTACAACCGTTTTCTATATCTAGACTAACGAGGTACGTCGTTGGACAAACGTCTTCAATATCTAGACTAACGAGATCCGTCTGTACAACCGTCTTCTATATCTAGACTAACGGGATCCGTCTGTACAACCGTCTTCTATATCTAGACTAACGAGATCTCTCGTTATACAACCGTCTTCTATATCTAGACTAACGAGATCCGTCTGTACAACCGTCTTCTATATCTAGACTAACGAGATCCGTCTGTACAACCGTTTTCTATATCTAGACTAACGAGGTACGTCGTTGGACAAACGTCTTCAATATCTAGACTAACGAGATCCGTCTGTACAACCGTCTTCTATATCTAGACTAACGGGATCCGTCTGTACAACCGTCTTCTATATCTAGACTAACGAGATCTCTCGTTATACAACCGTCTTCTATATCTAGACTAACGAGATCCGTCTGTACAACCGTCTTCTATATCTAGACTAACGAGATCCGTCTGTACAACCGTCTTCTATATCTAGACTAACGAGATCCGTCTGTACAACCGTCTTCTATATCTAGACTAACGAGATCCATCTGTACAACCGTCTTCTATATCTAGACTAATGAGATCCGTCTGTACAACCGTCTTCTATATCTAGACTAACGAGATCTCTCGTTATACAACCGTCTTCTATATCTAGACTAACGAGATCCGTCTGTACAACCGTCTTCTATATCTAGACTAACGAGATCCGTCTGTACAACCGTTTTCTATATCTAGACTAACGAGATCCGTCTGTACAACCGTCTTCTATATCTAGACTAACGAGATCCGTCTGTACAACCGTCTTCTATATCTAGACTAACGGGATACGTGGTTATACAACCGTCTTCTATATCTAGACTAACGGGATACGTCGTTATACAACCGCCTTCTATATCTAGACTAACGAGATCCGTCTGTACAACCGTTTTCTATATCTAGACTAACGAGGTACGTCGTTGGACAAACGTCTTCAATATCTAGACTAACGAGATCCGTCTGTACAACCGTCTTCTATATCTAGACTAACGAGACCCGTTTGTACAACCGTCTTCTATATCTAGACTAACGGGATCCGTCTGTACAACCGTCTTCTATATCTAGACTAACGAGATCTCTCGTTATACAACCGTCTTCTATATCTAGACTAACGAGATCCGTCTGTACAACCGTCTTCTATATCTAGACTAACGAGATCCGTCTGTACAACCGTTTTCTATATCTAGACTAACGAGGTACGTCGTTGGACAAACGTCTTCAATATCTAGACTAACGAGATCCGTCTGTACAACCGTCTTCTATATCTAGACTAACGGGATCCGTCTGTACAACCGTCTTCTATATCTAGACTAACGAGATCCGTCTGTACAACCGTCTTCTATATCTAGACTAATGAGATCCGTCTGTACAACCGTCTTCTATATCTAGACTAACGAGATCCGTCTGTACAACCGTCTTCTATATCTAGACTAACGAGATCCGTCTGTACAACCGTCATCTATATCTAGACTAACGAGACCCGTCTGTACAACCGTCTTCTATATCTAGACTAACGGGATACGTCGTTGGACAAACGTCTTCTATATCTAGACTAACGAGATCCGTCTGTACAACCGTCTTCTATATCTAGACTAACGAGATCCGTCTGTACAACCGTCTTCTATATCTAGACTAACGAGATCCGTCTGTACAACCGTCTTCTATATCTAGACTAACGAGATCCGTCTGTACAACCGTCTTCTATATCTAGACTAACGGGATACGTCGTTATACAACCGTCTTCTATATCTAGACTAACGGGATACGTCGTTATACAACCGTCTTCTATATCTAGACTAACGAGATCCGTCTGTACAACCGTTTTCTATATCTAGACTAACGAGGTACGTCGTTGGACAAACGTCTTCAATATCTAGACTAACGAGATCCGTCTGTACAACCGTCTTCTATATCTAGACTAACGAGACCCGTCTGTACAACCGTCTTCTATATCTAGACTAACGGGATCCGTCTGTACAACCGTCTTCTATATCTAGACTAACGAGATCTCTCGTTATACAACCGTCTTCTATATCTAGACTAACGAGATCCGTCTGTACAACCGTCTTCTATATCTAGACTAACGAGATCTCTCGTTATACAACCGTCTTCTATATCTAGACTAACGGGATACGTCGTTGGACAAACGTCTTCTATATCTAGACTAACGAGATCCGTCTGTACAACCGTCTTCTATATCTAGACTAACGAGATCCGTCTGTACAACCGTCTCCTATATCTAGACTAACGATATCTCTCGTTATACAACCGTCTTCTATATCTAGACTAACGGGATCCGTCTGTACAACCGTCTTCTATATCTAGACTAACGAGATCTCTCGTTATACAACCGTCTTCTATATCTAGACTAACGAGATCCGTCTGTACAACCGCCTTCTATATCTAGACTAACGAGATCCGTCTGTACAACCGTCTTCTATATCTAGACTAACGAGATCCGTCTGTACAACCGTCTTCTATATCTAGACTAACGAGATCCGTCTGTACAACCGTCTTCTATATCTAGACTAACGAGATCTCTCGTTATACAACCGTCTTCTATATCTAGACTAACGGGATACGTCGTTGGACAAACGTCTTCTATATCTAGACTAACGAGATCCGTCTGTACAACCGTCTTCTATATCTAGACTAACGAGATCCGTCTGTACAACCGTCTTCTATATCTAGACTAACGATATCTCTCGTTATACAACCGTCTTCTATATCTAGACTAACGGGATCCGTCTGTACAACCGTCTTCTATATCTAGACTAACGAGATCTCTCGTTATACAACCGTCTTCTATATCTAGACTAACGAGATCCGTCTGTACAACCGTCTTCTATATCTAGACTAACGAGATCCATCTGTACAACCGTCTTCTATATCTAGACTAAGGAGATCCGTCTGTACAACCGTCATCTATATCTAGACTAACGAGACCCGTCTGTACAACCGTCTTCTATATCTAGACTAACGAGATCCGTCTGTACAACCGTCTTCTATATCTAGACTAACGAGATCCGTCTGTACAACCGTCTTCTATATCTAGACTAACGAGATCTCTCGTTATACAACCGTCTTCTATATCTAGACTAACGAGATCCGTCTGTACAACCGTCTTCTATATCTAGACTAACGAGATCCGTCTGTACAACCGTTTTCTATATCTAGACTAACGAGGTACGTCGTTGGACAAACGTCTTCAATATCTAGACTAACGAGATCCGTCTGTACAACCGTCTTCTATATCTAGACTAACGGGATCCGTCTGTACAACCGTCTTCTATATCTAGACTAACGAGATCTCTCGTTATACAACCGTCTTCTATATCTAGACTAACGAGATCCGTCTGTACAACCGTCTTCTGTATCTAGACTAACGAGATCCGTCTGTACAACCGTTTTCTATATCTAGACTAACGAGGTACGTCGTTGGACAAACGTCTTCAATATCTAGACTAACGAGATCCGTCTGTACAACCGTCTTCTATATCTAGACTAACGGGATCCGTCTGTACAACCGTCTTCTATATCTAGACTAACGAGATCTCTCGTTATACAACCGTCTTCTATATCTAGACTAACGAGATCCGTCTGTACAACCGTCTTCTATATCTAGACTAACGAGATCCGTCTGTACAACCGTCTTCTATATCTAGACTAACGAGATCCGTCTGTACAACCGTCTTCTATATCTAGACTAACGAGATCCATCTGTACAACCGTCTTCTATATCTAGACTAATGAGATCCGTCTGTACAACCGTCTTCTATATCTAGACTAACGAGATCTCTCGTTATACAACCGTCTTCTATATCTAGACTAACGAGATCCGTCTGTACAACCGTCTTCTATATCTAGACTAACGAGATCCGTCTGTACAACCGTTTTCTATATCTAGACTAACGAGGTACGTCGTTGGACAAACGTCTTCAATATCTAGACTAACGAGACCCGTCTGTACAACCGTCTTCTATATCTAGACTAACGGGATACGGCGTTGGACAAACGTCTTCTATATCTAGACTAACGAGATCCGTCTGTACAACCGTCTTCTATATCTAGACTAACGAGATCCGTCTGTACAACCGTCTTCTATATCTAGACTAACGAGATCCGTCTGTACAACCGTCTTCTATATCTAGACTAACGAGATCCGTCTGTACAACCGTCTTCTATATCTAGACTAACGAGATCCGTCTGTACAACCGTCTTCTATATCTAGACTAACGAGATCCATCTGTACAACCGTCTTCTATATCTAGACTAATGAGATCCGTCTGTACAACCGTCATCTATATCTAGACTAACGAGACCCGTCTGTACAACCGTCTTCTATATCTAGACTAACGGGATACGGCGTTGGACAAACGTCTTCTATATCTAGACTAACGAGATCCGTCTGTACAACCGTCTTCTATATCTAGACTAACGAGATCCATCTGTACAACCGTCTTCTATATCTAGACTAATGAGATCCGTCTGTACAACCGTCATCTATATCTAGACTAAGGAGATCCGTCTGTACAACCGTCTTCTATATCTAGACTAACGGGATCCGTCTGTACAACCGTCTTCTATATCTAGACTAACGAGATCTCTCGTTATACATCCGTCTTCTATATCTAGACTAACGAGATCCGTCTGTACAACCGCCTTCTATATCTAGACTAACGAGATCCATCTGTACAACCGTCTTCTATATCTAGACTAAGGAGATCCGTCTGTACAACCGTCATCTATATCTAGACTAACGAGACCCGTCTGTACAACCGTCTTCTATATCTAGACTAACGAGATCCATCTGTACAACCGTCTTCTATATCTAGACTAATGAGATCCGTCTGTACAACCGTCATCTATATCTAGACTAACGAGACCCGTCTGTACAACCGTCTTCTATATCTAGACTAACGAGATCTCTCGTTATACAACCCTCTTCTATATCTAGACTAACGAGATCCGTCTGTACAACCGTCTTCTATATCTAGACTAACGAGATCCGTCTGTACAACCGTCTTCTATATCTAGACTAACGAGATCCGTCTGTACAACCGTCTTCTATATCTAGACTAACGAGATCCGTCTGTACAACCGTCTTCTATATCTAGACTAACGAGATCCATCTGTACAACCGTCTTCTATATCTAGACTAATGAGATCCGTCTGTACAACCGTCATCTATATCTAGACTAACGAGACCCGTCTGTACAACCGTCTTCTATATCTAGACTGACGGGATACGGCGTTGGACAAACGTCTTCTATATCTAGACTAACGAGATCCGTCTGTACAACCGTCTTCTATATCTAGACTAACGAGATCCGTCTGTACAACCGTCTTCTATATCTAGACTAACGAGATCCGTCTGTACAACCGTCTTCTATATCTAGACTAACGAGATCCGTCTGTACAACCGTCTTCTATATCTAGACTAACGAGATCCGTCTGTACAACCGTCTTCTATATCTAGACTAACGAGATCCGTCTGTACAACCGTCTTCTATAACTAGACTAACGAGATCCGTCTGTACAACCGTCTTCTATATCTAGACTAACGAGATCCGTCTGTACAACCGTCTTCTATATCTAGACTAACGAGATCTCTCGTTATACAACCGTCTTCTATATCTAGACTAACGAGATCCGTCTGTACAACCGTCTTCTATATCTAGACTAAAGAGATCCGTCGGTACAACCGTCTTCTATATCTAGACTAACGAGATCCGTCTGTACAACCGTCTTCTATATCTAGACTAACGAGATCTCTCGTTATACAACCGTCTTCTATATCTAGACTAACGAGATCCGTCTGTACAACCGTCTTCTATATCTAGACTAACGAGATCCGTCTGTACAACCGTCTTCTATATCTAGACTAACGAGATCCGTCTGTACAACCGTCTTCTATATCTAGACTAACGAGATCCGTCTGTACAACCGTCTTCTATATCTAGACTAACGAGATCCATCTGTACAACCGTCTTCTATATCTAGACTAATGAGATCCGTCTGTACAACCGTCATCTATATCTAGACTAACGAGACCCGTCTGTACAACCGTCTTCTATATCTAGACTAACGGGATACGTCGTTGGACAAACGTCTTCTATATCTAGACTAACGAGATCCGTCTGTACAACCGTCTTCTATATCTAGACTAACGAGATCCGTCTGTACAACCGTCTTCTATATCTAGACTAACGAGATCCGTCTGTACAACCGTCTTCTATATCTAGACTAACGAGATCCGTCTGTACAACCGTCTTCTATATCTAGACTAACGAGATCCGTCTGTACAACCGTCTTCTATATCTAGACTAACGGGATACGTCGTTATACAACCGTCTTCTATATCTAGACTAACGGGATACGTCGTTATACAACCGTCTTCTATATCTAGACTAACGAGATCCGTCTGTACAACCGTTTTCTATATCTAGACTAACGAGGTACGTCGTTGGACAAACGTCTTCAATATCTAGACTAACGAGATCCGTCTGTACAACCGTCTTCTATATCTAGACTAACGAGACCCGTCTGTACAACCGTCTTCTATATCCAGACTAACGGGATCCGTCTGTACAACCGTCTTCTATATCTAGACTAACGAGATCTCTCGTTATACAACCGTCTTCTATATCTAGACTAACGAGATCCGTCTGTACAACCGTCTTCTATATCTAGACTAACGAGATCCGTCTGTACAACCGTTTTCTATATCTAGACTAACGAGGTACGTCGTTGGACAAACGTCTTCAATATCTAGACTAACGAGATCCGTCTGTACAACCGTCTTCTATATCTAGACTAACGGGATCCGTCTGTACAACCGTCTTCTATATCTAGACTAACGAGATCCGTCTGTACAACCGTCTTCTATATCTAGACTAATGAGATCCGTCTGTACAACCGTCTTCTATATCTAGACTAACGAGATCCGTCTGTACAACCGTCTTCTATATCTAGACTAACGAGATCCGTCTGTACAACCGTCTTCTATATCTAGACTAACGAGATCTCTCGTTATACAACCGTCTTCTATATCTAGACTAACGAGATACGTCTGTACAACCGTCTTCTATATCTAGACTAACGAGATCCGTCTGTACAACCGTCTTCTATATCTAGACTAACGAGATCTCTCGTTATACAACCGTCTTCTATATCTAGACTAACGGGATACGTCGTTGGACAAACGTCTTCTATATCTAGACTAACGAGATCCGTCTGTACAACCGTCTTCTATATCTAGACTAACGAGATCCGTCTGTACAACCGTCTTCTATATCTAGACTAACGATATCTCTCGTTATACAACCGTCTTCTATATCTAGACTAACGAGATCCGTCTGTACAACCGTCTTCTATATCTAGACTAACGAGATCCGTCTGTACAACCGTCTTCTATATCTAGACTAACGATATCTCTCGTTATACAACCGTCTTCTATATCTAGACTAACGAGATCCGTCTGTACAACCGTCTTCTATATCTAGACTAACGAGATCCATCTGTACAACCGTCTTCTATATCTAGACTAAGGAGATCCGTCTGTACAACCGTCATCTATATCTAGACTAACGAGACCCGTCTGTACAACCGTCTTCTATATCTAGACTAACGAGATCCGTCTGTACAACCGTCTTCTATATCTAGACTAACGAGATCCGTCTGTACAACCGTCTTCTATATCTAGACTAACGAGATCTCTCGTTATACAACCGTCTTCTATATCTAGACTAACGAGATCCGTCTGTACAACCGTCTTCTATATCTAGACTAACGAGATCCGTCTGTACAACCGTTTTCTATATCTAGACTAACGAGGTACGTCGTTGGACAAACGTCTTCAATATCTAGACTAACGAGATCCGTCTGTACAACCGTCTTCTATATCTAGACTAACGAGATCCGTCTGTACAACCGTCTTCTATATCTAGACTAACGAGATCCGTCTGTACAACCGTCTTCTATATCTAGACTAACGAGATCCGTCTGTACAACCGTCTTCTATAACTAGACTAACGAGATCCGTCTGTACAACCGTCTTCTATATCTAGACTAACGAGATCCGTCTGTACAACCGTCTTCTATATCTAGACTAACGAGATCTCTCGTTATACAACCGTCTTCTATATCTAGACTAACGAGATCCGTCTGTACAACCGCCTTCTATATCTAGACTAACGAGATCCGTCTGCACAACCGTCTTCTATATCTAGACTAACGAGATCCGTCTGTACAACCGTCTTTTATATCTAGACTAACGAGATCCGTCTGCACAACCGCCTTCTATATCTAGACTAACGAGATCCGTCTGCACAACCGTCTTCTATATCTAGACTAACGAGATCCGTCTGTACAACCGTCTTTTATATCTAGACTAACGAGATCCGTCTGCACAACCGTCTTCAATATCTAGACTAACGAGATCCGTCTGTACAACCGTCTTCTATATCTAGACTAACGGGATCCGTCTGTACAACTGTCTTCTATATCTAGACTAACGAGATCCGTCTGTACAACCGTCTTCTATATCTAGACTAATGAGATCCGTCTGTACAACCGTCTTCTATATCTAGACTAACGAGATCCGTCTGTACAACCGCCTTCTATATCTAGACTAACGAGATACGTCGTTGTACAACCATCTTCTATATCTAGACTAACGCGATCCGTCTGTACAACCGTTTTCTATATCGAGACTAACGAGATCCGTCTGTACAACCGTCTTCTATATCTAGACTAACGGGATACGACGTTGGACAAACGTCTTCTATATCTAGACTAACGAGATCCGTCTGTACAACCGTCTTCTATATCTAGACTAACGAGATCCGTCTGTACAACCGTCTTCTATATCTATACTAACGAGATCTCTCGTTATACAACCGTCTTCTATATCTAGACTAACGGGATACGTCGTTGGACAAACGTCTTCTATATCTAGACTAACGAGATCCGTCTGTACAACCGTCTTCTATATCTAGACTAACGAGATCCGTCTGTACAACCGTCTTCTATATCTAGACTAACGAGATCCGTCTGTACAACCGTCTTCTATATCTAGACTAACGATATCTCTCGTTATACAACCGTCTTCTATATCTAGACTAACGGGATCCGTCTGTACAACCGTCTTCTATATCTAGACTAACGAGATCTCTCGTTATACAACCGTCTTCTATATCTAGACTAACGAGATCCGTCTGTACAACCGCCTTCTGTATCTAGACTAACGAGATCCATCTGTACAACCGTCTTCTATATCTAGACTAAGGAGATCCGTCTGTACAACCGTCATCTATATCTAGACTAACGAGACCCGTCTGTACAACCGTCTTCTATATCTAGACTAACGAGATCCATCTGTACAACCGTCTTCTATATCTAGACTAATGAGATCCGTCTGTACAACCGTCATCTATATCTAGACTAACGAGACCCGTGTGTACAACCGTCTTCTATATCTAGACTAACGAGATCTCTCGTTATACAACCCTCTTCTATATCTAGACTAACGAGATCCGTCTGTACAACCGTCTTCTATATCTAGACTAACGAGATCCGTCTGTACAACCGTCTTCTATATCTAGACTAACGAGATCCGTCTGTACAACCGTCTTCTATATCTAGACTAACGAGATCCGTCTGTACAACCGTCTTCTATATCTAGACTAACGAGATCTCTCGTTATACAACCGTCTTCTATATCTAGACTAACGGGATACGTCGTTGGACAAACGTCTTCTATATCTAGACTAACGAGATCCGTCTGTACAACCGTCTTCTATATCTAGACTAACGAGATCCGTCTGTACAACCGTCTTCTATATCTAGACTAACGATATCTCTCGTTATACAACCGTCTTCTATATCTAGACTAACGGGATCCGTCTGTACAACCGTCTTCTATATCTAGACTAACGAGATCTCTCGTTATACAACCGTCTTCTATATCTAGACTAACGAGATCCGTCTGTACAACCGTCTTCTATATCTAGACTAACGAGATCCATCTGTACAACCGTCTTCTATATCTAGACTAAGGAGATCCGTCTGTACAACCGTCATCTATATCTAGACTAACGAGACCCGTCTGTACAACCGTCTTCTATATCTAGACTAACGAGATCCGTCTGTACAACCGTCTTCTATATCTAGACTAACGATATCTCTCGTTATACAACCGTCTTCTATATCTAGACTAACGAGATCTCTCGTTATACAACCGTCTTCTATATCTAGACTAACGAGATCCGTCTGTACAACCGTCTTCTATATCTAGACTAACGAGATCCGTCTGTACAACCGTCTTCTATATCTAGACTAACGGGATCCGTCTGTACAACCGTCTTCTATATCTAGACTAACGATATCTCTCGTTATACAACCGTCTTCTATATCTAGACTAACGAGATCCGTCTGTACAACCGTCTTCTATATCTAGACTAACGAGATCTCTCGTTATACAACCGTCTTCTATATCTAGACTAACGAGATCCGTCTGTACAACCGTCTTCTATATCTAGACTAACGAGATCCATCTGTACAACCGTTTTCTATATCTAGACTAAGGAGATCCGTCTGTACAACCGTCATCTATATCTAGACTAACGAGACCCGTCTGTACAACCGTCTTCTATATCTAGACTAACGAGATCCGTCTGTACAACCGTCTTCTATATCTAGACTAACGATATCTCTCGTTATACAACCGTCTTCTATATCTAGACTAACGAGATCTCTCGTTATACAACCGTCTTCTATATCTAGACTAACGAGATCCGTCTGTACAACCGTCTTCTATATCTAGACTAACGAGATCCGTCTGTACAACCGTCTTCTATATCTAGACTAACGAGATCCATCTGTACAACCGTCTTCTATATCTAGACTAATGAGATCCGTCTGTACAACCGTCTTCTATATCTAGACTAACGAGATCCGTCTGTACAACCGTCTTCTATATCTAGACTAACGAGATCCGTCTGTACAACCGTCTTCTATATCTAGACTAACGAGATCCGTCTGTACAACCGTCTTCTATATCTAGACTAACGAGATCCGTCTGTACAACCGTCTTCTATATCTAGACTAACGAGATCCGTCTGTACAACCGTCTTCTATATCTAGACTAACGGGATACGTCGTTATACAACCGTCTTCTATATCTAGACTAACGGGATACGTCGTTATACAACCGTCTTCTATATCTAGACTAACGAGATCCGTCTGTACAACCGTTTTCTATATCTAGACTAACGAGGTACGTCGTTGGACAAACGTCTTCAATATCTAGACTAACGAGATCCGTCTGTACAACCGTCTTCTATATCTAGACTAACGAGACCCGTCTGTACAACCGTCTTCTATATCCAGACTAACGGGATCCGTCTGTACAACCGTCTTCTATATCTAGACTAACGAGATCTCTCGTTATACAACCGTCTTCTATATCTAGACTAACGAGATCCGTCTGTACAACCGTCTTCTATATCTAGACTAACGAGATCCGTCTGTACAACCGTTTTCTATATCTAGACTAACGAGGTACGTCGTTGGACAAACGTCTTCAATATCTAGACTAACGAGATCCGTCTGTACAACCGTCTTCTATATCTAGACTAACGGGATCCGTCTGTACAACCGTCTTCTATATCTAGACTAACGAGATCCGTCTGTACAACCGTCTTCTATATCTAGACTAATGAGATCCGTCTGTACAACCGTCTTCTATATCTAGACTAACGAGATCCGTCTGTACAACCGTCTTCTATATCTAGACTAACGAGATCCGTCTGTACAACCGTCTTCTATATCTAGACTAACGAGATCTCTCGTTATACAACCGTCTTCTATATCTAGACTAACGAGATACGTCTGTACAACCGTCTTCTATATCTAGACTAACGAGATCCGTCTGTACAACCGTCTTCTATATCTAGACTAACGAGATCTCTCGTTATACAACCGTCTTCTATATCTAGACTAACGGGATACGTCGTTGGACAAACGTCTTCTATATCTAGACTAACGAGATCCGTCTGTACAACCGTCTTCTATATCTAGACTAACGAGATCCGTCTGTACAACCGTCTTCTATATCTAGACTAATGATATCTCTCGTTATACAACCGTCTTCTATATCTAGACTAACGGGATCCGTCTGTACAACCGTCTTCTATATCTAGACTAACGAGATCTCTCGTTATACAACCGTCTTCTATATCTAGACTAAGGAGATCCGTCTGTACAACCGTCATCTATATCTAGACTAACGAGACCCGTCTGTACAACCGTCTTCTATATCTAGACTAACGAGATCCGTCTGTACAACCGTCTTCTATATCTAGACTAACGAGATCCGTCTGTACAACCGTCTTCTATATCTAGACTAATGAGATCCGTCTGTACAACCGTCTTCTATATCTAGACTAACGAGATCCGTCTGTACAACCGCCTTCTATATCTAGACTAACGAGATACGTCGTTGTACAACCATCTTCTATATCTAGACTAACGCGATCCGTCTGTACAACCGTCTTCTATATCTAGACTAACGAGATCCGTCTGTACAACCGTCTTCTATATCTAGACTAACGGGATACGTCGTTATACAACCGTCTTCTATATCTAGACTAACGGGATACGTCGTTATACAACCGTCTTCTATATCTAGACTAACGAGATCCGTCTGTACAACCGTTTTCTATATCTAGACTAACGAGGTACGTCGTTGGACAAACGTCTTCAATATCTAGACTAACGAGATCCGTCTGTACAACCGTCTTCTATATCTAGACTAACGAGACCCGTCTGTACAACCGTCTTCTATATCTAGACTAACGGGATCCGTCTGTACAACCGTCTTCTATATCTAGACTAACGAGATCTCTCGTTATACAACCGTCTTCTATATCTAGACTAACGAGATCCGTCTGTACAACCGTCTTCTATATCTAGACTAACGAGATCTCTCGTTATACAACCGTCTTCTATATCTAGACTAACGAGATCCGTCTGTACAACCGTCTTCTATATCTAGACTAACGAGATCCGTCTGTACAACCGTCTTCTATATCTAGACTAACGAGATCTCTCGTTATACAACCGTCTTCTATATCTAGACTAACGGGATACGTCGTTGGACAAACGTCTTCTATATCTAGACTAACGAGATCCGTCTGTACAACCGTCTTCTATATCTAGACTAACGAGATCCGTCTGTACAACCGTCTTCTATATCTAGACTAACGATATCTCTCGTTATACAACCGTCTTCTATATCTAGACTAACGAGATCCGTCTGTACAACCGTCTTCTATATCTAGACTAACGAGATCCATCTGTACAACCGTCTTCTATATCTAGACTAAAGAGATCCGTCTGTACAACCGTCATCTATATCTAGACTAACGAGACCCGTCTGTACAACCGTCTTCTATATCTAGACTAACGAGATCCGTCTGTACAACCGTCTTCTATATCTAGACTAACGAGATCCGTCTGTACAACCGTCTTCTATATCTAGACTAACGATATCTCTCGTTATACAACCGTCTTCTATATCTAGACTAACGAGATCCGTCTGTACAACCGTCTTCTATATCTAGACTAACGAGATCCATCTGTACAACCGTCTTCTATATCTAGACTAAGGAGATCCGTCTGTACAACCGTCATCTATATCTAGACTAACGAGACCCGTCTGTACAACCGTCTTCTATATCTAGACTAACGAGATCCGTCTGTACAACCGTCTTCTATATCTAGACTAACGAGATCCGTCTGTACAACCGTCTTCTATATCTAGACTAACGAGATCACTCGTTATACAACCGTCTTCTATATCTAGACTAACGAGATCCGTCTGTACAACCGTCTTCTATATCTAGACTAACGAGATCCGTCTGTACAACCGTTTTCTATATCTAGACTAACGAGGTACGTCGTTGGACAAACGTCTTCAATATCTAGACTAACGAGATCCGTCTGTACAACCGTCTTCTATATCTAGACTAACGAGATCCGTCTGTACAACCGTCTTCTATATCTAGACTAACGAGATCCGTCTGTACAACCGTCTTCTATATCTAGACTAACGAGATCCGTCTGTACAACCGTCTTCTATAACTAGACTAACGAGATCCGTCTGTACAACCGTCTTCTATATCTAGACTAACGAGATCCGTCTGTACAACCGTCTTCTATATCTAGACTAACGAGATCTCTCGTTATACAACCGTCTTCTATATCTAGACTAACGAGATCCGTCTGTACAACCGCCTTCTATATCTAGACTAACGAGATCCGTCTGCACAACCGTCTTCTATATCTAGACTAACGAGATCCGTCTGTACAACCGTCTTTTATATCTAGACTAACGAGATCCGTCTGCACAACCGCCTTCTATATCTAGACTAACGAGATCCGTCTGCACAACCGTCTTCTATATCTAGACTAACGAGATCCGTCTGTACAACCGTCTTTTATATCTAGACTAACGAGATCCGTCTGCACAACCGTCTTCAATATCTAGACTAACGAGATCCGTCTGTACAACCGTCTTCTATATCTAGACTAACGGGATCCGTCTGTACAACTGTCTTCTATATCTAGACTAACGAGATCCGTCTGTACAACCGTCTTCTATATCTAGACTAATGAGATCCGTCTGTACAACCGTCTTCTATATCTAGACTAACGAGATCCGTCTGTACAACCGCCTTCTATATCTAGACTAACGAGATACGTCGTTGTACAACCATCTTCTATATCTAGACTAACGCGATCCGTCTGTACAACCGTTTTCTATATCGAGACTAACGAGATCCGTCTGTACAACCGTCTTCTATATCTAGACTAACGGGATACGACGTTGGACAAACGTCTTCTATATCTAGACTAACGAGATCCGTCTGTACAACCGTCTTCTATATCTAGACTAACGAGATCCGTCTGTACAACCGTCTTCTATATCTATACTAACGAGATCTCTCGTTATACAACCGTCTTCTATATCTAGACTAACGGGATACGTCGTTGGACAAACGTCTTCTATATCTAGACTAACGAGATCCGTCTGTACAACCGTCTTCTATATCTAGACTAACGAGATCCGTCTGTACAACCGTCTTCTATATCTAGACTAACGAGATCCGTCTGTACAACCGTCTTCTATATCTAGACTAACGATATCTCTCGTTATACAACCGTCTTCTATATCTAGACTAACGGGATCCGTCTGTACAACCGTCTTCTATATCTAGACTAACGAGATCTCTCGTTATACAACCGTCTTCTATATCTAGACTAACGAGATCCGTCTGTACAACCGCCTTCTGTATCTAGACTAACGAGATCCATCTGTACAACCGTCTTCTATATCTAGACTAAGGAGATCCGTCTGTACAACCGTCATCTATATCTAGACTAACGAGACCCGTCTGTACAACCGTCTTCTATATCTAGACTAACGAGATCCATCTGTACAACCGTCTTCTATATCTAGACTAATGAGATCCGTCTGTACAACCGTCATCTATATCTAGACTAACGAGACCCGTGTGTACAACCGTCTTCTATATCTAGACTAACGAGATCTCTCGTTATACAACCCTCTTCTATATCTAGACTAACGAGATCCGTCTGTACAACCGTCTTCTATATCTAGACTAACGAGATCCGTCTGTACCACCGTCTTCTATATCTAGACTAACGAGATCCGTCTGTACAACCGTCTTCTATATCTAGACTAACGAGATCCGTCTGTACAACCGTCTTCTATATCTAGACTAACGAGATCTCTCGTTATACAACCGTCTTCTATATCTAGACTAACGGGATACGTCGTTGGACAAACGTCTTCTATATCTAGACTAACGAGATCCGTCTGTACAACCGTCTTCTATATCTAGACTAACGAGATCCGTCTGTACAACCGTCTTCTATATCTAGACTAACGATATCTCTCGTTATACAACCGTCTTCTATATCTAGACTAACGGGATCCGTCTGTACAACCGTCTTCTATATCTAGACTAACGAGATCTCTCGTTATACAACCGTCTTCTATATCTAGACTAACGAGATCCGTCTGTACAACCGTCTTCTATATCTAGACTAACGAGATCCATCTGTACAACCGTCTTCTATATCTAGACTAAGGAGATCCGTCTGTACAACCGTCATCTATATCTAGACTAACGAGACCCGTCTGTACAACCGTCTTCTATATCTAGACTAACGAGATCCGTCTGTACAACCGTCTTCTATATCTAGACTAACGATATCTCTCGTTATACAACCGTCTTCTATATCTAGACTAACGAGATCTCTCGTTATACAACCGTCTTCTATATCTAGACTAACGAGATCCGTCTGTACAACCGTCTTCTATATCTAGACTAACGAGATCCGTCTGTACAACCGTCTTCTATATCTAGACTAACGGGATCCGTCTGTACAACCGTCTTCTATATCTAGACTAACGATATCTCTCGTTATACAACCGTCTTCTATATCTAGACTAACGAGATCCGTCTGTACAACCGTCTTCTATATCTAGACTAACGAGATCTCTCGTTATACAACCGTCTTCTATATCTAGACTAACGAGATCCGTCTGTACAACCGTCTTCTATATCTAGACTAACGAGATCCATCTGTACAACCGTTTTCTATATCTAGACTAAGGAGATCCGTCTGTACAACCGTCATCTATATCTAGACTAACGAGACCCGTCTGTACAACCGTCTTCTATATCTAGACTAACGAGATCCGTCTGTACAACCGTCTTCTATATCTAGACTAACGATATCTCTCGTTATACAACCGTCTTCTATATCTAGACTAACGAGATCTCTCGTTATACAACCGTCTTCTATATCTAGACTAACGAGATCCGTCTGTACAACCGTCTTCTATATCTAGACTAACGAGATCCGTCTGTACAACCGTCTTCTATATCTAGACTAACGAGATCCATCTGTACAACCGTCTTCTATATCTAGACTAATGAGATCCGTCTGTACAACCGTCATCTATATCTAGACTAACGAGACCCGTCTGTACAACCGTCTTCTATATCTAGACTAACGAGATCCGTCTGTACAACCGTCTTCTATATCTAGACTAACGAGATCCGTCTGTACAACCGTCTTCTATATCTAGACTAACGAGATCCGTCTGTACAACCGTCTTCTATATCTAGACTAACGAGATCCGTCTGTACAACCGTCTTCTATATCTAGACTAACGGGATACGTCGTTATACAACCGTCTTCTATATCTAGACTAACGGGATACGTCGTTATACAACCGTCTTCTATATCTAGACTAACGAGATCCGTCTGTACAACCGTTTTCTATATCTAGACTAACGAGGTACGTCGTTGGACAAACGTCTTCAATATCTAGACTAACGAGATCCGTCTGTACAACCGTCTTCTATATCTAGACTAACGAGACCCGTCTGTACAACCGTCTTCTATATCTAGACTAACGGGATCCGTCTGTACAACCGTCTTCTATATCTAGACTAACGAGATCTCTCGTTATACAACCGTCTTCTATATCTAGACTAACGAGATCCGTCTGTACAACCGTCTTCTATATCTAGACTAACGAGATCCGTCTGTACAACCGTTTTCTATATCTAGACTAACGAGGTACGTCGTTGGACAAACGTCTTCAATATCTAGACTAACGAGATCCGTCTGTACAACCGTCTTCTATATCTAGACTAACGGGATCCGTCTGTACAACCGTCTTCTATATCTAGACTAACGAGATCCGTCTGTACAACCGTCTTCTATATCTAGACTAATGAGATCCGTCTGTACAACCGTCTTCTATATCTAGACTAACGAGATCCGTCTGTACAACCGTCTTCTATATCTAGACTAACGAGATCTCTCGTTATACAACCGTCTTCTATATCTAGACTAACGAGATCTCTCGTTATACAACCGTCTTCTATATCTAGACTAACGAGATCCGTCTGTACAACCGTCTTCTATATCTAGACTAACGAGATCCGTCTGTACAACCGTCTTCTATATCTAGACTAACGAGATCTCTCGTTATACAACCGTCTTCTATATCTAGACTAACGGGATACGTCGTTGGACAAACGTCTTCTATATCTAGACTAACGAGATCCGTCTGTACAACCGTCTTCTATATCTAGACTAACGAGATCCGTCTGTACAACCGTCTTCTATATCTAGACTAACGATATCTCTCGTTATACAACCGTCTTCTATATCTAGACTAACGGGATCCGTCTGTACAACCGTCTTCTATATCTAGACTAACGAGATCTCTCGTTATACAACCGTCTTCTATATCTAGACTAACGAGATCCGTCTGTACAACCGTCTTCTATATCTAGACTAACGAGATCCATCTGTACAACCGTCTTCTATATCTAGACTAAGGAGATCCGTCTGTACAACCGTCATCTATATCTAGACTAACGAGACCCGTCTGTACAACCGTCTTCTATATCTAGACTAACGAGATCCGTCTGTACAACCGTCTTCTATATCTAGACTAACGAGATCCGTCTGTACAACCGTCTTCTATATCTAGACTAACGAGATCTCTCGTTATACAACCGTCTTCTATATCTAGACTAACGAGATCCGTCTGTACAACCGTCTTCTATATCTAGACTAACGAGATCCGTCTGTACAACCGTTTTCTATATCTAGACTAACGAGGTACGTCGTTGGACAAACGTCTTCAATATCTAGACTAACGAGATCCGTCTGTACAACCGTCTTCTATATCTAGACTAACGAGATCCGTCTGTACAACCGTCTTCTATATCTAGACTAACGAGATCTCTCGTTATACAACCGTCTTCTATATCTAGACTAACGAGATCCGTCTGTACAACCGCCTTCTATATCTAGACTAACGAGATCCGTCTGCACAACCGTCTTCTATATCTAGACTAACGAGATCCGTCTGTACAACCGTCTTTTATATCTAGACTAACGAGATCCGTCTGCATAACCGCCTTCTATATCTAGACTAACGAGATCCGTCTGCACAACCGTCTTCTATATCTAGACTAACGAGATCCGTCTGTACAACCGTCTTTTATATCTAGACTAACGAGATCCGTCTGCACAACCGTCTTCAATATCTAGACTAACGAGATCCGTCTGTACAACCGTCTTCTATATCTAGACTAACGGGATCCGTCTGTACAACCGTCTTCTATATCTAGACTAACGAGATCCGTCTGTACAACCGTCTTCTATATCTAGACTAATGAGATCCGTCTGTACAACCGTCTTCTATATCTAGACTAACGAGATCCGTCTGTACAACCGCCTTCTATATCTAGACTAACGAGATACGTCGTTGTACAACCATCTTCTATATCTAGACTAACGCGATCCGTCTGTACAACCGTTTTCTATATCGAGACTAACGAGATCCGTCTGTACAACCGTCTTCTATATCTAGACTAACGGGATACGACGTTGGACAAACGTCTTCTATATCTAGACTAACGAGATCCGTCTGTACAACCGTTTTCTATATCTAGACTAACGAGATCCGTCTGAACAACCGTCTTCTATATCTAGACTAACGAGATCCGTCTGTACAACCGTCTTCTATATCTAGACTAACGAGATCTCTCGTTATACAACCGTCTTCTATATCTAGACTAACGGGATACGTCGTTGGACAAACGTCTTCTATATCTAGACTAACGAGATCCGTCTGTACAACCGTCTTCTATATCTAGACTAACGAGATCCGTCTGTACAACCGTCTTCTATATCTAGACTAACGATATCTCTCGTTATACAACCGTCTTCTATATCTAGACTAACGGGATCCGTCTGTACAACCGTCTTCTATATCTAGACTAACGAGATCTCTCGTTATACAACCGTCTTCTATATCTAGACTAACGAGATCCGTCTGTACAACCGCCTTCTATATCTAGACTAACGAGATCCATCTGTCCAACCGTCTTCTATATCTAGACTAAGGAGATCCGTCTGTACAACCGTCATCTATATCTAGACTAACGAGACCCGTCTGTACAACCGTCTTCTCTATCTAGACTAACGAGATCCATCTGTACAACCGTCTTCTATATCTAGACTAATGAGATCCGTCTGTACAACCGTCATCTATATCTAGACTAACGAGACCCGTGTGTACAACCGTCTTCTATATCTAGACTAACGAGATCTCTCGTTATACAACCCTCTTCTATATCTAGACTAACGAGATCCGTCTGTACAACCGTCTTCTATATCTAGACTAACGAGATCCGTCTGTACAACCGTCTTCTATATCTAGACTAACGAGATCCGTCTGTAAACCGTCTTCTATATCTAGACTAACGAGATCCGTCTGTACAACCGTCTTCTATATCTAGACTAACGAGATCCGTCTGTACAACCGTCTTCTATATCTAGACTAACGAGATCCGTCTGTACAACCGTCTTCTATATCTAGACTAACGAGATCCGTCTGTACAACCGTTTTCTATATCTAGACTAACGAGATCCGTCTGAACAACCGTCTTCTATATCTAGACTAACGAGATCCGTCTGTACAACCGTCTTCTATATCTAGACTAACGAGATCCGTCTGTACAACCGTCTTCTATATCTAGACTAACGAGATCTCTCGTTATACAACCGTCTTCTATATCTAGACTAACGGGATACGTCGTTGGACAAACGTCTTCTATATCTAGACTAACGAGATCCGTCTGTACAACCGTCTTCTATATCTAGACTAACGAGATCCGTCTGTACAACCGTCTTCTATATCTAGACTAACGAGATCCGTCTGTACAACCGTCTTCTATATCTAGACTAACGATATCTCTCGTTATACAACCGTCTTCTATATCTAGACTAACGGGATCCGTCTGTACAACCGTCTTCTATATCTAGACTAACGAGATCTCTCGTTATACAACCGTCTTCTATATCTAGACTAACGAGATCCGTCTGTACAACCGCCTTCTATATCTAGACTAACGAGATCCATCTGTACAACCGTCTTCTATATCTAGACTAAGGAGATCCGTCTGTACAACCGTCATCTATATCTAGACTAACGAGACCCGTCTGTACAACCGTCTTCTCTATCTAGACTAACGAGATCCATCTGTACAACCGTCTTCTATATCTAGACTAATGAGATCCGTCTGTACAACCGTCATCTATATCTAGACTAACGAGACCCGTGTGTACAACCGTCTTCTATATCTAGACTAACGAGATCTCTCGTTATACAACCCTCTTCTATATCTAGACAAACGAGATCCGTCTGTACAACCGTCTTCTATATCTAGACTAACGAGATCCGTCTGTACAACCGTCTTCTATATCTAGACTAACGAGATCCGTCTGTAAACCGTCTTCTATATCTAGACTAACGAGATCCGTCTGTACAACCGTCTTCTATATCTAGACTAACGCGATCCGTCTGTACAACCGTCTTCTATATCTAGACTAACGAGATCCGTCTGTACAACCGTCTTCTATATCTAGACTATCGAGATCCGTCTGTACAACCGTCTTCTATAACTAGACTAACGAGATCCGTCTGTACAACCGTCTTCTATATCTAGACTAACGAGATCCGTCTGTACAACCGTCTTCTATATCTAGACTAACGAGATCTCTCGTTATACAACCGTCTTCTATATCTAGACTAACGAGATCCGTCTGTACAACCGCCTTCTATATCTAGACTAACGAGATCCGTCTGCACAACCGTCTTCTATATCTAGACTAACGAGATCCGTCTGTACAACCGTCTTTTATATCTAGACTAACGAGATCCGTCTGCACAACCGCCTTCTATATCTAGACTAACGAGATCCGTCTGCACAACCGTCTTCTATATCTAGACTAACGAGATCCGTCTGTACAACCGTCTTTTATATCTAGACTAACGAGATCCGTCTGCACAACCGTCTTCAATATCTAGACTAACGAGATCCGTCTGTACAACCGTCTTCTATATCTAGACTAACGGGATCCGTCTGTACAACCGTCTTCTATATCTAGACTAACGAGATCCGTCTGTACAACCGTCTTCTATATCTAGACTAATGAGATCCGTCTGTACAACCGTCTTCTATATCTAGACTAACGAGATCCGTCTGTACAACCGCCTTCTATATCTAGACTAACGAGATACGTCGTTGTACAACCATCTTCTATATCTAGACTAACGCGATCCGTCTGTACAACCGTTTTCTATATCGAGACTAACGAGATCCGTCTGTACAACCGTCTTCTATATCTAGACTAACGGGATACGACGTTGGACAAACGTCTTCTATATCTAGACTAACGAGATCCGTCTGTACAACCGTTTTCTATATCTAGACTAACGAGATCCGTCTGAACAACCGTCTTCTATATCTAGACTAACGAGATCCGTCTGTACAACCGTCTTCTATATCTAGACTAACGAGATCCGTCTGTACAACCGTCTTCTATATCTAGACTAACGAGATCTCTCGTTATACAACCGTCTTCTATATCTAGACTAACGGGATACGTCGTTGGACAAACGTCTTCTATATCTAGACTAACGAGATCCGTCTGTACAACCGTCTTCTATATCTAGACTAACGAGATCCGTCTGTACAACCGTCTTCTATATCTAGACTAACGAGATCCGTCTGTACAACCGTCTTCTATATCTAGACTAACGATATCTCTCGTTATACAACCGTCTTCTATATCTAGACTAACGGGATCCGTCTGTACAACCGTCTTCTATATCTAGACTAACGAGATCTCTCGTTATACAACCGTCTTCTATATCTAGACTAACGAGATCCGTCTGTACAACCGCCTTCTATATCTAGACTAACGAGATCCATCTGTACAACCGTCTTCTATATCTAGACTAAGGAGATCCGTCTGTACAACCGTCATCTATATCTAGACTAACGAGACCCGTCTGTACAACCGTCTTCTCTATCTAGACTAACGAGATCCATCTGTACAACCGTCTTCTATATCTAGACTAATGAGATCCGTCTGTACAACCGTCATCTATATCTAGACTAACGAGACCCGTGTGTACAACCGTCTTCTATATCTAGACTAACGAGATCTCTCGTTATACAACCCTCTTCTATATCTAGACAAACGAGATCCGTCTGTACAACCGTCTTCTATATCTAGACTAACGAGATCCGTCTGTACAACCGTCTTCTATATCTAGACTAACGAGATCCGTCTGTAAACCGTCTTCTATATCTAGACTAACGAGATCCGTCTGTACAACCGTCTTCTATATCTAGACTAACGAGATCCGTCTGTACAACCGTCTTCTATATCTAGACTAACGAGATCCGTCTGTACAACCGTCTTCTATATCTAGACTAACGAGATCTCTCGTTATACAACCGTCTTCTATATCTAGACTAACGGGATACGTCGTTGGACAAACGTCTTCTATATCTAGACTAACGAGATCCGTCTGTACAACCGTCTTCTATATCTAGACTAACGAGATCCGTCTGTACAACCGTCTTCTATATCTAGACTAACGATATCTCTCGTTATACAACCGTCTTCTATATCTAGACTAACGGGATCCGTCTGTACAACCGTCTTCTATATCTAGACTAACGAGATCTCTCGTTATACAACCGTCTTCTATATCTAGACTAACGAGATCCGTCTGTACAACCGTCTTCTATATCTAGACTAACGAGATCCATCTGTACAACCGTCTTCTATATCTAGACTAAGGAGATCCGTCTGTACAACCGTCATCTATATCTAGACTAACGAGACCCGTCTGTACAACCGTCTTCTATATCTAGACTAACGAGATCCGTCTGTACAACCGTCTTCTATATCTAGACTAACGAGATCCGTCTGTACAACCGTCTTCTATATCTAGACTAACGAGATCTCTCGTTATACAACCGTCTTCTATATCTAGACTAACGAGATCCGTCTGTACAACCGTCTTCTATATCTAGACTAACGAGATCCGTCTGTTCAACCGTTTTCTATATCTAGACTAACGAGATCCGTCTGTACAACCGTCTTCTATATCTAGACTAACGAGATCCGTCTGTACAACCGTCTTCTATATCTAGACTAACGGGATACGTCGTTGGACAAACGTCTTCTATAGCTAGACTAACGAGATCCGTCTGTACAACCGTCTTCTATATCTAGACTAACGAGATCCGTCTGTACAACCGTCTTCTATATCTAGACTAACGAGATCCGTCTGTACAACCGTCTTCTATATCTAGACTAACGGGATACGTCGTTGGACAAACGTCTTCTATATCTAGACTAACGAGATCCGTCTGTACAACCGTCTTCTATATCTAGACTAACGAGATCCGTCTGTACAACCGTCTTCTATATCTAGACTAACGATATCTCTCGTTATACAACCGTCTTCTATATCTAGACTAACGGGATCCGTCTGTACAACCGTCTTCTATATCTAGACTAACGAGATCTCTCGTTATACAACCGTCTTCTATATCTAGACTAACGAGATCCGTCTGTACAACCGTCTTCTATATCTAGACTAACGAGATCCATCTGTACAACCGTCTTCTATATCTAGACTAAGGAGATCCGTCTGTACAACCGTCATCTATATCTAGACTAACGAGACCCGTCTGTACAACCGTCTTCTATATCTAGACTAACGAGATCCGTCTGTACAACCGTCTTCTATATCTAGACTAACGAGATCCGTCTGTACAACCGTCTTCTATATCTAGACTAACGAGATCTCTCGTTATACAACCGTCTTCTATATCTAGACTAACGAGATCCGTCTGTACAACCGTCTTCTATAACTAGACTAACGAGATCCGTCTGTACAACCGTTTTCTATATCTAGACTAACGAGATCCGTCTGTACAACCGTCTTCTATATCTAGACTAACGAGATCCGTCTGTACAACCGTCTTCTATATCTAGACTAACGAGATCCGTCTGTACAACCGTCTTCTATATCTAGACTAACGAGATCCGTCTGTACAACCGTCTTCTATATCTAGACTAACGAGATCCGTCTGTACAACCGTCTTCTATATCTAGACTAACGAGATCCGTCTGTACAACCGTCTTCTATATCTAGACTAACGGGATACGTCGTTATACAACCGTCTTCTATATCTAGACTAACGGGATACGTCGTTATACAACCGTCTTCTATATCTAGACTAACGAGATCCGTCTGTACAACCGTTTTCTATATCTAGACTAACGAGGTACGTCGTTGGACAAACGTCTTCAATATCTAGACTAACGAGATCCGTCTGTACAACCGTCTTCTATATCTAGACTAACGAGACCCGTCTGTACAACCGTCTTCTATATCTAGACTAACGGGAACCGTCTGTACAACCGTCTTCTATATCTAGACTAACGAGATCTCTCGTTATACAACCGTCTTCTATATCTAGACTAACGAGATCCGTCTGTACAACCGTCTTCTATATCTAGACTAACGAGATCCGTCTGTACAACCGTTTTCTATATCTAGACTAACGAGGTACGTCGTTGGACAAACGTCTCCAATATCTAGACTAACGAGATCCGTCTGTACAACCGTCTTCTATATCTAGACTAACGGGATCCGTCTGTACAACCGTCTTCTATATCTAGACTAACGAGATCCGTCTGTACAACCGTCTTCTATATCTAGACTAATGAGATCCGTCTGTACAACCGTCTTCTATATCTAGACTAACGAGATCCGTCTGTACAACCGTCTTCTATATCTAGACTAACGAGATCTCTCGTTATACAACCGTCTTCTATATCTAGACTAACGAGATCCGTCTGTACAACCGTCTTCTATATCTAGACTAACGAGATCTCTCGTTATACAACCGTCTTCTATATCTAGACTAACGAGATCCGTCTGTACAACCGTCTTCTATATCTAGACTAACGAGATCCGTCTGTACAACCGTCTTCTATATCTAGACTAACGAGATCTCTCGTTATACAACCGCTTTCTATATCTAGACTAACGGGATACGTCGTTGGACAAACGTCTTCTATATCTAGACTAACGAGATCCGTCTGTACAACCGTCTTCTATATCTAGACTAACGAGATCCGTCTGTACAACCGTCTTCTATATCTAGACTAACGATATCTCTCGTTATACAACCGTCTTCTATATCTAGACTAACGGGATCCGTCTGTACAACCGTCTTCTATATCTAGACTAACGAGATCTCTCGTTATACAACCGTCTTCTATATCTAGACTAACGAGATCCGTCTGTACAACCGTCTTCTATATCTAGACTAACGAGATCCATCTGTACAACCGTCTTCTATATCTAGACTAAGGAGATCCGTCTGTACAACCGTCATCTATATCTAGACTAACGAGACCCGTCTGTACAACCGTCTTCTATATCTAGACTAACGAGATCCGTCTGTACAACCGTCTTCTATATCTAGACTAACGAGATCCGTCTGTACAACCGTCTTCTATATCTAGACTAACGAGATCCGTCTGTACAACCGTCTTCTATAACTAGACTAACGAGATCCGTCTGTACAACCGTCTTCTATATCTAGACTAACGAGATCCGTCTGTACAACCGTCTTCTATATCTAGACTAACGAGATCTCTCGTTATACAACCGTCTTCTATATCTAGACTAACGAGATCCGTCTGTACAACCGCCTTCTATATCTAGACTAACGAGATCCGTCTGCACAACCGTCTTCTATATCTAGACTAACGAGATCCGTCTGTACAACCGTCTTTTATATCTAGACTAACGAGATCCGTCTGCACAACCGCCTTCTATATCTAGACTAACGAGATCCGTCTGCACAACCGTCTTCTATATCTAGACTAACGAGATCCGTCTGTACAACCGTCTTTTATATCTAGACTAACGAGATCCGTCTGCACAACCGTCTTCAATATCTAGACTAACGAGATCCGTCTGTACAACCGTCTTCTATATCTAGACTAACGGGATCCGTCTGTACAACCGTCTTCTATATCTAGACTAACGAGATCCGTCTGTACAACCGTCTTCTATATCTAGACTAATGAGATCCGTCTGTACAACCGTCTTCTATATCTAGACTAACGAGATCCGTCTGTACAACCGCCTTCTATATCTAGACTAACGAGATACGTCGTTGTACAACCATCTTCTATATCTAGACTAACGCGATCCGTCTGTACAACCGTTTTCTATATCGAGACTAACGAGATCCGTCTGTACAACCGTCTTCTATATCTAGACTAACGGGATACGACGTTGGACAAACGTCTTCTATATCTAGACTAACGAGATCCGTCTGTACAACCGTCTTCTATATCTAGACTAACGAGATCCGTCTGTACAACCGTTTTCTATATCTAGACTAACGAGATCCGTCTGAACAACCGTCTTCTATATCTAGACTAACGAGATCCGTCTGTACAACCGTCTTCTATATCTAGACTAACGAGATCCGTCTGTACAACCGTCTTCTATATCTAGACTAACGAGATCTCTCGTTATACAACCGTCTTCTATATCTAGACTAACGGGATACGTCGTTGGACAAACGTCTTCTATATCTAGACTAACGAGATCCGTCTGTACAACCGTCTTCTATATCTAGACTAACGAGATCCGTCTGTACAACCGTCTTCTATATCTAGACTAACGAGATCCGTCTGTACAACCGTCTTCTATATCTAGACTAACGATATCTCTCGTTATACAACCGTCTTCTATATCTAGACTAACGGGATCCGTCTGTACAACCGTCTTCTATATCTAGACTAACGAGATCCGTCTGTACAACCGTTTTCTATATCTAGACTAACGAGATCCGTCTGTACAACCGTCTTCTATATCTAGACTAACGAGATCCGTCTGTACAACCGTCTTCTATATCTAGACTAACGAGATCCGTCTGTACAACCGTCTTCTATATCTAGACTAACGAGATCCGTCTGTACAACCGTCTTCTATATCTAGACTAACGGGATACGTCGTTATACAACCGTCTTCTATATCTAGACTAACGGGATACGTCGTTATACAACCGTCTTCTATATCTAGACTAACGAGATCCGTCTGTACAACCGTTTTCTATATCTAGACTAACGAGGTACGTCGTTGGACAAACGTCTTCAATATCTAGACTAACGAGATCCGTCTGTACAACCGTCTTCTATATCTAGACTAATGAGATCCGTCTGTACAACCGTCTTCTATATCTAGACTAACGGGAACCGTCTGTACAACCGTCTTCTATATCTAGACTAACGAGATCTCTCGTTATACAACCGTCTTCTATATCTAGACTAACGCGATCCGTCTGTACAACCGTTTTCTATATCGAGACTAACGAGATCCGTCTGTACAACCGTCTTCTATATCTAGACTAACGGGATACGACGTTGGACAAACGTCTTCTATATCTAGACTAACGAGATCCGTCTGTACAACCGTCTTCTATATCTAGACTAACGAGATCCGTCTGTACAACCGTTTTCTATATCTAGACTAACGAGATCCGTCTGAACAACCGTCTTCTATATCTAGACTAACGAGATCCGTCTGTACAACCGTCTTCTATATCTAGACTAACGAGATCCGTCTGTACAACCGTCTTCTATATCTAGACTAACGAGATCTCTCGTTATACAACCGTCTTCTATATCTAGACTAACGGGATACGTCGTTGGACAAACGTCTTCTATATCTAGACTAACGAGATCCGTCTGTACAACCGTCTTCTATATCTAGACTAACGAGATCCGTCTGTACAACCGTCTTCTATATCTAGACTAACGAGATCCGTCTGTACAACCGTCTTCTATATCTAGACTAACGATATCTCTCGTTATACAACCGTCTTCTATATCTAGACTAACGGGATCCGTCTGTACAACCGTCTTCTATATCTAGACTAACGAGATCCGTCTGTACAACCGTTTTCTATATCTAGACTAACGAGATCCGTCTGTACAACCGTCTTCTATATCTAGACTAACGAGATCCGTCTGTACAACCGTCTTCTATATCTAGACTAACGGGATACGTCGTTGGACAAACGTCTTCTATAGCTAGACTAACGAGATCCGTCTGTACAACCGTCTTCTATATCTAGACTAACGAGATCCATCTGTACAACCGTCTTCTATATCTAGACTAAGGAGATCCGTCTGTACAACCGTCATCTATATCTAGACTAACGAGACCCGTCTGTACAACCGTCTTCTATATCTAGACTAACGAGATCCGTCTGTACAACCGTCTTCTATATCTAGACTAACGAGATCCGTCTGTACAACCGTCTTCTATATCTAGACTAACGAGATCTCTCGTTATACAACCGTCTTCTATATCTAGACTAACGAGATCCGTCTGTACAACCGTCTTCTATAACTAGACTAACGAGATCCGTCTGTACAACCGTTTTCTATATCTAGACTAACGAGATCCGTCTGTACAACCGTCTTCTATATCTAGACTAACGAGATCCGTCTGTACAACCGTCTTCTATATCTAGACTAACGAGATCCGTCTGTACAACCGTCTTCTATATCTAGACTAACGAGATCCGTCTGTACAACCGTCTTCTATATCTAGACTAACGAGATCCGTCTGTACAACCGTCTTCTATATCTAGACTAACGAGATCCGTCTGTACAACCGTCTTCTATATCTAGACTAACGGGATACGTCGTTATACAACCGTCTTCTATATCTAGACTAACGGGATACGTCGTTATACAACCGTCTTCTATATCTAGACTAACGAGATCCGTCTGTACAACCGTTTTCTATATCTAGACTAACGAGGTACGTCGTTGGACAAACGTCTTCAATATCTAGACTAACGAGATCCGTCTGTACAACCGTCTTCTATATCTAGACTAACGAGACCCGTCTGTACAACCGTCTTCTATATCTAGACTAACGGGAACCGTCTGTACAACCGTCTTCTATATCTAGACTAACGAGATCTCTCGTTATACAACCGTCTTCTATATCTAGACTAACGAGATCCGTCTGTACAACCGTCTTCTATATCTAGACTAACGAGATCCGTCTGTACAACCGTTTTCTCTATCTAGACTAACGAGGTACGTCGTTGGACAAACGTCTCCAATATCTAGACTAACGAGATCCGTCTGTACAACCGTCTTCTATATCTAGACTAACGGGATCCGTCTGTACAACCGTCTTCTATATCTAGACTAACGAGATCCGTCTGTACAACCGTCTTCTATATCTAGACTAATGAGATCCGTCTGTACAACCGTCTTCTATATCTAGACTAACGAGATCCGTCTGTACAACCGTCTTCTATATCTAGACTAACGAGATCTCTCGTTATACAACCGTCTTCTATATCTAGACTAACGAGATCCGTCTGTACAACCGTCTTCTATATCTAGACTAACGAGATCCGTCTGTACAACCGTCTTCTATATCTAGACTAACGAGATCTCTCGTTATACAACCGTCTTCTATATCTAGACTAACGGGATACGTCGTTGGACAAACGTCTTCTATATCTAGACTATCGAGATCCGTCTGTACAACCGTCTTCTATATCTAGACTAACGAGATCCGTCTGTACAACCGTCTTCTATATCTAGACTAACGAGATCCGTCTGTACAACCGTCTTCTATATCTAGACTAACGAGATCCGTCTGTACAACCGTCTTCTATATCTAGACTAACGGGATACGTCGTTATACAACCGTCTTCTATATCTAGACTAACGGGATACGTCGTTATACAACCGTCTTCTATATCTAGACTAACGAGATCCGTCTGTACAACCGTTTTCTATATCTAGACTATCGAGGTACGTCGTTGGACAAACGTCTTCAATATCTAGACTAACGAGATCCGTCTGTACAACCGTCTTCTATATCTAGACTAACGAGACCCGTCTGTACAACCGTCTTCTATATCTAGACTAACGGGAACCGTCTGTACAACCGTCTTCTATATCTAGACTAACGAGATCTCTCGTTATACAACCGTCTTCTATATCTAGACTAACGAGATCCGTCTGTACAACCGTCTTCTATATCTAGACTAACGAGATCCGTCTGTACAACCGTTTTCTATATCTAGACTAACGAGGTACGTCGTTGGACAAACGTCTCCAATATCTAGACTAACGAGATCCGTCTGTACAACCGTCTTCTATATCTAGACTAACGGGATCCGTCTGTACAACCGTCTTCTATATCTAGACTAACGAGATCCGTCTGTACAACCGTCTTCTATATCTAGACTAATGAGATCCGTCTGTACAACCGTCTTCTATATCTAGACTAACGAGATCCGTCTGTACAACCGTCTTCTATATCTAGACTAACGAGATCTCTCGTTATACAACCGTCTTCTATATCTAGACTAACGAGATCCGTCTGTACAACCGTCTTCTATATCTAGACTAACGAGATCCGTCTGTACAACCGTCTTCTATATCTAGACTAACGAGATCTCTCGTTATACAACCGTCTTCTATATCTAGACTAACGGGATACGTCGTTGGACAAACGTCTTCTATATCTAGACTAACGAGATCCGTCTGTACAACCGTCTTCTATATCTAGACTAACGAGATCCGTCTGTACAACCGTCTTCTATATCTAGACTAACGATATCTCTCGTTATACAACCGTCTTCTATATCTAGACTAACGGGATCCGTCTGTACAACCGTCTTCTATATCTAGACTAACGAGATCTCTCGTTATACAACCGTCTTCTATATCTAGACTAACGAGATCCGTCTGTACAACCGTCTTCTATATCTAGACTAACGAGATCCATCTGTACAACCGTCTTCTATATCTAGACTAAGGAGATCCGTCTGTACAACCGTCATCTATATCTAGACTAACGAGACCCGTCTGTACAACCGTCTTCTATATCTAGACTAAGGAGATCCGTCTGTACAACCGTCTTCTATATCTAGACTAACGAGATCCGTCTGTACAACCGTCTTCTATATCTAGACTAACGAGATCTCTCGTTATACAACCGTCTTCTATATCTAGACTAACGAGATCCGTCTGTACAACCGTCTTCTATATCTAGACTAACGAGATCCGTCTGTACAACCGTTTTCTATATCTAGACTAACGAGGTACGTCGTTGGACAAACGTCTTCAATATCTAGACTAACGAGATCCGTCTGTACAACCGTCTTCTATATCTAGACTAACGAGATCCGTCTGTACAACCGTCTTCTATATCTAGACTAACGAGATCCGTCTGTACAACCGTCTTCTATATCTAGACTAACGAGATCCGTCTGTACAACCGCCTTCTATAACTAGACTAACGAGATCCGTCTGTACAACCGTCTTCTATATCTAGACTAACGAGATCCGTCTGTACAACCGTCTTCTATATCTAGACTAACGAGATCTCTCGTTATACAACCGTCTTCTATATCTAGACTAACGAGATCCGTCTGTACAACCGCCTTCTATATCTAGACTAACGAGATCCGTCTGCACAACCGTCTTCTATATCTAGACTAACGAGATCCGTCTGTACAACCGTCTTTTATATCTAGACTAACGAGATCCGTCTGCACAACCGCCTTCTATATCTAGACTAACGAGATCCGTCTGCACAACCGTCTTCTATATCTAGACTAACGAGATCCGTCTGTACAACCGTCTTTTATATCTAGACTAACGAGATCCGTCTGCACAACCGTCTTCAATATCTAGACTAACGAGATCCGTCTGTACAACCGTCTTCTATATCTAGACTAACGGGATCCGTCTGTACAACCGTCTTCTATATCTAGACTAACGAGATCCGTCTGTACAACCGTCTTCTATATCTAGACTAATGAGATCCGTCTGTACAACCGTCTTCTATATCTAGACTAACGAGATCCGTCTGTACAACCGCCTTCTATATCTAGACTAACGAGATACGTCGTTGTACAACCATCTTCTATATCTAGACTAACGCGATCCGTCTGTACAACCGTTTTCTATATCGAGACTAACGAGATCCGTCTGTACAACCGTCTTCTATATCTAGACTAACGGGATACGACGTTGGACAAACGTCTTCTATATCTAGACTAACGAGATCCGTCTGTACAACCGTCTTCTATATCTAGACTAACGAGATCCGTCTGTACAACCGTTTTCTATATCTAGACTAACGAGATCCGTCTGAACAACCGTCTTCTATATCTAGACTAACGAGATCCGTCTGTACAACCGTCTTCTATATCTAGACTAACGAGATCCGTCTGTACAACCGTCTTCTATATCTAGACTAACGAGATCTCTCGTTATACAACCGTCTTCTATATCTAGACTAACGGGATACGTCGTTGGACAAACGTCTTCTATATCTAGACTAACGAGATCCGTCTGTACAACCGTCTTCTATATCTAGACTAACGAGATCCGTCTGTACAACCGTCTTCTATATCTAGACTAACGAGATCCGTCTGTACAACCGTCTTCTATATCTAGACTAACGATATCTCTCGTTATACAACCGTCTTCTATATCTAGACTAACGGGATCCGTCTGTACAACCGTCTTCTATATCTAGACTAACGAGATCTCTCGTTATACAACCGTCTTCTATATCTAGACTAACGAGATCCGTCTGTACAACCGCCTTCTATATCTAGACTAACGAGATCCATCTGTACAACCGTCTTCTATATCTAGACTAAGGAGATCCGTCTGTACAACCGTCATCTATATCTAGACTAACGAGACCCGTCTGTACAACCGTCTTCTATATCTAGACTAACGAGATCCATCTGTACAACCGTCTTCTATATCTAGACTAATGAGATCCGTCTGTACAACCGTCATCTATATCTAGACTAACGAGACCCGTGTGTACAACCGTCTTCTATATCTAGACTAACGAGATCTCTCGTTATACAACCCTCTTCTATATCTAGACTAACGAGATCCGTCTGTACAACCGTCTTCTATATCTAGACTAACGAGATCCGTCTGTACAACCGTCTTCTATATCTAGACTAACGAGATCCGTCTGTACAACCGTCTTCTATATCTAGACTAACGAGATCCGTCTGTACAACCGTCTTCTATATCTAGACTAACGAGATCCGTCTGTACAACCGTCTTCTATATCTAGACTAACGAGATCTCTCGTTATACAACCGTCTTCTATATCTAGACTAACGGGATACGTCGTTGGACAAACGTCTTCTATATCTAGACTAACGAGATCCGTCTGTACAACCGTCTTCTATATCTAGACTAACGAGATCCGTCTGTACAACCGTCTTCTATATCTAGACTAACGATATCTCTCGTTATACAACCGTCTTCTATATCTAGACTAACGGGATCCGTCTGTACAACCGTCTTCTATATCTAGACTAACGAGATCTCTCGTTATACAACCGTCTTCTATATCTAGACTAACGAGATCCGTCTGTACAACCGTCTCCTATATCTAGACTAACGAGATCCATCTGTACAACCGTCTTCTATATCTAGACTAAGGAGATCCGTCTGTACAACCGTCATCTATATCTAGACTAACGAGACCCGTCTGTACAACCGTCTTCTATATCTAGACTAACGAGATCCGTCTGTACAACCGTCTTCTATATCTAGACTAACGATATCTCTCGTTATACAACCGTCTTCTATATCTAGACTAACGAGATCTCTCGTTATACAACCGTCTTCTATATCTAGACTAACGAGATCCGTCTGTACAACCGTCTCCTATATCTAGACTAACGAGATCCATCTGTACAACCGTCTTCTATATCTAGACTAAGGAGATCCGTCTGTACAACCGTCATCTATATCTAGACTAACGAGACCCGTCTGTACAACCGTCTTCTATATCTAGACTAACGAGATCCGTCTGTACAACCGTCTTCTATATCTAGACTAACGATATCTCTCGTTATACAACCGTCTTCTATATCTAGACTAACGAGATCTCTCGTTATACAACCGTCTTCTATATCTAGACTAACGAGATCCGTCTGTACAACCGTCTTCTATATCTAGACTAACGAGATCCGTCTGTACAACCGTCTTCTATATCTAGACTAACGGGATCCGTCTGTACAACCGTCTTCTATATCTAGACTAACGAGATCCGTCTGTACAACCGTCTTCTATATCTAGACTAACGAGATCCATCTGTACAACCGTCTTCTATATCTAGACTAATGAGATCCGTCTGTACAACCGTCATCTATATCTAGACTAACGAGACCCGTCTGTACAACCGTCTTCTATATCTAGACTAACGAGATCCGTCTGTACAACCGTCTTCTATATCTAGACTAACGAGATCCGTCTGTACAACCGTCTTCTATATCTAGACTAACGAGATCCGTCTGTACAACCGTCTTCTATATCTAGACTAACGAGATCCGTCTGTACAACCGTCTTCTATATCTAGACTAACGGGATACGTCGTTATACAACCGTCTTCTATATCTAGACTAACGGGATACGTCGTTATACAACCGTCTTCTATATCTAGACTAACGAGATCCGTCTGTACAACCGTTTTCTATATCTAGACTAACGAGGTACGTCGTTGGACAAACGTCTTCAATATCTAGACTAACGAGATCCGTCTGTACAACCGTCTTCTATATCTAGACTAACGAGACCCGTCTGTACAACCGTCTTCTATATCTAGACTAACGGGATCCGTCTGTACAACCGTCTTCTATATCTAGACTAACGAGATCTCTCGTTATACAACCGTCTTCTATATCTAGACTAACGAGATCCGTCTGTACAACCGTCTTCTATATCTAGACTAACGAGATCCGTCTGTACAACCGTTTTCTATATCTAGACTAACGAGGTACGTCGTTGGACAAACGTCTTCAATATCTAGACTAACGAGATCCGTCTGTACAACCGTCTTCTATATCTAGACTAACGGGATCCGTCTGTACAACCGTCTTCTATATCTAGACTAACGAGATCCGTCTGTACAACCGTCTTCTATATCTAGACTAATGAGATCCGTCTGTACAACCGTCTTCTATATCTAGACTAACGAGATCCGTCTGTACAACCGTCTTCTATATCTAGACTAACGAGATCTCTCGTTATACAACCGTCTTCTATATCTAGACTAACGAGATCCGTCTGTACAACCGTCTTCTATATCTAGACTAACGAGATCCGTCTGTACAACCGTCTTCTATATCTAGACTAACGAGATCCGTCTGTACAACCGTCTTCTATATCTAGACTAACGATATATCTCGTTATACAACCGTCTTCTATATCTAGACTAACGGGATCCGTCTGTACAACCGTCTTCTATATCTAGACTAACGAGATCCGTCTGTACAACCGTCTTCTATATCTAGACTAATGAGATCCGTCTGAACAACCGTCATCTATATCTAGACTAACGAGACCCGTCTGTACAACCGTCTTCTATATCTAGACTAACGAGATCCGTCTGTACAACCGTCTTCTATATCTAGACTAACGAGATCCGTCTGTACAACCGTCTTCTATATCTAGACTAACGAGACCCGTCTGTACAACCGTCTTCTATATCTAGACTAACGGGATCCGTCTGTACAACCGTCTTCTATATCTAGACTAACGAGATCTCTCGTTATACAACCGTCTTCTATATCTAGACTAACGAGATCCGTCTGTACAACCGTCTTTTATATCTAGACTAACGAGATCCGTCTGCACAACCGCCTTCTATATCTAGACTAACGAGATCCGTCTGCACAACCGTCTTCTATATCTAGACTAACGAGATCCGTCTGTACAGCCGTCTTTTATATCTAGACTAACGAGATCCGTCTGCACAACCGTCTTCAATATCTAGACTAACGAGATCCGTCTGTACAACCGTCTTCTATATCTAGACTAACGGGATCCGTCTGTACAACCGTCTTCTATATCTAGACTAACGAGATCCGTCTGTACAACCGTCTTCTATATCTAGACTAATGAGATCCGTCTGTACAACCGTCTTCTATATCTAGACTAACGAGATCCGTCTGTACAACCGCCTTCTATATCTAGACTAACGAGATACGTCGTTGTACAACCATCTTCTATATCTAGACTAACGCGATCCGTCTGTACAACCGTTTTCTATATCGAGACTAACGAGATCCGTCTGTACAACCGTCTTCTATATCTAGACTAAAGGGATACGACGTTGGACAAACGTCTTCTATATCTAGACTAACGAGATCCGTCTGTACAACCGTCTTCTATATCTAGACTAACGAGATCCGTCTGTACAACCGTTTTCTATATCTAGACTAACGAGATCCGTCTGAACAACCGTCTTCTATATCTAGACTAACGAGATCCGTCTGTACAACCGTCTTCTATATCTAGACTAACGAGATCCGTCTGTACAACCGTCTTCTATATCTAGACTAACGAGATCTCTCGTTATACAACCGTCTTCTATATCTAGACTAACGGGATACGTCGTTGGACAAACGTCTTCTATATCTAGACTAACGAGATCCGTCTGTACAACCGTCTTCTATATCTAGACTAACGAGATCCGTCTGTACAACCGTCTTCTATATCTAGACTAACGAGATCTCTCGTTATACAACCGTCTTCTATATCTAGACTAACGAGATCCGTCTGTACAACCGTCTTCTATATCTAGACTAACGAGATCCGTCTGTACAACCGTTTTCTATATCTAGACTAACGAGGTACGTCGTTGGACAAACGTCTTCAATATCTAGACTAACGAGATCCGTCTGTACAACCGTCTTCTATATCTAGACTAACGAGATCTCTCGTTATACAACCCTCTTCTATATCTAGACTAACGAGATCCGTCTGTACAACCGTCTTCTATATCTAGACTAACGAGATCCGTCTGTACAACCGTCTTCTATATCTAGACTAACGAGATCCGTCTGTACAACCGTCTTCTATAACTAGACTAACGAGATCCGTCTGTACAACCGTCTTCTATATCTAGACTAACGAGATCCGTCTGTACAACCGTCTTCTATATCTAGACTAACGAGATCCGTCTGTACAACCGTCTTCTATATCTAGACTAACGAGATCCGTCTGTACAACCGTCTTCTATATCTAGACTAAAGAGATCCGTCGGTACAACCGTCTTCTATATCTAGACTAACGAGATCCGTCTGTACAACCGTCTTCTATATCTAGACTAACGAGATCTCTCGTTATACAACCCTCTTCTATATCTAGACTAACGAGATCCGTCTGTACAACCGTCTTCTATATCTAGACTAACGAGATCCGTCTGTACAACCGTCTTCTATATCTAGACTAACGAGATCCGTCTGTACAACCGTCTTCTATAACTAGACTAACGAGATCCGTCTGTACAACCGTCTTCTATATCTAGACTAACGAGATCCGTCTGTACAACCGTCTTCTATATCTAGACTAACGAGATCCGTCTGTACAACCGTCTTCTATATCTAGACTAACGAGATCCGTCTGTACAACCGTCTTCTATATCTAGACTAAAGAGATCCGTCGGTACAACCGTCTTCTATATCTAGACTAACGAGATCCGTCTGTACAACCGTCTTCTATATCTAGACTAACGAGATCTCTCGTTATACAACCGTCTTCTATATCTAGACTAACGAGATCCGTCTGTACAACCGTCTTCTATATCTAGACTAACGAGATCCGTCTGTATAACCGTCTTCTATATCTAGACTAACGAGATCCGTCTGTACAACCGTCTTCTATATCTAGACTAACGAGATCCGTCTGTACAACCGTCATCTATATCTAGACTAACGGGATCCGTCTGTACAACCGTCTTCTATATCTAGACTAACGAGATCTCTCGTTATACAACCGTCTTCTATATCTAGACTAACGAGATCCGTCTGTACAACCGCCTTCTATATCTAGACTAACGAGATCCATCTGTACAACCGTCTTCTATATCTAGACTAAGGAGATCCGTCTGTACAACCGTCATCTATATCTAGACTAACGAGATCTCTCGTTATACAACCGTCTTCTATATCTAGACTAACGAGATCCGTCTGTACAACCGTCTTCTATATCTAGACTAACGAGATCCGTCTGTACAACCGTCTTCTATATCTAGACTAACGAGATCCGTCTGCACAACCGTCTTCAATATCTAGACTAACGAGATCCGTCTGTACAACCGTCTTCTATATCTAGACTAACGAGATCCGTCTGTACAACCGTTTTCTATATCTAGACTAACGAGATCCGTCTGAACAACCGTCTTCTATATCTAGACTAACGAGATCCGTCTGTACAACCGTCTTCTATATCTAGACTAACGAGATCCGTCTGTACAACCGTCTTCTATATCTAGACTAACGGGATACGTCGTTATACAACTGTCTTCTATATCTAGACTAACGAGGTACGTCGTTGGACAAACGTCTTCAATATCTAGACTAACGAGATCCATCTGTACAACCGTCTTCTATATCTAGACTAACGAGATCCGTCTGTACAACCGTCTTCTATATCTAGACTAACGAGATCCGTCTGTACAACCGTCTTCTATATCTAGACTAACGAGATCCGTCTGTACAACCGTCTTCTATAACTAGACTAACGAGATCCGTCTGTACAACCGTCTTCTATATCTAGACTAACGAGATCCGTCTGTACAACCGTCTTCTATATCTAGACTAACGAGATCTCTCGTTATACAACCGTCTTCTATATCTAGACTAACGAGATCCGTCTGTACAACCGTCTTTTATATCTAGACTAACGAGATCCGTCTGCACAACCGCCTTCTATATCTAGACTAACGAGATCCGTCTGCACAACCGTCTTCTATATCTAGACTAACGAGATTCGTCTGTACAGCCGTCTTTTATATCTAGACTAACGAGATCCGTCTGCACAACCGTCTTCAATATCTAGACTAACGAGATCCGTCTGTACAACCGTCTTCTATATCTAGACTAACGAGATCCGTCTGTACAACCGTTTTCTATATCTAGACTAACGAGATCCGTCTGAACAACCGTCTTCTATATCTAGACTAACGAGATCCGTCTGTACAACCGTCTTCTATATCTAGACTAACGAGATCCGTCTGTACAACCGTCTTCTATATCTAGACTAACGGGATACGTCGTTATACAACTGTCTTCTATATCTAGACTAACGGGATACGTCGTTATACAACCGTCTTCTATATCTAGACTGACGAGATCCGTCTGTACAACCGTTTTCTATATCTAGACTAACGAGGTACGTCGTTGGACAAACGTCTTCAATATCTAGACTAACGAGATCCGTCTGTACAACCGTCTTCTATATCTAGACTAACGAGACCCGTCTGTACAACCGTCTTCTATATCTAGACTAACGGGATCCGTCTGTACAACCGTCTTCTATATCTAGACTAACGAGATCCGTCTGTACAACCGTCTTCTATATCTAGACTAAAGAGATCCGTCGGTACAACCGTCTTCTATATCTAGACTAACGAGATCCGTCTGTACAACCGTCTTCTATATCTAGACTAACGAGATCTCTCGTTATACAACCGTCTTCTATATCTAGACTAACGAGATCCGTCTGTACAACCGTCTTCTATATCTAGACTAACGAGATCCGTCTGTATAACCGTCTTCTATATCTAGACTAACGAGATCCGTCTGTACAACCGTCTTCTATATCTAGACTAACGAGATCCGTCTGTACAACCGTCATCTATATCTAGACTAACGGGATCCGTCTGTACAACCGTCTTCTATATCTAGACTAACGAGATCTCTCGTTATACAACCGTCTTCTATATCTAGACTAACGAGATCCGTCTGTACAACCGCCTTCTATATCTAGACTAACGAGATCCATCTGTACAACCGTCTTCTATATCTAGACTAAGGAGATCCGTCTGTACAACCGTCATCTATATCTAGACTAACGAGATCTCTCGTTATACAACCGTCTTCTATATCTAGACTAACGAGATCCGTCTGTACAACCGTCTTCTATATCTAGACTAACGAGATCCGTCTGTACAACCGTCTTCTATATCTAGACTAACGAGATCCGTCTGCACAACCGTCTTCAATATCTAGACTAACGAGATCCGTCTGTACAACCGTCTTCTATATCTAGACTAACGAGATCCGTCTGTACAACCGTTTTCTATATCTAGACTAACGAGATCCGTCTGAACAACCGTCTTCTATATCTAGACTAACGAGATCCGTCTGTACAACCGTCTTCTATATCTAGACTAACGAGATCCGTCTGTACAACCGTCTTCTATATCTAGACTAACGGGATACGTCGTTATACAACTGTCTTCTATATCTAGACTAACGAGGTACGTCGTTGGACAAACGTCTTCAATATCTAGACTAACGAGATCCATCTGTACAACCGTCTTCTATATCTAGACTAACGAGATCCGTCTGTACAACCGTCTTCTATATCTAGACTAACGAGATCCGTCTGTACAACCGTCTTCTATATCTAGACTAACGAGATCCGTCTGTACAACCGTCTTCTATAACTAGACTAACGAGATCCGTCTGTACAACCGTCTTCTATATCTAGACTAACGAGATCCGTCTGTACAACCGTCTTCTATATCTAGACTAACGAGATCTCTCGTTATACAACCGTCTTCTATATCTAGACTAACGAGATCCGTCTGTACAACCGTCTTTTTTATCTAGACTAACGAGATCCGTCTGCACAACCGCCTTCTATATCTAGACTAACGAGATCCGTCTGCACAACCGTCTTCTATATCTAGACTAACGAGATTCGTCTGTACAGCCGTCTTTTATATCTAGACTAACGAGATCCGTCTGCACAACCGTCTTCAATATCTAGACTAACGAGATCCGTCTGTACAACCGTCTTCTATATCTAGACTAACGAGATCCGTCTGTACAACCGTTTTCTATATCTAGACTAACGAGATCCGTCTGAACAACCGTCTTCTATATCTAGACTAACGAGATCCGTCTGTACAACCGTCTTCTATATCTAGACTAACGAGATCCGTCTGTACAACCGTCTTCTATATCTAGACTAACGGGATACGTCGTTATACAACTGTCTTCTATATCTAGACTAACGGGATACGTCGTTATACAACCGTCTTCTATATCTAGACTGACGAGATCCGTCTGTACAACCGTTTTCTATATCTAGACTAACGAGGTACGTCGTTGGACAAACGTCTTCAATATCTAGACTAACGAGATCCGTCTGTACAACCGTCTTCTATATCTAGACTAACGAGACCCGTCTGTACAACCGTCTTCTATATCTAGACTAACGGGATCCGTCTGTACAACCGTCTTCTATATCTAGACTAACGAGATCTCTCGTTATACAACCGTCTTCTATATCTAGACTAACGAGATCCGTCTGTACAACCGTCTTCTATATCTAGACTAACGAGATCCGTCTGTACAACCGTTTTCTATATCTAGACTAACGAGATCCGTCGTTGGACAAACGTCTTCAATATCTAGACTAACGAGATCCGTCTGTACAACCGTCTTCTATATCTAGACTAACGAGATCCGTCTGTACAACCGTCTTCTATATCTAGACTAACGAGATCCGTCTGTACAACCGTCTTCTATAACTAGACTAACGAGATCCGTCTGTACAACCGTCTTCTATATCTAGACTAACGAGATCCGTCTGTACAACCGTCTTCTATATCTAGACTAACGAGATCTCTCGTTATACAACCGTCTTCTATATCTAGACTAACGAGATCCGTCTGTACAACCGCCTTCTATATCTAGACTAACGAGATCCGTCTGCACAACCGTCTTCTATATCTAGACTAACGAGATCCGTCTGTACAACCGTCTTTTATATCTAGACTAACGAGATCCGTCTGCACAACCGCCTTCTATATCTAGACTAACGAGATCCGTCTGCACAACCGTCTTCTATATCTAGACTAACGAGATTCGTCTGTACAGCCGTCTTTTATATCTAGACTAACGAGATCCGTCTGCACAACCGTCTTCAATATCTAGACTAACGAGATCCGTCTGTACAACCGTCTTCTATATCTAGACTAACGGGATCCGTCTGTACAACCGTCTTCTATATCTAGACTAACGAGATCCGTCTGTACAACCGTCTTCTATATCTAGACTAATGAGATCCGTCTGTACAACCGTCTTCTATATCTAGACTAACGAGATCCGTCTGTACAACCGCCTTCTATATCTAGACTAACGAGATACGTCGTTGTACAACCATCTTCTATATCTAGACTAACGCGATCCGTCTGTACAACCGTTTTCTATATCGAGACTAACGAGATCCGTCTGTACAACCGTCTTCTATATCTAGACTAACGGGATACGACGTTGGACAAACGTCTTCTATATCTAGACTAACGAGATCCGTCTGTACAACCGTCTTCTATATCTAGACTAACGAGATCCGTCTGTACAACCGTTTTCTATATCTAGACTAACGAGATCCGTCTGAACAACCGTCTTCTATATCTAGACTAACGAGATCCGTCTGTACAACCGTCTTCTATATCTAGACTAACGAGATCCGTCTGTACAACCGCCTTCTATATCTAGACTAACGAGATACGTCGTTGTACAACCATCTTCTATATCTAGACTAACGCGATCCGTCTGTACAACCGTTTTCTATATCGAGACTAACGAGATCCGTCTGTACAACCGTCTTCTATATCTAGACTAACGAGATCCGTCTGTACAACCGTCTTCTATATCTAGACTAACGAGATCCGTCTGTACAACCGTTTTCTATATCTAGACTAACGAGATCCGTCTGAACAACCGTCTTCTATATCTAGACTAACGAGATCCGTCTGTACAACCGTCTTCTATATCTAGACTAACGAGATCCGTCTGTACAACCGTCTTCTATATCTAGACTAACGAGATCTCTCGTTATACAACCGTCTTCTATATCTAGACTAACGGGATACGTCGTTGGACAAACGTCTTCTATATCTAGACTAACGAGATCCGTCTGTACAACCGTCTTCTATATCTAGACTAACGAGATCCGTCTGTACAACCGTCTTCTATATCTAGACTAACGAGATCCGTCTGTACAACCGTCTTCTATATCTAGACTAACGATATCTCTCGTTATACAACCGTCTTCTATATCTAGACTAACGGGATCCGTCTGTACAACCGTCTTCTATATCTAGACTAACGAGATCTCTCGTTATACAACCGTCTTCTATATCTAGACTAACGAGATCCGTCTGTACAACCGCCTTCTATATCTAGACTAACGAGATCCATCTGTACAACCGTCTTCTATATCTAGACTAAGGAGATCCGTCTGTACAACCGTCATCTATATCTAGACTAACGAGACCCGTCTGTACAACCGTCTTCTATATCTAGACTAACGAGATCCATCTGTACAACCGTCTTCTATATCTAGACTAATGCGATCCGTCTGTACAACCGTCATCTATATCTAGACTAACGAGACCCGTCTGTACAACCGTCTTCTATATCTAGACTAACGAGATCTCTCGTTATACAACCCTCTTCTATATCTAGACTAACGAGATCCGTCTGTACAACCGTCTTCTATATCTAGACTAACGATATCTCTCGTTATACAACCGTCTTCTATATCTAGACTAACGGGATCCGTCTGTACAACCGTCTTCTATATCTAGACTAACGAGATCTCTCGTTATACAACCGTCTTCTATATCTAGACTAACGAGATCCGTCTGTACAACCGCCTTCTATATCTAGACTAACGAGATCCATCTGTACAACCGTCTTCTATATCTAGACTAAGGAGATCCGTCTGTACAACCGTCATCTATATCTAGACTAACGAGACCCGTCTGTACAACCGTCTTCTATATCTAGACTAACGAGATCCATCTGTACAACCGTCTTCTATATCTAGACTAATGAGATCCGTCTGTACAACCGTCATCTATATCTAGACTAACGAGACCCGTCTGTACAACCGTCTTCTATATCTAGACTAACGAGATCTCTCGTTATACAACCCTCTTCTATATCTAGACTAACGAGATCCGTCTGTACAACCGTCTTCTATATCTAGACTAACGAGATCCGTCTGTACAACCGTCTTCTATATCTAGACTAACGAGATCTCTCGTTATACAACCGTCTTCTATATCTAGACTAACGAGATCCGTCTGCACAACCGTCTTCTATATCTAGACTAACGAGATCCGTCTGTACAACCGTCTTCTATATCTAGACTAATGAGATCCGTCTGTACAACCGTCTTCTATATCTAGACTAACGAGATCCGTCTGTACAACCGCCTTCTATATCTAGACTAACGAGATACGTCGTTGTACAACCATCTTCTATATCTAGACTAACGCGATCCGTCTGTACAACCGTTTTCTATATCGAGACTAACGAGATCCGTCTGTACAACCGTCTTCTATATCTAGACTAACGGGATACGACGTTGGACAAACGTCTTCTATATCTAGACTAACGAGATCCGTCTGTACAACCGTCTTCTATATCTAGACTAACGAGATCCGTCTGTACAACCGTTTTCTATATCTAGACTAACGAGATCCGTCTGAACAACCGTCTTCTATATCTAGACTAATGAGATCCGTCTGTACAACCGTCATCTATATCTAGACTAACGAGACCCGTCTGTACAACCGTCTTCTATATCTAGACTAACGAGATCTCTCGTTATACAACCCTCTTCTATATCTAGACTAACGAGATCCGTCTGTACAACCGTCTTCTATATCTAGACTAACGATATCTCTCGTTATACAACCGTCTTCTATATCTAGACTAACGGGATCCGTCTGTACAACCGTCTTCTATATCTAGACTAACGAGATCTCTCGTTATACAACCGTCTTCTATATCTAGACTAACGAGATCCGTCTGTACAACCGTCTTCTATATCTAGACTAACGAGATCCGTCTGTACAACCGTCTTCTATATCTAGACTAACGATATCTCTCGTTATACAACCGTCTTCTATATCTAGACTAACGGGATCCGTCTGTACAACCGTCTTCTATATCTAGACTAACGAGATCTCTTGTTATACAACCGTCTTCTATATCTAGACTAAGGAGATCCGTCTGTACAACCGTCATCTATATCTAGACTAACGAGACCCGTCTGTACAACCGTCTTCTATATCTAGACTAACGAGATCCGTCTGTACAACCGTCTTCTATATCTAGACTAACGATATCTCTCGTTATACAACCGTCTTCTATATCTAGACTAACGGGATCCGTCTGTACAACCGTCTTCTATATCTAGACTAACGAGATCTCTCGTTATACAACCGTCTTCTATATCTAGACTAACGAGATCCGTCTGTACAACCGTCTTCTATATCTAGACTAACGAGATCCGTCTGTACAACCGTCTTCTATATCTAGACTAACGAGATCCGTCTGTACAACCGTCTTCTATATCTAGACTAACGAGATCCGTCTGTACAACCGCCTTCTATATCTAGACTAACGAGATACGTCGTTGTACAACCATCTTCTATATCTAGACTAACGAGATCCGTCTGTACAACCGTCTTCTATATCTAGACTAACGGGATCCGTCTGTACAACCGTCTTCTATATCTAGACTAACGAGATCTCTCGTTATACAACCGTCTTCTATATCTAGACTAACGAGATCCGTCTGTACAACCGTCTTCTATATCTAGACTAACGAGATCCGTCTGTACAACCGTCTTCTATATCTAGACTAACGAGATCCGTCTGTACAACCGTCTTCTATATCTAGACTAACGATATCTCTCGTTATACAACCGTCTTCTATATCTAGACTAACGGGATCCGTCTGTACAACCGTCTTCTATATCTAGACTAACGAGATCTCTCGTTATACAACCGTCTTCTATATCTAGACTAACGAGATCCGTCTGTACAACCGCCTTCTATATCTAGACTAACGAGATCCATCTGTACAACCGTCTTCTATATCTAGACTAAGGAGATCCGTCTGTACAACCGTCATCTATATCTAGACTAACGAGACCCGTCTGTACAACCGTCTTCTATATCTAGACTAACGAGATCCATCTGTACAACCGTCTTCTATATCTAGACTAATGCGATCCGTCTGTACAACCGTCATCTATATCTAGACTAACGAGACCCGTCTGTACAACCGTCTTCTATATCTAGACTAACGAGATCTCTCGTTATACAACCCTCTTCTATATCTAGACTAACGAGATCCGTCTGTACAACCGTCTTCTATATCTAGACTAACGATATCTCTCGTTATACAACCGTCTTCTATATCTAGACTAACGGGATCCGTCTGTACAACCGTCTTCTATATCTAGACTAACGAGATCTCTCGTTATACAACCGTCTTCTATATCTAGACTAACGAGATCCATCTGTACAACCGTCTTCTATATCTAGACTAAGGAGATCCGTCTGTACAACCGTCATCTATATCTAGACTAACGAGACCCGTCTGTACAACCGTCTTCTATATCTAGACTAACGAGATCCATCTGTACAACCGTCTTCTATATCTAGACTAATGAGATCCGTCTGTACAACCGTCATCTATATCTAGACTAACGAGACCCGTCTGTACAACCGTCTTCTATATCTAGACTAACGAGATCTCTCGTTATACAACCCTCTTCTATATCTAGACTAACGAGATCCGTCTGTACAACCGTCTTCTATATCTAGACTAACGATATCTCTCGTTATACAACCGTCTTCTATATCTAGACTAACGGGATCCGTCTGTACAACCGTCTTCTATATCTAGACTAACGAGATCTCTCGTTATACAACCGTCTTCTATATCTAGACTAACGAGATCCGTCTGTACAACCGTCTTCTATATCTAGACTAACGAGATCCGTCTGTACAACCGTCTTCTATATCTAGACTAACGATATCTCTCGTTATACAACCGTCTTCTATATCTAGACTAACGGGATCCGTCTGTACAACCGTCTTCTATATCTAGACTAACGAGATCTCTTGTTATACAACCGTCTTCTATATCTAGACTAAGGAGATCCGTCTGTACAACCGTCATCTATATCTAGACTAACGAGACCCGTCTGTACAACCGTCTTCTATATCTAGACTAACGAGATCCGTCTGTACAACCGTCTTCTATATCTAGACTAACGATATCTCTCGTTATACAACCGTCTTCTATATCTAGACTAACGGGATCCGTCTGTACAACCGTCTTCTATATCTAGACTAACGAGATCTCTCGTTATACAACCGTCTTCTATATCTAGACTAACGAGATCCGTCTGTACAACCGTCTTCTATATCTAGACTAACGAGATCCGTCTGTACAACCGTCTTCTATATCTAGACTAACGAGATCCGTCTGTACAACCGTCTTCTATATCTAGACTAACGAGATCCGTCTGTACAACCGCCTTCTATATCTAGACTAACGAGATACGTCGTTGTACAACCATCTTCTATATCTAGACTAACGAGATCCGTCTGTACAACCGTCTTCTATATCTAGACTAACGGGATCCGTCTGTACAACCGTCTTCTATATCTAGACTAACGAGATCTCTCGTTATACAACCGTCTTCTATATCTAGACTAACGAGATCCGTCTGTACAACCGTCTTCTATATCTAGACTAACGAGATCCGTCTGTACAACCGTTTTCTATATCTAGACTAACGAGGTACGTCGTTGGACAAACGTCTTCAATATCTAGACTAACGAGATCCGTCTGTACAACCGTCTTCTATATCTAGACTAACGGGATCCGTCTGTACAACCGTCTTCTATATCTAGACTAACGAGATCCGTCTGTACAACCGTCTTCTATATCTAGACTAACGAGATCTCTCGTTATACAACCGTCTTCTATATCTAGACTAACGAGATCCGTCTGTACAACCGTCTTCTATATCTAGACTAACGAGATCCGTCTGTACAACCGTCTTCTATATCTAGACTAACGAGATCTCTCGTTATACAACCGTCTTCGATATCTAGACTAACGGGATACGTCGTTGGACAAACGTCTTCTATATCTAGACTAACGAGATCCGTCTGTACAACCGTCTTCTATATCTAGACTAACGAGATCCGTCTGTACAACCGTCTTCTATATCTAGACTAACGATATATCTCGTTATACAACCGTCTTCTATATCTAGACTAACGGGATCCGTCTGTACAACCGTCTTCTATATCTAGACTAACGAGATCTCTCGTTATACAACCGTCTTCTATATCTAGACTAACGGGATCCGTCTGTACAACCGTCTTCTATATCTAGACTAACGAGATCTCTCGTTATACAACCGTCTTCTATATCTAGACTAACGAGATCCGTCTGTACAACCGTCTTCTATATCTAGACTAACGAGATCCATCTGTACAACCGTCTTCTATATCTAGACTAAGGAGATCCGTCTGTACAACCGTCATCTATATCTAGACTAACGAGACCCGTCTGTACAACCGTCTTCTATATCTAGACTAACGAGATCCGTCTGTACAACCGTCTTCTATATCTAGACTAACGAGATCCGTCTGTACAACCGTCTTCTATATCTAGACTAACGAGATCTCTCGTTATACAACCGTCTTCTATATCTAGACTAACGGGATACGTCGTTGGACAAACGTCTTCTATATCTAGACTAACGAGATCCGTCTGTACAACCGTCTTCTATATCTAGACTAACGAGATCCGTCTGTACAACCGTCTTCTATATCTAGACTAACGAGATCCGTCTGTACAACCGTCTTCTATATCTAGACTAACGATATCTCTCGTTATACAACCGTCTTCTATATCTAGACTAACGGGATCCGTCTGTACAACCGTCTTCTATATCTAGACTAACGAGATCTCTCGTTATACAACCGTCTTCTATATCTAGACTAACGAGATCCGTCTGTACAACCGCCTTCTATATCTAGACTAACGAGATCCATCTGTACAACCGTCTTCTATATCTAGACTAAGGAGATCCGTCTGTACAACCGTCATCTATATCTAGACTAACGAGACCCGTCTGTACAACCGTCTTCTATATCTAGACTAACGAGATCCATCTGTACAACCGTCTTCTATATCTAGACTAATGAGATCCGTCTGTACAACCGTCATCTATATCTAGACTAACGAGACCCGTCTGTACAACCGTCTTCTATATCTAGACTAACGAGATCTCTCGTTATACAACCCTCTTCTATATCTAGACTAACGAGATCCGTCTGTACAACCGTCTTCTATATCTAGACTAACGAGATCCGTCTGTACAACCGTCTTCTATATCTAGACTAACGAGATACGTCGTTGTACAACCATCTTCTATATCTAGACTAACGCGATCCGTCTGTACAACCGTTTTCTATATCGAGACTAACGAGATCCGTCTGTACAACCGTCTTCTATATCTAGACTAACGGGATACGACGTTGGACAAACGTCTTCTATATCTAGACTAACGAGATCCGTCTGTACAACCGTCTTCTATATCTAGACTAACGAGATCCGTCTGTACAACCGTTTTCTATATCTAGACTAACGAGATCCGTCTGAACAACCGTCTTCTATATCTAGACTAATGAGATCCGTCTGTACAACCGTCATCTATATCTAGACTAACGAGACCCGTCTGTACAACCGTCTTCTATATCTAGACTAACGAGATCCGTCTGTACAACCGTCTTCTATATCTAGACTAACGAGATCCGTCTGTACAACCGTCTTCTATATCTAGACTAACGATATCTCTCGTTATACAACCGTCTTCTATATCTAGACTAACGGGATCCGTCTGTACAACCGTCTTCTATATCTAGACTAACGAGATCTCTTGTTATACAACCGTCTTCTATATCTAGACTAAGGAGATCCGTCTGTACAACCGTCATCTATATCTAGACTAACGAGACCCGTCTGTACAACCGCCTTCTATATCTAGACTAACGAGATCCATCTGTACAACCGTCTTCTATATCTAGACTAAGGAGATCCGTCTGTACAACCGTCATCTATATCTAGACTAACGAGACCCGTCTGTACAACCGTCTTCTATATCTAGACTAACGAGACCCGTCTGTACAACCGTCTTCTATATCTAGACTAACGGGATCCGTCTGTACAACCGTCTTCTATATCTAGACTAACGAGATCCGTCTGTACAACCGTTTTCTATATCTAGACTAACGAGATCCGTCTGAACAACCGTCTTCTATATCTAGACTAATGAGATCCGTCTGTACAACCGTCATCTATATCTAGACTAACGAGACCCGTCTGTACAACCGTCTTCTATATCTAGACTAACGAGATCCGTCTGTACAACCGTCTTCTATATCTAGACTAACGAGATCCGTCTGTACAACCGTCTTCTATATCTAGACTAACGAGATCTCTCGTTATACAACCGTCTTCTATATCTAGACTAACGAGATCCGTCTGTACAACCGCCTTCTATATCTAGACTAACGAGATCCATCTGTACAACCGTCTTCTATATCTAGACTAAGGAGATCCGTCTGTACAACCGTCATCTATATCTAGACTAACGAGACCCGTCTGTACAACCGTCTTCTATATCTAGACTAACGAGACCCGTCTGTACAACCGTCTTCTATATCTAGACTAACGGGATCCGTCTGTACAACCGTCTTCTATATCTAGACTAACGAGATCTCTCGTTATACAACCGTCTTCTATATCTAGACTAACGAGATCCGTCTGTACAACCGTCTTCTATATCTAGACTAACGAGATCCGTCTGTACAACCGTTTTCTATATCTAGACTAACGAGATCCGTCGTTGGACAAACGTCTTCAATATCTAGACTAACGAGATCCGTCTGTACAACCGTCTTCTATATCTAGACTAACGAGATCCGTCTGTACAACCGTCTTCTATATCTAGACTAACGAGATCCGTCTGTACAACCGTCTTCTATAACTAGACTAACGAGATCCGTCTGTACAACCGTCTTCTATATCTAGACTAACGAGATCCGTCTGTACAACCGTCTTCTATATCTAGACTAACGAGATCTCTCGTTATACAACCGTCTTCTATATCTAGACTAACGAGATCCGTCTGTACAACCGCCTTCTATATCTAGACTAACGAGATCCGTCTGCACAACCGTCTTCTATATCTAGACTAACGAGATCCGTCTGTACAACCGTCTTTTATATCTAGACTAACGAGATCCGTCTGCACAACCGCCTTCTATATCTAGACTAACGAGATCCGTCTGCACAACCGTCTTCTATATCTAGACTAACGAGATTCGTCTGTACAGCCGTCTTTTATATCTAGACTAACGAGATCCGTCTGCACAACCGTCTTCAATATCTAGACTAACGAGATCCGTCTGTACAACCGTCTTCTATATCTAGACTAACGGGATCCGTCTGTACAACCGTCTTCTATATCTAGACTAACGAGATCCGTCTGTACAACCGTCTTCTATATCTAGACTAATGAGATCCGTCTGTACAACCGTCTTCTATATCTAGACTAACGAGATCCGTCTGTACAACCGCCTTCTATATCTAGACTAACGAGATACGTCGTTGTACAACCATCTTCTATATCTAGACTAACGCGATCCGTCTGTACAACCGTTTTCTATATCGAGACTAACGAGATCCGTCTGTACAACCGTCTTCTATATCTAGACTAACGGGATACGACGTTGGACAAACGTCTTCTATATCTAGACTAACGAGATCCGTCTGTACAACCGTCTTCTATATCTAGACTAACGAGATCCGTCTGTACAACCGTTTTCTATATCTAGACTAACGAGATCCGTCTGAACAACCGTCTTCTATATCTAGACTAACGAGATCCGTCTGTACAACCGTCTTCTATATCTAGACTAACGAGATCCGTCTGTACAACCGCCTTCTATATCTAGACTAACGAGATACGTCGTTGTACAACCATCTTCTATATCTAGACTAACGCGATCCGTCTGTACAACCGTTTTCTATATCGAGACTAACGAGATCCGTCTGTACAACCGTCTTCTATATCTAGACTAACGAGATCCGTCTGTACAACCGTCTTCTATATCTAGACTAACGAGATCCGTCTGTACAACCGTTTTCTATATCTAGACTAACGAGATCCGTCTGAACAACCGTCTTCTATATCTAGACTAACGAGATCCGTCTGTACAACCGTCTTCTATATCTAGACTAACGAGATCCGTCTGTACAACCGTCTTCTATATCTAGACTAACGAGATCTCTCGTTATACAACCGTCTTCTATATCTAGACTAACGGGATACGTCGTTGGACAAACGTCTTCTATATCTAGACTAACGAGATCCGTCTGTACAACCGTCTTCTATATCTAGACTAACGAGATCCGTCTGTACAACCGTCTTCTATATCTAGACTAACGAGATCCGTCTGTACAACCGTCTTCTATATCTAGACTAACGATATCTCTCGTTATACAACCGTCTTCTATATCTAGACTAACGGGATCCGTCTGTACAACCGTCTTCTATATCTAGACTAACGAGATCTCTCGTTATACAACCGTCTTCTATATCTAGACTAACGAGATCCGTCTGTACAACCGCCTTCTATATCTAGACTAACGAGATCCATCTGTACAACCGTCTTCTATATCTAGACTAAGGAGATCCGTCTGTACAACCGTCATCTATATCTAGACTAACGAGACCCGTCTGTACAACCGTCTTCTATATCTAGACTAACGAGATCCATCTGTACAACCGTCTTCTATATCTAGACTAATGCGATCCGTCTGTACAACCGTCATCTATATCTAGACTAACGAGACCCGTCTGTACAACCGTCTTCTATATCTAGACTAACGAGATCTCTCGTTATACAACCCTCTTCTATATCTAGACTAACGAGATCCGTCTGTACAACCGTCTTCTATATCTAGACTAACGATATCTCTCGTTATACAACCGTCTTCTATATCTAGACTAACGGGATCCGTCTGTACAACCGTCTTCTATATCTAGACTAACGAGATCTCTCGTTATACAACCGTCTTCTATATCTAGACTAACGAGATCCGTCTGTACAACCGCCTTCTATATCTAGACTAACGAGATCCATCTGTACAACCGTCTTCTATATCTAGACTAAGGAGATCCGTCTGTACAACCGTCATCTATATCTAGACTAACGAGACCCGTCTGTACAACCGTCTTCTATATCTAGACTAACGAGATCCATCTGTACAACCGTCTTCTATATCTAGACTAATGAGATCCGTCTGTACAACCGTCATCTATATCTAGACTAACGAGACCCGTCTGTACAACCGTCTTCTATATCTAGACTAACGAGATCTCTCGTTATACAACCCTCTTCTATATCTAGACTAACGAGATCCGTCTGTACAACCGTCTTCTATATCTAGACTAACGAGATCCGTCTGTACAACCGTCTTCTATATCTAGACTAACGAGATCTCTCGTTATACAACCGTCTTCTATATCTAGACTAACGAGATCCGTCTGCACAACCGTCTTCTATATCTAGACTAACGAGATCCGTCTGTACAACCGTCTTCTATATCTAGACTAATGAGATCCGTCTGTACAACCGTCTTCTATATCTAGACTAACGAGATCCGTCTGTACAACCGCCTTCTATATCTAGACTAACGAGATACGTCGTTGTACAACCATCTTCTATATCTAGACTAACGCGATCCGTCTGTACAACCGTTTTCTATATCGAGACTAACGAGATCCGTCTGTACAACCGTCTTCTATATCTAGACTAACGGGATACGACGTTGGACAAACGTCTTCTATATCTAGACTAACGAGATCCGTCTGTACAACCGTCTTCTATATCTAGACTAACGAGATCCGTCTGTACAACCGTTTTCTATATCTAGACTAACGAGATCCGTCTGAACAACCGTCTTCTATATCTAGACTAATGAGATCCGTCTGTACAACCGTCATCTATATCTAGACTAACGAGACCCGTCTGTACAACCGTCTTCTATATCTAGACTAACGAGATCTCTCGTTATACAACCCTCTTCTATATCTAGACTAACGAGATCCGTCTGTACAACCGTCTTCTATATCTAGACTAACGATATCTCTCGTTATACAACCGTCTTCTATATCTAGACTAACGGGATCCGTCTGTACAACCGTCTTCTATATCTAGACTAACGAGATCTCTCGTTATACAACCGTCTTCTATATCTAGACTAACGAGATCCGTCTGTACAACCGTCTTCTATATCTAGACTAACGAGATCCGTCTGTACAACCGTCTTCTATATCTAGACTAACGATATCTCTCGTTATACAACCGTCTTCTATATCTAGACTAACGGGATCCGTCTGTACAACCGTCTTCTATATCTAGACTAACGAGATCTCTTGTTATACAACCGTCTTCTATATCTAGACTAAGGAGATCCGTCTGTACAACCGTCATCTATATCTAGACTAACGAGACCCGTCTGTACAACCGTCTTCTATATCTAGACTAACGAGATCCGTCTGTACAACCGTCTTCTATATCTAGACTAACGATATCTCTCGTTATACAACCGTCTTCTATATCTAGACTAACGGGATCCGTCTGTACAACCGTCTTCTATATCTAGACTAACGAGATCTCTCGTTATACAACCGTCTTCTATATCTAGACTAACGAGATCCGTCTGTACAACCGTCTTCTATATCTAGACTAACGAGATCCGTCTGTACAACCGTCTTCTATATCTAGACTAACGAGATCCGTCTGTACAACCGTCTTCTATATCTAGACTAACGAGATCCGTCTGTACAACCGCCTTCTATATCTAGACTAACGAGATACGTCGTTGTACAACCATCTTCTATATCTAGACTAACGAGATCCGTCTGTACAACCGTCTTCTATATCTAGACTAACGGGATCCGTCTGTACAACCGTCTTCTATATCTAGACTAACGAGATCTCTCGTTATACAACCGTCTTCTATATCTAGACTAACGAGATCCGTCTGTACAACCGTCTTCTATATCTAGACTAACGAGATCCGTCTGTACAACCGTCTTCTATATCTAGACTAACGAGATCCGTCTGTACAACCGTCTTCTATATCTAGACTAACGATATCTCTCGTTATACAACCGTCTTCTATATCTAGACTAACGGGATCCGTCTGTACAACCGTCTTCTATATCTAGACTAACGAGATCTCTCGTTATACAACCGTCTTCTATATCTAGACTAACGAGATCCGTCTGTACAACCGCCTTCTATATCTAGACTAACGAGATCCATCTGTACAACCGTCTTCTATATCTAGACTAAGGAGATCCGTCTGTACAACCGTCATCTATATCTAGACTAACGAGACCCGTCTGTACAACCGTCTTCTATATCTAGACTAACGAGATCCATCTGTACAACCGTCTTCTATATCTAGACTAATGCGATCCGTCTGTACAACCGTCATCTATATCTAGACTAACGAGACCCGTCTGTACAACCGTCTTCTATATCTAGACTAACGAGATCTCTCGTTATACAACCCTCTTCTATATCTAGACTAACGAGATCCGTCTGTACAACCGTCTTCTATATCTAGACTAACGATATCTCTCGTTATACAACCGTCTTCTATATCTAGACTAACGGGATCCGTCTGTACAACCGTCTTCTATATCTAGACTAACGAGATCTCTCGTTATACAACCGTCTTCTATATCTAGACTAACGAGATCCATCTGTACAACCGTCTTCTATATCTAGACTAAGGAGATCCGTCTGTACAACCGTCATCTATATCTAGACTAACGAGACCCGTCTGTACAACCGTCTTCTATATCTAGACTAACGAGATCCATCTGTACAACCGTCTTCTATATCTAGACTAATGAGATCCGTCTGTACAACCGTCATCTATATCTAGACTAACGAGACCCGTCTGTACAACCGTCTTCTATATCTAGACTAACGAGATCTCTCGTTATACAACCCTCTTCTATATCTAGACTAACGAGATCCGTCTGTACAACCGTCTTCTATATCTAGACTAACGATATCTCTCGTTATACAACCGTCTTCTATATCTAGACTAACGGGATCCGTCTGTACAACCGTCTTCTATATCTAGACTAACGAGATCTCTCGTTATACAACCGTCTTCTATATCTAGACTAACGAGATCCGTCTGTACAACCGTCTTCTATATCTAGACTAACGAGATCCGTCTGTACAACCGTCTTCTATATCTAGACTAACGATATCTCTCGTTATACAACCGTCTTCTATATCTAGACTAACGGGATCCGTCTGTACAACCGTCTTCTATATCTAGACTAACGAGATCTCTTGTTATACAACCGTCTTCTATATCTAGACTAAGGAGATCCGTCTGTACAACCGTCATCTATATCTAGACTAACGAGACCCGTCTGTACAACCGTCTTCTATATCTAGACTAACGAGATCCGTCTGTACAACCGTCTTCTATATCTAGACTAACGATATCTCTCGTTATACAACCGTCTTCTATATCTAGACTAACGGGATCCGTCTGTACAACCGTCTTCTATATCTAGACTAACGAGATCTCTCGTTATACAACCGTCTTCTATATCTAGACTAACGAGATCCGTCTGTACAACCGTCTTCTATATCTAGACTAACGAGATCCGTCTGTACAACCGTCTTCTATATCTAGACTAACGAGATCCGTCTGTACAACCGTCTTCTATATCTAGACTAACGAGATCCGTCTGTACAACCGCCTTCTATATCTAGACTAACGAGATACGTCGTTGTACAACCATCTTCTATATCTAGACTAACGAGATCCGTCTGTACAACCGTCTTCTATATCTAGACTAACGGGATCCGTCTGTACAACCGTCTTCTATATCTAGACTAACGAGATCTCTCGTTATACAACCGTCTTCTATATCTAGACTAACGAGATCCGTCTGTACAACCGTCTTCTATATCTAGACTAACGAGATCCGTCTGTACAACCGTTTTCTATATCTAGACTAACGAGGTACGTCGTTGGACAAACGTCTTCAATATCTAGACTAACGAGATCCGTCTGTACAACCGTCTTCTATATCTAGACTAACGGGATCCGTCTGTACAACCGTCTTCTATATCTAGACTAACGAGATCCGTCTGTACAACCGTCTTCTATATCTAGACTAACGAGATCTCTCGTTATACAACCGTCTTCTATATCTAGACTAACGAGATCCGTCTGTACAACCGTCTTCTATATCTAGACTAACGAGATCCGTCTGTACAACCGTCTTCTATATCTAGACTAACGAGATCTCTCGTTATACAACCGTCTTCGATATCTAGACTAACGGGATACGTCGTTGGACAAACGTCTTCTATATCTAGACTAACGAGATCCGTCTGTACAACCGTCTTCTATATCTAGACTAACGAGATCCGTCTGTACAACCGTCTTCTATATCTAGACTAACGATATATCTCGTTATACAACCGTCTTCTATATCTAGACTAACGGGATCCGTCTGTACAACCGTCTTCTATATCTAGACTAACGAGATCTCTCGTTATACAACCGTCTTCTATATCTAGACTAACGGGATCCGTCTGTACAACCGTCTTCTATATCTAGACTAACGAGATCTCTCGTTATACAACCGTCTTCTATATCTAGACTAACGAGATCCGTCTGTACAACCGTCTTCTATATCTAGACTAACGAGATCCATCTGTACAACCGTCTTCTATATCTAGACTAAGGAGATCCGTCTGTACAACCGTCATCTATATCTAGACTAACGAGACCCGTCTGTACAACCGTCTTCTATATCTAGACTAACGAGATCCGTCTGTACAACCGTCTTCTATATCTAGACTAACGAGATCCGTCTGTACAACCGTCTTCTATATCTAGACTAACGAGATCTCTCGTTATACAACCGTCTTCTATATCTAGACTAACGGGATACGTCGTTGGACAAACGTCTTCTATATCTAGACTAACGAGATCCGTCTGTACAACCGTCTTCTATATCTAGACTAACGAGATCCGTCTGTACAACCGTCTTCTATATCTAGACTAACGAGATCCGTCTGTACAACCGTCTTCTATATCTAGACTAACGATATCTCTCGTTATACAACCGTCTTCTATATCTAGACTAACGGGATCCGTCTGTACAACCGTCTTCTATATCTAGACTAACGAGATCTCTCGTTATACAACCGTCTTCTATATCTAGACTAACGAGATCCGTCTGTACAACCGCCTTCTATATCTAGACTAACGAGATCCATCTGTACAACCGTCTTCTATATCTAGACTAAGGAGATCCGTCTGTACAACCGTCATCTATATCTAGACTAACGAGACCCGTCTGTACAACCGTCTTCTATATCTAGACTAACGAGATCCATCTGTACAACCGTCTTCTATATCTAGACTAATGAGATCCGTCTGTACAACCGTCATCTATATCTAGACTAACGAGACCCGTCTGTACAACCGTCTTCTATATCTAGACTAACGAGATCTCTCGTTATACAACCCTCTTCTATATCTAGACTAACGAGATCCGTCTGTACAACCGTCTTCTATATCTAGACTAACGAGATCCGTCTGTACAACCGTCTTCTATATCTAGACTAACGAGATCTCTCGTTATACAACCGTCTTCTATATCTAGACTAACGAGATCCGTCTGCACAACCGTCTTCTATATCTAGACTAACGAGATCCGTCTGTACAACCGTCTTCTATATCTAGACTAATGAGATCCGTCTGTACAACCGTCTTCTATATCTAGACTAACGAGACCCGTCTGTACAACCGTCTTCTATATCTAGACTAACGAGATCCGTCTGTACAACCGTCTTCTATATCTAGACTAACGATATCTCTCGTTATACAACCGTCTTCTATATCTAGACTAACGGGATCCGTCTGTACAACCGTCTTCTATATCTAGACTAACGAGATCTCTCGTTATACAACCGTCTTCTATATCTAGACTAACGAGATCAGTCTGTACAACCGTCTTCTATATCTAGACTAACGAGATCCGTCTGTACAACCGTCTTCTATATCTAGACTAACGAGATCCGTCTGTACAACCGTCTTCTATATCTAGACTAACGAGATCCGTCTGTACAACCGCCTTCTATATCTAGACTAACGAGATACGTCGTTGTACAACCATCTTCTATATCTAGACTAACGAGATCCGTCTGTACAACCGTCTTCTATATCTAGACTAACGGGATCCGTCTGTACAACCGTCTTCTATATCTAGACTAACGAGATCTCTCGTTATACAACCGTCTTCTATATCTAGACTAACGAGATCCGTCTGTACAACCGTCTTCTATATCTAGACTAACGAGATCCGTCTGTACAACCGTCTTCTATATCTAGACTAACGAGATCCGTCTGTACAACCGTCTTCTATATCTAGACTAACGATATCTCTCGTTATACAACCGTCTTCTATATCTAGACTAACGGGATCCGTCTGTACAACCGTCTTCTATATCTAGACTAACGAGATCTCTCGTTATACAACCGTCTTCTATATCTAGACTAACGAGATCCGTCTGTACAACCGCCTTCTATATCTAGACTAACGAGATCCATCTGTACAACCGTCTTCTATATCTAGACTAAGGAGATCCGTCTGTACAACCGTCATCTATATCTAGACTAACGAGACCCGTCTGTACAACCGTCTTCTATATCTAGACTAACGAGATCCATCTGTACAACCGTCTTCTATATCTAGACTAATGCGATCCGTCTGTACAACCGTCATCTATATCTAGACTAACGAGACCCGTCTGTACAACCGTCTTCTATATCTAGACTAACGAGATCTCTCGTTATACAACCCTCTTCTATATCTAGACTAACGAGATCCGTCTGTACAACCGTCTTCTATATCTAGACTAACGATATCTCTCGTTATACAGCCGTCTTCTATATCTAGACTAACGGGATCCGTCTGTACAACCGTCTTCTATATCTAGACTAACGAGATCTCTCGTTATACAACCGTCTTCTATATCTAGACTAACGAGATCCGTCTGTACAACCGCCTTCTATATCTAGACTAACGAGATCCATCTGTACAACCGTCTTCTATATCTAGACTAAGGAGATCCGTCTGTACAACCGTCATCTATATCTAGACTAACGAGACCCGTCTGTACAACCGTCTTCTATATCTAGACTAACGAGATCCATCTGTACAACCGTCTTCTATATCTAGACTAATGAGATCCGTCTGTACAACCGTCATCTATATCTAGACTAACGAGACCCGTCTGTACAACCGTCTTCTATATCTAGGCTAACGAGATCTCTCGTTATACAACCCTCTTCTATATCTAGACTAACGAGATCCGTCTGTACAACCGTCTTCTATATCTAGACTAACGAGACCCGTCTGTACAACCGTCTTCTATATCTAGACTAACGAGATCTCTCGTTATACAACCCTCTTCTATATCTAGACTAACGAGATCCGTCTGTACAACCGTCTTCTATATCTAGACTAACGATATCTCTCGTTATACAACCGTCTTCTATATCTAGACTAACGGGATCCGTCTGTACAACCGTCTTCTATATCTAGACTAACGAGATCTCTCGTTATACAACCGTCTTCTATATCTAGACTAACGAGATCCGTCTGTACAACCGTCTTCTATATCTAGACTAACGAGATCCGTCTGTACAACCGTCTTCTATATCTAGACTAACGATATCTCTCGTTATACAACCGTCTTCTATATCTAGACTAACGGGATCCGTCTGTACAACCGTCTTCTATATCTAGACTAACGAGATCTCTTGTTATACAACCGTCTTCTATATCTAGACTAAGGAGATCCGTCTGTACAACCGTCATCTATATCTAGACTAACGAGACCCGTCTGTACAACCGTCTTCTATATCTAGACTAACGAGATCCGTCTGTACAACCGTCTTCTATATCTAGACTAACGATATCTCTCGTTATACAACCGTCTTCTATATCTAGACTAACGGGATCCGTCTGTACAACCGTCTTCTATATCTAGACTAACGAGATCTCTCGTTATACAACCGTCTTCTATATCTAGACTAACGAGATCCGTCTGTACAACCGTCTTCTATATCTAGACTAACGAGATCCGTCTGTACAACCGTCTTCTATATCTAGACTAACGAGATCCGTCTGTACAACCGTCTTCTATATCTAGACTAACGAGATCCGTCTGTACAACCGCCTTCTATATCTAGACTAACGAGATACGTCGTTGTACAACCATCTTCTATATCTAGACTAACGAGATCCGTCTGTACAACCGTCTTCTATATCTAGACTAACGGGATCCGTCTGTACAACCGTCTTCTATATCTAGACTAACGAGATCTCTCGTTATACAACCGTCTTCTATATCTAGACTAACGAGATCCGTCTGTACAACCGTCTTCTATATCTAGACTAACGAGATCCGTCTGTACAACCGTTTTCTATATCTAGACTAACGAGGTACGTCGTTGGACAAACGTCTTCAATATCTAGACTAACGAGATCCGTCTGTACAACCGTCTTCTATATCTAGACTAACGGGATCCGTCTGTACAACCGTCTTCTATATCTAGACTAACGAGATCCGTCTGTACAACCGTCTTCTATATCTAGACTAACGAGATCTCTCGTTATACAACCGTCTTCTATATCTAGACTAACGAGATCCGTCTGTACAACCGTCTTCTATATCTAGACTAACGAGATCCGTCTGTACAACCGTCTTCTATATCTAGACTAACGAGATCTCTCGTTATACAACCGTCTTCGATATCTAGACTAACGGGATACGTCGTTGGACAAACGTCTTCTATATCTAGACTAACGAGATCCGTCTGTACAACCGTCTTCTATATCTAGACTAACGAGATCCGTCTGTACAACCGTCTTCTATATCTAGACTAACGATATATCTCGTTATACAACCGTCTTCTATATCTAGACTAACGGGATCCGTCTGTACAACCGTCTTCTATATCTAGACTAACGAGATCTCTCGTTATACAACCGTCTTCTATATCTAGACTAACGGGATCCGTCTGTACAACCGTCTTCTATATCTAGACTAACGAGATCTCTCGTTATACAACCGTCTTCTATATCTAGACTAACGAGATCCGTCTGTACAACCGTCTTCTATATCTAGACTAACGAGATCCATCTGTACAACCGTCTTCTATATCTAGACTAAGGAGATCCGTCTGTACAACCGTCATCTATATCTAGACTAACGAGACCCGTCTGTACAACCGTCTTCTATATCTAGACTAACGAGATCCGTCTGTACAACCGTCTTCTATATCTAGACTAACGAGATCCGTCTGTACAACCGTCTTCTATATCTAGACTAACGAGATCTCTCGTTATACAACCGTCTTCTATATCTAGACTAACGGGATACGTCGTTGGACAAACGTCTTCTATATCTAGACTAACGAGATCCGTCTGTACAACCGTCTTCTATATCTAGACTAACGAGATCCGTCTGTACAACCGTCTTCTATATCTAGACTAACGAGATCCGTCTGTACAACCGTCTTCTATATCTAGACTAACGATATCTCTCGTTATACAACCGTCTTCTATATCTAGACTAACGAGATCCGTCTGTACAACCGCCTTCTATATCTAGACTAACGAGATCCATCTGTACAACCGTCTTCTATATCTAGACTAAGGAGATCCGTCTGTACAACCGTCATCTATATCTAGACTAACGAGACCCGTCTGTACAACCGTCTTCTATATCTAGACTAACGAGATCCATCTGTACAACCGTCTTCTATATCTAGACTAACGAGATCTCTCGTTATACAACCGTCTTCTATATCTAGACTAACGAGATCCGTCTGTACAACCGCCTTCTATATCTAGACTAACGAGATCCATCTGTACAACCGTCTTCTATATCTAGACTAAGGAGATCCGTCTGTACAACCGTCATCTATATCTAGACTAACGAGACCCGTCTGTACAACCGTCTTCTATATCTAGACTAACGAGATCCATCTGTACAACCGTCTTCTATATCTAGACTAATGAGATCCGTCTGTACAACCGTCATCTATATCTAGACTAACGAGACCCGTCTGTACAACCGTCTTCTATATCTAGACTAACGAGATCTCTCGTTATACAACCCTCTTCTATATCTAGACTAACGAGATCCGTCTGTACAACCGTCTTCTATATCTAGACTAACGAGATCCGTCTGTACAACCGTCTTCTATATCTAGACTAACGAGATCTCTCGTTATACAACCGTCTTCTATATCTAGACTAACGAGATCCGTCTGCACAACCGTCTTCTATATCTAGACTAACGAGATCCGTCTGTACAACCGTCTTCTATATCTAGACTAATGAGATCCGTCTGTACAACCGTCTTCTATATATAGACTAACGAGATCCGTCTGTACAACCGCCTTCTATATCTAGACTAACGAGATACGTCGTTGTACAACCATCTTCTATATCTAGACTAACGCGATCCGTCTGTACAACCGTTTTCTATATCGAGACTAACGAGATCCGTCTGTACAACCGTCTTCTATATCTAGACTAACGGGATACGACGTTGGACAAACGTCTTCTATATCTAGACTAACGAGATCCGTCTGTACAACCGTCTTCTATATCTAGACTAACGAGATCCGTCTGTACAACCGTTTTCTATATCTAGACTAACGAGATCCGTCTGAACAACCGTCTTCTATATCTAGACTAATGTGATCCGTCTGTACAACCGTCATCTATATCTAGACTAACGAGACCCGTCTGTACAACCGTCTTCTATATCTAGACTAACGAGATCTCTCGTTATACAACCCTCTTCTATATCTAGACTAACGAGATCCGTCTGTACAACCGTCTTCTATATCTAGACTAACGATATCTCTCGTTATACAACCGTCTTCTATATCTAGACTAACGGGATCCGTCTGTACAACCGTCTTCTATATCTAGACTAACGAGATCTCTCGTTATACAACCGTCTTCTATATCTAGACTAACGAGATCCGTTTGTACAACCGTCTTCTATATCTAGACTAACGAGATCCGTCTGTACAACCGTCTTCTATATCTAGACTAACGATATCTCTCGTTATACAACCGTCTTCTATATCTAGACTAACGGGATCCGTCTGTACAACCGTCTTCTATATCTAGACTAACGAGATCTCTTGTTATACAACCGTCTTCTATATCTAGACTAAGGAGATCCGTCTGTACAACCGTCATCTATATCTAGACTAACGAGACCCGTCTGTACAACCGTCTTCTATATCTAGACTAACGAGATCCGTCTGTACAACCGTCTTCTATATCTAGACTAACGATATCTCTCGTTATACAACCGTCTTCTATATCTAGACTAACGGGATCCGTCTGTACAACCGTCTTCTATATCTAGACTAACGAGATCTCTCGTTATACAACCGTCTTCTATATCTAGACTAACGAGATCCGTCTGTACAACCGTCTTCTATATCTAGACTAACGAGATCCGTCTGTACAACCGTCTTCTATATCTAGACTAACGAGATCCGTCTGTACAACCGTCTTCTATATCTAGACTAACGAGATCCGTCTGTACAACCGCCTTCTATATCTAGACTAACGAGATACGTCGTTGTACAACCATCTTCTATATCTAGACTAACGAGATCCGTCTGTACAACCGTCTTCTATATCTAGACTAACGAGATCCGTCTGTACAACCGTCTTCTATATCTAGACTAACGAGATCTCTCGTTATACAACCGTCTTCTATATCTAGACTAACGGGATACGTCGTTGGACAAACGTCTTCTATATCTAGACTAACGAGATCCGTCTGTACAACCGTCTTCTATATCTAGACTAACGATATCTCTCGTTATACAACCGTCTTCTATATCTAGACTAACGGGATCCGTCTGTACAACCGTCTTCTATATCTAGACTAACGAGATCTCTCGTTATACAACCGTCTTCTATATCTAGACTAACGGGATACGTCGTTGGACAAACGTCTTCTATATCTAGACTAACGAGATCCGTCTGTACAACCGTCTTCTATATCTAGACTAACGATATCTCTCGTTATACAACCGTCTTCTATATCTAGACTAACGGGATCCGTCTGTACAACCGTCTTCTATATCTAGACTAACGAGATCTCTCGTTATACAACCGTCTTCTATATCTAGACTAACGAGATCCGTCTGTACAACCGTCTTCTATATCTAGACTAACGAGATCCATCTGTACAACCGCCTTCTATATCTAGACTAACGAGATACGTCGTTGTACAACCATCTTCTATATCTAGACTAACGCGATCCGTCTGTACAACCGTTTTCTATATCGAGACTAACGAGATCCGTCTGTACAACCGTCTTCTATATCTAGACTAACGGGATACGACGTTGGACAAACGTCTTCTATATCTAGACTAACGAGATCCGTCTGTACAACCGTCTTCTATATCTAGACTAACGAGATAAGTCTGTACAACCGTTTTCTATATCTAGACTAACGAGATCCGTCTGAACAACCGTCTTCTATATCTAGACTAACGAGATCCGTCTGTACAACCGTCTTCTATATCTAGACTAACGAGATCCGTCTGTACAACCGTCTTCTATATCTAGACTAACGAGATCCGTCTGTACAACCGTCTTCTATATCTAGACTAACGAGATCCGTCTGTACAACCGTCTTCTATATCTAGAGTAACGAGATCCGTCTGTACAACCGTCTTCTATATCTAGACTAACGAGATCTCTCGTTATACAACCGTCTTCTATATCTAGACTAACGGGATACGTCGTTGGACAAACGTCTTCTATATCTAGACTAACGAGATCCGTCTGTACAACCGTCTTCTATATCTAGACTAACGAGATCCGTCTGTACAACCGTCTTCTATATCTAGACTAACGATATCTCTCGTTATACAACCGTCTTCTATATCTAGACTAACGGGATCCGTCTGTACAACCGTCTTCTATATCTAGACTAACGAGATCTCTCGTTATACAACCGTCTTCTATATCTAGACTAAGGAGATCCGTCTGTACAACCGTCATCTATATCTAGACTAACGAGACCCGTCTGTACAACCGTCTTCTATATCTAGACTAACGAGATCCGTCTGTACAACCGTCTTCTATATCTAGACTAACGATATCTCTCGTTATACAACCGTCTTCTATATCTAGACTAACGGGATCCGTCTGTACAACCGTCTTCTATATCTAGACTAACGAGATCTCTCGTTATACAACCGTCTTCTATATCTAGACTAACGAGATCCGTCTGTACAACCGTCTTCTATATCTAGACTAACGAGATCCGTCTGTACAACCGTCTTCTATATCTAGACTAACGAGATCCGTCTGTACAACCGTCTTCTATATCTAGACTAACGAGATCCGTCTGTACAACCGCCTTCTATATCTAGACTAACGAGATACGTCGTTGTACAACCATCTTCTATATCTAGACTAACGAGATCCGTCTGTACAACCGTCTTCTATATCTAGACTAACGAGATCCGTCTGTACAACCGTCTTCTATATCTAGACTAACGAGATCTCTCGTTATACAACCGTCTTCTATATCTAGACTAACGGGATACGTCGTTGGACAAACGTCTTCTATATCTAGACTAACGAGATCCGTCTGTACAACCGTCTTCTATATCTAGACTAACGATATCTCTCGTTATACAACCGTCTTCTATATCTAGACTAACGGGATCCGTCTGTACAACCGTCTTCTATATCTAGACTAACGAGATCTCTCGTTATACAACCGTCTTCTATATCTAGACTAACGAGATCCGTCTGTACAACCGTCTTCTATATCTAGACTAACGAGATCCATCTGTACAACCGTCTTCTATATCTAGACTAAGGAGATCCGTCTGTACAACCGTCATCTATATCTAGACTAACGAGACCCGTCTGTACAACCGTCTTCTATATCTAGACTAACGAGATCCGTCTGCACAACCGTCTTCTATATCTAGACTAACGAGATCCGTCTGAACAACCGTCTTCTATATCTAGACTAACGAGATCCGTCTGTACAACCGCCTTCTATATCTAGACTAACGAGATACGTCGTTGTACAACCATCTTCTATATCTAGACTAACGCGATCCGTCTGTACAACCGTTTTCTATATCGAGACTAACGAGATCCGTCTGTACAACCGTCTTCTATATCTAGACTAACGGGATACGACGTTGGACAAACGTCTTCTATATCTAGACTAACGAGATCCGTCTGTACAACCGTCTTCTATATCTAGACTAACGAGATAAGTCTGTACAACCGTTTTCTATATCTAGACTAACGAGATCCGTCTGAACAACCGTCTTCTATATCTAGACTAACGAGATCCGTCTGTACAACCGTCTTCTATATCTAGACTAACGAGATCTCTCGTTATACAACCGTCTTCTATATCTAGACTAACGGGATACGTCGTTGGACAAACGTCTTCTATATCTAGACTAACGAGATCCGTCTGTACAACCGTCTTCTATATCTAGACTAACGGGATCCGTCTGTACAACCGTCTTCTATATCTAGACTAACGAGATCCGTCTGTACAACCGTCTTCTATATCTAGACTAACGGGATACGTCGTTATACAACTGTCTTCTATATCTAGACTAACGGGATACGTCGTTATACAACCGTCTTCTATATCTAGACTGACGAGATCCGTCTGTACAACCGTTTTCTATATCTAGACTAACGAGGTACGTCGTTGGACAAACGTCTTCAATATCTAGACTAACGAGATCCGTCTGTACAACCGTCTTCTATATCTAGACTAACGAGACCCGTCTGTACAACCGTCTTCTATATCTAGACTAACGGGATCCGTCTGTACAACCGTCTTCTATATCTAGACTAACGAGATCTCTCGTTATACAACCGTCTTCTATATCTAGACTAACGAGATCCGTCTGTACAACCGTCTTCTATATCTAGACTAACGAGATCCGTCTGTACAACCGTTTTCTATATCTAGACTAACGAGATCCGTCGTTGGACAAACGTCTTCAATATCTAGACTAACGAGATCCGTCTGTACAACCGTCTTCTATATCTAGACTAACGAGATCCGTCTGTACAACCGTCTTCTATATCTAGACTAACGAGATCCGTCTGTACAACCGTCTTCTATAACTAGACTAACGAGATCCGTCTGTACAACCGTCTTCTATATCTAGACTAACGAGATCCGTCTGTACAACCGTCTTCTATATCTAGACTAACGAGATCTCTCGTTATACAACCGTCTTCTATATCTAGACTAACGAGATCCGTCTGTACAACCGCCTTCTATATCTAGACTAACGAGATCCGTCTGCACAACCGTCTTCTATATCTAGACTAACGAGATTCGTCTGTACAGCCGTCTTTTATATCTAGACTAACGAGATCCGTCTGCACAACCGTCTTCAATATCTAGACTAACGAGATCCGTCTGTACAACCGTCTTCTATATCTAGACTAACGGGATCCGTCTGTACAACCGTCTTCTATATCTAGACTAACGAGATCCGTCTGTACAACCGTCTTCTATATCTAGACTAATGAGATCCGTCTGTACAACCGTCTTCTATATCTAGACTAACGAGATCCGTCTGTACAACCGCCTTCTATATCTAGACTAACGAGATACGTCGTTGTACAACCATCTTCTATATCTAGACTAACGCGATCCGTCTGTACAACCGTTTTCTATATCGAGACTAACGAGATCCGTCTGTACAACCGTCTTCTATATCTAGACTAACGGGATACGACGTTGGACAAACGTCTTCTATATCTAGACTAACGAGATCCGTCTGTACAACCGTCTTCTATATCTAGACTAACGAGATCCGTCTGTACAACCGTTTTCTATATCTAGACTAACGAGATCCGTCTGAACAACCGTCTTCTATATCTAGACTAACGAGATCCGTCTGTACAACCGTCTTCTATATCTAGACTAACGAGATCCGTCTGTACAACCGCCTTCTATATCTAGACTAACGAGATACGTCGTTGTACAACCATCTTCTATATCTAGACTAACGCGATCCGTCTGTACAACCGTTTTCTATATCGAGACTAACGAGATCCGTCTGTACAACCGTCTTCTATATCTAGACTAACGGGATACGACGTTGGACAAACGTCTTCTATATCTAGACTAACGAGATCCGTCTGTACAACCGTCTTCTATATCTAGACTAACGAGATCCGTCTGTACAACCGTTTTCTATATCTAGACTAACGAGATCCGTCTGAACAACCGTCTTCTATATCTAGACTAACGAGATCCGTCTGTACAACCGTCTTCTATATCTAGACTAACGAGATCCGTCTGTACAACCGTCTTCTATATCTAGACTAACGAGATCTCTCGTTATACAACCGTCTTCTATATCTAGACTAACGGGATACGTCGTTGGACAAACGTCTTCTATATCTAGACTAACGAGATCCGTCTGTACAACCGTCTTCTATATCTAGACTAACGAGATCCGTCTGTACAACCGCCTTCTATATCTAGACTAACGAGATCCATCTGTACAACCGTCTTCTATATCTAGACTAAGGAGATCCGTCTGTACAACCGTCATCTATATCTAGACTAACGAGACCCGTCTGTACAACCGTCTTCTATATCTAGACTAACGAGATCCATCTGTACAACCGTCTTCTATATCTAGACTAATGCGATCCGTCTGTACAACCGTCATCTATATCTAGACTAACGAGACCCGTCTGTACAACCGTCTTCTATATCTAGACTAACGAGATCTCTCGTTATACAACCCTCTTCTATATCTAGACTAACGAGATCCGTCTGTACAACCGTCTTCTATATCTAGACTAACGATATCTCTCGTTATACAACCGTCTTCTATATCTAGACTAACGGGATCCGTCTGTACAACCGTCTTCTATATCTAGACTAACGAGATCTCTCGTTATACAACCGTCTTCTATATCTAGACTAACGAGATCCGTCTGTACAACCGCCTTCTATATCTAGACTAACGAGATCCATCTGTACAACCGTCTTCTATATCTAGACTAAGGAGATCCGTCTGTACAACCGTCATCTATATCTAGACTAACGAGACCCGTCTGTACAACCGTCTTCTATATCTAGACTAACGAGATCCATCTGTACAACCGTCTTCTATATCTAGACTAATGAGATCCGTCTGTACAACCGTCATCTATATCTAGACTAACGAGACCCGTCTGTACAACCGTCTTCTATATCTAGACTAACGAGATCTCTCGTTATACAACCCTCTTCTATATCTAGACTAACGAGATCCGTCTGTACAACCGTCTTCTATATCTAGACTAACGAGACCCGTCTGTACAACCGTCTTCTATATCTAGACTAACGAGATCTCTCGTTATACAACCCTCTTCTATATCTAGACTAACGAGATCCGTCTGTACAACCGTCTTCTATATCTAGACTAACGATATCTCTCGTTATACAACCGTCTTCTATATCTAGACTAACGGGATCCGTCTGTACAACCGTCTTCTATATCTAGACTAACGAGATCTCTCGTTATACAACCGTCTTCTATATCTAGACTAACGAGATCCGTCTGTACAACCGTCTTCTATATCTAGACTAACGAGATCCGTCTGTACAACCGTCTTCTATATCTAGACTAACGATATCTCTCGTTATACAACCGTCTTCTATATCTAGACTAACGGGATCCGTCTGTACAACCGTCTTCTATATCTAGACTAACGAGATCTCTTGTTATACAACCGTCTTCTATATCTAGACTAAGGAGATCCGTCTGTACAACCGTCATCTATATCTAGACTAACGAGACCCGTCTGTACAACCGTCTTCTATATCTAGACTAACGAGATCCGTCTGTACAACCGTCTTCTATATCTAGACTAACGATATCTCTCGTTATACAACCGTCTTCTATATCTAGACTAACGGGATCCGTCTGTACAACCGTCTTCTATATCTAGACTAACGAGATCTCTCGTTATACAACCGTCTTCTATATCTAGACTAACGAGATCCGTCTGTACAACCGTCTTCTATATCTAGACTAACGAGATCCGTCTGTACAACCGTCTTCTATATCTAGACTAACGAGATCCGTCTGTACAACCGTCTTCTATATCTAGACTAACGAGATCCGTCTGTACAACCGCCTTCTATATCTAGACTAACGAGATACGTCGTTGTACAACCATCTTCTATATCTAGACTAACGAGATCCGTCTGTACAACCGTCTTCTATATCTAGACTAAGGGGATCCGTCTGTACAACCGTCTTCTATATCTAGACTAACGAGATCTCTCGTTATACAACCGTCTTCTATATCTAGACTAACGAGATCCGTCTGTACAACCGTCTTCTATATCTAGACTAACGATATCTCTCGTTATACAACCGTCTTCTATATCTAGACTAACGAGATCCGTCTGTACAACCGTCTTCTATATCTAGACTAACGAGATCTCTCGTTATACAACCGTCTTCTATATCTAGACTAACGGGATACGTCGTTGGACAAACGTCTTCTATATCTAGACTAACGAGATCCGTCTGTACAACCGTCTTCTATATCTAGACTAACGAGATCCGTCTGTACAACCGTCTTCTATATCTAGACTAACGATATATCTCGTTATACAACCGTCTTCTATATCTAGACTAACGGGATCCGTCTGTACAACCGTCTTCTATATCTAGACTAACGAGATCTCTCGTTATACAACCGTCTTCTATATCTAGACTAACGGGATCCGTCTGTACAACCGTCTTCTATATCTAGACTAACGAGATCTCTCGTTATACAACCGTCTTCTATATCTAGACTAACGAGATCCGTCTGTACAACCGTCTTCTATATCTAGACTAACGAGATCCATCTGTACAACCGTCTGTAATATCTAGACTAAGGAGATCCGTCTGTACAACCGTCATCTATATCTAGACTAACGAGACCCGTCTGTACAACCGTCTTCTATATCTAGACTAACGAGATCCGTCTGTACAACCGTCTTCTATATCTAGACTAACGAGATCCGTCTGTACAACCGTCTTCTATATCTAGACTAACGAGATCTCTCGTTATACAACCGTCTTCTATATCTAGACTAACGGGATACGTCGTTGGACAAACGTCTTCTATATCTAGACTAACGAGATCCGTCTGTACAACCGTCTTCTATATCTAGACTAACGAGATCCGTCTGTACAACCGTCTTCTATATCTAGACTAACGAGATCCGTCTGTACAACCGTCTTCTATATCTAGACTAACGATATCTCTCGTTATACAACCGTCTTCTATATCTAGACTAACGGGATCCGTCTGTACAACCGTCTTCTATATCTAGACTAACGAGATCTCTCGTTATACAACCGTCTTCTATATCTAGACTAACGAGATCCGTCTGTACAACCGCCTTCTATATCTAGACTAACGAGATCCATCTGTACAACCGTCTTCTATATCTAGACTAAGGAGATCCGTCTGTACAACCGTCATCTATATCTAGACTAACGAGACCCGTCTGTACAACCGTCTTCTATATCTAGACTAACGAGATCCATCTGTACAACCGTCTTCTATATCTAGACTAATGAGATCCGTCTGTACAACCGTCATCTATATCTAGACTAACGAGACCCGTCTGTACAACCGTCTTCTATATCTAGACTAACGAGATCTCTCGTTATACAACCCTCTTCTATATCTAGACTAACGAGATCCGTCTGTACAACCGTCTTCTATATCTAGACTAACGAGATCCGTCTGTACAACCGTCTTCTATATCTAGACTAACGAGATCTCTCGTTATACAACCGTCTTCTATATCTAGACTAACGAGATCCGTCTGCACAACCGTCTTCTATATCTAGACTAACGAGATCCGTCTGTACAACCGTCTTCTATATCTAGACTAATGAGATCCGTCTGTACAACCGTCTTCTATATCTAGACTAACGAGATCCGTCTGTACAACCGCCTTCTATATCTAGACTAACGAGATACGTCGTTGTACAACCATCTTCTATATCTAGACTAACGCGATCCGTCTGTACAACCGTTTTCTATATCGAGACTAACGAGATCCGTCTGTACAACCGTCTTCTATATCTAGACTAACGGGATACGACGTTGGACAAACGTCTTCTATATCTAGACTAACGAGATCCGTCTGTACAACCGTCTTCTATATCTAGACTAACGAGATCCGTCTGTACAACCGTTTTCTATATCTAGACTAACGAGATCCGTCTGAACAACCGTCTTCTATATCTAGACTAATGAGATCCGTCTGTACAACCGTCATCTATATCTAGACTAACGAGACCCGTCTGTACAACCGTCTTCTATATCTAGACTAACGAGATCTCTCGTTATACAACCCTCTTCTATATCTAGACTAACGAGATCCGTCTGTACAACCGTCTTCTATATCTAGACTAACGATATCTCTCGTTATACAACCGTCTTCTATATCTAGACTAACGGGATCCGTCTGTACAACCGTCTTCTATATCTAGACTAACGAGATCTCTCGTTATACAACCGTCTTCTATATCTAGACTAACGAGATCCGTCTGTACAACCGTCTTCTATATCTAGACTAACGAGATCCGTCTGTACAACCGTCTTCTATATCTAGACTAACGATATCTCTCGTTATACAACCGTCTTCTATATCTAGACTAACGGGATCCGTCTGTACAACCGTCTTCTATATCTAGACTAACGAGATCTCTTGTTATACAACCGTCTTCTATATCTAGACTAAGGAGATCCGTCTGTACAACCGTCATCTATATCTAGACTAACGAGACCCGTCTGTACAACCGTCTTCTATATCTAGACTAACGAGATCCGTCTGTACAACCGTCTTCTATATCTAGACTAACGATATCTCTCGTTATACAACCGTCTTCTATATCTAGACTAACGGGATCCGTCTGTACAACCGTCTTCTATATCTAGACTAACGAGATCTCTCGTTATACAACCGTCTTCTATATCTAGACTAACGAGATCCGTCTGTACAACCGTCTTCTATATCTAGACTAACGAGATCCGTCTGTACAACCGTCTTCTATATCTAGACTAACGAGATCCGTCTGTACAACCGTCTTCTATATCTAGACTAACGAGATCCGTCTGTACAACCGCCTTCTATATCTAGACTAACGAGATACGTCGTTGTACAACCATCTTCTATATCTAGACTAACGAGATCCGTCTGTACAACCGTCTTCTATATCTAGACTAACGAGATCCGTCTGTACAACCGTCTTCTATATCTAGACTAACGAGATCTCTCGTTATACAACCGTCTTCTATATCTAGACTAACGGGATACGTCGTTGGACAAACGTCTTCTATATCTAGACTAACGAGATCCGTCTGTACAACCGTCTTCTATATCTAGACTAACGATATCTCTCGTTATACAACCGTCTTCTATATCTAGACTAACGGGATCCGTCTGTACAACCGTCTTCTATATCTAGACTAACGAGATCTCTCGTTATACAACCGTCTTCTATATCTAGACTAACGAGATCCGTCTGTACAACCGTCTTCTATATCTAGACTAACGAGATCCATCTGTACAACCGTCTTCTATATCTAGACTAAGGAGATCCGTCTGTACAACCGTCATCTATATCTAGACTAACGAGACCCGTCTGTACAACCGTCTTCTATATCTAGACTAACGAGATCCGTCTGCACAACCGTCTTCTATATCTAGACTAACGAGATCCGTCTGAACAACCGTCTTCTATATCTAGACTAACGAGATCCGTCTGTACAACCGCCTTCTATATCTAGACTAACGAGATACGTCGTTGTACAACCATCTTCTATATCTAGACTAACGCGATCCGTCTGTACAACCGTTTTCTATATCGAGACTAACGAGATCCGTCTGTACAACCGTCTTCTATATCTAGACTAACGGGATACGACGTTGGACAAACGTCTTCTATATCTAGACTAACGAGATCCGTCTGTACAACCGTCTTCTATATCTAGACTAACGAGATAAGTCTGTACAACCGGTTTCTATATCTAGACTAACGAGATCCGTCTGAACAACCGTCTTCTATATCTAGACTAACGAGATCCGTCTGTACAACCGTCTTCTATATCTAGACTAACGAGATCCGTCTGTAAAACCGTCTTCTATATCTAGACTAACGAGATCCGTCTGTACAACCGTCTTCTATATCTAGACTAACGAGATCCGTCTGTACAACCGTCTTCTATATCTAGAGTAACGAGATCCGTCTGTACAACCGTCTTCTATATCTAGACTAACGAGATCTCTCGTTATACAACCGTCTTCTATATCTAGACTAACGGGATACGTCGTTGGACAAACGTCTTCTATATCTAGACTAACGAGATCCGTCTGTACAACCGTCTTCTATATCTAGACTAACGAGATCCGTCTGTACAACCGTCTTCTATATCTAGACTAACGATATCTCTCGTTATACAACCGTCTTCTATATCTAGACTAACGGGATCCGTCTGTACAACCGTCTTCTATATCTAGACTAACGAGATCTCTCGTTATACAACCGTCTTCTATATCTAGACTAAGGAGATCCGTCTGTACAACCGTCATCTATATCTAGACTAACGAGACCCGTCTGTACAACCGTCTTCTATATCTAGACTAACGAGATCCGTCTGTACAACCGTCTTCTATATCTAGACTAACGAGATCCGTCTGTACAACCGCCTTCTATATCTAGACTAACGAGATACGTCGTTGTACAACCATCTTCTATATCTAGACTAACGAGATCCGTCTGTACAACCGTCTTCTATATCTAGACTAACGAGATCTCTCGTTATACAACCGTCTTCTATATCTAGACTAACGGGATACGTCGTTGGACAAACGTCTTCTATATCTAGACTAACGAGATCCGTCTGTACAACCGTCTTCTATATCTAGACTAACGATATCTCTCGTTATACAACCGTCTTCTATATCTAGACTAACGGGATCCGTCTGTACAACCGTCTTCTATATCTAGACTAACGAGATCTCTCGTTATACAACCGTCTTCTATATCTAGACTAACGAGATCCGTCTGTACAACCGTCTTCTATATCTAGACTAACGAGATCCATCTGTACAACCGTCTTCTATATCTAGACTAAGGAGATCCGTCTGTACAACCGTCATCTATATCTAGACTAACGAGACCCGTCTGTACAACCGTCTTCTATATCTAGACTAACGAGATCCGTCTGCACAACCGTCTTCTATATCTAGACTAACGAGATCCGTCTGAACAACCGTCTTCTATATCTAGACTAAGGAGATCCGTCTGTACAACCGCCTTCTATATCTAGACTAACGAGATACGTCGTTGTACAACCATCTTCTATATCTAGACTAACGCGATCCGTCTGTACAACCGTTTTCTATATCGAGACTAACGAGATCCGTCTGTACAACCGTCTTCTATATCTAGACTAACGGGATACGACGTTGGACAAACGTCTTCTATATCTAGACTAACGAGATCCGTCTGTACAACCGTCTTCTATATCTAGACTAACGAGATAAGTCTGTACAACCGTTTTCTATATCTAGACTAACGAGATCCGTCTGAACAACCGTCTTCTATATCTAGACTAACGAGATCCGTCTGTACAACCGTCTTCTATATCTAGACTAACGAGATCCGTCTGTACAACCGTCTTCTATATCTAGACTAACGAGATCCGTCTGTACAACCGTCTTCTATATCTAGACTAACGAGATCCGTCTGTACAACCGTCTTCTATATCTAGAGTAACGAGATCCGTCTGTACAACCGTCTTCTATATCTAGACTAACGAGATCTCTCGTTATACAACCGTCTTCTATATCTAGACTAACGGGATACGTCGTTGGACAAACGTCTTCTATATCTAGACTAACGAGATCCGTCTGTACAACCGTCTTCTATATCTAGACTAACGAGATCCGTCTGTACAACCGTCTTCTATATCTAGACTAACGATATCTCTCGTTATACAACCGTCTTCTATATCTAGACTAACGGGATCCGTCTGTACAACCGTCTTCTATATCTAGACTAACGAGATCTCTCGTTATACAACCGTCTTCTATATGTAGACTAAGGAGATCCGTCTGTACAACCGTCATCTATATCTAGACTAACGAGACCCGTCTGTACAACCGTCTTCTATATCTAGACTAACGAGATCCGTCTGTACAACCGTCTTCTATATCTAGACTAACGATATCTCTCGTTATACAACCGTCTTCTATATCTAGACTAACGGGATCCGTCTGTACAACCGTCTTCTATATCTAGACTAACGAGATCTCTCGTTATACAACCGTCTTCTATATCTAGACTAACGAGATCCGTCTGTACAACCGTCTTCTATATCTAGACTAACGAGATCCGTCTGTACAACCGTCTTCTATATCTAGACTAACGAGATCCGTCTGTACAACCGTCTTCTATATCTAGACTAACGAGATCCGTCTGTACAACCGCCTTCTATATCTAGACTAACGAGATACGTCGTTGTACAACCATCTTCTATATCTAGACTAACGAGATCCGTCTGTACAACCGTCTTCTATATCTAGACTAACGAGATCCGTCTGTACAACCGTCTTCTATATCTAGACTAACGAGATCCGTCTGTACAACCGTCTTCTATATCTAGACTAACGATATCTCTCGTTATACAACCGTCTTCTATATCTAGACTAACGGGATCCGTCTGTACAACCGTCTTCTATATCTAGACTAACGAGATCTCTCGTTATACAACCGTCTTCTATATCTAGACTAACGAGATCCGTCTGTACAACCGCCTTCTATATCTAGACTAACGAGATCCATCTGTACAACCGTCTTCTATATCTAGACTAAGGAGATCCGTCTGTACAACCGTCATCTATATCTAGACTAACGAGACCCGTCTGTACAACCGTCTTCTATATCTAGACTAACGAGATCCATCTGTACAACCGTCTTCTATATCTAGACTAATGCGATCCGTCTGTACAACCGTCATCTATATCTAGACTAACGAGACCCGTCTGTACAACCGTCTTCTATATCTAGACTAACGAGATCTCTCGTTATACAACCCTCTTCTATATCTAGACTAACGAGATCCGTCTGTACAACCGTCTTCTATATCTAGACTAACGATATCTCTCGTTATACAACCGTCTTCTATATCTAGACTAACGGGATCCGTCTGTACAACCGTCTTCTATATCTAGACTAACGAGATCTCTCGTTATACAACCGTCTTCTATATCTAGACTAACGAGATCCGTCTGTACAACCGCCTTCTATATCTAGACTAACGAGATCCATCTGTACAACCGTCTTCTATATCTAGACTAAGGAGATCCGTCTGTACAACCGTCATCTATATCTAGACTAACGAGACCCGTCTGTACAACCGTCTTCTATATCTAGACTAACGAGATCCATCTGTACAACCGTCTTCTATATCTAGACTAATGAGATCCGTCTGTACAACCGTCATCTATATCTAGACTAACGAGACCCGTCTGTACAACCGTCTTCTATATCTAGACTAACGAGATCTCTCGTTATACAACCCTCTTCTATATCTAGACTAACGAGATCCGTCTGTACAACCGTCTTCTATATCTAGACTAACGAGATCCGTCTGTACAACCGTCTTCTATATCTAGACTAACGAGATCTCTCGTTATACAACCGTCTTCTATATCTAAACTAACGAGATCCGTCTGCACAACCGTCTTCTATATCTAGACTAACGAGATCCGTCTGTACAACCGTCTTCTATATCTAGACTAATGAGATCCGTCTGTACAACCGTCTTCTATATCTAGACTAACGAGATCCGTCTGTACAACCGTTTTCTATATCTAGACTAACGAGATCCGTCTGAACAACCGTCTTCTATATCTAGACTAATGAGATCCGTCTGTACAACCGTCATCTATATCTAGACTAACGAGACCCGTCTGTACAACCGTCTTCTATATCTAGACTAACGAGATCTCTCGTTATACAACCCTCTTCTATATCTAGACTAACGAGATCCGTCTGTACAACCGTCTTCTATATCTAGACTAACGATATCTCTCGTTATACAACCGTCTTCTATATCTAGACTAACGGGATCCGTCTGTACAACCGTCTTCTATATCTAGACTAACGAGATCCGTCTGTACAACCGTCTTCTATATCTAGACTAACGATATCTCTCGTTATACAACCGTCTTCTATATCTAGACTAACGGGATCCGTCTGTACAACCGTCTTCTATATCTAGACTAACGAGATCTCTTGTTATACAACCGTCTTCTATATCTAGACTAAGGAGATCCGTCTGTACAACCGTCATCTATATCTAGACTAACGAGACCCGTCTGTACAACCGTCTTCTATATCTAGACTAACGAGATCCGTCTGTACAACCGTCTTCTATATCTAGACTAACGATATCTCTCGTTATACAACCGTCTTCTATATCTAGACTAACGGGATCCGTCTGTACAACCGTCTTCTATATCTAGACTAACGAGATCTCTCGTTATACAACCGTCTTCTATATCTAGACTAACGAGATCCGTCTGTACAACCGTCTTCTATATCTAGACTAACGCGATCCGTCTGTACAACCGTCTTCTATATCTAGACTAACGAGATCCGTCTGTACAACCGTCTTCTATATCTAGACTAACGAGATCCGTCTGTACAACCGCCTTCTATATCTAGACTAACGAGATACGTCGTTGTACAACCATCTTCTATATCTAGACTAACGAGATCCGTCTGTACAACCGTCTTCTATATCTAGACTAACGAGATCCGTCTGTACAACCGTCTTCTATATCTAGACTAACGAGATCTCTCGTTATACAACCGTCTTCTATATCTAGACTAACGGGATACGTCGTTGGACAAACGTCTTCTATATCTAGACTAACGAGATCCGTCTGTACAACCGTCTTCTATATCTAGACTAACGATATCTCTCGTTATACAACCGTCTTCTATATCTAGACTAACGGGATCCGTCTGTACAACCGTCTTCTATATCTAGACTAACGAGATCTCTCGTTATACAACCGTCATCTATATCTAGACTAACGAGATCCGTCTGTACAACCGTCTTCTATATCTAGACTAACGAGATCCATCTGTACAACCGTCTTCTATATCTAGACTAAGGAGATCCGTCTGTACAACCGTCATCTATATCTAGACTAACGAGACCCGTCTGTACAACCGTCTTCTATATCTAGACTAACGAGATCCGTCTGCACAACCGTCTTCTATATCTAGACTAACGAGATCCGTCTGAACAACCGTCTTCTATATCTAGACTAACGAGATCCGTCTGTACAACCGCCTTCTATATCTAGACTAACGAGATACGTCGTTGTACAACCATCTTCTATATCTAGACTAACGCGATCCGTCTGTACAACCGTTTTCTATATCGAGACTAACGAGATCCGTCTGTACAACCGTCTTCTATATCTAGACTAACGGGATACGACGTTGGACAAACGTCTTCTATATCTAGACTAACGAGATCCGTCTGTACAACCGTCTTCTATATCTAGACTAACGAGATAAGTCTGTACAACCGTTTTCTATATCTAGACTAACGAGATCCGTCTGAACAACCGTCTTCTATATCTAGACTAACGAGATCCGTCTGTACAACCGTCTTCTATATCTAGACTAACGAGATCCGTCTGTACAACCGTCTTCTATATCTAGACTAACGAGATCCGTCTGTACAACCGTCTTCTATATCTAGACTAACGAGATCCGTCTGTACAACCGTCTTCTATATCTAGAGTAACGAGATCCGTCTGTACAACCGTCTTCTATATCTAGACTAACGAGATCTCTCGTTATACAACCGTCTTCTATATCTAGACTAACGGGATACGTCGTTGGACAAACGTCTTCTATATCTAGACTAACGAGATCCGTCTGTACAACCGTCTTCTATATCTAGACTAACGAGATCCGTCTGTACAACCGTCTTCTATATCTAGACTAACGATATCTCTCGTTATACAACCGTCTTCTATATCTAGACTAACGGGATCCGTCTGTACAACCGTCTTCTATATCTAGACTAACGAGATCTCTCGTTATACAACCGTCTTCTATATCTAGACTAAGGAGATCCGTCTGTACAACCGTCATCTATATCTAGACTAACGAGACCCGTCTGTACAACCGTCTTCTATATCTAGACTAACGAGATCCGTCTGTACAACCGTCTTCTATATCTAGACTAACGATATCTCTCGTTATACAACCGTCTTCTATATCTAGACTAACGGGATCCGTCTGTACAACCGTCTTCTATATCTAGACTAACGAGATCTCTCGTTATACAACCGTCTTCTATATCTAGACTAACGAGATCCGTCTGTACAACCGTCTTCTATATCTAGACTAACGAGATCCGTCTGTACAACCGTCTTCTATATCTAGACTAACGAGATCCGTCTGTACAACCGTCTTCTATATCTAGACTAACGAGATCCGTCTGTACAACCGCCTTCTATATCTAGACTAACGAGATACGTCGTTGTACAACCATCTTCTATATCTAGACTAACGAGATCCGTCTGTACAACCGTCTTCTATATCTAGACTAACGAGATCCGTCTGTACAACCGTCTTCTATATCTAGACTAACGAGATCTCTCGTTATACAACCGTCTTCTATATCTAGACTAACGGGATACGTCGTTGGACAAACGTCTTCTATATCTAGACTAACGAGATCCGTCTGTACAACCGTCTTCTATATCTAGACTAACGATATCTCTCGTTATACAACCGTCTTCTATATCTAGACTAACGGGATCCGTCTGTACAACCGTCTTCTATATCTAGACTAACGAGATCCATCTGTACAACCGTCTTCTATATCTAGACTAAGGAGATCCGTCTGTACAACCGTCTTCTATATCTAGACTAACGAGATCTCTCGTTATACAACCGTCTTCTCTATCTAGACTAACGGGATACGTCGTTGGACAAACGTCTTCTATATCTAGACTAACGAGATCCGTCTGTACAACCGTCTTCTATATCTAGACTAACGATATCTCTCGTTATACAACCGTCTTCTATATCTAGACTAACGGGATCCGTCTGTACAACCGTCTTCTATATCTAGACTAACGAGATCTCTCGTTATACAACCGTCTTCTATATCTAGACTAACGAGATCCGTCTGTACAACCGTCTTCTATATCTAGACTAACGAGAACCGTCTGTACAACCGTTTTCTATATCTAGACTAACGAGGTACGTCGTTGGACAAACGTCTTCAATATCTAGACTAACGAGATCCGTCTGTACAACCGTCTTCTATATCTAGACTAACGGGATCCGTCTGTACAACCGTCTTCTATATCTAGACTAACGAGATCCGTCTGTACAACCGTCTTCTATATCTAGACTAACGAGATCTCTCGTTATACAACCGTCTTCTATATCTAGACTAACGAGATCCGTCTGTACAACCGTCTTCTATATCTAGACTAACGAGATCCGTCTGTACAACCGTTTTCTATATCTAGACTAACGAGGTACGTCGTTGGACAAACGTCTTCAATATCTAGACTAACGAGATCCGTCTGTACAACCGTCTTCTATATCTAGACTAACGAGATCCGTCTGTACAACCGTCTTCTATATCTAGACTAACGAGATCCGTCTGTACAACCGTCTTCTATAACTAGACTAACGAGATCCGTCTGTACAACCGTCTTCTATATCTAGACTAACGAGATCTCTCGTTATACAACCGTCTTCTATATCTAGACTAACGAGATCCGTCTGTACAACCGTCTTCTATATCTAGACTAACGAGATCCATCTGTACAACCGTCTTCTATATCTAGACTAAGGAGATCCGTCTGTACAACCGTCTTCTATATCTAGACTAACGAGATCCGTCTGTACAACCGTCTTCTATATCTAGACTAACGAGATCCGTCTGTACAACCGTCTTCTATATCTAGACTAACGAGATCTCTCGTTATACAACCGTCTTCTATATCTAGACTAACGGGATACGTCGTTGGACAAACGTCTTCTATATCTAGACTAACGAGATCCGTCTGTACAACCGTCTTCTATATCTAGACTAACGATATCTCTCGTTATACAACCGTCTTCTATATCTAGACTAACGGGATCCGTCTGTACAACCGTCTTCTATATCTAGACTAACGAGATCTCTCGTTATACAACCGTCTTCTATATCTAGACTAACGAGATCCGTCTGTACAACCGTCTTCTATATCTAGACTAACGAGATCCATCTGTACAACCGTCCTCTATATCTAGACTAAGGAGATCCGTCTGTACAACCGTCATCTATATCTAGACTAACGAGACCCGTCTGTACAACCGTCTTCTATATCTAGACTAACGAGATCCGTCTGCACAACCGTCTTCTATATCTAGACTAACGAGATCCGTCTGAACAACCGTCTTCTATATCTAGACTAACGAGATCCGTCTGTACAACCGCCTTCTATATCTAGACTAACGAGATACGTCGTTGTACAACCATCTTCTATATCTAGACTAACGCGATCCGTCTGTACAACCGTTTTCTATATCGAGACTAACGAGATCCGTCTGTACAACCGTCTTCTATATCTAGACTAACGGGATACGACGTTGGACAAACGTCTTCTATATCTAGACTAACGAGATCCGTCTGTACAACCGTCTTCTATATCTAGACTAACGAGATAAGTCTGTACAACCGTTTTCTATATCTAGACTAACGAGATCCGTCTGAACAACCGTCTTCTATATCTAGACTAACGAGATCCGTCTGTACAACCGTCTTCTATATCTAGACTAACGAGATCCGTCTGTACAACCGTCTTCTATATCTAGACTAACGAGATCCGTCTGTACAACCGTCTTCTATATCTAGACTAACGAGATCCGTCTGTACAACCGTCTTCTATATCTAGAGTAACGAGATCCGTCTGTACAACCGTCTTCTATATCTAGACTAACGAGATCTCTCGTTATACAACCGTCTTCTATATCTAGACTAACGAGATCCGTCTGTACAACCGTCTTCTATATCTAGACTAACGAGATCCGTCTGTACAACCGTCTTCTATATCTAGACTAACGATATCTCTCGTTATACAACCGTCTTCTATATCTAGACTAACGGGATCCGTCTGTACAACCGTCTTCTATATCTAGACTAACGAGATCTCTCGTTATACAACCGTCTTCTATATCTAGACTAAGGAGATCCGTCTGTACAACCGTCATCTATATCTAGACTAACGAGACCCGTCTGTACAACCGTCTTCTATATCTAGACTAACGAGATCCGTCTGTACAACCGTCTTCTATATCTAGACTAACGATATCTCTCGTTATACAACCGTCTTCTATATCTAGACTAACGGGATCCGTCTGTACAACCGTCTTCTATATCTAGACTAACGAGATCTCTCGTTATACAACCGTCTTCTATATCTAGACTAACGAGATCCGTCTGTACAACCGTCTTCTATATCTAGACTAACGAGATCCGTCTGTACAACCGTCTTCTATATCTAGACTAACGAGATCCGTCTGTACAACCGTCTTCTATATCTAGACTAACGAGATCCGTCTGTACAACCGCCTTCTATATCTAGACTAACGAGATACGTCGTTGTACAACCATCTTCTATATCTAGACTAACGAGATCCGTCTGTACAACCGTCTTCTATATCTAGACTAACGAGATCCGTCTGTACAACCGTCTTCTATATCTAGACTAACGAGATCTCTCGTTATACAACCGTCTTCTATATCTAGACTAACGGGATACGTCGTTGGACAAACGTCTTCTATATCTAGACTAACGAGATCCGTCTGTACAACCGTCTTCTATATCTAGACTAACGATATCTCTCGTTATACAACCGTCTTCTATATCTAGACTAACGGGATCCGTCTGTACAACCGTCTTCTATATCTAGACTAACGAGATCCATCTGTACAACCGTCTTCTATATCTAGACTAAGGAGATCCGTCTGTACAACCGTCTTCTATATCTAGACTAACGAGATCTCTCGTTATACAACCGTCTTCTATATCTAGACTAACGGGATACGTCGTTGGACAAACGTCTTCTATATCTAGACTAACGAGATCCGTCTGTACAACCGTCTTCTATATCTAGACTAACGATATCTCTCGTTATACAACCGTCTTCTATATCTAGACTAACGGGATCCGTCTGTACAACCGTCTTCTATATCTAGACTAACGAGATCTCTCGTTATACAACCGTCTTCTATATCTAGACTAACGAGATCCGTCTGTACAACCGTCTTCTATATCTAGACTAACGAGAACCGTCTGTACAACCGTTTTCTATATCTAGACTAACGAGGTACGTCGTTGGACAAACGTCTTCAATATCTAGACTAACGAGATCCGTCTGTACAACCGTCTTCTATATCTAGACTAACGGGATCCGTCTGTACAACCGTCTTCTATATCTAGACTAACGAGATCCGTCTGTACAACCGTCTTCTATATCTAGACTAACGAGATCTCTCGTTATACAACCGTCTTCTATATCTAGACTAACGAGATCCGTCTGTACAACCGTCTTCTATATCTAGACTAACGAGATCCGTCTGTACAACCGTTTTCTATATCTAGACTAACGAGGTACGTCGTTGGACAAACGTCTTCAATATCTAGACTAACGAGATCCGTCTGTACAACCGTCTTCTATATCTAGACTAACGAGATCCGTCTGTACAACCGTCTTCTATATCTAGACTAACGAGATCCGTCTGTACAACCGTCTTCTATAACTAGACTAACGAGATCCGTCTGTACAACCGTCTTCTATATCTAGACTAACGAGACCCGTCTGTACAACCGTCTTCTATATCTAGACTAACGGGATCCGTCTGTACAACCGTCTTCTATATCTAGACTAACGAGATCTCTCGTTATACAACCGTCTTCTATATCTAGACTAACGAGATCCGTCTGTACAACCGTCTTTTATATCTAGACTAACGAGATCCGTCTGCACAACCGCCTTCTATATCTAGACTAACGAGATCCGTCTGCACAACCGTCTTCTATATCTAGACTAACGCGATCCGTCTGTACAGCCGTCTTTTATATCTAGACTAACGAGATCCGTCTGCACAACCGTCTTCAATATCTAGACTAACGAGATCCGTCTGTACAACCGTCTTCTATATCTAGACTAACGAGATCTCTCGTTATACAACCGTCTTCTATATCTAGACTAACGAGATCCGTCTGTACAACCGTCTTCTATATCTAGACTAACGAGATCCGTCTGTACAACCGTTTTCTATATCTAGACTAACGAGGTACGTCGTTGGACAAACGTCTTCAATATCTAGACTAACGAGATCCGTCTGTACAACCGTCTTCTATATCTAGACTAACGAGATCTCTCGTTATACAACCCTCTTCTATATCTAGACTAACGAGATCCGTCTGTACAACCGTCTTCTATATCTAGACTAACGAGATCCGTCTGTACAACCGTCTTCTATATCTAGACTAACGAGATCCGTCTGTACAACCGTCTTCTATAACTAGACTAACGAGATCCGTCTGTACAACCGTCTTCTATATCTAGACTAACGAGATCCGTCTGTACAACCGTCTTCTATATCTAGACTAACGAGATCCGTCTGTACAACCGTCTTCTATATCTAGACTAACGAGATCCGTCTGTACAACCGTCTTCTATATCTAGACTAAAGAGATCCGTCGGTACAACCGTCTTCTATATCTAGACTAACGAGATCCGTCTGTACAACCGTCTTCTATATCTAGACTAACGAGATCTCTCGTTATACAACCGTCTTCTATATCTAGACTAACGAGATCCGTCTGTACAACCGTCTTCTATATCTAGACTAACGAGATCCGTCTGTACAACCGCCTTCTATATCTAGACTAACGAGATACGTCGTTGTACAACCATCTTCTATATCTAGACTAACGAGATCCGTCTGTACAACCGTCTTCTATATCTAGACTAACGAGATCCGTCTGTACAACCGTCTTCTATATCTAGACTAACGAGATCTCTCGTTATACAACCGTCTTCTATATCTAGACTAACGGGATACGTCGTTGGACAAACGTCTTCTATATCTAGACTAACGAGATCCGTCTGTACAACCGTCTTCTATATCTAGACTAACGATATCTCTCGTTATACAACCGTCTTCTATATCTAGACTAACGGGATCCGTCTGTACAACCGTCTTCTATATCTAGACTAACGAGATCCATCTGTACAACCGTCTTCTATATCTAGACTAAGGAGATCCGTCTGTACAACCGTCTTCTATATCTAGACTAACGAGATCTCTCGTTATACAACCGTCTTCTATATCTAGACTAACGGGATACGTCGTTGGACAAACGTCTTCTATATCTAGACTAACGAGATCCGTCTGTACAACCGTCTTCTATATCTAGACTAACGATATCTCTCGTTATACAACCGTCTTCTATATCTAGACTAACGGGATCCGTCTGTACAACCGTCTTCTATATCTAGACTAACGAGATCTCTCGTTATACAACCGTCTTCTATATCTAGACTAACGAGATCCGTCTGTACAACCGTCTTCTATATCTAGACTAACGAGAACCGTCTGTACAACCGTTTTCTATATCTAGACTAACGAGGTACGTCGTTGGACAAACGTCTTCAATATCTAGACTAACGAGATCCGTCTGTACAACCGTCTTCTATATCTAGACTAACGGGATCCGTCTGTACAACCGTCTTCTATATCTAGACTAACGAGATCCGTCTGTACAACCGTCTTCTATATCTAGACTAACGAGATCTCTCGTTATACAACCGTCTTCTATATCTAGACTAACGAGATCCGTCTGTACAACCGTCTTCTATATCTAGACTAACGAGATCCGTCTGTACAACCGTTTTCTATATCTAGACTAACGAGGTACGTCGTTGGACAAACGTCTTCAATATCTAGACTAACGAGATCCGTCTGTACAACCGTCTTCTATATCTAGACTAACGAGATCCGTCTGTACAACCGTCTTCTATATCTAGACTAACGAGATCCGTCTGTACAACCGTCTTCTATAACTAGACTAACGAGATCCGTCTGTACAACCGTCTTCTATATCTAGACTAACGAGACCCGTCTGTACAACCGTCTTCTATATCTAGACTAACGGGATCCGTCTGTACAACCGTCTTCTATATCTAGACTAACGAGATCTCTCGTTATACAACCGTCTTCTATATCTAGACTAACGAGATCCGTCTGTACAACCGTCTTTTATATCTAGACTAACGAGATCCGTCTGCACAACCGCCTTCTATATCTAGACTAACGAGATCCGTCTGCACAACCGTCTTCTATATCTAGACTAACGAGATCCGTCTGTACAGCCGTCTTTTATATCTAGACTAACGAGATCCGTCTGCACAACCGTCTTCAATATCTAGACTAACGAGATCCGTCTGTACAACCGTCTTCTATATCTAGACTAACGAGATCTCTCGTTATACAACCGTCTTCTATATCTAGACTAACGAGATCCGTCTGTACAACCGTCTTCTATATCTAGACTAACGAGATCCGTCTGTACAACCGTTTTCTATATCTAGACTAACGAGGTACGTCGTTGGACAAACGTCTTCAATATCTAGACTAACGAGATCCGTCTGTACAACCGTCTTCTATATCTAGACTAACGAGATCTCTCGTTATACAACCCTCTTCTATATCTAGACTAACGAGATCCGTCTGTACAACCGTCTTCTATATCTAGACTAACGAGATCCGTCTGTACAACCGTCTTCTATATCTAGACTAACGAGATCCGTCTGTACAACCGTCTTCTATAACTAGACTAACGAGATCCGTCTGTACAACCGTCTTCTATATCTAGACTAACGAGATCCGTCTGTACAACCGTCTTCTATATCTAGACTAACGAGATCCGTCTGTACAACCGTCTTCTATATCTAGACTAACGAGATCCGTCTGTACAACCGTCTTCTATATCTAGACTAAAGAGATCCGTCGGTACAACCGTCTTCTATATCTAGACTAACGAGATCCGTCTGTACAACCGTCTTCTATATCTAGACTAACGAGATCTCTCGTTATACAACCGTCTTCTATATCTAGACTAACGAGATCCGTCTGTACAACCGTCTTCTATATCTAGACTAACGAGATCCGTCTGTACAACCGTCTTCTATATCTAGACTAACGAGATCCGTCTGTACAACCGTCTTCTATATCTAGACTAACGAGATCCGTCTGTACAACCGTCTTCTATATCTAGACTAACGAGATCCATCTGTACAACCGTCTTCTATATCTAGACTAATGAGATCCGTCTGTACAACCGTCATCTATATCTAGACTAACGGGATCCGTCTGTACAACCGTCTTCTATATCTAGACTAACGAGATCTCTCGTTATACAACCGTCTTCTATATCTAGACTAACGAGATCCGTCTGTACAACCGCCTTCTATATCTAGACTAACGAGATCCATCTGTACAACCGTCTTCTATATCTAGACTAAGGAGATCCGTCTGTACAACCGTCATCTATATCTAGACTAACGAGATCTCTCGTTATACAACCGTCTTCTATATCTAGACTAACGAGATCCGTCTGTACAACCGTCTTCTATATCTAGACTAACGAGATCCGTCTGTACAACCGTCTTCTATATCTAGACTAACGAGATCCATCTGTACAACCGTCTTCTATATCTAGACTAATGAGATCCGTCTGTACAACCGTCATCTATATCTAGACTAACGAGATCCGTCTGCACAACCGTCTTCAATATCTAGACTAACGAGATCCGTCTGTACAACCGTCTTCTATATCTAGACTAACGAGATCCGTCTGTACAACCGTTTTCTATATCTAGACTAACGAGATCCGTCTGAACAACCGTCTTCTATATCTAGACTAACGAGATCCGTCTGTACAACCGTCTTCTATATCTAGACTAACGAGATCCGTCTGTACAACCGTCTTCTATATCTAGACTAACGAGATCCGTCTGTACAACCGTCTTCTATATCTAGACTAACGAGACCCGCCTGTACAACCGTCTTCTATATCTAGACTAACGGGATCCGTCTGTACAACCGTCTTCTATATCTAGACTAACGAGATCTCTCGTTATACAACCGTCTTCTATATCTAGACTAACGAGATCCGTCTGTACAACCGTCTTCTATATCTAGACTAACGAGATCCGTCTGTACAACCGTCTTCTATATCTAGACTAACGAGATCCGTCTGTACAACCGTTTTCTATATCTAGACTAACGAGATCCGTCTGAACAACCGTCTTCTATATCTAGACTAACGAGATCCGTCTGTACAACCGTCTTCTATATCTAGACTAACGAGATCCGTCTGTACAACCGTCTTCTATATCTAGACTAACGAGATCCGTCTGTACAACCGTCTTCTATATCTAGACTAACGAGACCCGTCTGTACAACCGTCTTCTATATCTAGACTAACGGGATCCGTCTGTACAACCGTCTTCTATATCTAGACTAACGAGATCTCTCGTTATACAACCGTCTTCTATATCTAGACTAACGAGATCCGTCTGTACAACCGTCTTCTATATCTAGACTAACGAGATCCGTCTGTACAACCGTTTTCTATATCTAGACTAACGAGATCCGTCGTTGGACAAACGTCTTCAATATCTAGACTAACGAGATCCGTCTGTACAACCGTCTTCTATATCTAGACTAACGAGATCCGTCTGTACAACCGTCTTCTATATCTAGACTAACGAGATCCGTCTGTACAACCGTCTTCTATATCTAGACTAATGAGATCCGTCTGTACAACCGTCTTCTATATCTAGACTAACGAGATCCGTCTGTACAACCGTCTTCTATATCTAGACTAACGAGATCCGTCTGTACAACCGTCTTCTATATCTAGACTAACGAGATTCGTCTGTACAGCCGTCTTTTATATCTAGACTAACGAGATCCGTCTGCACAACCGTCTTCAATATCTAGACTAACGAGATCCGTCTGTACAACCGTCTTCTATATCTAGACTAACGAGATCCGTCTGTACACCCGTTTTCTATATCTAGACTAACGAGATCCGTCTGAACAACCGTCTTCTATATCTAGACTAACGAGATCCGTCTGTACAACCGTCTTCTATATCTAGACTAACGAGATCCGTCTATACAACCGTCTTCTATATCTAGACTAACGGGATACGTCGTTATACAACTGTCTTCTATATCTAGACTAACGGGATACGTCGTTATACAACCGTCTTCTATATCTAGACTAACGAGATCCGTCTGTACAACCGTTTTCTATATCTAGACTAACGAGGTACGTCGTTGGACAAACGTCTTCAATATCTAGACTAACGAGATCCGTCTGTACAACCGTCTTCTATATCTAGACTAACGAGACCCGTCTGTACAACCGTCTTCTATATCTAGACTAACGGGATCCGTCTGTACAACCGTCTTCTATATCTAGACTAACGAGATCTCTCGTTATACAACCGTCTTCTATATCTAGACTAACGAGATCCGTCTGTACAACCGTCTTCTATATCTAGACTAACGAGATCCGTCTGTACAACCGTTTTCTATATCTAGACTAACGAGATCCGTCGTTGGACAAACGTCTTCAATATCTAGACTAACGAGATCCGTCTGTACAACCGTCTTCTATATCTAGACTAACGAGATCCGTCTGTACAACCGTCTTCTATATCTAGACTAACGAGATCCGTCTGTACAACCGTCTTCTATAACTAGACTAACGAGATCCGTCTGTACAACCGTCTTCTATATCTAGACTAACGAGATCCGTCTGTACAACCGTCTTCTATATCTAGACTAACGAGATCTCTCGTTATACAACCGTCTTCTATATCTAGACTAACGAGATCCGTCTGTACAACCGCCTTCTATATCTAGACTAACGAGATCCGTCTGCACAACCGTCTTCTATATCTAGACTAACGAGATCCGTCTGTACAACCGTCTTTTATATCTAGACTAACGAGATCCGTCTGCACAACCGCCTTCTATATCTAGACTAACGAGATCCGTCTGCACAACCGTCTTCTATATCTAGACTAACGAGATTCGTCTGTACAGCCGTCTTTTATATCTAGACTAACGAGATCCGTCTGCACAACCGTCTTCAATATCTAGACTAACGAGATCCGTCTGTACAACCGTCTTCTATATCTAGACTAACGGGATCCGTCTGTACAACCGTCTTCTATATCTAGACTAACGAGATCCGTCTGTACAACCGTCTTCTATATCTAGACTAATGAGATCCGTCTGTACAACCGTCTTCTATATCTAGACTAACGAGATCCGTCTGTACAACCGCCTTCTATATCTAGACTAACGAGATACGTCGTTGTACAACCATCTTCTATATCTAGACTAACGCGATCCGTCTGTACAACCGTTTTCTATATCGAGACTAACGAGATCCGTCTGTACAACCGTCTTCTATATCTAGACTAACGGGATACGACGTTGGACAAACGTCTTCTATATCTAGACTAACGAGATCCGTCTGTACAACCGTCTTCTATATCTAGACTAACGAGATCCGTCTGTACAACCGTTTTCTATATCTAGACTAACGAGATCCGTCTGAACAACCGTCTTCTATATCTAGACTAACGAGATCCGTCTGTACAACCGCCTTCTATATCTAGACTAACGAGATCCGTCTGCACAACCGTCTTCTATATCTAGACTAACGAGATCCGTCTGTACAACCGTCTTTTATATCTAGACTAACGAGATCCGTCTGCACAACCGCCTTCTATATCTAGACTAACGAGATCCGTCTGCACAACCGTCTTCTATATCTAGACTAACGAGATTCGTCTGTACAGCCGTCTTTTATATCTAGACTAACGAGATCCGTCTGCACAACCGTCTTCAATATCTAGACTAACGAGATCCGTCTGTACAACCGTCTTCTATATCTAGACTAACGGGATCCGTCTGTACAACCGTCTTCTATATCTAGACTAACGAGATCCGTCTGTACAACCGTCTTCTATATCTAGACTAATGAGATCCGTCTGTACAACCGTCTTCTATATCTAGACTAACGAGATCCGTCTGTACAACCGCCTTCTATATCTAGACTAACGAGATACGTCGTTGTACAACCATCTTCTATATCTAGACTAACGCGATCCGTCTGTACAACCGTTTTCTATATCGAGACTAACGAGATCCGTCTGTACAACCGTCTTCTATATCTAGACTAACGGGATACGACGTTGGACAAACGTCTTCTATATCTAGACTAACGAGATCCGTCTGTACAACCGTCTTCTATATCTAGACTAACGAGATCTCTCGTTATACAACCGTCTTCTATATCTAGACTAACGAGATCCGTCTGTACAACCGTCTTCTATATCTAGACTAACGAGATCCGTCTGTACAACCGTCTTCTATATCTAGACTAACGAGATCCGTCTGTACAACCGTCTTCTATATCTAGACTAACGAGATCCGTCTGTACAACCGTCTTCTATATCTAGACTAACGAGATCCATCTGTACAACCGTCTTCTATATCTAGACTAATGAGATCCGTCTGTACAACCGTCATCTATATCTAGACTAACGGGATCCGTCTGTACAACCGTCTTCTATATCTAGACTAACGAGATCCGTCTGTACAACCGTCTTCTATATCTAGACTAACGAGATCCGTCGGTACAACCGTCTTCTATATCTAGACTAACGAGATCCGTCTGTACAACCGTCTTCTATATCTAGACTAACGAGATCTCTCGTTATACAACCGTCTTCTATATCTAGACTAACGAGATCCGTCTGTACAACCGTCTTCTATATCTAGACTAACGAGATCCGTCTGTACAACCGTCTTCTATATCTAGACTAACGAGATCCGTCTGTACAACCGTCTTCTATATCTAGACTAACGAGATCCGTCTGTACAACCGTCTTCTATATCTAGACTAACGAGATCCATCTGTACAACCGTCTTCTATATCTAGACTAATGAGATCCGTCTGTACAACCGTCATCTATATCTAGACTAACGGGATCCGTCTGTACAACCGTCTTCTATATCTAGACTAACGAGATCTCTCGTTATACAACCGTCTTCTATATCTAGACTAACGAGATCCGTCTGTACAACCGCCTTCTATATCTAGACTAACGAGATCCATCTGTACAACCGTCTTCTATATCTAGACTAAGGAGATCCGTCGGTACAACCGTCTTCTATATCTAGACTAACGAGATCCGTCTGTACAACCGTCTTCTATATCTAGACTAACGAGATCTCTCGTTATACAACCGTCTTCTATATCTAGACTAACGAGATCCGTCTGTACAACCGTCTTCTATATCTAGACTAACGAGATCCGTCTGTACAACCGTCTTCTATATCTAGACTAACGAGATCCGTCTGTACAACCGTCTTCTATATCTAGACTAACGAGATCCGTCTGTACAACCGTCTTCTATATCTAGACTAACGAGATCCATCTGTACAACCGTCTTCTATATCTAGACTAATGAGATCCGTCTGTACAACCGTCATCTATATCTAGACTAACGGGATCCGTCTGTACAACCGTCTTCTATATCTAGACTAACGAGATCTCTCGTTATACAACCGTCTTCTATATCTAGACTAACGAGATCCGTCTGTACAACCGCCTTCTATATCTAGACTAACGAGATCCATCTGTACAACCGTCTTCTATATCTAGACTAAGGAGATCCGTCTGTACAACCGTCATCTATATCTAGACTAACGAGACCCGTCTGTACAACCGTCTTCTATATCTAGACTAACGAGATCCGTCTGTACAACCGTCTTCTATATCTAGACTAACGAGATCCATCTGTACAACCGTCTTCTATATCTAGACTAACGAGATCCGTCTGTACAACCGTCTTCTGTATCTAGACTAACGAGATCCGTCTGTACAACCGTCTTCTATATCTATACTAACGAGATCCGTCTGTACAACCGTCTTCTATAACTAGACTAACGAGATCCGTCTGTACAACCGTCTTCTATATCTAGACTAACGAGATCCGTCTGTACAACCGTCTTCTATATCTAGACTAACGAGATCTCTCGTTATACAACCGTCTTCTATATCTAGACTAACGAGATCCGTCTGTACAACCGCCTTCTATATCTAGACTAACGAGATCCGTCTGCACAACCGTCTTCTATATCTAGACTAACGAGATCCGTCTGTACAACCGTCTTTTATATCTAGACTAACGAGATCCGTCTGCACAACCGCCTTCTATATCTAGACTAACGAGATCCGTCTGCACAACCGTCTTCTATATCTAGACTAACGAGATCCGTCTGTACAACCGTCTTTTATATCTAGACTAACGAGATCCGTCTGCACAACCGTCTTCAATATCTAGACTAACGAGATCCGTCTGTACAACCGTCTTCTATATCTAGACTAACGGGATCCGTCTGTACAACCGTCTTCTATATCTAGACTAACGAGATCCGTCTGTACAACCGTCTTCTATATCTAGACTAATGAGATCCGTCTGTACAACCGTCTTCTATATCTAGACTAACGAGATCCGTCTGTACAACCGCCTTCTATATCTAGACTAACGAGATACGTCGTTGTACAACCATCTTCTATATCTAGACTAACGAGACCCGTCTGTACAACCGTCTTCTATATCTAGACTAACGAGATCCATCTGTACAACCGTCTTCTATATCTAGACTAATGAGATCCGTCTGTACAACCGTCATCTATATCTAGACTAACGAGACCCGTCTGTACAACCGTCTTCTATATCTAGACTAACGAGATCCGTCTGTACAACCGCCTTCTATATCTAGACTAACGAGATCCATCTGTACAACCGTCTTCTATATCTAGACTAAGGGGATCCGTCTGTACAACCGTCATCTATATCTAGACTAACGAGACCCGTCTGTACAACCGTCTTCTATATCTAGACTAACGAGATCCGTCTGTACAACCGTCTTCTATATCTAGACTAACGAGATCTCTCGTTATACAACCGTCTTCTATATCTAGACTAACGAGATCCGTCTGCACAACCGTCTTCTATATCTAGACTAACGAGATCCGTCTGTACAACCGTCTTCTATATCTAGACTAACGAGATCCGTCTGTACAACCGTCTTCTATATCTAGACTAACGAGATCCGTCTGTACAACCGTCTTCTATATCTAGACTAACGAGATACGTCGTTGTACAACCATCTTCTATATCTAGACTAACGAGACCCGTCTGTACAACCGTCTTCTATATCTAGACTAACGAGATCCATCTGTACAACCGTCTTCTATATCTAGACTAATGAGATCCGTCTGTACAACCGTCATCTATATCTAGACTAACGAGACCCGTCTGTACAACCGTCTTCTATATCTAGACTAACGAGATCTCTCGTTATACAACCCTCTTCTATATCTAGACTAACGAGATCCGTCTGTACAACCGTCTTCTATATCTAGACTAACGATATCTCTCGTTATACAACCGTCTTCTATATCTAGACTAACGGGATCCGTCTGTACAACCGTCTTCTATATCTAGACTAACGAGATCTCTCGTTATACAACCGTCTTCTATATCTAGACTAACGAGATCCGTCTGTACAACCGCCTTCTATATCTAGACTAACGAGATCCATCTGTACAACCGTCTTCTATATCTAGACTAAGGGGATCCGTCTGTACAACCGTCATCTATATCTAGACTAACGAGACCCGTCTGTACAACCGTCTTCTATATCTAGACTAACGAGATCCATCTGTACAACCGTCTTCTATATCTAGACTAATGAGATCCGTCTGTACAACCGTCATCTATATCTAGACTAACGAGACCCGTCTGTACAACCGTCTTCTATATCTAGACTAACGAGATCTCTCGTTATACAACCCTCTTCTATATCTAGACTAACGAGATCCGTCTGTACAACCGTCTTCTATATCTAGACTAACGAGATCCGTCTGTACAACCGTCTTCTATATCTAGACTAACGAGATACGTCGTTGTACAACCATCTTCTATATCTAGACTAACGAGACCCGTCTGTACAACCGTCTTCTATATCTAGACTAACGAGATCCGTCTGTACAACCGTCTTCTATATCGAGACTAACGAGATCCGTCTGTACAACCGTCTTCTATATCTAGACTAACGGGATACGACGTTGGACAAACGTCTTCTATATCTAGACTAACGAGATCCGTCTGTACAACCGTCTTCTATATCTAGACTAACGAGATCCGTCTGTACAACCGTTTTCTATATCTAGACTAACGAGATCCGTCTGAACAACCGTCTTCTATATCTAGACTAATGAGATCCGTCTGTACAACCGTCATCTATATCTAGACTAACGAGACCCGTCTGTACAACCGTCTTCTATATCTAGACTAACGAGATCTCTCGTTATACAACCCTCTTCTATATCTAGACTAACGAGATCCGTCTGTACAACCGTCTTCTATATCTAGACTAACGATATCTCTCGTTATACAACCGTCTTCTATATCTAGACTAACGGGATCCGTCTGTACAACCGTCTTCTATATCTAGACTAACGAGATCTCTCGTTATACAACCGTCTTCTATATCTAGACTAACGAGATCCGTCTGTACAACCGTCTTCTATATCTAGACTAACGAGATCCGTCTGTACAACCGTCTTCTATATCTAGACTAACGATATCTCTCGTTATACAACCGTCTTCTATATCTAGACTAACGGGATCCGTCTGTACAACCGTCTACTATATCTAGACTAACGAGATCTCTTGTTATACAACCGTCTTCTATATCTAGACTAAGGAGATCCGTCTGTACAACCGTCATCTATATCTAGACTAACGAGACCCGTCTGTACAACCGTCTTCTATATCTAGACTAACGAGATCCGTCTGTACAACCGTCTTCTATATCTAGACTAACGATATCTCTCGTTATACAACCGTCTTCTATATCTAGACTAACGGGATCCGTCTGTACAACCGTCTTCTATATCTAGACTAACGAGATCTCTCGTTATACAACCGTCTTCTATATCTAGACTAACGAGATCCGTCTGTACAACCGTCTTCTATATCTAGACTAACGAGATCCGTCTGTACAACCGTCTTCTATATCTAGACTAACGAGATCCGTCTGTACAACCGTCTTCTATATCTGGACTAACGAGATCCGTCTGTACAACCGCCTTCTATATCTAGACTAACGAGATACGTCGTTGTACAACCATCTTCTATATCTAGACTAACGAGATCCGTCTGTACAACCGTCTTCTATATCTAGACTAACGAGATCCGTCTGTACAACCGTCTTCTATATCTAGACTAACGAGATCTCTCGTTATACAACCGTCTTCTATATCTAGACTAACGGGATACGTCGTTGGACAAACGTCTTCTATATCTAGACTAACGAGATCCGTCTGTACAACCGTCTTCTATATCTAGACTAACGATATCTCTCGTTATACAACCGTCTTCTATATCTAGACTAACGGGATCCGTCTGTACAACCGTCTTCTATATCTAGACTAACGAGATCTCTCGTTATACAACCGTCTTCTATATCTAGACTAACGAGATCCGTCTGTACAACCGTCTTCTATATCTAGACTAACGAGATCCATCTGTACAACCGTCTTCTATATCTAGACTAAGGAGATCCGTCTGTACAACCGTCATCTATATCTAGACTAACGAGACCCGTCTGTACAACCGTCTTCTATATCTAGACTAACGAGATCCGTCTGCACAACCGTCTTCTATATCTAGACTAACGAGATCCGTCTGAACAACCGTCTTCTATATCTAGACTAACGAGATCCGTCTGTACAACCGCCTTCTATATCTAGACTAACGAGATACGTCGTTGTACAACCATCTTCTATATCTAGACTAACGCGATCCGTCTGTACAACCGTTTTCTATATCGAGACTAACGAGATCCGTCTGTACAACCGTCTTCTATATCTAGACTAACGGGATACGACGTTGGACAAACGTCTTCTATATCTAGACTAACGAGATCCGTCTGTACAACCGTCTTCTATATCTAGACTAACGAGATAAGTCTGTACAACCGTTTTCTATATCTAGACTAACGAGATCCGTCTGAACAACCGTCTTCTATATCTAGACTAACGAGATCCGTCTGTACAACCGTCTTCTATATCTAGACTAACGAGATCCGTCGGTACAACCGTCTTCTATATCTAGACTAACGAGATCCGTCTGTACAACCGTCTTCTATATCTAGACTAAAGAGATCCGTCGGTACAACCGTCTTCTATATCTAGACTAACGAGATCCGTCTGTACAACCGTCTTCTATATCTAGACTAACGAGATCTCTCGTTATACAACCGTCTTCTATATCTAGACTAACGAGATCTCTCGTTATACAACCGTCTTCTATATCTAGACTAACGAGATCCGTCTGTACAACCGTCTTCTATATCTAGACTAACGAGATCCGTCTGTACAACCGTCTTCTATATCTAGACTAACGAGATCCGTCTGTACAACCGTCTTCTATAACTAGACTAACGAGATCCGTCTGTACAACCGTCTTCTATATCTAGACTAACGAGATCCGTCTGTACAACCGTCTTCTATATCTAGACTAACGAGATCTCTCGTTATACAACCGTCTTCTATATCTAGACTAACGAGATCCGTCTGTACAACCGCCTTCTATATCTAGACTAACGAGATCCGTCTGCACAACCGTCTTCTATATCTAGACTAACGCGATCCGTCTGTACAACCGTCTTTTATATCTAGACTAACGAGATCCGTCTGCACAACCGCCTTCTATATCTAGACTAACGAGATCCGTCTGCACAACCGTCTTCTATATCTAGACTAACGAGATCCGTCTGTACAACCGTCTTTTATATCTAGACTAACGAGATCCGTCTGCACAACCGTCTTCAATATCTAGACTAACGAGATCCGTCTGTACAACCGCCTTCTATATCTAGACTAACGAGATACGTCGTTGTACAACCATCTTCTATATCTAGACTAACGCGATCCGTCTGTACAACCGTTTTCTATATCTAGACTAACGAGATCCGTCTGTACAACCGCCTTCTATATCTAGACTAACGATATCTCTCGTTATACAACCGTCTTCTATATCTAGACTAACGGGATCCGTCTGTACAACCGTCTTCTATATCTAGACTAACGAGATCTCTTGTTATACAACCGTCTTCTATATCTAGACTAAGGAGATCCGTCTGTACAACCGTCATCTATATCTAGACTAACGAGACCCGTCTGTACAACCGTCTTCTATATCTAGACTAACGAGATCCGTCTGTACAACCGTCTTCTATATCTAGACTAACGATATCTCTCGTTACACAACCGTCTTCTATATCTAGACTAACGGGATCCGTCTGTACAACCGTCTTCTATATCTAGACTAACGAGATCTCTCGTTATACAACCGTCTTCTATATCTAGACTAACGAGATCCGTCTGTACAACCGTCTTCTATATCTAGACTAACGAGATCCGTCTGTACAACCGTCTTCTATATCTAGACTAACGAGATCCGTCTGTACAACCGTCTTCTATATCTAGACTAACGAGATCCGTCTGTACAACCGCCTTCTATATCTAGACTAACGAGATACGTCGTTGTACAACCATCTTCTATATCTAGACTAACGAGATCCGTCTGTACAACCGTCTTCTATATCTAGACTAACGAGATCCGTCTGTACAACCGTCTTCTATATCTAGACTAACGAGATCTCTCGTTATACAACCGTCTTCTATATCTAGACTAACGGGATACGTCGTTGGACAAACGTCTTCTATATCTAGACTAACGAGATCCGTCTGTACAACCGTCTTCTATATCTAGACTAACGATATCTCTCGTTATACAACCGTCTTCTATATCTAGACTAACGGGATCCGTCTGTACAACCGTCTTCTATATCTAGACTAACGAGATCTCTCGTTATACAACCGTCTTCTATATCTAGACTAACGAGATCCGTCTGTACAACCGTCTTCTATATCTAGACTAACGAGATCCATCTGTACAACCGTCTTCTATATCTAGACTAAGGAGATCCGTCTGTACAACCGTCATCTATATCTAGACTAACGAGACCCGTCTGTACAACCGTCTTCTATATCTAGACTAACGAGATCCGTCTGCACAACCGTCTTCTATATCTAGACTAACGAGATCCGTCTGAACAACCGTCTTCTATATCTAGACTAACGAGATCCGTCTGTACAACCGCCTTCTATATCTAGACTAACGAGATACGTCGTTGTACAACCATCTTCTATATCTAGACTAACGCGATCCGTCTGTACAACCGTTTTCTATATCGAGACTAACGAGATCCGTCTGTACAACCGTCTTCTATATCTAGACTAACGGGATACGACGTTGGACAAACGTCTTCTATATCTAGACTAACGAGATCCGTCTGTACAACCGTCTTCTATATCTAGACTAACGAGATAAGTCTGTACAACCGTTTTCTATATCTAGACTAACGAGATCCGTCTGAACAACCGTCTTCTATATCTAGACTAACGAGATCCGTCTGTACAACCGTCTTCTATATCTAGACTAACGAGATCCGTCTGTACAACCGTCTTCTATATCTAGACTAACGAGATCCGTCTGTACAACCGTCTTCTATATCTAGACTAACGAGATCCGTCTGTACAACCGTCTTCTATATCTAGAGTAACGAGATCCGTCTGTACAACCGTCTTCTATATCTAGACTAACGAGATCTCTCGTTATACAACCGTCTTCTATATCTAGACTAACGGGATACGTCGTTGGACAAACGTCTTCTATATCTAGACTAACGAGATCCGTCTGTACAACCGTCTTCTATATCTAGACTAACGAGATCCGTCTGTACAACCGTCTTCTATATCTAGACTAACGATATCTCTCGTTATACAACCGTCTTCTATATCTAGACTAACGGGATCCGTCTGTACAACCGTCTTCTATATCTAGACTAACGAGATCTCTCGTTATACAACCGTCTTCTATATCTAGACTAAGGAGATCCGTCTGTACAACCGTCATCTATATCTAGACTAACGAGACCCGTCTGTACAACCGTCTTCTATATCTAGACTAACGAGATCCGTCTGTACAACCGTCTTCTATATCTAGACTAACGATATCTCTCGTTATACAACCGTCTTCTATATCTAGACTAACGGGATCCGTCTGTACAACCGTCTTCTATATCTAGACTAACGAGATCTCTCGTTATACAACCGTCTTCTATATCTAGACTAACGAGATCCGTCTGTACAACCGTCTTCTATATCTAGACTAACGAGATCCGTCTGTACAACCGTCTTCTATATCTAGACTAACGAGATCCGTCTGTACAACCGTCTTCTATATCTAGACTAACGAGATCCGTCTGTACAACCGCCTTCTATATCTAGACTAACGAGATACGTCGTTGTACAACCATCTTCTATATCTAGACTAACGAGATCCGTCTGTACAACCGTCTTCTATATCTAGACTAACGAGATCCGTCTGTACAACCGTCTTCTATATCTAGACTAACGAGATCTCTCGTTATACAACCGTCTTCTATATCTAGACTAACGGGATACGTCGTTGGACAAACGTCTTCTATATCTAGACTAACGAGATCCGTCTGTACAACCGTCTTCTATATCTAGACTAACGATATCTCTCGTTATACAACCGTCTTCTATATCTAGACTAACGGGATCCGTCTGTACAACCGTCTTCTATATCTAGACTAACGAGATCTCTCGTTATACAACCGTCTTCTATATCTAGACTAACGAGATCCGTCTGTACAACCGTCTTCTATATCTAGACTAACGAGAACCGTCTGTACAACCGTTTTCTATATCTAGACTAACGAGGTACGTCGTTGGACAAACGTCTTCAATATCTAGACTAACGAGATCCGTCTGTACAACCGTCTTCTATATCTAGACTAACGGGATCCGTCTGTACAACCGTCTTCTATATCTAGACTAACGAGATCCGTCTGTACAACCGTCTTCTATATCTAGACTAATGAGATCCGTCTGTACAACCGTCTTCTATATCTAGACTAACGAGATCCGTCGGTACAACCGTCTTCTATATCTAGACTAACGAGATCCGTCTGTACAACCGTCTTCTATATCTAGACTAAAGAGATCCGTCGGTACAACCGTCTTCTATATCTAGACTAACGAGATCCGTCTGTACAACCGTCTTCTATATCTAGACTAACGAGATCTCTCGTTATACAACCGTCTTCTATATCTAGACTAACGAGATCTCTCGTTATACAACCGTCTTCTATATCTAGACTAACGAGATCCGTCTGTACAACCGTCTTCTATATCTAGACTAACGAGATCCGTCTGTACAACCGTCTTCTATATCTAGACTAACGAGATCCGTCTGTACAACCGTCTTCTATATCTAGACTAACGAGATCCGTCTGTACAACCGTCTTCTATATCTAGACTAACGAGATCCATCTGTACAACCGTCTTCTATATCTAGACTAATGAGATCCGTCTGTACAACCGTCATCTATATCTAGACTAACGGGATCCGTCTGTACAACCGTCTTCTATATCTAGACTAACGAGATCTCTCGTTATACAACCGTCTTCTATATTTAGACTAACGAGATCCGTCTGTACAACCGCCTTCTATATCTAGACTAACGAGATCCATCTGTACAACCGTCTTCTATATCTAGACTAAGGAGATCCGTCTGTACAACCGTCATCTATATCTAGACTAACGAGACCCGTCTGTACAACCGTCTTCTATATCTAGACTAACGAGATCCGTCTGTACAACCGTCTTCTATATCTAGACTAACGAGATCCATCTGTACAACCGTCTTCTATATCTAGACTAACGAGATCCGTCTGTACAACCGTCTTCTATATCTAGACTAACGAGATCCGTCTGTACAACCGTCTTCTATATCTAGACTAACGAGATCCGTCTGTACAACCGTCTTCTATAACTAGACTAACGAGATCCGTCTGTACAACCGTCTTCTATATCTAGACTAACGAGATCCGTCTGTACAACCGTCTTCTATATCTAGACTAACGAGATCTCTCGTTATACAACCGTCTTCTATATCTAGACTAACGAGATCCGTCTGTACAACCGCCTTCTATATCTAGACTAACGAGATCCGTCTGCACAACCGTCTTCTATATCTAGACTAACGCGATCCGTCTGTACAACCGTCTTTTATATCTAGACTAACGAGATCCGTCTGCACAACCGCCTTCTATATCTAGACTAACGAGATCCGTCTGCACAACCGTCTTCTATATCTAGACTAACGAGATCCGTCTGTACAACCGTCTTTTATATCTAGACTAACGAGATCCGTCTGCACAACCGTCTTCAATATCTAGACTAACGAGATCCGTCTGTACAACCGCCTTCTATATCTAGACTAACGAGATACGTCGTTGTACAACCATCTTCTATATCTAGACTAACGCGATCCGTGTGTACAACCGTTTTCTATATCTAGACTAACGAGATCCGTCTGTACAACCGTCTTCTATATCTAGACTAACGATATCTCTCGTTATACAACCGTCTTCTATATCTAGACTAACGGGATCCGTCTGTACAACCGTCTTCTATATCTAGACTAACGAGATCTCTTGTTATACAACCGTCTTCTATATCTAGACTAAGGAGATCCGTCTGTACAACCGTCATCTATATCTAGACTAACGAGACCCGTCTGTACAACCGTCTTCTATATCTAGACTAACGAGATCCGTCTGTACAACCGTCTTCTATATCTAGACTAACGATATCTCTCGTTACACAACCGTCTTCTATATCTAGACTAACGGGATCCGTCTGTACAACCGTCTTCTATATCTAGACTAACGAGATCTCTCGTTATACAACCGTCTTCTATATCTAGACTAACGAGATCCGTCTGTACAACCGTCTTCTATATCTAGACTAACGAGATCCGTCTGTACAACCGTCTTCTATATCTAGACTAACGAGATCCGTCTGTACAACCGTCTTCTATATCTAGACTAACGAGATCCGTCTGTACAACCGCCTTCTATATCTAGACTAACGAGATACGTCGTTGTACAACCATCTTCTATATCTAGACTAACGAGATCCGTCTGTACAACCGTCTTCTATATCTAGACTAACGAGATCCGTCTGTACAACCGTCTTCTATATCTAGACTAACGAGATCTCTCGTTATACAACCGTCTTCTATATCTAGACTAACGGGATACGTCGTTGGACAAACGTCTTCTATATCTAGACTAACGAGATCCGTCTGTACAACCGTCTTCTATATCTAGACTAACGATATCTCTCGTTATACAACCGTCTTCTATATCTAGACTAACGGGATCCGTCTGTACAACCGTCTTCTATATCTAGACTAACGAGATCTCTCGTTATACAACCGTCTTCTATATCTAGACTAACGAGATCCGTCTGTACAACCGTCATCTATATCTAGACTAACGAGACCCGTCTGTACAACCGTCTTCTATATCTAGACTAACGGGATACGACGTTGGACAAACGTCTTCTATATCTAGACTAACGAGATCCGTCTGTACAACCGTCTTCTATATCTAGACTAACGAGATAAGTCTGTACAACCGTTTTCTATATCTAGACTAACGAGATCCGTCTGAACAACCGTCTTCTATATCTAGACTAACGAGATCCGTCTGTACAACCGTCTTCTATATCTAGACTAACGAGATCCGTCTGTACAACCGTCTTCTATATCTAGACTAACGAGATCCGTCTGTACAACCGTCTTCTATATCTAGACTAACGAGATCCGTCTGTACAACCGTCTTCTATATCTAGACTAACGAGATCCGTCTGTACAACCGTCTTCTATATCTAGACTAACGAGATCCGTCTGTACAACCGTCTTCTATATCTAGACTAACGAGATCCATCTGTACAACCGTCTTCTATATCTAGACTAATGAGATCCGTCTGTACAACCGTCATCTATATCTAGACTAACGGGATCCGTCTGTACAACCGTCTTCTATATCTAGACTAACGAGATCTCTCGTTATACAACCGTCTTCTATATTTAGACTAACGAGATCCGTCTGTACAACCGCCTTCTATATCTAGACTAACGAGATCCATCTGTACAACCGTCTTCTATATCTAGACTAAGGAGATCCGTCTGTACAACCGTCATCTATATCTAGACTAACGAGACCCGTCTGTACAACCGTCTTCTATATCTAGACTAACGAGATCCGTCTGTACAACCGTCTTCTATATCTAGACTAACGAGATCCATCTGTACAACCGTCTTCTATATCTAGACTAACGAGATCCGTCTGTACAACCGTCTTCTATATCTAGACTAACGAGATCCGTCTGTACAACCGTCTTCTATATCTAGACTAACGAGATCCGTCTGTACAACCGTCTTCTATAACTAGACTAACGAGATCCGTCTGTACAACCGTCTTCTATATCTAGACTAACGAGATCCGTCTGTACAACCGTCTTCTATATCTAGACTAACGAGATCTCTCGTTATACAACCGTCTTCTATATCTAGACTAACGAGATCCGTCTGTACAACCGCCTTCTATATCTAGACTAACGAGATCCGTCTGCACAACCGTCTTCTATATCTAGACTAACGCGATCCGTCTGTACAACCGTCTTTTATATCTAGACTAACGAGATCCGTCTGCACAACCGCCTTCTATATCTAGACTAACGAGATCCGTCTGCACAACCGTCTTCTATATCTAGACTAACGAGATCCGTCTGTACAACCGTCTTTTATATCTAGACTAACGAGATCCGTCTGCACAACCGTCTTCAATATCTAGACTAACGAGATCCGTCTGTACAACCGCCTTCTATATCTAGACTAACGAGATACGTCGTTGTACAACCATCTTCTATATCTAGACTAACGCGATCCGTGTGTACAACCGTTTTCTATATCTAGACTAACGAGATCCGTCTGTACAACCGTCTTCTATATCTAGACTAACGATATCTCTCGTTATACAACCGTCTTCTATATCTAGACTAACGGGATCCGTCTGTACAACCGTCTTCTATATCTAGACTAACGAGATCTCTTGTTATACAACCGTCTTCTATATCTAGACTAAGGAGATCCGTCTGTACAACCGTCATCTATATCTAGACTAACGAGACCCGTCTGTACAACCGTCTTCTATATCTAGACTAACGAGATCCGTCTGTACAACCGTCTTCTATATCTAGACTAACGATATCTCTCGTTACACAACCGTCTTCTATATCTAGACTAACGGGATCCGTCTGTACAACCGTCTTCTATATCTAGACTAACGAGATCTCTCGTTATACAACCGTCTTCTATATCTAGACTAACGAGATCCGTCTGTACAACCGTCTTCTATATCTAGACTAACGAGATCCGTCTGTACAACCGTCTTCTATATCTAGACTAACGAGATCCGTCTGTACAACCGTCTTCTATATCTAGACTAACGAGATCCGTCTGTACAACCGCCTTCTATATCTAGACTAACGAGATACGTCGTTGTACAACCATCTTCTATATCTAGACTAACGAGATCCGTCTGTACAACCGTCTTCTATATCTAGACTAACGAGATCCGTCTGTACAACCGTCTTCTATATCTAGACTAACGAGATCTCTCGTTATACAACCGTCTTCTATATCTAGACTAACGGGATACGTCGTTGGACAAACGTCTTCTATATCTAGACTAACGAGATCCGTCTGTACAACCGTCTTCTATATCTAGACTAACGATATCTCTCGTTATACAACCGTCTTCTATATCTAGACTAACGGGATCCGTCTGTACAACCGTCTTCTATATCTAGACTAACGAGATCTCTCGTTATACAACCGTCTTCTATATCTAGACTAACGAGATCCGTCTGTACAACCGTCATCTATATCTAGACTAACGAGACCCGTCTGTACAACCGTCTTCTATATCTAGACTAACGGGATACGACGTTGGACAAACGTCTTCTATATCTAGACTAACGAGATCCGTCTGTACAACCGTCTTCTATATCTAGACTAACGAGATAAGTCTGTACAACCGTTTTCTATATCTAGACTAACGAGATCCGTCTGAACAACCGTCTTCTATATCTAGACTAACGAGATCCGTCTGTACAACCGTCTTCTATATCTAGACTAACGAGATCCGTCTGTACAACCGTCTTCTATATCTAGACTAACGAGATCCGTCTGTACAACCGTCTTCTATATCTAGACTAACGAGATCCGTCTGTACAACCGTCTTCTATATCTAGAGTAACGAGATCCGTCTGTACAACCGTCTTCTATATCTAGACTAACGAGATCTCTCGTTATACAACCGTCTTCTATATCTAGACTAACGGGATACGTCGTTGGACAAACGTCTTCTATATCTAGACTAACGAGATCCGTCTGTACAACCGTCTTCTATATCTAGACTAACGAGATCCGTCTGTACAACCGTCTTCTATATCTAGACTAACGATATCTCTCGTTATACAACCGTCTTCTATATCTAGACTAACGGGATCCGTCTGTACAACCGTCTTCTATATCTAGACTAACGAGATCTCTCGTTATACAACCGTCTTCTATATCTAGACTAAGGAGATCCGTCTGTACAACCGTCATCTATATCTAGACTAACGAGACCCGTCTGTACAACCGTCTTCTATATCTAGACTAACGAGATCCGTCTGTACAACCGTCTTCTATATCTAGACTAACGATATCTCTCGTTATACAACCGTCTTCTATATCTAGACTAACGGGATCCGTCTGTACAACCGTCTTCTATATCTAGACTAACGAGATCTCTCGTTATACAACCGTCTTCTATATCTAGACTAACGAGATCCGTCTGTACAACCGTCTTCTATATCTAGACTAACGAGATCCGTCTGTACAACCGTCTTCTATATCTAGACTAACGAGATCCGTCTGTACAACCGTCTTCTATATCTAGACTAACGAGATCCGTCTGTACAACCGCCTTCTATATCTAGACTAACGAGATACGTCGTTGTACAACCATCTTCTATATCTAGACTAACGAGATCCGTCTGTACAACCGTCTTCTATATCTAGACTAACGAGATCCGTCTGTACAACCGTCTTCTATATCTAGACTAACGAGATCTCTCGTTATACAACCGTCTTCTATATCTAGACTAACGGGATACGTCGTTGGACAAACGTCTTCTATATCTAGACTAACGAGATCCGTCTGTACAACCGTCTTCTATATCTAGACTAACGATATCTCTCGTTATACAACCGTCTTCTATATCTAGACTAACGGGATCCGTCTGTACAACCGTCTTCTATATCTAGACTAACGAGATCTCTCGTTATACAACCGTCTTCTATATCTAGACTAACGAGATCCGTCTGTACAACCGTCTTCTATATCTAGACTAACGAGAACCGTCTGTACAACCGTTTTCTATATCTAGACTAACGAGGTACGTCGTTGGACAAACGTCTTCAATATCTAGACTAACGAGATCCGTCTGTACAACCGTCTTCTATATCTAGACTAACGGGATCCGTCTGTACAACCGTCTTCTATATCTAGACTAACGAGATCCGTCTGTACAACCGTCTTCTATATCTAGACTAATGAGATCCGTCTGTACAACCGTCTTCTATATCTAGACTAACGAGATCCGTCTGTACAACCGTCTTCTATATCTAGACTAACGAGATCCGTCTGTACAACCGTTTTCTATATCTAGACTAACGAGGTACGTCGTTGGACAAACGTCTTCAATATCTAGACTAACGAGATCCGTCTGTACAACCGTCTTCTATATCTAGACTAACGAGATCCGTCTGTACAACCGTCTTCTATATCTAGACTAACGAGATCCGTCTGTACAACCGTCTTCTATATCTAGACTAACGATATCTCTCGTTATACAACCGTCTTCTATATCTAGACTAACGAGGTACGTCGTTGGACAAACGTCTTCAATATCTAGACTAACGAGATCCGTCTGTACAACCGTCTTCTATATCTAGACTAACGAGATCCGTCTGTACAACCGTCTTCTATATCTAGACTAACGAGATCCGTCTGTACAACCGTCTTCTATATCTAGACTAACGAGATCCGTCGGTACAACCGTCTTCTATATCTAGACTAACGATATCTCTCGTTATACAACCGTCTTCTATATCTAGACTAACGGGATCCGTCTGTACAACCGTCTTCTATATCTAGACTAACGAGATCTCTCGTTATACAACCGTCTTCTATATCTAGACTAACGAGATCCGTCTGTACAACCGTCTTCTATATCTAGACTAACGAGATCCATCTGTACAACCGTCTTCTATATCTAGACTAAGGAGATCCGTCTGTACAACCGTCATCTATATCTAGACTAACGAGACCCGTCTGTACAACCGTCTTCTATATCTAGACTAACGAGATCCGTCTGTACAACCGTCTTCTATATCTAGACTAACGAGATCCGCCTGTACAACCGTCTTCTATATCTAGACTAACGAGATCTCTCGTTATACAACCGTCTTCTATATCTAGACTAACGAGATCCGTCTGTACAACCGTCTTCTATATCTAGACTAACGAGATCCGTCTGTACAACCGTTTTCTATATCTAGACTAACGAGATCCGTCTGTACAACCGTCTTCTATATCTAGACTAACGAGATCCGTCTGTACAACCGTCTTCTATATCTAGACTAACGAGATCCATCTGTACAACCGTCTTCTATATCTAGACTAATGAGATCCGTCTGTACAACCGTCATCTATATCTAGACTAACGAGACCCGTCTGTACAACCGTCTTCTATATCTAGACTAACGGGATACGTCGTTGGACAAACGTCTTCTATATCTAGACTAACGAGATCCGTCTGTACAACCGTCTTCTATATCTAGACTAACGAGATCCGTCTGTACAACCGTCTTCTATATCTAGACTAACGAGATCCGTCTGTACAACCGTCTTCTATATCTAGACTAACGAGATCCGTCTGTACAACCGTCTTCTATATCTAGACTAACGGGATACGTCGTTATACAACCGTCTTCTATATCTAGACTAACGGGATACGTCGTTATACAACCGTCTTCTATATCTAGACTAACGAGATCCGCCTGTACAACCGTCTTCTATATCTAGACTAACGAGATCTCTCGTTATACAACCGTCTTCTATATCTAGACTAACGAGATCCGTCTGTACAACCGTCTTCTATATCTAGACTAACGAGATCCGTCTGTACAACCGTCTTCTATATCTAGACTAACGGGATACGTCGTTATACAACCGTCTTCTATATCTAGACTAACGGGATACGTCGTTATACAACCGTCTTCTATATCTAGACTAACGAGATCCGTCTGTACAACCGTCATCTATATCTAGACTAACGAGACCCGTCTGTACAACCGTCTTCTATATCTAGACTAACGGGATACGTCGTTGGACAAACGTCTTCAATATCTAGACTAACGAGATCCGTCTGTACAACCGTCTTCTATATCTAGACTAACGGGATCCGTCTGTACAACCGTCTTCTATATCTAGACTAACGAGATCCGTCTGTACAACCGTCTTCTATATCTAGACTAATGAGATCCGTCTGTACAACCGTCTTCTATATCTAGACTAACGAGATCCGTCTGTACAACCGTCTTCTATATCTAGACTAACGAGATTTCTCGTTATACAACCGTCTTCTATATCTAGACTAACGAGATCCAACTGTACAACCGTCTTCTATATCTAGACTAACGAGATCCGTCTGTACAACCGTCTTCTATATCTAGACTAACGAGATCTCTCGTTATACAACCGTCTTCTATATCTAGACTAACGGGATACGTCGTTGGACAAACGTCTTCTATATCTAGACTAACGAGATCCGTCTGTACAACCGTCTTCTATATCTAGACTAACGAGATCCGTCTGTACAACCGTCTTCTATATCTAGACTAACGATATCTCTCGTTATACAACCGTCTTCTATATCTAGACTAACGGGATCCGTCTGTACAACCGTCTTCTATATCTAGACTAACGAGATCTCTCGTCATACAACCGTCTTCTATATCTAGACTAACGAGATCCGTCTGTACAACCGTCTTCTATATCTAGACTAACGAGATCCATCTGTACAACCGTCTTCTATATCTAGACTAAGGAGATCCGTCTGTACAACCGTCATCTATATCTAGACTAACGAGACCCGTCTGTACAACCGTCTTCTATATCTAGACTAACGAGATCCGTCTGTACAACCGTCTTCTATATCTAGACTAACGAGATCCGTCTGTACAACCGTCTTCTATATCTAGACTAACGAGATCTCTCGTTATACAACCGTCTTCTATATCTAGACTAACGAGATCCGTCTGTACAACCGTCTTCTATATCTAGACTAACGAGATCCGTCTGTACAACCGTTTTCTATATCTAGACTAACGAGGTACGTCGTTGGACAAACGTCTTCAATATCTAGACTAACGAGATCCGTCTGTACAACCGCCTTCTATATCTAGACTAACGAGATCCATCTGTAAAACCGTCTTCTATATCTAGACTAAGGAGATCCGTCTGTACAACCGTCATCTATATCTAGACTAACGAGACCCGTCTGTACAACCGTCTTCTATATCTAGACTAACGAGATCCATCTGTACAACCGTCTTCTATATCTAGACTAATGAGATCCGTCTGTACAACCGTCATCTATATCTAGACTAACGAGACCCGTCTGTACAACCGTCTTCTATATCTAGACTAACGAGATCTCTCGTTATACAACCCTCTTCTATATCTAGACTAACGAGATCCGTCTGTACAACCGTCTTCTATATCTAGACTAACGAGATCCGTCTGTACAAACGTCTTCTATATCTAGACTAACGAGATCCGTCTGTACAACCGTCTTCTATATCTAGACTAACGAGATCCATCTGTACAACCGTCTTCTATATCTAGACTAATGAGATCCGTCTGTACAACCGTCATCTATATCTAGACTAACGAGACCCGTCTGTACAACCGTCTTCTATATCTAGACTAACGGGATACGGCGTTGGACAAACGTCTTCTATATCTAGACTAACGAGATCCGTCTGTACAACCGTCTTCTATATCTAGACTAACGAGATCCGTCTGTACAACCGTCTTCTATATCTAGACTAACGAGATCCGTCTGTACAACCGTCTTCTATTTCTAGACTAACGAGATCCGTCTGTACAACCGTCTTCTATAACTAGACTAACGAGATCCGTCTGTACAACCGTCTTCTATATCTAGACTAACGAGATCCGTCTGTACAACCGTCTTCTATATCTAGACTAACGAGATCCGTCTGTACAACCGTCTTCTATATCTAGACTAACGAGATCCGTCTGTACAACCGTCTTCTATATCGAGACTAATGAGATCCGTCTGAACAACCGTCATGTATATCTAGACTAACGAGACCCGTCTGTACAACCGTCTTCTATATCTAGACTAACGGGATACGTCGTTGGACAAACGTCTTCTATATCTAGACTAACGAGATCCGTCTGTACAACCGTCTTCTATATCTAGACTAACGAGATCCGTCTGTACAACCGTCTTCTATATCTAGACTAACGAGATCCGTCTGTACAACCGTCTTCTATATCTAGACTAACGAGATCCGTCTGTACAACCGTCTTCTATATCTAGACTAACGGGATACGTCGTTATACAACTGTCTTCTATATCTAGACTAACGGGATACGTCGTTATACAACCGTCTTCTATATCTAGACTAACGAGATCCGTCTGTACAACCGTTTTCTATATCTAGACTAACGAGGTACGTCGTTGGACAAACGTCTTCAATATCTAGACTAACGAGATCCGTCTGTACAACCGTCTTCTATATCTAGACTAACGAGACCCGTCTGTACAACCGTCTTCTATATCTAGACTAACGGGATCCGTCTGTACAACCGTCTTCTATATCTAGACTAACGAGATCTCTCGTTATACAACCGTCTTCTATATCTAGACTAACGAGATCCGTCTGTACAACCGTCTTCTATATCTAGACTAACGAGATCCGTCTGTACAACCGTTTTCTATATCTAGACTAACGAGGTACGTCGTTGGACAAACGTCTTCAATATCTAGACTAACGAGATCCGTCTGTACAACCGTCTTCTATATCTAGACTAACGAGATCCGTCTGTACAACCGTCTTCTATATCTAGACTAACGAGATCCGTCTGTACAACCGTCTTCTATAACTAGACTAACGAGATCCGTCTGTACAACCGTCTTCTATATCTAGACTAACGAGACCCGTCTGTACAACCGTATTCTATATCTAGACTAACGGGATCCGTCTGTACAACCGTCTTCTATATCTAGACTAACGAGATCTCTCGTTATACAACCGTCTTCTATATCTAGACTAACGAGATCCGTCTGTACAACCGTCTTTTATATCTAGACTAACGAGATCCGTCTGCACAACCGCCTTCTATATCTAGACTAGCGAGATCCGTCTGCACAACCGTCTTCTATATCTAGACTAACGAGATCCGTCTGTACAGCCGTCTTTTATATCTAGACTAACGAGATCCGTCTGCACAACCGGCTTCACTATCTAGACTAACGAGATCCGTCTGTACAACCGTCTTCTATATCTAGACTAACGGGATCCGTCTGTACAACCGTCTTCTATATCTAGACTAACGAGATCCGTCTGTACAACCGTCTTCTATATCTAGACTAATGAGATCCGTCTGTACAACCGTCTTCTATATCTAGACTAACGAGATCCGTCTGTACAACCGCCTTCTATATCTAGACTAACGAGATACGTCGTTGTACAACCATCTTCTATATCTAGACTAACGCGATCCGTCTGTACAACCGTTTTCTATATCGAGACTAACGAGATCCGTCTGTACAACCGTCTTCTATATCTAGACTAACGGGATACGACGTTGGACAAACGTCTTCTATATCTAGACTAACGAGATCCGTCTGTACAACCGTCTTCTATATCTAGACTAACGAGATCCGTCTGTACAACCGTTTTCTATATCTAGACTAACGAGATCCGTCTGCACAACCGTCTTCTATATCTAGACTAACGAGATCCGTCTGTACAACCGTCTTCTATATCTAGACTAACGAGATCCGTCTGTACAACCGTCTTCTATATCTAGACTAACGAGATCTCTCGTTATACAACCGTCTTCTATATCTAGACTAACGGGATACGTCGTTGGACAAACGTCTTCTATATCTAGACTAACGAGATCCGTCTGTACAACCGTCTTCTATATCTAGACTAACGAGATCCGTCTGTACAACCGTTTTCTATATCTAGACTAACGAGGTACGTCGTTGGACAAACGTCTTCAATATCTAGACTAACGAGATCCGTCTGTACAACCGTCTTCTATATCTAGACTAACGAGATCTCTCGTTATACAACCCTCTTCTATATCTAGACTAACGAGATCCGTCTGTACAACCGTCTTCTATATCTAGACTAACGAGATCCGTCTGTACAACCGTCTTCTATATCTAGACTAACGAGATCCGTCTGTACAACCGTCTTCTATAACTAGACTAACGAGATCCGTCTGTACAACCGTCTTCTATATCTAGACTAACGAGATCCGTCTGTACAACCGTCTTCTATATCTAGACTAACGAGATCCGTCTGTACAACCGTCTTCTATATCTAGACTAACGAGATCCGTCTGTACAACCGTCTTCTATATCTAGACTAACGAGGTACGTCGTTGGACAAACGTCTTCAATATCTAGACTAACGAGATCCGTCTGTACAACCGTCTTCTATATCTAGACTAACGAGATCTCTCGTTATACAACCGTCTTCTATATCTAGACTAACGGGATACGTCGTTGGACAAACGTCTTCTATATCTAGACTAACGAGATCCGTCTGTACAACCGTCTTCTATATCTAGACTAACGAGATCCGTCTGTACAACCGTTTTCTATATCTAGACTAACGAGGTACGTCGTTGGACAAACGTCTTCAATATCTAGACTAACGAGATCCGTCTGTACAACCGTCTTCTATATCTAGACTAACGAGATCTCTCGTTATACAACCCTCTTCTATATCTAGACTAACGAGATCCGTCTGTACAACCGTCTTCTATATCTAGACTAACGAGATCCGTCTGTACAACCGTCTTCTATATCTAGACTAACGAGATCCGTCTGTACAACCGTCTTCTATAACTAGACTAACGAGATCCGTCTGTACAACCGTCTTCTATATCTAGACTAACGAGATCCGTCTGTACAACCGTCTTCTATATCTAGACTAACGAGATCCGTCTGTACAACCGTCTTCTATATCTAGACTAACGAGATCCGTCTGTACAACCGTCTTCTATATCTAGACTAACGAGGTACGTCGTTGGACAAACGTCTTCAATATCTAGACTAACGAGATCCGTCTGTACAACCGTCTTCTATATCTAGACTAACGAGATCTCTCGTTATACAACCCTCTTCTATATCTAGACTAACGAGATCCGTCTGTACAACCGTCTTCAATATCTAGACTAACGAGATCCGTCTGTACAACCGTCTTCTATATCTAGACTAACGGGATCCGTCTGTACAACCGTCTTCTATATCTAGACTAACGAGATCCGTCTGTACAACCGTCTTCTATATCTAGACTAATGAGATCCGTCTGTACAACCGTCTTCTATATCTAGACTACCGAGATCCGTCTGTACAACCGCCTTCTATATCTAGACTAACGAGATCCGTCTGTACAACCGTCTTCTATATCTAGACTAACGAGATCCGTCTGTACAACCGTCTTCTATATCTAGACTAACGAGATCCGTCTGTACAACCGTCTTCTATAACTAGACTAACGAGATCCGTCTGTACAACCGTCTTCTATATCTAGACTAACGAGATCCGTCTGTACAACCGTCTTCTATATCTAGACTAACGAGATCTCTCGTTATACAACCGTCTTCTATATCTAGACTAACGAGATCCGTCTGTACAACCGTCTTTTATATCTAGACTAACGAGATCCGTCTGCACAACCGCCTTCTATATCTAGACTAACGAGATCCGTCTGCACAACCGTCTTCTATATCTAGACTAACGAGATTCGTCTGTACAGCCGTCTTTTATATCTAGACTAACGAGATCCGTCTGCACAACCGTCTTCAATATCTAGACTAACGAGATCCGTCTGTACAACCGTCTTCTATATCTAGACTAACGAGATCCGTCTGTACAACCGTTTTCTATATCTAGACTAACGAGATCCGTCTGAACAACCGTCTTCTATATCTAGACTAACGAGGTACGTCGTTGGACAAACGTCTTCAATATCTAGACTAACGAGATCCGTCTGTACAACCGTCTTCTATATCTAGACTAACGAGATCTCTCGTTATACAACCCTCTTCTATATCTAGACTAACGAGATCCGTCTGTACAACCGTCTTCAATATCTAGACTAACGAGATCCGTCTGTACAACCGTCTTCTATATCTAGACTAACGGGATCCGTCTGTACAACCGTCTTCTATATCTAGACTAACGAGATCCGTCTGTACAACCGTCTTCTATATCTAGACTAATGAGATCCGTCTGTACAACCGTCTTCTATATCTAGACTACCGAGATCCGTCTGTACAACCGCCTTCTATATCTAGACTAACGAGATCCGTCTGTACAACCGTCTTCTATATCTAGACTAACGAGATCCGTCTGTACAACCGTCTTCTATATCTAGACTAACGAGATCCGTCTGTACAACCGTCTTCTATAACTAGACTAACGAGATCCGTCTGTACAACCGTCTTCTATATCTAGACTAACGAGATCCGTCTGTACAACCGTCTTCTATATCTAGACTAACGAGATCTCTCGTTATACAACCGTCTTCTATATCTAGACTAACGAGATCCGTCTGTACAACCGTCTTTTATATCTAGACTAACGAGATCCGTCTGCACAACCGCCTTCTATATCTAGACTAACGAGATCCGTCTGCACAACCGTCTTCTATATCTAGACTAACGAGATTCGTCTGTACAGCCGTCTTTTATATCTAGACTAACGAGATCCGTCTGCACAACCGTCTTCAATATCTAGACTAACGAGATCCGTCTGTACAACCGTCTTCTATATCTAGACTAACGAGATCCGTCTGTACAACCGTTTTCTATATCTAGACTAACGAGATCCGTCTGAACAACCGTCTTCTATATCTAGACTAATGAGATCCGTCTGTACAACCGTCTTCTATATCTAGACTAACGAGATCCGTCTGTACAACCGTCTTCTATATCTAGACTAACGGGATACGTCGTTATACAACTGTCTTCTATATCTAGACTAACGGGATACGTCGTTATACAACCGTCTTCTATATCTAGACTAACGAGATCCGTCTGTACAACCGTTTTCTATATCTAGACTAACGAGGTACGTCGTTGGACAAACGTCTTCAATATCTAGACTAACGAGATCCGTCTGTACAACCGTCTTCTATATCTAGACTAACGAGACCCGTCTGTACAACCGTCTTCTATATCTAGACTAACGGGATCCGTCTGTACAACCGTCTTCTATATCTAGACTAACGAGATCTCTCGTTATACAACCGTCTTCTATATCTAGACTAACGAGATCCGTCTGTACAACCGTCTTCTATATCTAGACTAACGAGATCTCTCGTTATACAACCGTCTTCTATATCTAGACTAACGAGATCCGTCTGTACAACCGCCTTCTATATCTAGACTAACGAGATCCGTCTGCACAACCGTCTTCTATATCTAGACTAACGAGATCCGTCTGTACAACCGTCTTTTATATCTAGGCTAACGAGATCCGTCTGCACAACCGCCTTCTATATCTAGACTAACGAGATCCGTCTGCACAACCGTCTTCTATATCTAGACTAACGAGATCCGTCTGTACAACCGTCTTTTATATCTAGACTAACGAGATCCGTCTGCACAACCGTCTTCAATATCTAGACTAACGAGATCCGTCTGTACAACCGTCTTCTATATCTAGACTAACGGGATCCGTCTGTACAACCGTCTTCTATATCTAGACTAACGAGATCCGTCTGTACAACCGTCTTCTATATCTAGACTAATGAGATCCGTCTGTACAACCGTCTTCTATATCTAGACTAACGAGATCCGTCTGTACAACCGTCTTCTATATCTAGACTAACGAGATCCGTCTGTACAACCGTCTTCTATATCTAGACTAACGAGATCTCTCGTTATACAACCGTCTTCTATATCTAGACTAACGAGATCCGTCTGTACAACCGTCTTTTATATCTAGACTAACGAGATCCGTCTGCACAACCGCCTTCTATATCTAGACTAACGAGATCCGTCTGTACAACCGTCTTCTATATCTAGACTAACGAGATCCGTCTGTACAACCGTTTTCTATATCTAGACTAACGAGATCCGTCTGAACAACCGTCTTCTATATCTAGACTAACGAGATCCGTCTGTACAACCGTCTTCTATATCTAGACTAACGAGATCCGTCTGTACAACCGTCTTCTATATCTAGACTAACGGGATACGTCGTTATACAACTGTCTTCTATATCTAGACTAACGGGATACGTCGTTATACAACCGTCTTCTATATCTAGACTAACGAGATCCGTCTGTACAACCGTTTTCTATATCTAGACTAACGAGGTACGTCGTTGGACAAACGTCTTCAATATCTAGACTAACGAGATCCGTCTGTACAACCGTCTTCTATATCTAGACTAACGAGACCCGTCTGTACAACCGTCTTCTATATCTAGACTAACGGGATCCGTCTGTACAACCGTCTTCTATATCAAGACTAACGAGATCTCTCGTTATACAACCGTCTTCTATATCTAGACTAACGAGATCCGTCTGTACAACCGTCTTCTATATCTAGACTAACGAGATCCGTCTGTACAACCGTTTTCTATATCTAGACTAACGAGGTACGTCGTTGGACAAACGTCTTCAATATCTAGACTAACGAGATCCATCTGTACAACCGTCTTCTATATCTAGACTAACGAGATCCGTCTGTACAACCGTCTTCTATATCTAGACTAACGAGATCCGTCTGTACAACCGTCTTCTATATCTAGACTAACGAGATCCGTCTGTACAACCGTCTTCTATAACTAGACTAACGAGATCCGTCTGTACAACCGTCTTCTATATCTAGACTAACGAGATCCGTCTGTACAACCGTCTTCTATATCTAGACTAACGAGATCTCTCGTTATACAACCGTCTTCTATATCTAGACTAACGAGATCCGTCTGTACAACCGTCTTTTATATCTAGACTAACGAGATCCGTCTGCACAACCGCCTTCTATATCTAGACTAACGAGATCCGTCTGCACAACCGTCTTCTATATCTAGACTAACGAGATTCGTCTGTACAGCCGTCTTTTATATCTAGACTAACGAGATCCGTCTGCACAACCGTCTTCAATATCTAGACTAACGAGATCCGTCTGTACAACCGTCTTCTATATCTAGACTAACGAGATCCGTCTGTACATACGTTTTCTATATCTAGACTAACGAGATCCGTCTGAACAACCGTCTTCTATATCTAGACTAACGAGATCCGTCTGTACAACCGTCTTCTATATCTAGACTAACGAGATCCGTCTGTACAACCGTCTTCTATATCTAGACTAACGAGATCTCTCGTTATACAACCGTCTTCTATATCTAGACTAACGAGATCCGTCTGTACAACCGTCTTTTATATCTAGACTAACGAGATCCGTCTGCACAACCGCCTTCTATATCTAGACTAACGAGATCCGTCTGCACAACCGTCTTCTATATCTAGACTAACGAGATTCGTCTGTACAGCCGTCTTTTATATCTAGACTAACGAGATCCGTCTGCACAACCGTCTTCAATATCTAGACTAACGAGATCCGTCTGTACAACCGTCTTCTATATCTAGACTAACGAGATCCGTCTGTACAACCGTTTTCTATATCTAGACTAACGAGATCCGTCTGAACAACCGTCTTCTATATCTAGACTAACGAGATCCGTCTGTACAACCGTCTTCTATATCTAGACTAACGAGACCCGTCTGTACAACCGTCTTCTATATCTAGACTAACGGGATCCGTCTGTACAACCGTCTTCTATATCTAGACTAACGAGATCTCTCGTTATACAACCGTCTTCTATATCTAGACTAACGAGATCCGTCTGTACAACCGTCTTCTATATCTAGACTAACGAGATCCGTCTGTACAACCGTTTTCTATATCTAGACTAACGAGGTACGTCGTTGGACAAACGTCTTCAATATCTAGACTAACGAGATCCGTCTGTACAACCGTCTTCTATATCTAGACTAACGAGATCCGTCTGTACAACCGTCTTCTATATCTAGACTAACGAGATCCGTCTGTACAACCGTCTTCTATAACTAGACTAACGAGATCCGTCTGTACAACCGTCTTCTATATCTAGACTAACGAGATCCGTCTGTACAACCGTCTTCTATATCTAGACTAACGAGATCTCTCGTTATACAACCGTCTTCTATATCTAGACTAACGAGATCTCTCGTTATACAACCGTCTTCTATATCTAGACTAACGAGATCCGTCTGTACAACCGCCTTCTATATCTAGACTAACGAGATCCGTCTGCACAACCGTCTTCTATATCTAGACTAACGAGATCCGTCTGTACAACCGTCTTTTATATCTAGACTAACGAGATCCGTCTGCACAACCGCCTTCTATATCTAGACTAACGAGATCCGTCTGCACAACCGTCTTCTATATCTAGACTAACGAGATTCGTCTGTACAGCCGTCTTTTATATCTAGACTAACGAGATCCGTCTGCACAACCGTCTTCAATATCTAGACTAACGAGATCCGTCTGTACAACCGTCTTCTATATCTAGACTAATGAGATCCGTCTGTACAACCGTCTTCTATATCTAGACTAACGAGATCCGTCTGTACAACCGCCTTCTATATCTAGACTAACGAGATACGTCGTTGTACAACCATCTTCTATATCTAGACTAACGCGATCCGTCTGTACAACCGTTTTCTATATCGAGACTAACGAGATCCGTCTGTACAACCGTCTTCTATATCTAGACTAACGGGATACGACGTTGGACAAACGTCTTCTATATCTAGACTAACGAGATCCGTCTGTACAACCGTCTTCTATATCTAGACTAACGAGATCCGTCTGTACAACCGTTTTCTATATCTAGACTAACGAGATCCGTCTGAACAACCGTCTTCTATATCTAGACTAACGAGATCCGTCTGTACAACCGTCTTCTATATCTAGACTAACGAGATCCGTCTGTACAACCGTCTTCTATATCTAGACTAACGAGATCCGTCTGTACAACCGTTTTCTATATCTAGACTAACGAGATCCGTCTGAACAACCGTCTTCTATATCTAGACTAACGAGATCCGTCTGTACAACCGTCTTCTATATCTAGACTAACGAGATCCGTCTGTACAACCGTCTTCTATATCTAGACTAACGAGATCTCTCGTTATACAACCGTCTTCTATATCTAGACTAACGGGATACGTCGTTGGACAAACGTCTTCTATATCTAGACTAACGAGATCCGTCTGTACAACCGTCTTCTATATCTAGACTAACGAGATCCGTCTGTACAACCGTCTTCTATATCTAGACTAACGAGATCTCTCGTTATACAACCGTCTTCTATATCTAGACTAACGAGATCCGTCTGTACAACCGTCTTCTATATCTAGACTAACGAGATCCGTCTGTACAACCGTTTTCTATATCTAGACTAACGAGGTACGTCGTTGGACAAACGTCTTCAATATCTAGACTAACGAGATCCGTCTGTACAACCGTCTTCTATATCTAGACTAACGAGATCTCTCGTTATACAACCCTCTTCTATATCTAGACTAACGAGATCCGTCTGTACAACCGTCTTCTATATCTAGACTAACGAGATCCGTCTGTACAACCGTCTTCTATATCTAGACTAACGAGATCCGTCTGTACAACCGTCTTCTATAACTAGACTAACGAGATCCGTCTGTACAACCGTCTTCTATATCTAGACTAACGAGATCCGTCTGTACAACCGTCTTCTATATCTAGACTAACGAGATCCGTCTGTACAACCGTCTTCTATATCTAGACTAACGAGATCCGTCTGTACAACCGTCTTCTATATCTAGACTAAAGAGATCCGTCGGTACAACCGTCTTCTATATCTAGACTAACGAGATCCGTCTGTACAACCGTCTTCTATATCTAGACTAACGAGATCTCTCGTTATACAACCGTCTTCTATATCTAGACTAACGAGATCCGTCTGTACAACCGTCTTCTATATCTAGACTAACGAGATCCGTCTGTACAACCGTCTTCTATATCTAGACTAACGAGATCCATCTGTACAACCGTCTTCTATATCTAGACTAATGAGATCCGTCTGTACAACCGTCATCTATATCTAGACTAACGGGATCCGTCTGTACAACCGTCTTCTATATCTAGACTAACGAGATCTCTCGTTATACAACCGTCTTCTATATCTAGACTAACGAGATCCGTCTGTACAACCGCCTTCTATATCTAGACTAACGAGATCCATCTGTACAACCGTCTTCTATATCTAGACTAAGGAGATCCGTCTGTACAACCGTCATCTATATCTAGACTAACGAGACCCGTCTGTACAACCGTCTTCTATATCTAGACTAACGAGATCCGTCTGTACAACCGTCTTCTATATCTAGACTAACGAGATCCATCTGTACAACCGTCTTCTATATCTAGACTAATGAGATCCGTCTGTACAACCGTCATCTATATCTAGACTAACGAGACCCGTCTGTACAACCGTCTTCTATATCTAGACTAACGAGATCTCTCGTTATACAACCCTCTTCTATATCTAGACTAACGAGATCCGTCTGTACAACCGTCTTCTATATCTAGACTAACGAGATCCGTCTGTACAACCGTCTTCTATATCTAGACTAACGAGATCTCTCGTTATACAACCGTCTTCTATATCTAGACTAACGAGATCCGTCTGCACAACCGTCTTCTATATCTAGACTAACGAGATCCGTCTGTACAACCGTCTTCTATATCTAGACTAATGAGATCCGTCTGTACAACCGTCTTCTATATCTAGACTAACGAGATCCGTCTGTACAACCGCCTTCTATATCTAGACTAACGAGATACGTCGTTGTACAACCATCTTCTATATCTAGACTAACGAGATCCGTCTGTACAACCGTCTTCTATATCTAGACTAACGAGATCCGTCTGTACAACCGTCTTCTATATCTAGACTAACGAGATCTCTCGTTATACAACCGTCATCTATATCTAGACTAACGAGACCCGTCTGTACAACCGTTTTCTATATCGAGACTAACGAGATCCGTCTGTACAACCGTCTTCTATATCTAGACTAACGGGATACGACGTTGGACAAACGTCTTCTATATCTAGACTAACGAGATCCGTCTGTACAACCGTCTTCTATATCTAGACTAACGAGACCCGTCTGTACAACCGTTTTCTATATCTAGACTAACGAGATCCGTCTGTACAACCGTCTTCTATATCTAGACTAACGAGATCCATCTGTACAACCGTCTTCTATATCTAGACTAACGAGATCCGTCTGTACAACCGTCTTCTATATCTAGACTAACGAGATCCGTCTGTACAACCGTCTTCTATATCTAGACTAACGAGATCCGTCTGTACAACCGTCTTCTATATCTACACTAACGAGATCCGTCTGTACAACCGTCTTCTATATCTAGACTAACGAGATCTCTCGTTATACAACCGTCTTCTATATCTAGACTAACGGGATACGTCGTTGGACAAACGTCTTCTATATCTAGACTAACGAGATCCGTCTGTACAACCGTCTTCTATATCTAGACTAACGAGATCCGTCTGTACAACCGTCTTCTATATCTAGACTAACGATATCTCTCGTCATACAACCGTCTTCTATATCTAGACTAACGGGATCCGTCTGTACAACCGTCTTCTATATCTAGACTAACGAGATCTCTCGTTATACAACCGTCTTCTATATCTAGACTAACGAGATCCGTCTGTACAACCGTCGTCTATATCTAGACTAACGAGATCCATCTGTACAACCGTCTTCTATATCTAGACTAAGGAGATCCGTCTGTACAACCGTCATCTATATCTAGACTAACGAGACCCGTCTGTACAACCGTCTTCTATATCTAGACTAACGAGATCCGTCTGCACAACCGTCTTCTATATCTAGACTAACGAGATCCGTCTGAACAACCGTCTTCTATATCTAGACTAACGAGATCCGTCTGTACAACCGCCTTCTATATCTAGACTAACGAGATACGTCGTTGTACAACCATCTTCTATATCTAGACTAACGCGATCCGTCTGTACAACCGTTTTCTATATCGAGACTAACGAGATCCGTCTGTACAACCGTCTTCTATATCTAGACTAACGGGATACGACGTTGGACAAACGTCTTCTATATCTAGACTAACGAGATCCGTCTGTACAACCGTCTTCTATATCTAGACTAACGAGATAAGTCTGTACAACCGTTTTCTATATCTAGACTAACGAGATCCGTCTGTACAACCGTCTTCTATATCTAGACTAACGAGATCCGTCTGTACAACCGTCTTCTATATCTAGACTAACGAGATCTCTCGTTATACAACCGTCTTCTATATCTAGACTAACGAGATCCGTCTGTACAACCGTCTTCTATATCTAGACTAACGAGATCCATCTGTACAACCGTCTTCTATATCTAGACTAAGGAGATCCGTCTGTACAACCGTCATCTATATCTAGACTAACGAGACCCGTCTGTACAACCGTCTTCTATATCTAGACTAACGAGATCCGTCTGTACAACCGTCTTCTATATCTAGACTAACGAGATCCGTCTGTACAACCGTCTTCTATATCTAGACTAACGATATCTCTCGTTATACAACCGTCTTCTATATCTAGACTAACGGGATCCGTCTGTACAACCGTCTTCTATATCTAGACTAACGAGATCTCTCGTTATACAACCGTCTTCTATATCTAGACTAACGAGATCCGTCTGTACAACCGTCTTCTATATCTAGACTAACGAGATCCGTCTGTACAACCGTCTTCTATATCTAGACTAACGAGATCCGTCTGTACAACCGTCTTCTATATCTAGACTAACGAGATCCGTCTGTACAACCGTCTTCTATATCTAGACTAACGAGATCTCTCGTTATACAACCGTCTTCTATATCTAGACTAACGAGATCCGTCTGTACAACCGTCTTCTATATCTAGACTAACGAGATCCGTCTGTACAACCGTTTTCTATATCTAGACTAACGAGGTACGTCGTTGGACAAACGTCTTCAATATCTGGACTAACGAGATCCGTCTGTACAACCGTCTTCTATATCTAGACTAACGGGATTCGTCTGTACAACCGTCTTCTATATCTAGACTAACGAGATCTCTCGTTATACAACCGTCTTCTATATCTAGACTAACGAGATCCGTCTGTACAACCGTCTTCTATATCTAGACTAACGAGATCCGTCTGTACAACCGTCTTCTATATCTAGACTAACGAGATCCGTCTGTACAACCGTTTTCTATATCTAGACTAACGAGATCCGTCTGAACAACCGTCTTCTATATCTAGACTAACGAGATCCGTCTGTACAACCGTCTTCTATATCTAGACTAACGAGATCCGTCTGTACAACCGTCTTCTATATCTAGACTAACGGGATACGTCGTTATACAACTGTCTTCTATATCTAGACTAACGAGGTACGTCGTTGGACAAACGTCTTCAATATCTAGACTAACGAGATCCATCTGTACAACCGTCTTCTATATCTAGACTAACGAGATCCGTCTGTACAACCGTCTTCTATATCTAGACTAACGAGATCCGTCTGTACAACCGTCTTCTATATCTAGACTAACGAGATCCGTCTGTACAACCGTCTTCTATAACTAGACTAACGAGATCCGTCTGTACAACCGTCTTCTATATCTAGACTAACGAGATCCGTCTGTACAACCGTCTTCTATATCTAGACTAACGAGATCTCTCGTTATACAACCGTCTTCTATATCTAGACTAACGAGATCCGTCTGTACAACCGTCTTTTATATCTAGACTAACGAGATCCGTCTGCACAACCGCCTTCTATATCTAGACTAACGAGATCCGTCTGCACAACCGTCTTCTATATCTAGACTAACGAGATTCGTCTGTACAGCCGTCTTTTATATCTAGACTAACGAGATCCGTCTGCACAACCGTCTTCAATATCTAGACTAACGAGATCCGTCTGTACAACCGTCTTCTATATCTAGACTAACGAGATCCGTCTGTACAACCGTTTTCTATATCTAGACTAACGAGATCCGTCTGAACAACCGTCTTCTATATCTAGACTAACGAGATCCGTCTGTACAACCGTTTTCTATATCTAGACTAACGAGGTACGTCGTTGGACAAACGTCTTCAATATCTAGACTAACGAGATCCGTCTGTACAACCGTCTTCTATATCTAGACTAACGAGATCTCTCGTTATACAACCGTCTTCTATATCTAGACTAACGAGATCCGTCTGCACAACCGCCTTCTATATCTAGACTAACGAGATCCGTCTGTACAACCGTTTTCTATATCTAGACTAACGAGACCCGTCTGTACAACCGTCTTCTATATCTAGACTAACGGGATCCGTCTGTACAACCGTCTTCTATATCTAGACTAACGAGATCTCTCGTTATACAACCGTCTTCTATATCTAGACTAACGAGATCCGTCTGTACAACCGTCTTCTATATCTAGACTAACGAGATCCGTCTGTACAACCGTCTTCTATAACTAGACTAACGAGATCCGTCTGTACAACCGTCTTCTATATCTAGACTAACGAGATCCGTCTGTACAACCGTTTTCTATATCTAGACTAACGAGATCCGTCTGAACAACCGTCTTCTATATCTAGACTAACGAGATCCGTCTGTACAACCGTTTTCTATATCTAGACTAACGAGGTACGTCGTTGGACAAACGTCTTCAATATCTAGACTAACGAGATCCGTCTGTACAACCGTCTTCTATATCTAGACTAACGAGACCCGTCTGTACAACCGTCTTCTATATCTAGACTAACGGGATCCGTCTGTACAACCGTCTTCTATATCTAGACTAACGAGATCTCTCGTTATACAACCGTCTTCTATATCTAGACTAACGAGATCCGTCTGCACAACCGCCTTCTATATCTAGACTAACGAGATCCGTCTGTACAACCGTCTTTTATATCTAGACTAACGAGATCCGTCTGCACAACCGCCTTCTATATCTAGACTAATGAGATCCGTCTGTACAACCGTCTTCTATATCTAGACTAACGAGATCCGTCTGTACAACCGCCTTCTATATCTAGACTAACGAGATACGTCGTTGTACAACCATCTTCTATATCTAGACTAACGCGATCCGTCTGTACAACCGTTTTCTATATCGAGACTAACGAGATCCGTCTGTACAACCGTCTTCTATATCTAGACTAACGGGATACGACGTTGGACAAACGTCTTCTATATCTAGACTAACGAGATCCGTCTGTACAACCGTCTTCTATATCTAGACTAACGAGATCCGTCTGTACAACCGTTTTCTATATCTAGACTAACGAGATCCGTCTGAACAACCGTCTTCTATATCTAGACTAACGAGATCCGTCTGTACAACCGTCTTCTATATCTAGACTAACGAGATCCGTCTGTACAACCGTCTTCTATATCTAGACTAACGAGATCTCTCGTTATACAACCCTCTTCTATATCTAGACTAACGAGATCCGTCTGTACAACCGTCTTCTATATCTAGACTAACGAGATCCGCCTGTACAACCGTCTTCTATATCTAGACTAACGAGATCCGTCTGTACAACCGTCTTCTATATCTAGACTAACGAGATCTCTCGTTATACAACCGTCTTCTATATCTAGACTAACGAGATCTCTCGTTATACAACCGTCTTCTATATCTAGACTAACGAGATCCGTCTGTACAACCGTCTTCTATATCTAGACTAACGAGATCCGTCTGTACAACCGTTTTCTATATCTAGACTAACGAGGTACGTCGTTGGACAAACGTCTTCAATATCTAGACTAACGAGATCCGTCTGTACAACCGTCTTCTATATCTAGACTAACGAGATCCGTCTGTACAACCGTTTTCTATATCTAGACTAACGAGATCCGTCTGAACAACCGTCTTCTATATCTAGACTAACGAGATCCGTCTGTACAACCGTCTTCTATATCTAGACTAACGAGATCCGTCTGTACAACCGTCTTCTATATCTAGACTAACGGGATACGTCGTTATACAACTGTCTTCTATATCTAGACTAACGGGATACGTCGTTATACAACCGTCTTCTATATCTAGACTAACGAGATCCGTCTGTACAACCGTTTTCTATATCTAGACTAACGAGGTACGTCGTTGGACAAACGTCTTCAATATCTAGACTAACGAGATCCGTCTGTACAACCGTCTTCTATATCTAGACTAACGAGACCCGTCTGTACAACCGTCTTCTATATCTAGACTAACGGGATCCGTCTGTACAACCGTCTTCTATATCTAGACTAACGAGATCTCTCGTTATACAACCGTCTTCTATATCTAGACTAACGAGATCTCTCGTTATACAACCGTCTTCTATATCTAGACTAACGAGATCCGTCTGTACAACCGTCTTCTATATCTAGACTAACGAGATCCGTCTGTACAACCGTTTTCTATATCTAGACTAACGAGATCCGTCGTTGGACAAACGTCTTCAATATCTAGACTAACGAGATCCGTCTGTACAACCGTCTTCTATATCTAGACTAACGAGATCCGTCTGTACAACCGTCTTCTATATCTAGACTAACGAGATCCGTCTGTACAACCGTCTTCTATAACTAGACTAACGAGATCCGTCTGTACAACCGTCTTCTATATCTAGACTAACGAGATCCGTCTGTACAACCGTCTTCTATATCTAGACTAACGAGATCTCTCGTTATACAACCGTCTTCTATATCTAGACTAACGAGATCCGTCTGTACAACCGCCTTCTATATCTAGACTAACGAGATCCGTCTGCACAACCGCCTTCTATATCTAGACTAACGAGATCCGTCTGTACAACCGTCTTTTATATCTAGACTAACGAGATCCGTCTGCACAACCGCCTTCTATATCTAGACTAATGAGATCCGTCTGTACAACCGTCTTCTATATCTAGACTAACGAGATCCGTCTGTACAACCGCCTTCTATATCTAGACTAACGAGATACGTCGTTGTACAACCATCTTCTATATCTAGACTAACGCGATCCGTCTGTACAACCGTTTTCTATATCGAGACTAACGAGATCCGTCTGTACAACCGTCTTCTATATCTAGACTAACGGGATACGACGTTGGACAAACGTCTTCTATATCTAGACTAACGAGATCCGTCTGTACAACCGTCTTCTATATCTAGACTAACGAGATCCGTCTGTACAACCGTTTTCTATATCTAGACTAACGAGATCCGTCTGAACAACCGTCTTCTATATCTAGACTAACGAGATCCGTCTGTACAACCGTCTTCTATATCTAGACTAACGAGATCCGTCTGTACAACCGTCTTCTATATCTAGACTAACGAGATCTCTCGTTATACAACCCTCTTCTATATCTAGACTAACGAGATCCGTCTGTACAACCGTCTTCTATATCTAGACTAACGAGATCCGCCTGTACAACCGTCTTCTATATCTAGACTAACGAGATCCGTCTGTACAACCGTCTTCTATATCTAGACTAACGAGATCTCTCGTTATACAACCGTCTTCTATATCTAGACTAACGAGATCTCTCGTTATACAACCGTCTTCTATATCTAGACTAACGAGATCCGTCTGTACAACCGTCTTCTATATCTAGACTAACGAGATCCGTCTGTACAACCGTTTTCTATATCTAGACTAACGAGGTACGTCGTTGGACAAACGTCTTCAATATCTAGACTAACGAGATCCGTCTGTACAACCGTCTTCTATATCTAGACTAACGAGATCTCTCGTTATACAACCCTCTTCTATATCTAGACTAACGAGATCCGTCTGTACAACCGTCTTCTATATCTAGACTAACGAGATCCGCCTGTACAACCGTCTTCTATATCTAGACTAACGAGATAAGTCTGTACAACCGTCTTCTATATCTAGACTAACGAGATCCGTCTGTACAACCGTCTTCTATATCTAGACTAAAGAGATCCGTCGGTACAACCGTCTTCTATATCTAGACTAACGAGATCCGTCTGTACAACCGTCTTCTATATCTAGACTAACGAGATCTCTCGTTATACAACCGTCTTCTATATCTAGACTAACGAGATCCGTCTGTACAACCGTCTTCTATATCTAGACTAACGAGATCCGTCTGTACAACCGTCTTCTATATCTAGACTAACGAGATCCGTCTGTACAACCGTCTTCTATATCTAGACTAACGAGATCCGTCTGTACAACCGTCTTCTCTATCTAGACTAACGAGATCCATCTGTACAACCGTCTTCTATATCTAGACTAATGAGATCCGTCTGTACAACCGTCATCTATATCTAGACTAACGGGATCCGTCTGTACAACCGTCTTCTATATCTAGACTAACGAGATCTCTCGTTATACAACCGTCTTCTATATCTAGACTAACGAGATCCGTCTGTACAACCGCCTTCTATATCTAGACTAACGAGATCCATCTGTACAACCGTCTTCTATATCTAGACTAAGGAGATCCGTCTGTACAACCGTCATCTATATCTAGACTAACGAGACCCGTCTGTACAACCGTCTTCTATATCTAGACTAACGAGATCCGTCTGTACAACCGTCTTCTATATCTAGACTAACGAGATCCATCTGTACAACCGTCTTCTATATCTAGACTAACGAGATCCGTCTGTACAACCGTATTCTATATCTAGACTAACGAGATCCGTCTGTACAACCGTCTTCTATATCTAGACTAACGAGATCCGTCTGTACAACCGTCTTCTATAACTAGACTAACGAGATCCGTCTGTACAACCGTCTTCTATATCTAGACTAACGAGATCCGTCTGTACAACCGTCTTCTATATCTAGACTAACGAGATCTCTCGTTATACAACCGTCTTCTATATCTAGACTAACGAGATCCGTCTGTACAACCGTCTTCTATAACTAGACTAACGAGATCCGTCTGTACAACCGTCTTCTATATCTAGACTAACGAGATCCGTCTGTACAACCGTCTTTTATATCTAGACTAACGAGATCCGTCTGCACAACCGTCTTCTATATCTAGACTAACGAGATCCGTCTGTACAACCGTCTTTTATATCTAGACTAACGAGATCCGTCTGCACAACCGCCTTCTATATCTAGACTAACGAGATCCGTCTGCACAACCGTCTTCTATATCTAGACTAACGAGATCCGTCTGTACAACCGTCTTTTATATCTAGACTAACGAGATCCGTCTGCACAACCGTCTTCAATATCTAGACTAACGAGATCCGTCTGTACAACCGTCTTCTATATCTAGACTAACGGGATCCGTCTGTACAACCGTCTTCTATATCTAGACTAACGAGATCCGTCTGTACAACCGTCTTCTATATCTAGACTAATGAGATCCGTCTGTACAACCGTCTTCTATATCTAGACTAACGAGATCCGTCTGTACAACCGCCTTCTATATCTAGACTAACGAGATACGTCGTTGTACAACCATCTTCTATATCTAGACTAACGAGACCCGTCTGTACAACCGTCTTCTATATCTAGACTAACGAGATCCATCTGTACAACCGTCTTCTATATCTAGACTAATGAGATCCGTCTGTACAACCGTCATCTATATCTAGACTAACGAGACCCGTCTGTACAACCGTCTTCTATATCTAGACTAACGAGATCTCTCGTTATACAACCCTCTTCTATATCTAGACTAACGAGATCCGTCTGTACAACCGTCTTCTATATCTAGACTAACGATATCTCTCGTTATACAACCGTCTTCTATATCTAGACTAACGGGATCCGTCTGTACAACCGTCTTCTATATCTAGACTAACGAGATCTCTCGTTATACAACCGTCTTCTATATCTAGACTAACGAGATCCGTCTGTACAACCGCCTTCTATATCTAGACTAACGAGATCCATCTGTACAACCGTCTTCTATATCTAGACTAAGGAGATCCGTCTGTACAACCGTCATCTATATCTAGACTAACGAGACCCGTCTGTACAACCGTCTTCTATATCTAGACTAACGAGATCCATCTGTACAACCGTCTTCTATATCTAGACTAATGAGATCCGTCTGTACAACCGTCATCTATATCTAGACTAACGAGACCCGTCTGTACAACCGTCTTCTATATCTAGACTAACGAGATCTCTCGTTATACAACCCTCTTCTATATCTAGACTAACGAGATCCGTCTGTACAACCGTCTTCTATATCTAGACTAACGAGATCCGTCTGTACAACCGTCTTCTATATCTAGACTAACGAGATCTCTCGTTATACAACCGTCTTCTATATCTAGACTAACGAGATCCGTCTGCACAACCGTCTTCTATATCTAGACTAACGAGATCCGTCTGTACAACCGTCTTCTATATCTAGACTAATGAGATCCGTCTGTACAACCGTCTTCTATATCTAGACTAACGAGATCCGTCTGTACAACCGCCTTCTATATCTAGACTAACGAGATACGTCGTTGTACAACCATCTTCTATATCTAGACTAACGCGATCCGTCTGTACAACCGTTTTCTATATCGAGACTAACGAGATCCGTCTGTACAACCGTCTTCTATATCTAGACTAACGGGATACGACGTTGGACAAACGTCTTCTATATCTAGACTAACGAGATCCGTCTGTACAACCGTCTTCTATATCTAGACTAACGAGATCCGTCTGTACAACCGTTTTCTATATCTAGACTAACGAGATCCGTCTGAACAACCGTCTTCTATATCTAGACTAATGAGATCCGTCTGTACAACCGTCATCTATATCTAGACTAACGAGACCCGTCTGTACAACCGTCTTCTATATCTAGACTAACGAGATCTCTCGTTATACAACCCTCTTCTATATCTAGACTAACGAGATCCGTCTGTACAACCGTCTTCTATATCTAGACTAACGATATCTCTCGTTATACATCCGTCTTCTATATCTAGACTAACGGGATCCGTCTGTACAACCGTCTTCTATATCTAGACTAACGAGATCTCTCGTTATACAACCGTCTTCTATATCTAGACTAACGAGATCCGTCTGTACAACCGTCTTCTATATCTAGACTAACGAGATCCGTCTGTACAACCGTCTTCTATATCTAGACTAACGAGATCCGTCTGTACAACCGTCTTCTATATCTAGACTAACGATATCTCTCGTTATACAACCGTCTTCTATATCTAGACTAACGGGATCCGTCTGTACAACCGTCTTCTATATCTAGACTAACGAGATCTCTCGTTATACAACCGTCTTCTATATCTAGACTAACGAGATCCGTCTGTACAACCGTCTTCTATATCTAGACTAACGAGATCCGTCTGTACAACCGTCTTCTATATCTAGACTAACGAGATCCGTCTGTACAACCGTCTTCTATATCTGGACTAACGAGATCCGTCTGTACAACCGCCTTCTATATCTAGACTAACGAGATACGTCGTTGTACAACCATCTTCTATATCTAGACTAACGAGATCCGTCTGTACAACCGTCTTCTATATCTAGACTAACGAGACCCGTCTGTACAACCGTCTTCTATATCTAGACTAACGAGATCCGTCTGTACAACCGTCTTCTATATCTAGACTAACGATATCTCTCGTTATACAACCGTCTTCTATATCTAGACTAACGGGATCCGTCTGTACAACCGTCTTCTATATCTAGACTAACGAGATCTCTCGTTATACAACCGTCTTCTATATCTAGACTAACGAGATCCGTCTGTACAACCGTCTTCTATATCTAGACTAACGAGATCCGTCTGTACAACCGTCTTCTATATCTAGACTAACGAGATCCGTCTGTACAACCGTCTTCTATATCTGGACTAACGAGATCCGTCTGTACAACCGCCTTCTATATCTAGACTAACGAGATACGTCGTTGTACAACCATCTTCTATATCTAGACTAACGAGATCCGTCTGTACAACCGTCTTCTATATCTAGACTAACGAGATCCGTCTGTACAACCGTCTTCTATATCTAGACTAATGAGATCCGTCTGTACAACCGTCTTCTATATCTAGACTAACGAGATCCGTCTGTACAACCGCCTTCTATATCTAGACTAACGAGATACGTCGTTGTACAACCATCTTCTATATCTAGACTAACGCGATCCGTCTGTACAACCGTTTTCTATATCGAGACTAACGAGATCCGTCTGTACAACCGTCTTCTATATCTAGACTAACGGGATACGACGTTGGACAAACGTCTTCTATATCTAGACTAACGAGATCTCTTGTTATACAACCGTCTTCTATATCTAGACTAAGGAGATCCGTCTGTACAACCGTCATCTATATCTAGACTAACGAGACCCGTCTGTACAACCGTCTTCTATATCTAGACTAACGAGATCCGTCTGTACAACCGTCTTCTATATCTAGACTAACGATATCTCTCGTTATACAACCGTCTTCTATATCTAGACTAACGGGATCCGTCTGTACAACCGTCTTCTATATCTAGACTAACGAGATCTCTCGTTATACAACCGTCTTCTATATCTAGACTAACGAGATCCGTCTGTACAACCGTCTTCTATATCTAGACTAACGAGATCCGTCTGTACAACCGTCTTCTATATCTAGACTAACGAGATCCGTCTGTACAACCGTCTTCTATATCTAGACTAACGAGATCTCTCGTTATACAACCGTCTTCTATATCTAGACTAACGGGATACGTCGTTGGACAAACGTCTTCTATATCTAGACTAACGAGATCCGTCTGTACAACCGTCTTCTATATCTAGACTAACGAGATCTCTCGTTATACAACCGTCTTCTATATCTAGACTAACGAGATCCGTCTGTACAACCGTCTTCTATATCTAGACTAACGAGATCTCTCGTTATACAACCCTCTTCTATATCTAGACTAACGAGATCCGTCTGTACAACCGTCTTCTATATCTAGACTAACGAGATCCGTCTGTACAACCGTCTTCTATATCTAGACTAACGAGATCTCTCGTTATACAACCGTCTTCTATATCTAGACTAACGAGATCCGTCTGCACAACCGTCTTCTATATCTAGACTAACGAGATCCGTCTGTACAACCGTCTTCTATATCTAGACTAATGAGATCCGTCTGTACAACCGTCTTCTATATCTAGACTAACGAGATCCGTCTGTACAACCGCCTTCTATATCTAGACTAACGAGATACGTCGTTGTACAACCATCTTCTATATCTAGACTAACGCGATCCGTCTGTACAACCGTTTTCTATATCGAGACTAACGAGATCCGTCTGTACAACCGTCTTCTATATCTAGACTAACGGGATACGACGTTGGACAAACGTCTTCTATATCTAGACTAACGAGATCTCTTGTTATACAACCGTCTTCTATATCTAGACTAAGGAGATCCGTCTGTACAACCGTCATCTATATCTAGACTAACGAGACCCGTCTGTACAACCGTCTTCTATATCTAGACTAACGAGATCCGTCTGTACAACCGTCTTCTATATCTAGACTAACGATATCTCTCGTTATACAACCGTCTTCTATATCTAGACTAACGGGATCCGTCTGTACAACCGTCTTCTATATCTAGACTAACGAGATCTCTCGTTATACAACCGTCTTCTATATCTAGACTAACGAGATCCGTCTGTACAACCGCCTTCTATATCTAGACTAACGAGATCCATCTGTACAACCGTCTTCTATATCTAGACTAAGGAGATCCGTCTGTACAACCGTCATCTATATCTAGACTAACGAGACCCGTCTGTACAACCGTCTTCTATATCTAGACTAACGAGATCCGTCTGTACAACCGTCTTCTATATCAAGACTAACGAGATCCATCTGTACAACCGTCTTCTATATCTAGACTAACGAGATCCGTCTGTACAACCGTCTTCTATATCTAGACTAACGAGATCCGTCTGTACAACCGTCTTCTATATCTAGACTAACGAGATCCGTCTGTACAACCGTCTTCTATAACTAGACTAACGAGATCCGTCTGTACAACCGTCTTCTATATCTAGACTAACGAGATCCGTCTGTACAACCGTCTTCTATATCTAGACTAACGAGATCTCTCGTTATACAACCGTCTTCTATATCTAGACTAACGAGATCCGTCTGTACAACCGCCTTCTATATCTAGACTAACGAGATCCGTCTGCACAACCGTCTTCTATATCTAGACTAACGAGATCCGTCTGTACAACCGCCTTCTATATCTAGACTAACGAGATCCGTCTGTACAACCGTCTTCTATATCTAGACTAACGAGATCTCTCGTTATACAACCGTCTTCTATATCTAGACTAACGAGATCCGTCTGTACAACCGTCTTCTATATCTAGACTAACGGGATCCGTCTGTACAACCGTCTTCTATATCTAGACTAACGAGATCCGTCTGTACAACCGTCTTCTATATCTAGACTAATGAGATCCGTCTGTACAACCGTCTTCTATATCTAGACTAACGAGATCCGTCTGTACAACCGCCTTCTATATCTAGACTAACGAGATACGTCGTTGTACAACCATCTTCTATATCTAGACTAACGCGATCCGTCTGTACAACCGTTTTCTATATCGAGACTAACGAGATCCGTCTGTACAACCGTCTTCTATATCTAGACTAACGAGATCCGTCTGTACAACCGTCTTCTATATCTAGACTAACGAGATCCGTCTGTACAACCGCCTTCTATATCTAGACTAACGAGATACGTCGTTGTACAACCATCTTCTATATCTAGACTAACGCGATCCGTCTGTACAACCGTTTTCTATATCGAGACTAACGAGATCCGTCTGTACAACCGCCTTCTATATCTAGACTAACGAGATCCATCTGTACAACCGTCTTCTATATCTAGACTAAGGAGATCCGTCTGTACAACCGTCATCTATATCTAGACTAACGAGACCCGTCTGTACAACCGTCTTCTATATCTAGACTAACGAGATCCGTCTGTACAACCGTCTTCTATATCTAGACTAACGATATCTCTCGTTATACAACCGTCTTCTATATCTAGACTAACGGGATCCGTCTGTACAACCGTCTTCTATATCTAGACTAACGAGATCTCTTGTTATACAACCGTCTTCTATATCTAGACTAAGGAGATCCGTCTGTACAACCGTCATCTATATCTAGACTAACGAGACCCGTCTGTACAACCGTCTTCTATATCTAGACTAACGAGATCCGTCTGTACAACCGTCTTCTATATCTAGACTAACGATATCTCTCGTTATACAACCGTCTTCTATATCTAGACTAACGGGATCCGTCTGTACAACCGTCTTCTATATCTAGACTAACGAGATCTCTCGTTATACAACCGTCTTCTATATCTAGACTAACGAGATCCGTCTGTACAACCGTCTTCTATATCTAGACTAACGAGATCCGTCTGTACAACCGTCTTCTATATCTAGACTAACGAGATCCGTCTGTACAACCGTCTTCTATATCTGGACTAACGAGATCCGTCTGTACAACCGCCTTCTATATCTAGACTAACGAGATACGTCGTTGTACAACCATCTTCTATATCTAGACTAACGAGATCCGTCTGTACAACCGTCTTCTATATCTAGACTAACGAGATCCGTCTGTACAACCGTCTTCTATATCTAGACTAACGAGATCTCTCGTTATACAACCGTCTTCTATATCTAGACTAACGGGATACGTCGTTGGACAAACGTCTTCTATATCTAGACTAACGAGATCCGTCTGTACAACCGTCTTCTATATCTAGACTAACGATATCTCTCGTTATACAACCGTCTTCTATATCTAGACTAACGGGATCCGTCTGTACAACCGTCTTCTATATCTAGACTAACGAGATCTCTCGTTATACAACCGTCTTCTATATCTAGACTAACGAGATCCGTCTGTACAACCATCTTCTATATCTAGACTAACGAGATCCATCTGTACAACCGTCTTCTATATCTAGACTAAGGAGATCCGTCTGTACAACCGTCATCTATATCTAGACTAACGAGACCCGTCTGTACAACCGTCTTCTATATCTAGACTAACGAGATCCGTCTGCACAACCGTCTTCTATATCTAGACTAACGAGATCCGTCTGAACAACCGTCTTCTATATCTAGACTAACGAGATCCGTCTGTACAACCGCCTTCTATATCTAGACTAACGAGATACGTCGTTGTACAACCATCTTCTATATCTAGACTAACGAGATCCGTCTGTACAACCGTCTTTTATATCTAGACTAACGAGACCCGTCTGTACAACCGTCTTCTATATCTAGACTAACGAGATCCGTCTGCACAACCGTCTTCTATATCTAGACTAACGAGATCCGTCTGAACAACCGTCTTCTATATCTAGACTAACGAGATCCGTCTGTACAACCGCCTTCTATATCTAGACTAACGAGATACGTCGTTGTACAACCATCTTCTATATCTAGACTAACGCGATCCGTCTGTACAACCGTTTTCTATATCGAGACTAACGAGATCCGTCTGTACAACCGTCTTCTATATCTAGACTAACGGGATACGACGTTGGACAAACGTCTTCTATATCTAGACTAACGAGATCCGTCTGTACAACCGTCTTCTATATCTAGACTAACGAGATAAGTCTGTACAACCGTTTTCTATATCTAGACTAACGAGATCCGTCTGAACAACCGTCTTCTATATCTAGACTAACGAGATCCGTCTGTACAACCGTCTTCTATATCTAGACTAACGAGATCCGTCGGTACAACCGTCTTCTATATCTAGACTAACGAGATCCGTCTGTACAACCGTCTTCTATATCTAGACTAAAGAGATCCGTCGGTACAACCGTCTTCTATATCTAGACTAACGAGATCCGTCTGTACAACCGTCTTCTATATCTAGACTAACGAGATCTCTCGTTATACAACCGTCTTCTATATCTAGACTAACGAGATCCGTCTGTACAACCGTCTTCTATATCTAGACTAACGAGATCCGTCTGTACAACCGTCTTCTATATCTAGACTAACGAGATCCGTCTGTACAACCGTCTTCTATATCTAGACTAACGAGATCCGTCTGTACAACCGTCTTCTATATCTAGACTAATGAGATCCGTCTGTACAACCGTCTTCTATATCTAGACTAATGAGATCCGTCTGTACAACCGTCATCTATATCTAGACTAACGGGATCCGTCTGTACAACCGTCTTCTATATCTAGACTAACGAGATCTCTCGTTATACAACCGTCTTCTATATCTAGACTAACGAGATCCGTCTGTACAACCGCCTTCTATATCTAGACTAACGAGATCCATCTGTACAACCGTCTTCTATATCTAGACTAAGGAGATCCGTCTGTACAACCGTCATCTATATCTAGACTAACGAGACCCGTCTGTACAACCGTCTTCTATATCTAGACTAACGAGATCCGTCTGTACAACCGTCTTCTATATCTAGACTAACGAGATCCATCTGTACAACCGTCTTCTATATCTAGACTAACGAGATCCGTCTGTACAACCGTCTTCTATATCTAGACTAACGAGATCCGTCTGTACAACCGTCTTCTATATCTAGACTATCGAGATCCGTCTGTACAACCGTCTTCTATAACTAGACTAACGAGATCCGTCTGTACAACCGTCTTCTATATCTAGACTAACGAGATCCGTCTGTACAACCGTCTTCTATATCTAGACTAACGAGATCTCTCGTTATACAACCGTCTTCTATATCTAGACTAACGAGATCCGTCTGTACAACCGCCTTCTATATCTAGACTAACGAGATCCGTCTGCACAACCGTCTTCTATATCTAGACTAACGAGATCCGTCTGTACAACCGCCTTCTATATCTAGACTAACGAGATCCGTCTGTACAACCGTCTTCTATATCTAGACTAACGAGATCTCTCGTTATACAACCGTCTTCTATATCTAGACTAACGAGATCCGTCTGTACAACCGTCTTCTATATCTAGACTAACGGGATCCGTCTGTACAACCGTCTTCTATATCTAGACTAACGAGATCCGTCTGTACAACCGTCTTCTATATCTAGACTAACGAGATCCGTCTGTACAACCGTCTTCTATATCTAGACTAACGAGATCCGTCTGTACAACCGTCTTCTATATCTAGACTAACGAGATCCGTCTGTACAACCGTCTTCTATATCTAGACTAATGAGATCCGTCTGTACAACCGTCTTCTATATCTAGACTAATGAGATCCGTCTGTACAACCGTCATCTATATCTAGACTAACGGGATCCGTCTGTACAACCGTCTTCTATATCTAGACTAACGAGATCTCTCGTTATACAACCGTCTTCTATATCTAGACTAACGAGATCCGTCTGTACAACCGCCTTCTATATCTAGACTAACGAGATCCATCTGTACAACCGTCTTCTATATCTAGACTAAGGAGATCCGTCTGTACAACCGTCATCTATATCTAGACTAACGAGACCCGTCTGTACAACCGTCTTCTATATCTAGACTAACGAGATCCGTCTGTACAACCGTCTTCTATATCTAGACTAACGAGATCCATCTGTACAACCGTCTTCTATATCTAGACTAACGAGATCCGTCTGTACAACCGTCTTCTATATCTAGACTAACGAGATCCGTCTGTACAACCGTCTTCTATATCTAGACTAACGAGATCCGTCTGTACAACCGTCTTCTATAACTAGACTAACGAGATCCGTCTGTACAACCGTCTTCTATATCTAGACTAACGAGATCCGTCTGTACAACCGTCTTCTATATCTAGACTAACGAGATCTCTCGTTATACAACCGTCTTCTATATCTAGACTAACGAGATCCGTCTGTACAACCGCCTTCTATATCTAGACTAACGAGATCCGTCTGCACAACCGTCTTCTATATCTAGACTAACGAGATCCGTCTGTACAACCGCCTTCTATATCTAGACTAACGAGATCCGTCTGTACAACCGTCTTCTATATCTAGACTAACGAGATCTCTCGTTATACAACCGTCTTCTATATCTAGACTAACGAGATCCGTCTGTACAACCGTCTTCTATATCTAGACTAACGGGATCCGTCTGTACAACCGTCTTCTATATCTAGACTAACGAGATCCGTCTGTACAACCGTCTTCTATATCTAGACTAATGAGATCCGTCTGTACAACCGTCTTCTATATCTAGACTAACGAGATCCGTCTGTACAACCGCCTTCTATATCTAGACTAACGAGATACGTCGTTGTACAACCATCTTCTATATCTAGACTAACGCGATCCGTCTGTACAACCGTTTTCTATATCGAGACTAACGAGATCCGTCTGTACAACCGTCTTCTATATCTAGACTAACGAGATCCGTCTGTACAACCGTCTTCTATATCTAGACTAACGAGATCCGTCTGTACAACCGCCTTCTATATCTAGACTAACGAGATACGTCGTTGTCCAACCATCTTCTATATCTAGACTAACGCGATCCGTCTGTACAACCGTTTTCTATATCGAGACTAACGAGATCCGTCTGTACAACCGCCTTCTATATCTAGACTAACGAGATCCATCTGTACAACCGTCTTCTATATCTAGACTAAGGAGATCCGTCTGTACAACCGTCATCTATATCTAGACTAACGAGACCCGTCTGTACAACCGTCTTCTATATCTAGACTAACGAGATCCGTCTGTACAACCGTCTTCTATATCTAGACTAACGAGATCCATCTGTACAACCGTCTTCTATATCTAGACTAACGAGATCCGTCTGTACAACCGTCTTCTATATCTAGACTAACGAGATCCGTCTGTACAACCGTCTTCTATATCTAGACTAACGAGATCCGTCTGTACAACCGTCTTCTATAACTAGACTAACGAGATCCGTCTGTACAACCGTCTTCTATATCTAGACTAACGAGATCCGTCTGTACAACCGTCTTCTATATCTAGACTAACGAGATCTCTCGTTATACAACCGTCTTCTATATCTAGACTAACGAGATCCGTCTGTACAACCGCCTTCTATATCTAGACTAACGAGATCCGTCTGCACAACCGTCTTCTATATCTAGACTAACGAGATCCGTCTGTACAACCGCCTTCTATATCTAGACTAACGAGATCGTCTGTACAACCGTCTTCTATATCTAGACTAACGAGATCTCTCGTTATACAACCGTCTTCTATATCTAGACTAACGAGATCCGTCTGTACAACCGTCTTCTATATCTAGACTAACGGGATCCGTCTGTACAACCGTCTTCTATATCTAGACTAACGAGATCCGTCTGTACAACCGTCTTCTATATCTAGACTAACGAGATCCGTCTGTACAACCGTCTTCTATATCTAGACTAACGAGATCCGTCTGTACAACCGTCTTCTATATCTAGACTAACGAGATCCGTCTGTACAACCGTCTTCTATATCTAGACTAATGAGATCCGTCTGTACAACCGTCTTCTATATCTAGACTAATGAGATCCGTCTGTACAACCGTCATCTATATCTAGACTAACGGGATCCGTCTGTACAACCGTCTTCTATATCTAGACTAACGAGATCTCTCGTTATACAACCGTCTTCTATATCTAGACTAACGAGATCCGTCTGTACAACCGCCTTCTATATCTAGACTAACGAGATCCATCTGTACAACCGTCTTCTATATCTAGACTAAGGAGATCCGTCTGTACAACCGTCATCTATATCTAGACTAACGAGACCCGTCTGTACAACCGTCTTCTATATCTAGACTAACGAGATCCGTCTGTACAACCGTCTTCTATATCTAGACTAACGAGATCCATCTGTACAACCGTCTTCTATATCTAGACTAACGAGATCCGTCTGTACAACCGTCTTCTATATCTAGACTAACGAGATCCGTCTGTACAACCGTCTTCTATATCTAGACTAACGAGATCCGTCTGTACAACCGTCTTCTATAACTAGACTAACGAGATCCGTCTGTACAACCGTCTTCTATATCTAGACTAACGAGATCCGTCTGTACAACCGTCTTCTATATCTAGACTAACGAGATCTCTCGTTATACAACCGTCTTCTATATCTAGACTAACGAGATCCGTCTGTACAACCGCCTTCTATATCTAGACTAACGAGATCCGTCTGCACAACCGTCTTCTATATCTAGACTAACGAGATCCGTCTGTACAACCGCCTTCTATATCTAGACTAACGAGATCCGTCTGTACAACCGTCTTCTATATCTAGACTAACGAGATCCGTCTGTACAACCGTTTTCTATATCTAGACTAACGAGATCCGTCTGAACAACCGTCTTCTATATCTAGACTAATGAGATCCGTCTGTACAACCGTCATCTATATCTAGACTAACGAGACCCGTCTGTACAACCGTCTTCTATATCTAGACTAACGAGATCTCTCGTTATACAACCCTCTTCTATATCTAGACTAACGAGATCCGTCTGTACAACCGTCTTCTATATCTAGACTAACGATATCTCTCGTTATACAACCGTCTTCTATATCTAGACTAACGGGATCCGTCTGTACAACCGTCTTCTATATCTAGACTAACGAGATCTCTCGTTATACAACCGTCTTCTATATCTAGACTAACGAGATCCGTCTGTACAACCGTCTTCTATATCTAGACTAACGAGATCCGTCTGTACAACCGTCTTCTATATCTAGACTAACGATATCTCTCGTTATACAACCGTCTTCTATATCTAGACTAACGGGATCCGTCTGTACAACCGTCTTCTATATCTAGACTAACGAGATCTCTTGTTATACAACCGTCTTCTATATCTAGACTAAGGAGATCCGTCTGTACAACCGTCATCTATATCTAGACTAACGAGACCCGTCTGTACAACCGTCTTCTATATCTAGACTAACGAGATCCGTCTGTACAACCGTCTTCTATATCTAGACTAACGATATCTCTCGTTATACAACCGTCTTCTATATCTAGACTAACGGGATCCGTCTGTACAACCGTCTTCTATATCTAGACTAACGAGATCTCTCGTTATACAACCGTCTTCTATATCTAGACTAACGAGATCCGTCTGTACAACCGTCTTCTATATCTAGACTAACGAGATCCGTCTGTACAACCGTCTTCTATATCTAGACTAACGAGATCCGTCTGTACAACCGTCTTCTATATCTGGACTAACGAGATCCGTCTGTACAACCGCCTTCTATATCTAGACTAACGAGATACGTCGTTGTACAACCATCTTCTATATCTAGACTAACGAGATCCGTCTGTACAACCGTCTTCTATATCTAGACTAACGAGATCCGTCGTTGGACAAACGTCTTCTATATCTAGACTAACGAGATCCGTCTGTACAACCGTCTTCTATATCGAGACTAACGAGATCCGTCTGTACAACCGCCTTCTATATCTAGACTAACGAGATCCATCTGTACAACCGTCTTCTATATCTAGACTAAGGAGATCCGTCTGTACAACCGTCTTCTATATCTAGACTAACGAGATCCATCTGTACAACCGTCTTCTATATCTAGACTAAGGAGATCCGTCTGTACAACCGTCATCTATATCTAGACTAACGAGACCCGTCTGTACAACCGTCTTCTATATCTAGACTAACGAGATCCGTCTGTACAACCGTCTTCTATATCTAGACTAACGAGATCCATCTGTACAACCGTCTTCTATATCTAGACTAACGAGATCCGTCTGTACAACCGTCTTCTATATCTAGACTAACGAGATCCGTCTGTACAACCGTCTTCTATATCTAGACTATCGAGATCCGTCTGTACAACCGTCTTCTATAACTAGACTAACGAGATCCGTCTGTACAACCGTCTTCTATATCTAGACTAACGAGATCCGTCTGCACAACCGTCTTCTATATCTAGACTAACGAGATCTCTCGTTATACAACCGTCTTCTATATCTAGACTAACGAGATCCGTCTGTACAACCGCCTTCTATATCTAGACTAACGAGATCCGTCTGCACAACCGTCTTCTATATCTAGACTAACGAGATCCGTCTGTACAACCGCCTTCTATATCTAGACTAACGAGATCCGTCTGTACAACCGTCTTCTATATCTAGACTAACGAGATCTCTCGTTATACAACCGTCTTCTATATCTAGACTAACGAGATCCGTCTGTACAACCGTCTTCTATATCTAGACTAATGAGATCCGTCTGTACAACCGTCTTCTATATCTAGACTAATGAGATCCGTCTGTACAACCGTCATCTATATCTAGACTAACGGGATCCGTCTGTACAACCGTCTTCTATATCTAGACTAACGAGATCTCTCGTTATACAACCGTCTTCTATATCTAGACTAACGAGATCCGTCTGTACAACCGCCTTCTATATCTAGACTAACGAGATCCATCTGTACAACCGTCTTCTATATCTAGACTAAGGAGATCCGTCTGTACAACCGTCATCTATATCTAGACTAACGAGACCCGTCTGTACAACCGTCTTCTATATCTAGACTAACGAGATCCGTCTGTACAACCGTCTTCTATATCTAGACTAACGAGATCCATCTGTACAACCGTCTTCTATATCTAGACTAACGAGATCCGTCTGTACAACCGTCTTCTATATCTAGACTAACGAGATCCGTCTGTACAACCGTCTTCTATATCTAGACTAACGAGATCCGTCTGTACAACCGTCTTCTATAACTAGACTAACGAGATCCGTCTGTACAACCGTCTTCTATATCTAGACTAACGAGATCCGTCTGTACAACCGTCTTCTATATCTAGACTAACGAGATCTCTCGTTATACAACCGTCTTCTATATCTAGACTAACGAGATCCGTCTGTACAACCGCCTTCTATATCTAGACTAACGAGATCCGTCTGCACAACCGTCTTCTATATCTAGACTAACGAGATCCGTCTGTACAACCGCCTTCTATATCTAGACTAACGAGATCCGTCTGTACAACCGTCTTCTATATCTAGACTAACGAGATCTCTCGTTATACAACCGTCTTCTATATCTAGACTAACGAGATCCGTCTGTACAACCGTCTTCTATATCTAGACTAACGGGATCCGTCTGTACAACCGTCTTCTATATCTAGACTAACGAGATCCGTCTGTACAACCGTCTTCTATATCTAGACTAATGAGATCCGTCTGTACAACCGTCTTCTATATCTAGACTAACGAGATCCGTCTGTACAACCGCCTTCTATATCTAGACTAACGAGATACGTCGTTGTACAACCATCTTCTATATCTAGACTAACGCGATCCGTCTGTACAACCGTTTTCTATATCGAGACTAACGAGATCCGTCTGTACAACCGTCTTCTATATCTAGACTAACGAGATCCGTCTGTACAACCGTCTTCTATATCTAGACTAACGAGATCCGTCTGTACAACCGCCTTCTATATCTAGACTAACGAGATACGTCGTTGTACAACCATCTTCTATATCTAGACTAACGCGATCCGTCTGTACAACCGTTTTCTATATCGAGACTAACGAGATCCGTCTGTACAACCGCCTTCTATATCTAGACTAACGAGATCCGTCTGTACAACCGTCTTCTATATCTAGACTAACGAGATCCGTCTGTACAACCGTCTTCTATAACTAGACTAACGAGATCCGTCTGTACAACCGTCTTCTATATCTAGACTAACGAGATCCGTCTGTACAACCGTCTTCTATATCTAGACTAACGATATCTCTCGTTATACAACCGTCTTCTATATCTAGACTAACGGGATCCGTCTGTACAACCGTCTTCTATATCTAGACTAACGAGATCTCTTGTTATACAACCGTCTTCTATATCTAGACTAAGGAGATCCGTCTGTACAACCGTCATCTATATCTAGACTAACGAGACCCGTCTGTACAACCGTCTTCTATATCTAGACTAACGAGATCCGTCTGTACAACCGTATTCTATATCTAGACTAACGATATCTCTCGTTATACAACCGTCTTCTATATCTAGACTAACGGGATCCGTCTGTACAACCGTCTTCTATATCTAGACTAACGAGATCTCTCGTTATACAACCGTCTTCTATATCTAGACTAACGAGATCCGTCTGTACAACCGTCTTCTATATCTAGACTAACGAGATCCGTCTGTACAACCGTCTTCTATATCTAGACTAACGAGATCCGTCTGTACAACCGTCTTCTATATCTGGACTAACGAGATCCGTCTGTACAACCGCCTTCTATATCTAGACTAACGAGATACGTCGTTGTACAACCATCTTCTATATCTAGACTAACGAGATCCGTCTGTACAACCGTCTTCTATATCTAGACTAACGAGATCCGTCTGTACAACCGTCTTCTATATCTAGACTAACGAGATCTCTCGTTATACAACCGTCTTCTATATCTAGACTAACGGGATACGTCGTTGGACAAACGTCTTCTATATCTAGACTAACGAGATCCGTCTGTACAACCGTCTTCTATATCTAGACTAACGATATCTCTCGTTATACAACCGTCTTCTATATCTAGACTAACGGGATCCGTCTGTACAACCGTCTTCTATATCTAGACTAACGAGATCTCTCGTTATACAACCGTCTTCTATATCTAGACTAACGAGATCCGTCTGTACAACCATCTTCTATATCTAGACTAACGAGATCCATCTGTACAACCGTCTTCTATATCTAGACTAAGGAGATCCGTCTGTACAACCGTCATCTATATCTAGACTAACGAGACCCGTCTGTACAACCGTCTTCTATATCTAGACTAACGAGATCCGTCTGCACAACCGTCTTCTATATCTAGACTAACGAGATCCGTCTGAACAACCGTCTTCTATATCTAGACTAACGAGATCCGTCTGTACAACCGCCTTCTATATCTAGACTAACGAGATACGTCGTTGTACAACCATCTTCTATATCTAGACTAACGAGATCCGTCTGTACAACCGTCTTTTATATCTAGACTAACGAGACCCGTCTGTACAACCGTCTTCTATATCTAGACTAACGAGATCCGTCTGCACAACCGTCTTCTATATCTAGACTAACGAGATCCGTCTGAACAACCGTCTTCTATATCTAGACTAACGAGATCCGTCTGTACAACCGCCTTCTATATCTAGACTAACGAGATACGTCGTTGTACAACCATCTTCTATATCTAGACTAACGCGATCCGTCTGTACAACCGTTTTCTATATCGAGACTAACGAGATCCGTCTGTACAACCGTCTTCTATATCTAGACTAACGGGATACGACGTTGGACAAACGTCTTCTATATCTAGACTAACGAGATCCGTCTGTACAACCGTCTTCTATATCTAGACTAACGAGATAAGTCTGTACAACCGTTTTCTATATCTAGACTAACGAGATCCGTCTGAACAACCGTCTTCTATATCTAGACTAACGAGATCCGTCTGTACAACCGTCTTCTATATCTAGACTAACGAGATCCGTCGGTACAACCGTCTTCTATATCTAGACTAACGAGATCCGTCTGTACAACCGTCTTCTATATCTAGACTAAAGAGATCCGTCGGTACAACCGTCTTCTATATCTAGACTAACGAGATCCGTCTGTACAACCGTCTTCTATATCTAGACTAACGAGATCTCTCGTTATACAACCGTCTTCTATATCTAGACTAACGAGATCCGTCTGTACAACCGTCTTCTATATCTAGACTAACGAGATCCGTCTGTACAACCGTCTTCTATATCTAGACTAACGAGATCCGTCTGTACAACCGTCTTCTATATCTAGACTAACGAGATCCGTCTGTACAACCGTCTTCTATATCTAGACTAATGAGATCCGTCTGTACAACCGTCTTCTATATCTAGACTAATGAGATCCGTCTGTACAACCGTCATCTATATCTAGACTAACGGGATCCGTCTGTACAACCGTCTTCTATATCTAGACTAACGAGATCTCTCGTTATACAACCGTCTTCTATATCTAGACTAACGAGATCCGTCTGTACAACCGCCTTCTATATCTAGACTAACGAGATCCATCTGTACAACCGTCTTCTATATCTAGACTAAGGAGATCCGTCTGTACAACCGTCATCTATATCTAGACTAACGAGACCCGTCTGTACAACCGTCTTCTATATCTAGACTAACGAGATCCGTCTGTACAACCGTCTTCTATATCTAGACTAACGAGATCCATCTGTACAACCGTCTTCTATATCTAGACTAACGAGATCCGTCTGTACAACCGTCTTCTATATCTAGACTAACGAGATCCGTCTGTACAACCGTCTTCTATATCTAGACTATCGAGATCCGTCTGTACAACCGTCTTCTATAACTAGACTAACGAGATCCGTCTGTACAACCGTCTTCTATATCTAGACTAACGAGATCCGTCTGTACAACCGTCTTCTATATCTAGACTAACGAGATCTCTCGTTATACAACCGTCTTCTATATCTAGACTAACGAGATCCGTCTGTACAACCGCCTTCTATATCTAGACTAACGAGATCCGTCTGCACAACCGTCTTCTATATCTAGACTAACGAGATCCGTCTGTACAACCGCCTTCTATATCTAGACTAACGAGATCCGTCTGTACAACCGTCTTCTATATCTAGACTAACGAGATCTCTCGTTATACAACCGTCTTCTATATCTAGACTAACGAGATCCGTCTGTACAACCGTCTTCTATATCTAGACTAACGGGATCCGTCTGTACAACCGTCTTCTATATCTAGACTAACGAGATCCGTCTGTACAACCGTCTTCTATATCTAGACTAACGAGATCCGTCTGTACAACCGTCTTCTATATCTAGACTAACGAGATCCGTCTGTACAACCGTCTTCTATATCTAGACTAACGAGATCCGTCTGTACAACCGTCTTCTATATCTAGACTAATGAGATCCGTCTGTACAACCGTCTTCTATATCTAGACTAATGAGATCCGTCTGTACAACCGTCATCTATATCTAGACTAACGGGATCCGTCTGTACAACCGTCTTCTATATCTAGACTAACGAGATCTCTCGTTATACAACCGTCTTCTATATCTAGACTAACGAGATCCGTCTGTACAACCGCCTTCTATATCTAGACTAACGAGATCCATCTGTACAACCGTCTTCTATATCTAGACTAAGGAGATCCGTCTGTACAACCGTCATCTATATCTAGACTAACGAGACCCGTCTGTACAACCGTCTTCTATATCTAGACTAACGAGATCCGTCTGTACAACCGTCTTCTATATCTAGACTAACGAGATCCATCTGTACAACCGTCTTCTATATCTAGACTAACGAGATCCGTCTGTACAACCGTCTTCTATATCTAGACTAACGAGATCCGTCTGTACAACCGTCTTCTATATCTAGACTAACGAGATCCGTCTGTACAACCGTCTTCTATAACTAGACTAACGAGATCCGTCTGTACAACCGTCTTCTATATCTAGACTAACGAGATCCGTCTGTACAACCGTCTTCTATATCTAGACTAACGAGATCTCTCGTTATACAACCGTCTTCTATATCTAGACTAACGAGATCCGTCTGTACAACCGCCTTCTATATCTAGACTAACGAGATCCGTCTGCACAACCGTCTTCTATATCTAGACTAACGAGATCCGTCTGTACAACCGCCTTCTATATCTAGACTAACGAGATCCGTCTGTACAACCGTCTTCTATATCTAGACTAACGAGATCTCTCGTTATACAACCGTCTTCTATATCTAGACTAACGAGATCCGTCTGTACAACCGTCTTCTATATCTAGACTAACGGGATCCGTCTGTACAACCGTCTTCTATATCTAGACTAACGAGATCCGTCTGTACAACCGTCTTCTATATCTAGACTAATGAGATCCGTCTGTACAACCGTCTTCTATATCTAGACTAACGAGATCCGTCTGTACAACCGCCTTCTATATCTAGACTAACGAGATACGTCGTTGTACAACCATCTTCTATATCTAGACTAACGCGATCCGTCTGTACAACCGTTTTCTATATCGAGACTAACGAGATCCGTCTGTACAACTGTCTTCTATATCTAGACTAACGAGATCCGTCTGTACAACCGTCTTCTATATCTAGACTAACGAGATCCGTCTGTACAACCGCCTTCTATATCTAGACTAACGAGATACGTCGTTGTACAACCATCTTCTATATCTAGACTAACGCGATCCGTCTGTACAACCGTTTTCTATATCGAGACTAACGAGATCCGTCTGTACAACCGCCTTCTATATCTAGACTAACGAGATCCATCTGTACAACCGTCTTCTATATCTAGACTAAGGAGATCCGTCTGTACAACCGTCATCTATATCTAGACTAACGAGACCCGTCTGTACAACCGTCTTCTATATCTAGACTAACGAGATCCGTCTGTACAACCGTCTTCTATATCTAGACTAACGAGATCCATCTGTACAACCGTCTTCTATATCTAGACTAACGAGATCCGTCTGTACAACCGTCTTCTATATCTAGACTAACGAGATCCGTCTGTACAACCGTCTTCTATATCTAGACTAACGAGATCCGTCTGTACAACCGTCTTCTATAACTAGACTAACGAGATCCGTCTGTACAACCGTCTTCTATATCTAGACTAACGAGATCCGTCTGTACAACCGTCTTCTATATCTAGACTAACGAGATCTCTCGTTATACAACCGTCTTCTATATCTAGACTAACGAGATCCGTCTGTACAACCGCCTTCTATATCTAGACTAACGAGATCCGTCTGCACAACCGTCTTCTATATCTAGACTAACGAGATCCGTCTGTACAACCGCCTTCTATATCTAGACTAACGAGATCGTCTGTACAACCGTCTTCTATATCTAGACTAACGAGATCTCTCGTTATACAACCGTCTTCTATATCTAGACTAACGAGATCCGTCTGTACAACCGTCTTCTATATCTAGACTAACGGGATCCGTCTGTACAACCGTCTTCTATATCTAGACTAACGAGATCCGTCTGTACAACCGTCTTCTATATCTAGACTAACGAGATCCGTCTGTACAACCGTCTTCTATATCTAGACTAACGAGATCCGTCTGTACAACCGTCTTCTATATCTAGACTAACGAGATCCGTCTGTACAACCGTCTTCTATATCTAGACTAATGAGATCCGTCTGTACAACCGTCTTCTATATCTAGACTAATGAGATCCGTCTGTACAACCGTCATCTATATCTAGACTAACGGGATCCGTCTGTACAACCGTCTTCTATATCTAGACTAACGAGATCTCTCGTTATACAACCGTCTTCTATATCTAGACTAACGAGATCCGTCTGTACAACCGCCTTCTATATCTAGACTAACGAGATCCATCTGTACAACCGTCTTCTATATCTAGACTAAGGAGATCCGTCTGTACAACCGTCATCTATATCTAGACTAACGAGACCCGTCTGTACAACCGTCTTCTATATCTAGACTAATGAGATCCGTCTGTACAACCGTCTTCTATATCTAGACTAACGAGATCCATCTGTACAACCGTCTTCTATATCTAGACTAACGAGATCCGTCTGTACAACCGTCTTCTATATCTAGACTAACGAGATCCGTCTGTACAACCGTCTTCTATATCTAGACTAACGAGATCCGTCTGTACAACCGTCTTCTATAACTAGACTAACGAGATCCGTCTGTACAACCGTCTTCTATATCTAGACTAACGAGATCCGTCTGTACAACCGTCTTCTATATCTAGACTAACGAGATCTCTCGTTATACAACCGTCTTCTATATCTAGACTAACGAGATCCGTCTGTACAACCGCCTTCTATATCTAGACTAACGAGATCCGTCTGCACAACCGTCTTCTATATCTAGACTAACGAGATCCGTCTGTACAACCGCCTTCTATATCTAGACTAACGAGATCCGTCTGTACAACCGTCTTCTATATCTAGACTAACGAGATCCGTCTGTACAACCGTTTTCTATATCTAGACTAACGAGATCCGTCTGAACAACCGTCTTCTATATCTAGACTAATGAGATCCGTCTGTACAACCGTCATCTATATCTAGACTAACGAGACCCGTCTGTACAACCGTCTTCTATATCTAGACTAACGAGATCTCTCGTTATACAACCCTCTTCTATATCTAGACTAACGAGATCCGTCTGTACAACCGTCTTCTATATCTAGACTAACGATATCTCTCGTTATACAACCGTCTTCTATATCTAGACTAACGGGATCCGTCTGTACAACCGTCTTCTATATCTAGACTAACGAGATCTCTCGTTATACAACCGTCTTCTATATCTAGACTAACGAGATCCGTCTGTACAACCGTCTTCTATATCTAGACTAACGAGATCCGTCTGTACAACCGTCTTCTATATCTAGACTAACGATATCTCTCGTTATACAACCGTCTTCTATATCTAGACTAACGGGATCCGTCTGTACAACCGTCTTCTATATCTAGACTAACGAGATCTCTTGTTATACAACCGTCTTCTATATCTAGACTAAGGAGATCCGTCTGTACAACCGTCATCTATATCTAGACTAACGAGACCCGTCTGTACAACCGTCTTCTATATCTAGACTAACGAGATCCGTCTGTACAACCGTCTTCTATATCTAGACTAACGATATCTCTCGTTATACAACCGTCTTCTATATCTAGACTAACGGGATCCGTCTGTACAACCGTCTTCTATATCTAGACTAACGAGATCTCTCGTTATACAACCGTCTTCTATATCTAGACTAACGAGATCCGTCTGTACAACCGTCTTCTATATCTAGACTAACGAGATCCGTCTGTACAACCGTCTTCTATATCTAGACTAACGAGATCCGTCTGTACAACCGTCTTCTATATCTGGACTAACGAGATCCGTCTGTACAACCGCCTTCTATATCTAGACTAACGAGATACGTCGTTGTACAACCATCTTCTATATCTAGACTAACGAGATCCGTCTGTACAACCGTCTTCTATATCTAGACTAACGAGATCCGTCGTTGGACAAACGTCTTCTATATCTAGACTAACGAGATCCGTCTGTACAACCGTCTTCTATATCTAGACTAACGATATCTCTCGTTATACAACCGTCTTCTATATCTAGACTAACGGGATCCGTCTGTACAACCGTCTTCTATATCTAGACTAACGAGATCTCTCGTTATACAACCGTCTTCTATATCTAGACTAACGAGATCCGTCTGTACAACCATCTTCTATATCTAGACTAACGAGATCCATCTGTACAACCGTCTTCTATATCTAGACTAAGGAGATCCGTCTGTACAACCGTCATCTATATCTAGACTAACGAGACCCGTCTGTACAACCGTCTTCTATATCTAGACTAACGAGATCCGTCTGCACAACCGTCTTCTATATCTAGACTAACGAGATCCGTCTGAACAACCGTCTTCTATATCTAGACTAACGAGATCCGTCTGTACAACCGCCTTCTATATCTAGACTAACGAGATACGTCGTTGTACAACCATCTTCTATATCTAGACTAACGAGATCCGTCTGTACAACCGTCTTTTATATCTAGACTAACGAGACCCGTCTGTACAACCGTCTTCTATATCTAGACTAACGAGATCCGTCTGCACAACCGTCTTCTATATCTAGACTAACGAGATCCGTCTGAACAACCGTCTTCTATATCTAGACTAACGAGATCCGTCTGTACAACCGCCTTCTATATCTAGACTAACGAGATACGTCGTTGTACAACCATCTTCTATATCTAGACTAACGCGATCCGTCTGTACAACCGTTTTCTATATCGAGACTAACGAGATCCGTCTGTACAACCGTCTTCTATATCTAGACTAACGGGATACGACGTTGGACAAACGTCTTCTATATCTAGACTAACGAGATCCGTCTGTACAACCGTCTTCTATATCTAGACTAACGAGATAAGTCTGTACAACCGTTTTCTATATCTAGACTAACGAGATCCGTCTGAACAACCGTCTTCTATATCTAGACTAACGAGATCCGTCTGTACAACCGTCTTCTATATCTAGACTAACGAGATCCGTCGGTACAACCGTCTTCTATATCTAGACTAACGAGATCCGTCTGTACAACCGTCTTCTATATCTAGACTAAAGAGATCCGTCGGTACAACCGTCTTCTATATCTAGACTAACGAGATCCGTCTGTACAACCGTCTTCTATATCTAGACTAACGAGATCTCTCGTTATACAACCGTCTTCTATATCTAGACTAACGAGATCCGTCTGTACAACCGTCTTCTATATCTAGACTAACGAGATCCGTCTGTACAACCGTCTTCTATATCTAGACTAACGAGATCCGTCTGTACAACCGTCTTCTATATCTAGACTAACGAGATCCGTCTGTACAACCGTCTTCTATATCTAGACTAATGAGATCCGTCTGTACAACCGTCTTCTATATCTAGACTAATGAGATCCGTCTGTACAACCGTCATCTATATCTAGACTAACGGGATCCGTCTGTACAACCGTCTTCTATATCTAGACTAACGAGATCTCTCGTTATACAACCGTCTTCTATATCTAGACTAACGAGATCCGTCTGTACAACCGCCTTCTATATCTAGACTAACGAGATCCATCTGTACAACCGTCTTCTATATCTAGACTAAGGAGATCCGTCTGTACAACCGTCATCTATATCTAGACTAACGAGACCCGTCTGTACAACCGTCTTCTATATCTAGACTAACGAGATCCGTCTGTACAACCGTCTTCTATATCTAGACTAACGAGATCCATCTGTACAACCGTCTTCTATATCTAGACTAACGAGATCCGTCTGTACAACCGTCTTCTATATCTAGACTAACGAGATCCGTCTGTACAACCGTCTTCTATATCTAGACTAACGAGATCCGTCTGTACAACCGTCTTCTATAACTAGACTAACGAGATCCGTCTGTACAACCGTCTTCTATATCTAGACTAACGAGATCCGTCTGTACAACCGTCTTCTATATCTAGACTAACGAGATCTCTCGTTATACAACCGTCTTCTATATCTAGACTAACGAGATCCGTCTGTACAACCGCCTTCTATATCTAGACTAACGAGATCCGTCTGCACAACCGTCTTCTATATCTAGACTAACGAGATCCGTCTGTACAACCGCCTTCTATATCTAGACTAACGAGATCCGTCTGTACAACCGTCTTCTATATCTAGACTAACGAGATCTCTCGTTATACAACCGTCTTCTATATCTAGACTAACGAGATCCGTCTGTACAACCGTCTTCTATATCTAGACTAACGGGATCCGTCTGTACAACCGTCTTCTATATCTAGACTAACGAGATCCGTCTGTACAACCGTCTTCTATATCTAGACTAACGAGATCCGTCTGTACAACCGTCTTCTATATCTAGACTAACGAGATCCGTCTGTACAACCGTCTTCTATATCTAGACTAACGAGATCCGTCTGTACAACCGTCTTCTATATCTAGACTAATGAGATCCGTCTGTACAACCGTCTTCTATATCTAGACTAATGAGATCCGTCTGTACAACCGTCATCTATATCTAGACTAACGGGATCCGTCTGTACAACCGTCTTCTATATCTAGACTAACGAGATCTCTCGTTATACAACCGTCTTCTATATCTAGACTAACGAGATCCGTCTGTACAACCGCCTTCTATATCTAGACTAACGAGATCCATCTGTACAACCGTCTTCTATATCTAGACTAAGGAGATCCGTCTGTACAACCGTCATCTATATCTAGACTAACGAGACCCGTCTGTACAACCGTCTTCTATATCTAGACTAACGAGATCCGTCTGTACAACCGTCTTCTATATCTAGACTAACGAGATCCATCTGTACAACCGTCTTCTATATCTAGACTAACGAGATCCGTCTGTACAACCGTCTTCTATATCTAGACTAACGAGATCCGTCTGTACAACCGTCTTCTATATCTAGACTAACGAGATCCGTCTGTACAACCGTCTTCTATAACTAGACTAACGAGATCCGTCTGTACAACCGTCTTCTATATCTAGACTAACGAGATCCGTCTGTACAACCGTCTTCTATATCTAGACTAACGAGATCTCTCGTTATACAACCGTCTTCTATATCTAGACTAACGAGATCCGTCTGTACAACCGCCTTCTATATCTAGACTAACGAGATCCGTCTGCACAACCGTCTTCTATATCTAGACTAACGAGATCCGTCTGTACAACCGCCTTCTATATCTAGACTAACGAGATCCGTCTGTACAACCGTCTTCTATATCTAGACTAACGAGATCTCTCGTTATACAACCGTCTTCTATATCTAGACTAACGAGATACGTCGTTGTACAACCATCTTCTATATCTAGACTAACGCGATCCGTCTGTACAACCGTTTTCTATATCGAGACTAACGAGATCCGTCTGTACAACCGTCTTCTATATCTAGACTAACGAGATCCGTCTGTACAACCGTCTTCTATATCTAGACTAACGAGATCCGTCTGTACAACCGCCTTCTATATCTAGACTAACGAGATACGTCGTTGTACAACCATCTTCTATATCTAGACTAACGCGATCCGTCTGTACAACCGTTTTCTATATCGAGACTAACGAGATCCGTCTGTACAACCGCCTTCTATATCTAGACTAACGAGATCCATCTGTACAACCGTCTTCTATATCTAGACTAAGGAGATCCGTCTGTACAACCGTCATCTATATCTAGACTAACGAGACCCGTCTGTACAACCGTCTTCTATATCTAGACTAACGAGATCCGTCTGTACAACCGTCTTCTATATCTAGACTAACGAGATCCATCTGTACAACCGTCTTCTATATCTAGACTAACGAGATCCGTCTGTACAACCGTCTTCTATATCTAGACTAACGAGATCCGTCTGTACAACCGTCTTCTATATCTAGACTAACGAGATCCGTCTGTACAACCGTCTTCTATAACTAGACTAACGAGATCCGTCTGTACAACCGTCTTCTATATCTAGACTAACGAGATCCGTCTGTACAACCGTCTTCTATATCTAGACTAACGAGATCTCTCGTTATACAACCGTCTTCTATATCTAGACTAACGAGATCCGTCTGTACAACCGCCTTCTATATCTAGACTAACGAGATCCGTCTGCACAACCGTCTTCTATATCTAGACTAACGAGATCCGTCTGTACAACCGCCTTCTATATCTAGACTAACGAGATCGTCTGTACAACCGTCTTCTATATCTAGACTAACGAGATCTCTCGTTATACAACCGTCTTCTATATCTAGACTAACGAGATCCGTCTGTACAACCGTCTTCAATATCTAGACTAACGGGATCCGTCTGTACAACCGTCTTCTATATCTAGACTAACGAGATCCGTCTGTACAACCGTCTTCTATATCTAGACTAACGAGATCCGTCTGTACAACCGTCTTCTATATCTAGACTAACGAGATCCGTCTGTACAACCGTCTTCTATATCTAGACTAACGAGATCCGTCTGTACAACCGTCTTCTATATCTAGACTAATGAGATCCGTCTGTACAACCGTCTTCTATATCTAGACTAATGAGATCCGTCTGTACAACCGTCATCTATATCTAGACTAACGGGATCCGTCTGTACAACCGTCTTCTATATCTAGACTAACGAGATCTCTCGTTATACAACCGTCTTCTATATCTAGACTAACGAGATCCGTCTGTACAACCGCCTTCTATATCTAGACTAACGAGATCCATCTGTACAACCGTCTTCTATATCTAGACTAAGGAGATCCGTCTGTACAACCGTCATCTATATCTAGACTAACGAGACCCGTCTGTACAACCGTCTTCTATATCTAGACTAACGAGATCCGTCTGTACAACCGTCTTCTATATCTAGACTAACGAGATCCATCTGTACAACCGTCTTCTATATCTAGACTAACGAGATCCGTCTGTACAACCGTCTTCTATATCTAGACTAACGAGATCCGTCTGTACAACCGTCTTCTATATCTAGACTAACGAGATCCGTCTGTACAACCGTCTTCTATAACTAGACTAACGAGATCCGTCTGTACAACCGTCTTCTATATCTAGACTAACGAGATCCGTCTGTACAACCGTCTTCTATATCTAGACTAACGAGATCTCTCGTTATACAACCGTCTTCTATATCTAGACTAACGAGATCCGTCTGTACAACCGCCTTCTATATCTAGACTAACGAGATCCGTCTGCACAACCGTCTTCTATATCTAGACTAACGAGATCCGTCTGTACAACCGCCTTCTATATCTAGACTAACGAGATCCGTCTGTACAACCGTCTTCTATATCTAGACTAACGAGATCTCTCGTTATACAACCGTCTTCTATATCTAGACTAACGAGATCCGTCTGTACAACCGTCTTCTATATCTAGACTAACGGGATCCGTCTGTACAACCGTCTTCTATATCTAGACTAACGAGATCCGTCTGTACAACCGTCTTCTATATCTAGACTAATGAGATCCGTCTGTACAACCGTCTTCTATATCTAGACTAACGAGATCCGTCTGTACAACCGCCTTCTATATCTAGACTAACGAGATACGTCGTTGTACAACCATCTTCTATATCTAGACTAACGCGATCCGTCTGTACAACCGTTTTCTATATCGAGACTAACGAGATCCGTCTGTACAACCGTCTTCTATATCTAGACTAACGGGATACGACGTTGGACAAACGTCTTCTATATCTAGACTAACGAGATCCGTCTGTACAACCGTCTTCTATATCTAGACTAACGAGATCCGTCTGTACAACCGTTTTCTATATCTAGACTAACGAGATCCGTCTGAACAACCGTCTTCTATATCTAGACTAATGAGATCCGTCTGTACAACCGTCATCTATATCTAGACTAACGAGACCCGTCTGTACAACCGTCTTCTATATCTAGACTAACGAGATCTCTCGTTATACAACCCTCTTCTATATCTAGACTAACGAGATCCGTCTGTACAACCGTCTTCTATATCTAGACTAACGATATCTCTCGTTATACAACCGTCTTCTATATCTAGACTAACGGGATCCGTCTGTACAACCGTCTTCTATATCTAGACTAACGAGATCTCTCGTTATACAACCGTCTTCTATATCTAGACTAACGAGATCCGTCTGTACAACCGTCTTCTATATCTAGACTAACCAGATCCGTCTGTACAACCGTCTTCTATATCCAGACTAACGAGATCCATCTGTACAACCGTCTTCTATATCTAGACTAACGGGATCCGTCTGTACAACCGTCTTCTATATCTAGACTAACGAGACCCGTCTGTACAACCGTCTTCTATATCTAGACTAACGAGATCCGTCTGTACAACCGTCTTCTATATCTAGACTAACGATATCTCTCGTTATACAACCGTCTTCTATATCTAGACTAACGGGATCCGTCTGTACAACCGTCTTCTATATCTAGACTAACGAGATCTCTCGTTATACAACCGTCTTCTATATCTAGACTAACGAGATCCGTCTGTACAACCGTCTTCTATATCTAGACTAACGAGATCCGTCTGTACAACCGTCTTCTATATCTAGACTAACGAGATCCGTCTGTACAACCGTCTTCTATATCTAGACTAACGAGATCCGTCTGTACAACCGCCTTCTATATCTAGACTAACGAGATACGTCGTTGTACAACCATCTTCTATATCTAGACTAACGAGATCCGTCTGTACAACCGTCTTCTATATCTAGACTAACGAGATCCGTCTGTACAACCGTCTTCTATATCTAGACTAACGAGATCTCTCGTTATACAACCGTCTCCTATATCTAGACTAACGGGATACGTCGTTGGACAAACGTCTTCTATATCTAGACTAACGAGATCCGTCTGTACAACCGTCTTCTATATCTAGACTAACGATATCTCTCGTTATACAACCGTCTTCTATATCTAGACTAACGGGATCCGTCTGTACAACCGTCTTCTATATCTAGACTAACGAGATCTCTCGTTATACAACCGTCTTCTATATCTAGACTAACGAGATCCGTCTGTACAACCGTCTTCTATATCTAGACTAACGAGATCCATCTGTACAACCGTCTTCTATATCTAGACTAAGGAGATCCGTCTGTACAACCGTCATCTATATCTAGACTAACGAGACCCGTCTGTACAACCGTCTTCTATATCTAGACTAACGAGATCCGTCTGCACAACCGTCTTCTATATCTAGACTAACGAGATCCGTCTGAACAACCGTCTTCTATATCTAGACTAACGAGATCCGTCTGTACAACCGCCTTCTATATCTAGACTAACGAGATACGTCGTTGTACAACCATCTTCTATATCTAGACTAACGCGATCCGTCTGTACAACCGTTTTCTATATCGAGACTAACGAGATCCGTCTGTACAACCGTCTTCTATATCTAGACTAACGGGATACGACGTTGGACAAACGTCTTCTATATCTAGACTAACGAGATCCGTCTGTACAACCGTCTTCTATATCTAGACTAACGAGATAAGTCTGTACAACCGTTTTCTATATCTAGACTAACGAGATCCGTCTGAACAACCGTCTTCTATATCTAGACTAACGAGATCCGTCTGTACAACCGTCTTCTATATCTAGACTAACGAGATCCGTCTGTACAACCGTCTTCTATATCTAGACTAACGAGATCCGTCTGTACAACCGTCTTCTATATCTAGACTAACGAGATCCGTCTGTACAACCGTCTTCTATATCTAGAGTAACGAGATCCGTCTGTACAACCGTCTTCTATATCTAGACTAACGAGATCTCTCGTTATACAACCGTCTTCTATATCTAGACTAACGGGATACGTCGTTGGACAACCGTCTTCTATATCTAGACTAACGAGATCCGTCTGTACAACCGCCTTCTATATCTAGACTAACGAGATACGTCGTTGTACAACCATCTTCTATATCTAGACTAACGCGATCCGTCTGTACAACCGTTTTCTATATCGAGACTAACGAGATCCGTCTGTACAACCGTCTTCTATATCTAGACTAACGGGATACGACGTTGGACAAACGTCTTCTATATCTAGACTAACGAGATCCGTCTGTACAACCGTCTTCTATATCTAGACTAACGAGATAAGTCTGTACAACCGTTTTCTATATCTAGACTAACGAGATCCGTCTGAACAACCGTCTTCTATATCTAGACTAACGAGATCCGTCTGTACAACCGTCTTCTATATCTAGACTAACGAGATCCGTCGGTACAACCGTCTTCTATATCTAGACTAACGAGATCCGTCTGTACAACCGTCTTCTATATCTAGACTAAAGAGATCCGTCGGTACAACCGTCTTCTATATCTAGACTAACGAGATCCGTCTGTACAACCGTCTTCTATATCTAGACTAACGAGATCTCTCGTTATACAACCGTCTTCTATATCTAGACTAACGAGATCCGTCTGTACAACCGTCTTCTATATCTAGACTAATGAGATCCGTCTGTACAACCGTCTTCTATATCTAGACTAATGAGATCCGTCTGTACAACCGTCATCTATATCTAGACTAACGGGATCCGTCTGTACAACCGTCTTCTATATCTAGACTAACGAGATCTCTCGTTATACAACCGTCTTCTATATCTAGACTAACGAGATCCGTCTGTACAACCGCCTTCTATATCTAGACTAACGAGATCCATCTGTACAACCGTCTTCTATATCTAGACTAAGGAGATCCGTCTGTACAACCGTCATCTATATCTAGACTAACGAGACCCGTCTGTACAACCGTCTTCTATATCTAGACTAACGAGATCCGTCTGTACAACCGTCTTCTATATCTAGACTAACGAGATCCATCTGTACAACCGTCTTCTATATCTAGACTAACGAGATCCGTCTGTACAACCGTCTTCTATATCTAGACTAACGAGATCCGTCTGTACAACCGTCTTCTATATCTAGACTAACGAGATCCGTCTGTACAACCGTCTTCTATAACTAGACTAACGAGATCCGTCTGTACAACCGTCTTCTATATCTAGACTAACGAGATCCGTCTGTACAACCGTCTTCTATATCTAGACTAACGAGATCTCTCGTTATACAACCGTCTTCTATATCTAGACTAACGAGATCCGTCTGTACAACCGCCTTCTATATCTAGACTAACGAGATCCGTCTGCACAACCGTCTTCTATATCTAGACTAACGAGATCCGTCTGTACAACCGCCTTCTATATCTAGACTAACGAGATCCGTCTGTACAACCGTCTTCTATATCTAGACTAACGAGATCTCTCGTTATACAACCGTCTTCTATATCTAGACTAACGAGATCCGTCTGTACAACCGTCTTCTATATCTAGACTAACGGGATTCGTCTGTACAACCGTCTTCTATATCTAGACTAACGAGATCCGTCTGTACAACCGTCTTCTATATCTAGACTAATGAGATCCGTCTGTACAACCGTCTTCTATATCTAGACTAACGAGATCCGTCTGTACAACCGCCTTCTATATCTAGACTAACGAGATACGTCGTTGTACAACCATCTTCTATATCTAGACTAACGCGATCCGTCTGTACAACCGTTTTCTATATCGAGACTAACGAGATCCGTCTGTACAACCGTCTTCTATATCTAGACTAACGAGATCCGTCTGTACAACCGTCTTCTATATCTAGACTAACGAGATCCGTCTGTACAACCGCCTTCTATATCTAGACTAACGAGATACGTCGTTGTACAACCATCTTCTATATCTAGACTAACGCGATCCGTCTGTACAACCGTTTTCTATATCGAGACTAATGAGATCCGTCTGTACAACCGTCTTCTATATCTAGACTAACGGGATACGACGTTGGACAAACGTCTTCTATATCTAGACTAACGAGATCCGTCTGTACAACCGTCTTCTATATCTAGACTAACGAGATCCGTCTGTACAACCGTTTTCTATATCTAGACTAACGAGATCCGTCTGAACAACCGTCTTCTATATCTAGACTAATGAGATCCGTCTGTACAACCGTCATCTATATCTAGACTAACGAGACCCGTCTGTACAACCGTCTTCTATATCTAGACTAACGAGATCTCTCGTTATACAACCCTCTTCTATATCTAGACTAACGAGATCCGTCTGTACAACCGTCTTCTATATCTAGACTAACGATATCTCTCGTTATACAACCGTCTTCTATATCTAGACTAACGGGATCCGTCTGTACAACCGTCTTCTATATCTAGACTAACGAGATCTCTCGTTATACAACCGTCTTCTATATCTAGACTAACGAGATCTCTCGTTATACAACCGTCTTCTATATCTAGACTAACGAGATCCGTCTGTACAACCGTCTTCTATATCTAGACTAACGAGATCCGTCTGTACAACCGTCTTCTATATCTAGACTAACGATATCTCTCGTTATACAACCGTCTTCTATATCTAGACTAACGGGATCCGTCTGTACAACCGTCTTCTATATCTAGAGTAACGAGACCCGTCTGTACAACCGTCTTCTATATCTAGACTAACGAGATCCGTCTGTACAACCGTCTTCTATATCTAGACTAACGATATCTCTCGTTATACAACCGTCTTCTATATCTAGACTAACGGGATCCGTCTGTACAACCGTCTTCTATATCTAGACTAACGAGATCTCTCGTTATACAACCGTCTTCTATATCTAGACTAACGAGATCCGTCTGTACAACCGTCTTCTATATCTAGACTAACGAGATCCGTCTGTACAACCGCCTTCTATATCTAGACTAACGAGATACGTCGTTGTACAACCATCTTCTATATCTAGACTAACGAGATCCGTCTGTACAACCGTCTTCTATATCTAGACTAACGAGATCCGTCTGTACAACCGTCTTCTATATCTAGACTAACGAGATCTCTCGTTATACAACCGTCTTCTATATCTAGACTAACGGGATACGTCGTTGGACAAACGTCTTCTATATCTAGACTAACGAGATCCGTCTGTACAACCGTCTTCTATATCTAGACTAACGATATCTCTCGTTATACAAACGTCTTCTATATCTAGACTAACGGGATCCGTCTGTACAACCGTCTTCTATATCTAGACTAACGAGATCTCTCGTTATACAACCGTCTTCTATATCTAGACTAACGAGATCCGTCTGTACAACCGTCTTCTATATCTAGACTAACGAGATCCATCTGTACAACCGTCTTCTATATCTAGACTAAGGAGATCCGTCTGTACAACCGTCATCTATATCTAGACTAACGAGACCCGTCTGTACAACCGTCTTCTATATCTAGACTAACGAGATCCGTCTGCACAACCGTCTTCTATATCTAGACTAACGAGATCCGTCTGAACAACCGTCTTCTATATCTAGACTAACGAGATCCGTCTGTACAACCGCCTTCTATATCTAGACTAACGAGATACGTCGTTGTACAACCATCTTCTATATCTAGACTAACGCGATCCGTCTGTACAACCGTTTTCTATATCGAGACTAACGAGATCCGTCTGTACAACCGTCTTCTATATCTAGACTAACGGGATACGACGTTGGACAAACGTCTTCTATATCTAGACTAACGAGATCCGTCTGTACAACCGTCTTCTATATCTAGACTAACGAGATAAGTCTGTACAACCGTTTTCTATATCTAGACTAACGAGATCCGTCTGAACAACCGTCTTCTATATCTAGACTAACGAGATCCGTCTGTACAACCGTCTTCTATATCTAGACTAACGAGATCCGTCTGTACAACCGTCTTCTATATCTAGACTAACGAGATCCGTCTGTACAACCGTCTTCTATATCTAGACTAACGAGATCCGTCTGTACAACCGTCTTCTATATCTAGAGTAACGAGATCCGTCTGTACAACCGTCTTCTATATCTAGACTAACGAGATCTCTCGTTATACAACCGTCTTCTATATCTAGACTAACGGGATACGTCGTTGGACAAACGTCTTCTATATCTAGACTAACGAGATCCGTCTGTACAACCGTCTTCTATATCTAGACTAACGAGATCCGTCTGTACAACCGTCTTCTATATCTAGACTAACGATATCTCTCGTTATACAACCGTCTTCTATATCTAGACTAACGGGATCCGTCTGTACAACCGTCTTCTATATCTAGACTAACGAGATCTCTCGTTATACAACCGTCTTCTATATCTAGACTAAGGAGATCCGTCTGTACAACCGTCATCTATATCTAGACTAACGAGACCCGTCTGTACAACCGTCTTCTATATCTAGACTAACGAGATCCGTCTGTACAACCGTCTTCTATATCTAGACTAACGATATCTCTCGTTATACAACCGTCTTCTATATCTAGACTAACGGGATCCGTCTGTACAACCGTCTTCTATATCTAGACTAACGAGATCTCTCGTTATACAACCGTCTTCTATATCTAGACTAACGAGATCTCTCGTTATACAACCGTCTTCTATATCTAGACTAACGAGATCCGTCTGTACAACCGTCTTCTATATCTAGACTAACGAGATCCGTCTGTACAACCGTCTTCTATATCTAGACTAACGAGATCCGTCTGTACAACCGTCTTCTATATCTAGACTAACGAGATCCGTCTGTACAACCGCCTTCTATATCTAGACTAACGAGATACGTCGTTGTACAACCATCTTCTATATCTAGACTAACGGGATCCGTCTGTACAACCGTCTTCTATATCTAGACTAACGAGATCTCTCGTTATACAACCGTCTTCTATATCTAGACTAACGAGATCCGTCTGTACAACCGTCTTCTATATCTAGACTAACGAGATCCATCTGTACAACCGTCTTCTATATCTAGACTAAGGAGATCCGTCTGTACAACCGTCATCTATATCTAGACTAACGAGACCCGTCTGTACAACCGTCTTCTATATCTAGACTAACGAGATCCGTCTGCACAACCGTCTTCTATATCTAGACTAACGAGATCCGTCTGAACAACCGTCTTCTATATCTAGACTAACGAGATCCGTCTGTACAACCGCCTTCTATATCTAGACTAACGAGATACGTCGTTGTACAACCATCTTCTATATCTAGACTAACGCGATCCGTCTGTACAACCGTTTTCTATATCGAGACTAACGAGATCCGTCTGTACAACCGTCTTCTATATCTAGACTAACGGGATACGACGTTGGACAAACGTCTTCTATATCTAGACTAACGAGATCCGTCTGTACAACCGTCTTCTATATCTAGACTAACGAGATAAGTCTGTACAACCGTTTTCTATATCTAGACTAACGAGATCCGTCTGCACAACCGTCTTCTATATCTAGACTAACGAGATCCGTCTGTACAACCGTCTTCTATATCTAGACTAACGAGATCCGTCTGTACAACCGTCTTCTATATCTAGACTAACGAGATCCGTCTGTACAACCGTCTTCTATATCTAGACTAACGAGATCCGTCTGTACAACCGTCTTCTATATCTAGAGTAACGAGATCCGTCTGTACAACCGTCTTCTATATCTAGACTGACGAGATCTCTCGTTATACAACCGTCTTCTATATCTAGACTAACGGGATACGTCGTTGGACAAACGTCTTCTATATCTAGACTAACGAGATCCGTCTGTACAACCGTCTTCTATATCTAGACTAACGAGATCCGTCTGTACAACCGTCTTCTATATCTAGACTAACGATATCTCTCGTTATACAACCGTCTTCTATATCTAGACTAACGGGATCCGTCTGTACAACCGTCTTCTATATCTAGACTAACGAGATCTCTCGTTATACAACCGTCTTCTATATCTAGACTAAGGAGATCCGTCTGTACAACCGTCATCTATATCTAGACTAACGAGACCCGTCTGTACAACCGTCTTCTATATCTAGACTAACGAGATCCGTCTGTACAACCGTCTTCTATATCTAGACTAACGATATCTCTCGTTATACAACCGTCTTCTATATCTAGACTAACGGGATCCGTCTGTACAACCGTCTTCTATATCTAGACTAACGAGATCTCTCGTTATACAACCGTCTTCTATATCTAGACTAACGAGATCTCTCGTTATACAACCGTCTTCTATATCTAGACTAACGAGATCCGTCTGTACAACCGTCTTCTATATCTAGACTAACGAGATCCGTCTGTACAACCGTCTTCTATATCTAGACTAACGAGATCCGTCTGTACAACCGTCTTCTATATCTAGACTAACGAGATCCGTCTGTACAACCGCCTTCTATATCTAGACTAACGAGATACGTCGTTGTACAACCATCTTCTATATCTAGACTAACGAGATCCGTCTGTACAACCGTCTTCTATATCTAGACTAACGAGATCCGTCTGCACAACCGTCTTCTATATCTAGACTAACGAGATCCGTCTGAACAACCGTCTTCTATATCTAGACTAACGAGATCCGTCTGTACAACCGCCTTCTATATCTAGACTAACGAGATACGTCGTTGTACAACCATCTTCTATATCTAGACTAACGCGATCCGTCTGTACAACCGTTTTCTATATCGAGACTAACGAGATCCGTCTGTACAACCGTCTTCTATATCTAGACTAACGGGATACGACGTTGGACAAACGTCTTCTATATCTAGACTAACGAGATCCGTCTGTACAACCGTCTTCTATATCTAGACTAACGAGATAAGTCTGTACAACCGTTTTCTATATCTAGACTAACGAGATCCGTCTGAACAACCGTCTTCTATATCTAGACTAACGAGATCCGTCTGTACAACCGTCTTCTATATCTAGACTAACGAGATCCGTCTGTACAACCGTCTTCTATATCTAGACTAACGAGATCCGTCTGTACAACCGTCTTCTATATCTAGACTAACGAGATCCGTCTGTACAACCGTCTTCTATATCTAGAGTAACGAGATCCGTCTGTACAACCGTCTTCTATATCTAGACTAACGAGATCTCTCGTTATACAACCGTCTTCTATATCTAGACTAACGGGATACGTCGTTGGACAAACGTCTTCTATATCTAGACTAACGAGATCCGTCTGTACAACCGTCTTCTATATCTAGACTAACGAGATCCGTCTGTACAACCGTCTTCTATATCTAGACTAACGATATCTCTCGTTATACAACCGTCTTCTATATCTAGACTAACGAGATCCGTCTGTACAACCGCCTTCTATATCTCGACTAACGAGATCCATCTGTACAACCGTCTTCTATATCTAGACTAACGAGATCCGTCTGTACAACCGTCTTCTATATCTAGACTAACGAGATCCGTCTGTACAACCGTCTTCTATATCTAGACTAACGAGATCCGTCTGTACAACCGTCTTCTATATCTAGACTAACGATATCTCTCGTTATACAACCGTCTTCTATATCTAGACTAACGAGACCCGTCTGTACAACCGTCTTCTATATCTAGACTAACGAGATCCGTCTGTACAACCGTCGTCTATATCTAGACTAACGAGATCCATCTGTACAACCGTCTTCTATATCTAGACTAACGAGATAAGTCTGTACAACCGTTTTCTATATCTAGACTAACGAGATCCGTCTGCACAACCGTCTTCTATATCTAGACTAACGAGATCCGTCTGTACAACCGTCTTCTATATCTAGACTAACGAGATCCGTCTGTACAACCGTCTTCTATATCTAGACTAACGAGATCCGTCTGTACAACCGTCTTCTATATCTAGACTAACGAGATCCGTCTGTACAACCGTCTTCTATATCTAGAGTAACGAGATCCGTCTGTACAACCGTCTTCTATATCTAGACTAACGAGATCTCTCGTTATACAACCGTCTTCTATATCTAGACTAACGGGATACGTCGTTGGACAAACGTCTTCTATATCTAGACTAACGAGATCCGTCTGTACAACCGTCTTCTATATCTAGACTAACGAGATCCGTCTGTACAACCGTCTTCTATATCTAGACTAACGATATCTCTCGTTATACAACCGTCTTCTATATCTAGACTAACGGGATCCGTCTGTACAACCGTCTTCTATATCTAGACTAACGAGATCCGTCTGTACAACCGCCTTCTATATCTAGACTAACGAGATCCATCTGTACAACCGTCTTCTATATCTAGACTAAGGAGATCCGTCTGTACAACCGTCATCTATATCTAGACTAACGAGACCCGTCTGTACAACCGTCTTCTATATCTAGACTAACGAGATCCGTCTGTACAACCGTCTTCTATATCTAGACTAACGAGATCCATCTGTACAACCGTCTTCTATATCTAGACTAACGAGATCCGTCTGTACAACCGTCTTCTATATCTAGACTAACGAGATCCGTCTGTACAACCGTCTTCTATATCTAGACTAACGAGATCCGTCTGTACAACCGTCTTCTATAACTAGACTAACGAGATCCGTCTGTACAACCGTCTTCTATATCTAGACTAACGAGATCCGTCTGTACAACCGTCTTCTATATCTAGACTAACGAGATCTCTCGTTATACAACCGTCTTCTATATCTAGACTAACGAGATCCGTCTGTACAACCGCCTTCTATATCTAGACTAACGAGATCCGTCTGCACAACCGTCTTCTATATCTAGACTAACGAGATCCGTCTGTACAACCGCCTTCTATATCTAGACTAACGAGATCCGTCTGTACAACCGTCTTCTATATCTAGACTAACGAGATCTCTCGTTATACAACCGTCTTCTATATCTAGACTAACGAGATCCGTCTGTACAACCGTCTTCTATATCTAGACTAACGGGATCCGTCTGTACAACCGTCTTCTATATCTAGACTAACGAGATCCGTCTGTACAACCGTCTTCTATATCTAGACTAATGAGATCCGTCTGTACAACCGTCTTCTATATCTAGACTAACGAGATCCGTCTGTACAACCGCCTTCTATATCTAGACTAACGAGATACGTCGTTGTACAACCATCTTCTATATCTAGACTAACGCGATCCGTCTGTACAACCGTTTTCTATATCGAGACTAACGAGATCCGTCTGTACAACCGTCTTCTATATCTAGACTAACGGGATACGACGTTGGACAAACGTCTTCTATATCTAGACTAACGAGATCCGTCTGTACAACCGTCTTCTATATCTAGACTAACGAGATCCGTCTGTACAACCGTTTTCTATATCTAGACTAACGAGATCCGTCTGAACAACCGTCTTCTATATCTAGACTAATGAGATCCGTCTGTACAACCGTCATCTATATCTAGACTAACGGGATCCGTCTGTACAACCGTCTTCTATATCTAGACTAACGAGATCTCTCGTTATACAACCGTCTTCTATATCTAGACTAACGAGATCCGTCTGTACAACCGTCTTCTATATCTAGACTAACGAGATCCATCTGTACAACCGTCTTCTATATCTAGACTAAGGAGATCCGTCTGTACAACCGTCATCTATATCTAGACTAACGAGACCCGTCTGTACAACCGTCTTCTATATCTAGACTAACGAGATCCGTCTGCACAACCGTCTTCTATATCTAGACTAACGAGATCCGTCTGAACAACCGTCTTCTATATCTAGACTAACGAGATCCGTCTGTACAACCGCCTTCTATATCTAGACTAACGAGATACGTCGTTGTACAACCATCTTCTATATCTAGACTAACGCGATCCGTCTGTACAACCGTTTTCTATATCGAGACTAACGAGATCCGTCTGTACAACCGTCTTCTATATCTAGACTAACGGGATACGACGTTGGACAAACGTCTTCTATATCTAGACTAACGAGATCCGTCTGTACAACCGTCTTCTATATCTAGACTAACGAGATAAGTCTGTACAACCGTTTTCTATATCTAGACTAACGAGATCCGTCTGCACAACCGTCTTCTATATCTAGACTAACGAGATCCGTCTGTACAACCGTCTTCTATATCTAGACTAACGAGATCCGTCTGTACAACCGTCTTCTATATCTAGACTAACGAGATCCGTCTGTACAACCGTCTTCTATATCTAGACTAACGAGATCCGTCTGTACAACCGTCTTCTATATCTAGAGTAACGAGATCCGTCTGTACAACCGTCTTCTATATCTAGACTAACGAGATCTCTCGTTATACAACCGTCTTCTATATCTAGACTAACGGGATACGTCGTTGGACAAACGTCTTCTATATCTAGACTAACGAGATCCGTCTGTACAACCGTCTTCTATATCTAGACTAACGAGATCCGTCTGTACAACCGTCTTCTATATCTAGACTAACGATATCTCTCGTTATACAACCGTCTTCTATATCTAGACTAACGGGATCCGTCTGTACAACCGTCTTCTATATCTAGACTAACGAGATCTCTCGTTATACAACCGTCTTCTATATCTAGACTAAGGAGATCCGTCTGTACAACCGTCTTCTATATCTAGACTAACGAGATCCGTCTGTACAACCGTCTTCTATAACTAGACTAACGAGATCCGTCTGTACAACCGTCTTCTATATCTAGACTAACGAGATCCGTCTGTACAACCGTCTTCTATATCTAGACTAACGAGATCTCTCGTTATACAACCGTCTTCTATATCTAGACTAACGAGATCCGTCTGTACAACCGCCTTCTATATCTAGACTAACGAGATCCGTCTGCACAACCGTCTTCTATATCTAGACTAACGAGATCCGTCTGTACAACCGCCTTCTATATCTAGACTAACGAGATCCGTCTGTACAACCGTCTTCTATATCTAGACTAACGAGATCTCTCGTTATACAACCGTCTTCTATATCTAGACTAACGAGATCCGTCTGTACAACCGTCTTCTATATCTAGACTAACGGGATCCGTCTGTACAACCGTCTTCTATATCTAGACTAACGAGATCCGTCTGTACAACCGTCTTCTATATCTAGACTAATGAGATCCGTCTGTACAACCGTCTTCTATATCTAGACTAACGAGATCCGTCTGTACAACCGCCTTCTATATCTAGACTAACGAGATACGTCGTTGTACAACCATCTTCTATATCTAGACTAACGCGATCCGTCTGTACAACCGTTTTCTATATCGAGACTAACGAGATCCGTCTGTACAACCGTCTTCTATATCTAGACTAACGAGATCCGTCTGTACAACCGTCTTCTATATCTAGACTAACGAGATCCGTCTGTACAACCGCCTTCTATATCTAGACTAACGAGATACGTCGTTGTACAACCATCTTCTATATCTAGACTAACGCGATCCGTCTGTACAACCGTTTTCTATATCGAGACTAATGAGATCCGTCTGTACAACCGTCTTCTATATCTAGACTAACGGGATACGACGTTGGACAAACGTCTTCTATATCTAGACTAACGAGATCCGTCTGTACAACCGTCTTCTATATCTAGACTAACGAGATCCGTCTGTACAACCGTTTTCTATATCTAGACTAACGAGATCCGTCTGAACAACCGTCTTCTATATCTAGACTAATGAGATCCGTCTGTACAACCGTCATCTATATCTAGACTAACGAGACCCGTCTGTACAACCGTCTTCTATATCTAGACTAACGAGATCTCTCGTTATACAACCCTCTTCTATATCTAGACTAACGAGATCCGTCTGTACAACCGTCTTCTATATCTAGACTAACGATATCTCTCGTTATACAACCGTCTTCTATATCTAGACTAACGGGATCCGTCTGTACAACCGTCTTCTATATCTAGACTAACGAGATCTCTCGTTATACAACCGTCTTCTATATCTAGACTAACGAGATCTCTCGTTATACAACCGTCTTCTATATCTAGACTAACGAGATCCGTCTGTACAACCGTCTTCTATATCTAGACTAACGAGATCCGTCTGTACAACCGTCTTCTATATCTAGACTAACGATATCTCTCGTTATACAACCGTCTTCTATATCTAGACTAACGGGATCCGTCTGTACAACCGTCTTCTATATCTAGAGTAACGAGACCCGTCTGTACAACCGTCTTCTATATCTAGACTAACGAGATCCGTCTGTACAACCGTCTTCTATATCTAGACTAACGATATCTCTCGTTATACAACCGTCTTCTATATCTAGACTAACGGGATCCGTCTGTACAACCGTCTTCTATATCTAGACTAACGAGATCTCTCGTTATACAACCGTCTTCTATATCTAGACTAACGAGATCCGTCTGTACAACCGTCTTCTATATCTAGACTAACGAGATCCGTCTGTACAACCGCCTTCTATATCTAGACTAACGAGATACGTCGTTGTACAACCATCTTCTATATCTAGACTAACGAGATCCGTCTGTACAACCGTCTTCTATATCTAGACTAACGAGATCCGTCTGTACAACCGTCTTCTATATCTAGACTAACGAGATCTCTCGTTATACAACCGTCTTCTATATCTAGACTAACGGGATACGTCGTTGGACAAACGTCTTCTATATCTAGACTAACGAGATCCGTCTGTACAACCGTCTTCTATATCTAGACTAACGATATCTCTCGTTATACAAACGTCTTCTATATCTAGACTAACGGGATCCGTCTGTACAACCGTCTTCTATATCTAGACTAACGAGATCTCTCGTTATACAACCGTCTTCTATATCTAGACTAACGAGATCCGTCTGTACAACCGTCTTCTATATCTAGACTAACGAGATCCATCTGTACAACCGTCTTCTATATCTAGACTAAGGAGATCCGTCTGTACAACCGTCATCTATATCTAGACTAACGAGACCCGTCTGTACAACCGTCTTCTATATCTAGACTAACGAGATCCGTCTGCACAACCGTCTTCTATATCTAGACTAACGAGATCCGTCTGAACAACCGTCTTCTATATCTAGACTAACGAGATCCGTCTGTACAACCGCCTTCTATATCTAGACTAACGAGATACGTCGTTGTACAACCATCTTCTATATCTAGACTAACGCGATCCGTCTGTACAACCGTTTTCTATATCGAGACTAACGAGATCCGTCTGTACAACCGTCTTCTATATCTAGACTAACGGGATACGACGTTGGACAAACGTCTTCTATATCTAGACTAACGAGATCCGTCTGTACAACCGTCTTCTATATCTAGACTAACGAGATAAGTCTGTACAACCGTTTTCTATATCTAGACTAACGAGATCCGTCTGAACAACCGTCTTCTATATCTAGACTAACGAGATCCGTCTGTACAACCGTCTTCTATATCTAGACTAACGAGATCCGTCTGTACAACCGTCTTCTATATCTAGACTAACGAGATCCGTCTGTACAACCGTCTTCTATATCTAGACTAACGAGATCCGTCTGTACAACCGTCTTCTATATCTAGAGTAACGAGATCCGTCTGTACAACCGTCTTCTATATCTAGACTAACGAGATCTCTCGTTATACAACCGTCTTCTATATCTAGACTAACGGGATACGTCGTTGGACAAACGTCTTCTATATCTAGACTAACGAGATCCGTCTGTACAACCGTCTTCTATATCTAGACTAACGAGATCCGTCTGTACAACCGTCTTCTATATCTAGACTAACGATATCTCTCGTTATACAACCGTCTTCTATATCTAGACTAACGGGATCCGTCTGTACAACCGTCTTCTATATCTAGACTAACGAGATCTCTCGTTATACAACCGTCTTCTATATCTAGACTAAGGAGATCCGTCTGTACAACCGTCATCTATATCTAGACTAACGAGACCCGTCTGTACAACCGTCTTCTATATCTAGACTAACGAGATCCGTCTGTACAACCGTCTTCTATATCTAGACTAACGATATCTCTCGTTATACAACCGTCTTCTATATCTAGACTAACGGGATCCGTCTGTACAACCGTCTTCTATATCTAGACTAACGAGATCTCTCGTTATACAACCGTCTTCTATATCTAGACTAACGAGATCTCTCGTTATACAACCGTCTTCTATATCTAGACTAACGAGATCCGTCTGTACAACCGTCTTCTATATCTAGACTAACGAGATCCGTCTGTACAACCGTCTTCTATATCTAGACTAACGAGATCCGTCTGTACAACCGTCTTCTATATCTAGACTAACGAGATCCGTCTGTACAACCGCCTTCTATATCTAGACTAACGAGATACGTCGTTGTACAACCATCTTCTATATCTAGACTAACGGGATCCGTCTGTACAACCGTCTTCTATATCTAGACTAACGAGATCTCTCGTTATACAACCGTCTTCTATATCTAGACTAACGAGATCCGTCTGTACAACCGTCTTCTATATCTAGACTAACGAGATCCATCTGTACAACCGTCTTCTATATCTAGACTAAGGAGATCCGTCTGTACAACCGTCATCTATATCTAGACTAACGAGACCCGTCTGTACAACCGTCTTCTATATCTAGACTAACGAGATCCGTCTGCACAACCGTCTTCTATATCTAGACTAACGAGATCCGTCTGAACAACCGTCTTCTATATCTAGACTAACGAGATCCGTCTGTACAACCGCCTTCTATATCTAGACTAACGAGATACGTCGTTGTACAACCATCTTCTATATCTAGACTAACGCGATCCGTCTGTACAACCGTTTTCTATATCGAGACTAACGAGATCCGTCTGTACAACCGTCTTCAATATCTAGACTAACGGGATACGACGTTGGACAAACGTCTTCTATATCTAGACTAACGAGATCCGTCTGTACAACCGTCTTCTATATCTAGACTAACGAGATAAGTCTGTACAACCGTTTTCTATATCTAGACTAACGAGATCCGTCTGCACAACCGTCTTCTATATCTAGACTAACGAGATCCGTCTGTACAACCGTCTTCTATATCTAGACTAACGAGATCCGTCTGTACAACCGTCTTCTATATCTAGACTAACGAGATCCGTCTGTACAACCGTCTTCTATATCTAGACTAACGAGATCCGTCTGTACAACCGTCTTCTATATCTAGAGTAACGAGATCCGTCTGTACAACCGTCTTCTATATCTAGACTAACGAGATCTCTCGTTATACAACCGTCTTCTATATCTAGACTAACGGGATACGTCGTTGGACAAACGTCTTCTATATCTAGACTAACGAGATCCGTCTGTACAACCGTCTTCTATATCTAGACTAACGAGATCCGTCTGTACAACCGTCTTCTATATCTAGACTAACGATATCTCTCGTTATACAACCGTCTTCTATATCTAGACTAACGGGATCCGTCTGTACAACCGTCTTCTATATCTAGACTAACGAGATCTCTCGTTATACAACCGTCTTCTATATCTAGACTAAGGAGATCCGTCTGTACAACCGTCATCTATATCTAGACTAACGAGACCCGTCTGTACAACCGTCTTCTATATCTAGACTAACGAGATCCGTCTGTACAACCGTCTTCTATATCTAGACTAACGATATCTCTCGTTATACAACCGTCTTCTATATCTAGACTAACGGGATCCGTCTGTACAACCGTCTTCTATATCTAGACTAACGAGATCTCTCGTTATACAACCGTCTTCTATATCTAGACTAACGAGATCTCTCGTTATACAACCGTCTTCTATATCTAGACTAACGAGATCCGTCTGTACAACCGTCTTCTATATCTAGACTAACGAGATCCGTCTGTACAACCGTCTTCTATATCTAGACTAACGAGATCCGTCTGTACAACCGTCTTCTATATCTAGACTAACGAGATCCGTCTGTACAACCGCCTTCTATATCTAGACTAACGAGATACGTCGTTGTACAACCATCTTCTATATCTAGACTAACGAGATCCGTCTGTACAACCGTCTTCTATATCTAGACTAACGAGATCCGTCTGCACAACCGTCTTCTATATCTAGACTAACGAGATCCGTCTGAACAACCGTCTTCTATATCTAGACTAACGAGATCCGTCTGTACAACCGCCTTCTATATCTAGACTAACGAGATACGTCGTTGTACAACCATCTTCTATATCTAGACTAACGCGATCCGTCTGTACAACCGTTTTCTATATCGAGACTAACGAGATCCGTCTGTACAACCGTCTTCTATATCTAGACTAACGGGATACGACGTTGGACAAACGTCTTCTATATCTAGACTAACGAGATCCGTCTGTACAACCGTCTTCTATATCTAGACTAACGAGATAAGTCTGTACAACCGTTTTCTATATCTAGACTAACGAGATCCGTCTGAACAACCGTCTTCTATATCTAGACTAACGAGATCCGTCTGTACAACCGTCTTCTATATCTAGACTAACGAGATCCGTCTGTACAACCGTCTTCTATATCTAGACTAACGAGATCCGTCTGTACAACCGTCTTCTATATCTAGACTAACGAGATCCGTCTGTACAACCGTCTTCTATATCTAGAGTAACGAGATCCGTCTGTACAACCGTCTTCTATATCTAGACTAACGAGATCTCTCGTTATACAACCGTCTTCTATATCTAGACTAACGGGATACGTCGTTGGACAAACGTCTTCTATATCTAGACTAACGAGATCCGTCTGTACAACCGTCTTCTATATCTAGACTAACGAGATCCGTCTGTACAACCGTCTTCTATATCTAGACTAACGATATCTCTCGTTATACAACCGTCTTCTATATCTAGACTAACGAGATCCGTCTGTACAACCGTCTTCTATATCTAGACTAACGAGATCCGTCTGTACAACCGTCTTCTATATCTAGACTAACGAGATCCGTCTGTACAACCGTCTTCTATATCTAGACTAACGATATCTCTCGTTATACAACCGTCTTCTATATCTAGACTAACGAGACCCGTCTGTACAACCGTCTTCTATATCTAGACTAACGAGATCCGTCTGTACAACCGTCGTCTATATCTAGACTAACGAGATCCATCTGTACAACCGTCTTCTATATCTAGACTAACGAGATAAGTCTGTACAACCGTTTTCTATATCTAGACTAACGAGATCCGTCTGCACAACCGTCTTCTATATCTAGACTAACGAGATCCGTCTGTACAACCGTCTTCTATATCTAGACTAACGAGATCCGTCTGTACAACCGTCTTCTATATCTAGACTAACGAGATCCGTCTGTACAACCGTCTTCTATATCTAGACTAACGAGATCCGTCTGTACAACCGTCTTCTATATCTAGAGTAACGAGATCCGTCTGTACAACCGTCTTCTATATCTAGACTAACGAGATCTCTCGTTATACAACCGTCTTCTATATCTAGACTAACGGGATACGTCGTTGGACAAACGTCTTCTATATCTAGACTAACGAGATCCGTCTGTACAACCGTCTTCTATATCTAGACTAACGAGATCCGTCTGTACAACCGTCTTCTATATCTAGACTAACGATATCTCTCGTTATACAACCGTCTTCTATATCTAGACTAACGGGATCCGTCTGTACAACCGTCTTCTATATCTAGACTAACGAGATCCGTCTGTACAACCGCCTTCTATATCTAGACTAACGAGATCCATCTGTACAACCGTCTTCTATATCTAGACTAAGGAGATCCGTCTGTACAACCGTCATCTATATCTAGACTAACGAGACCCGTCTGTACAACCGTCTTCTATATCTAGACTAACGAGATCCGTCTGTACAACCGTCTTCTATATCTAGACTAACGAGATCCATCTGTACAACCGTCTTGTATATCTAGACTAACGAGATCCGTCTGTACAACCGTCTTCTATATCTAGACTAACGAGATCCGTCTGTACAACCGTCTTCTATATCTAGACTAACGAGATCCGTCTGTACAACCGTCTTCTATAACTAGACTAACGAGATCCGTCTGTACAACCGTCTTCTATATCTAGACTAACGAGATCCGTCTGTACAACCGTCTTCTATATCTAGACTAACGAGATCTCTCGTTATACAACCGTCTTCTATATCTAGACTAACGAGATCCGTCTGTACAACCGCCTTCTATATCTAGACTAACGAGATCCGTCTGCACAACCGTCTTCTATATCTAGACTAACGAGATCCGTCTGTACAACCGCCTTCTATATCTAGACTAACGAGATCCGTCTGTACAACCGTCTTCTATATCTAGACTAACGAGATCTCTCGTTATACAACCGTCTTCTATATCTAGACTAACGAGATCCGTCTGTACAACCGTCTTCTATATCTAGACTAACGGGATCCGTCTGTACAACCGTCTTCTATATCTAGACTAACGAGATCCGTCTGTACAACCGTCTTCTATATCTAGACTAATGAGATCCGTCTGTACAACCGTCTTCTATATCTAGACTAACGAGATCCGTCTGTACAACCGCCTTCTATATCTAGACTAACGAGATACGTCGTTGTACAACCATCTTCTATATCTAGACTAACGCGATCCGTCTGTACAACCGTTTTCTATATCGAGACTAACGAGATCCGTCTGTACAACCGTCTTCTATATCTAGACTAACGGGATACGACGTTGGACAAACGTCTTCTATATCTAGACTAACGAGATCCGTCTGTACAACCGTCTTCTATATCTAGACTAACGAGATCCGTCTGTACAACCGTTTTCTATATCTAGACTAACGAGATCCGTCTGAACAACCGTCTTCTATATCTAGACTAATGAGATCCGTCTGTACAACCGTCATCTATATCTAGACTAACGAGACCCGTCTGTACAACCGTCTTCTATATCTAGACTAACGAGATCTCTCGTTATACAACCCTCTTCTATATCTAGACTAACGAGATCCGTCTGTACAACCGTCTTCTATATCTAGACTAACGATATCTCTCGTTATACAACCGTCTTCTATATCTAGACTAACGGGATCCGTCTGTACAACCGTCTTCTATATCTAGACTAACGAGATCTCTCGTTATACAACCGTCTTCTATATCTAGACTAACGAGATCCGTCTGTACAACCGTCTTCTATATCTAGACTAACCAGATCCGTCTGTACAACCGTCTTCTATATCCAGACTAACGAGATCCATCTGTACAACCGTCTTCTATATCTAGACTAACGGGATCCGTCTGTACAACCGTCTTCTATATCTAGACTAACGAGACCCGTCTGTACAACCGTCTTCTATATCTAGACTAACGAGATCCGTCTGTACAACCGTCTTCTATATCTAGACTAACGATATCTCTCGTTATACAACCGTCTTCTATATCTAGACTAACGGGATCCGTCTGTACAACCGTCTTCTATATCTAGACTAACGAGATCTCTCGTTATACAACCGTCTTCTATATCTAGACTAACGAGATCCGTCTGTACAACCGTCTTCTATATCTAGACTAACGAGATCCGTCTGTACAACCGTCTTCTATATCTAGACTAACGAGATCCGTCTGTACAACCGTCTTCTATATCTAGACTAACGAGATCCGTCTGTACAACCGCCTTCTATATCTAGACTAACGAGATACGTCGTTGTACAACCATCTTCTATATCTAGACTAACGAGATCCGTCTGTACAACCGTCTTCTATATCTAGACTAACGAGATCCGTCTGTACAACCGTCTTCTATATCTAGACTAACGAGATCTCTCGTTATACAACCGTCTCCTATATCTAGACTAACGGGATACGTCGTTGGACAAACGTCTTCTATATCTAGACTAACGAGATCCGTCTGTACAACCGTCTTCTATATCTAGACTAACGATATCTCTCGTTATACAACCGTCTTCTATATCTAGACTAACGGGATCCGTCTGTACAACCGTCTTCTATATCTAGACTAACGAGATCTCTCGTTATACAACCGTCTTCTATATCTAGACTAACGAGATCCGTCTGTACAACCGTCTTCTATATCTAGACTAACGAGATCCATCTGTACAACCGTCTTCTATATCTAGACTAAGGAGATCCGTCTGTACAACCGTCATCTATATCTAGACTAACGAGACCCGTCTGTACAACCGTCTTCTATATCTAGACTAACGAGATCCGTCTGCACAACCGTCTTCTATATCTAGACTAACGAGATCCGTCTGAACAACCGTCTTCTATATCTAGACTAACGAGATCCGTCTGTACAACCGCCTTCTATATCTAGACTAACGAGATACGTCGTTGTACAACCATCTTCTATATCTAGACTAACGCGATCCGTCTGTACAACCGTTTTCTATATCGAGACTAACGAGATCCGTCTGTACAACCGTCTTCTATATCTAGACTAACGGGATACGACGTTGGACAAACGTCTTCTATATCTAGACTAACGAGATCCGTCTGTACAACCGTCTTCTATATCTAGACTAACGAGATAAGTCTGTACAACCGTTTTCTATATCTAGACTAACGAGATCCGTCTGAACAACCGTCTTCTATATCTAGACTAACGAGATCCGTCTGTACAACCGTCTTCTATATCTAGACTAACGAGATCCGTCTGTACAACCGTCTTCTATATCTAGACTAACGAGATCCGTCTGTACAACCGTCTTCTATATCTAGACTAACGAGATCCGTCTGTACAACCGTCTTCTATATCTAGAGTAACGAGATCCGTCTGTACAACCGTCTTCTATATCTAGACTAACGAGATCTCTCGTTATACAACCGTCTTCTATATCTAGACTAACGGGATACGTCGTTGGACAACCGTCTTCTATATCTAGACTAACGAGATCCGTCTGTACAACCGCCTTCTATATCTAGACTAACGAGATACGTCGTTGTACAACCATCTTCTATATCTAGACTAACGCGATCCGTCTGTACAACCGTTTTCTATATCGAGACTAACGAGATCCGTCTGTACAACCGTCTTCTATATCTAGACTAACGGGATACGACGTTGGACAAACGTCTTCTATATCTAGACTAACGAGATCCGTCTGTACAACCGTCTTCTATATCTAGACTAACGAGATAAGTCTGTACAACCGTTTTCTATATCTAGACTAACGAGATCCGTCTGAACAACCGTCTTCTATATCTAGACTAACGAGATCCGTCTGTACAACCGTCTTCTATATCTAGACTAACGAGATCCGTCGGTACAACCGTCTTCTATATCTAGACTAACGAGATCCGTCTGTACAACCGTCTTCTATATCTAGACTAAAGAGATCCGTCGGTACAACCGTCTTCTATATCTAGACTAACGAGATCCGTCTGTACAACCGTCTTCTATATCTAGACTAACGAGATCTCTCGTTATACAACCGTCTTCTATATCTAGACTAACGAGATCCGTCTGTACAACCGTCTTCTATATCTAGACTAACGAGATCCGTCTGTACAACCGTCTTCTATATCTAGACTAACGAGATCCGTCTGTACAACCGTCTTCTATATCTAGACTAACGAGATCCGTCTGTACAACCGTCTTCTATATCTAGACTAATGAGATCCGTCTGTACAACCGTCTTCTATATCTAGACTAATGAGATCCGTCTGTACAACCGTCATCTATATCTAGACTAACGGGATCCGTCTGTACAACCGTCTTCTATATCTAGACTAACGAGATCTCTCGTTATACAACCGTCTTCTATATCTAGACTAACGAGATCCGTCTGTACAACCGCCTTCTATATCTAGACTAACGAGATCCATCTGTACAACCGTCTTCTATATCTAGACTAAGGAGATCCGTCTGTACAACCGTCATCTATATCTAGACTAACGAGACCCGTCTGTACAACCGTCTTCTATATCTAGACTAACGAGATCCGTCTGTACAACCGTCTTCTATATCTAGACTAACGAGATCCATCTGTACAACCGTCTTCTATATCTAGACTAACGAGATCCGTCTGTACAACCGTCTTCTATATCTAGACTAACGAGATCCGTCTGTACAACCGTCTTCTATATCTAGACTAACGAGATCCGTCTGTACAACCGTCTTCTATAACTAGACTAACGAGATCCGTCTGTACAACCGTCTTCTATATCTAGACTAACGAGATCCGTCTGTACAACCGTCTTCTATATCTAGACTAACGAGATCTCTCGTTATACAACCGTCTTCTATATCTAGACTAACGAGATCCGTCTGTACAACCGCCTTCTATATCTAGACTAACGAGATCCGTCTGCACAACCGTCTTCTATATCTAGACTAACGAGATCCGTCTGTACAACCGCCTTCTATATCTAGACTAACGAGATCCGTCTGTACAACCGTCTTCTATATCTAGACTAACGAGATCTCTCGTTATACAACCGTCTTCTATATCTAGACTAACGAGATCCGTCTGTACAACCGTCTTCTATATCTAGACTAACGGGATCCGTCTGTACAACCGTCTTCTATATCTAGACTAACGAGATCCGTCTGTACAACCGTCTTCTATATCTAGACTAATGAGATCCGTCTGTACAACCGTCTTCTATATCTAGACTAACGAGATCCGTCTGTACAACCGCCTTCTATATCTAGACTAACGAGATACGTCGTTGTACAACCATCTTCTATATCTAGACTAACGCGATCCGTCTGTACAACCGTTTTCTATATCGAGACTAACGAGATCCGTCTGTACAACCGTCTTCTATATCTAGACTAACGAGATCCGTCTGTACAACCGTCTTCTATATCTAGACTAACGAGATCCGTCTGTACAACCGCCTTCTATATCTAGACTAACGAGATACGTCGTTGTACAACCATCTTCTATATCTAGACTAACGCGATCCGTCTGTACAACCGTTTTCTATATCGAGACTAATGAGATCCGTCTGTACAACCGTCTTCTATATCTAGACTAACGGGATACGACGTTGGACAAACGTCTTCTATATCTAGACTAACGAGATCCGTCTGTACAACCGTCTTCTATATCTAGACTAACGAGATCCGTCTGTACAACCGTTTTCTATATCTAGACTAACGAGATCCGTCTGAACAACCGTCTTCTATATCTAGACTAATGAGATCCGTCTGTACAACCGTCATCTATATCTAGACTAACGAGACCCGTCTGTACAACCGTCTTCTATATCTAGACTAACGAGATCTCTCGTTATACAACCCTCTTCTATATCTAGACTAACGAGATCCGTCTGTACAACCGTCTTCTATATCTAGACTAACGATATCTCTCGTTATACAACCGTCTTCTATATCTAGACTAACGGGATCCGTCTGTACAACCGTCTTCTATATCTAGACTAACGAGATCTCTCGTTATACAACCGTCTTCTATATCTAGACTAACGAGATCTCTCGTTATACAACCGTCTTCTATATCTAGACTAACGAGATCCGTCTGTACAACCGTCTTCTATATCTAGACTAACGAGATCCGTCTGTACAACCGTCTTCTATATCTAGACTAACGATATCTCTCGTTATACAACCGTCTTCTATATCTAGACTAACGGGATCCGTCTGTACAACCGTCTTCTATATCTAGAGTAACGAGACCCGTCTGTACAACCGTCTTCTATATCTAGACTAACGAGATCCGTCTGTACAACCGTCTTCTATATCTAGACTAACGATATCTCTCGTTATACAACCGTCTTCTATATCTAGACTAACGGGATCCGTCTGTACAACCGTCTTCTATATCTAGACTAACGAGATCTCTCGTTATACAACCGTCTTCTATATCTAGACTAACGAGATCCGTCTGTACAACCGTCTTCTATATCTAGACTAACGAGATCCGTCTGTACAACCGCCTTCTATATCTAGACTAACGAGATACGTCGTTGTACAACCATCTTCTATATCTAGACTAACGAGATCCGTCTGTACAACCGTCTTCTATATCTAGACTAACGAGATCCGTCTGTACAACCGTCTTCTATATCTAGACTAACGAGATCTCTCGTTATACAACCGTCTTCTATATCTAGACTAACGGGATACGTCGTTGGACAAACGTCTTCTATATCTAGACTAACGAGATCCGTCTGTACAACCGTCTTCTATATCTAGACTAACGATATCTCTCGTTATACAAACGTCTTCTATATCTAGACTAACGGGATCCGTCTGTACAACCGTCTTCTATATCTAGACTAACGAGATCTCTCGTTATACAACCGTCTTCTATATCTAGACTAACGAGATCCGTCTGTACAACCGTCTTCTATATCTAGACTAACGAGATCCATCTGTACAACCGTCTTCTATATCTAGACTAAGGAGATCCGTCTGTACAACCGTCATCTATATCTAGACTAACGAGACCCGTCTGTACAACCGTCTTCTATATCTAGACTAACGAGATCCGTCTGCACAACCGTCTTCTATATCTAGACTAACGAGATCCGTCTGAACAACCGTCTTCTATATCTAGACTAACGAGATCCGTCTGTACAACCGCCTTCTATATCTAGACTAACGAGATACGTCGTTGTACAACCATCTTCTATATCTAGACTAACGCGATCCGTCTGTACAACCGTTTTCTATATCGAGACTAACGAGATCCGTCTGTACAACCGTCTTCTATATCTAGACTAACGGGATACGACGTTGGACAAACGTCTTCTATATCTAGACTAACGAGATCCGTCTGTACAACCGTCTTCTATATCTAGACTAACGAGATAAGTCTGTACAACCGTTTTCTATATCTAGACTAACGAGATCCGTCTGAACAACCGTCTTCTATATCTAGACTAACGAGATCCGTCTGTACAACCGTCTTCTATATCTAGACTAACGAGATCCGTCTGTACAACCGTCTTCTATATCTAGACTAACGAGATCCGTCTGTACAACCGTCTTCTATATCTAGACTAACGAGATCCGTCTGTACAACCGTCTTCTATATCTAGAGTAACGAGATCCGTCTGTACAACCGTCTTCTATATCTAGACTAACGAGATCTCTCGTTATACAACCGTCTTCTATATCTAGACTAACGGGATACGTCGTTGGACAAACGTCTTCTATATCTAGACTAACGAGATCCGTCTGTACAACCGTCTTCTATATCTAGACTAACGAGATCCGTCTGTACAACCGTCTTCTATATCTAGACTAACGATATCTCTCGTTATACAACCGTCTTCTATATCTAGACTAACGGGATCCGTCTGTACAACCGTCTTCTATATCTAGACTAACGAGATCTCTCGTTATACAACCGTCTTCTATATCTAGACTAAGGAGATCCGTCTGTACAACCGTCATCTATATCTAGACTAACGAGACCCGTCTGTACAACCGTCTTCTATATCTAGACTAACGAGATCCGTCTGTACAACCGTCTTCTATATCTAGACTAACGATATCTCTCGTTATACAACCGTCTTCTATATCTAGACTAACGGGATCCGTCTGTACAACCGTCTTCTATATCTAGACTAACGAGATCTCTCGTTATACAACCGTCTTCTATATCTAGACTAACGAGATCTCTCGTTATACAACCGTCTTCTATATCTAGACTAACGAGATCCGTCTGTACAACCGTCTTCTATATCTAGACTAACGAGATCCGTCTGTACAACCGTCTTCTATATCTAGACTAACGAGATCCGTCTGTACAACCGTCTTCTATATCTAGACTAACGAGATCCGTCTGTACAACCGCCTTCTATATCTAGACTAACGAGATACGTCGTTGTACAACCATCTTCTATATCTAGACTAACGGGATCCGTCTGTACAACCGTCTTCTATATCTAGACTAACGAGATCTCTCGTTATACAACCGTCTTCTATATCTAGACTAACGAGATCCGTCTGTACAACCGTCTTCTATATCTAGACTAACGAGATCCATCTGTACAACCGTCTTCTATATCTAGACTAAGGAGATCCGTCTGTACAACCGTCATCTATATCTAGACTAACGAGACCCGTCTGTACAACCGTCTTCTATATCTAGACTAACGAGATCCGTCTGCACAACCGTCTTCTATATCTAGACTAACGAGATCCGTCTGAACAACCGTCTTCTATATCTAGACTAACGAGATCCGTCTGTACAACCGCCTTCTATATCTAGACTAACGAGATACGTCGTTGTACAACCATCTTCTATATCTAGACTAACGCGATCCGTCTGTACAACCGTTTTCTATATCGAGACTAACGAGATCCGTCTGTACAACCGTCTTCTATATCTAGACTAACGGGATACGACGTTGGACAAACGTCTTCTATATCTAGACTAACGAGATCCGTCTGTACAACCGTCTTCTATATCTAGACTAACGAGATAAGTCTGTACAACCGTTTTCTATATCTAGACTAACGAGATCCGTCTGCACAACCGTCTTCTATATCTAGACTAACGAGATCCGTCTGTACAACCGTCTTCTATATCTAGACTAACGAGATCCGTCTGTACAACCGTCTTCTATATCTAGACTAACGAGATCCGTCTGTACAACCGTCTTCTATATCTAGACTAACGAGATCCGTCTGTACAACCGTCTTCTATATCTAGAGTAACGAGATCCGTCTGTACAACCGTCTTCTATATCTAGACTAACGAGATCTCTCGTTATACAACCGTCTTCTATATCTAGACTAACGGGATACGTCGTTGGACAAACGTCTTCTATATCTAGACTAACGAGATCCGTCTGTACAACCGTCTTCTATATCTAGACTAACGAGATCCGTCTGTACAACCGTCTTCTATATCTAGACTAACGATATCTCTCGTTATACAACCGTCTTCTATATCTAGACTAACGGGATCCGTCTGTACAACCGTCTTCTATATCTAGACTAACGAGATCTCTCGTTATACAACCGTCTTCTATATCTAGACTAAGGAGATCCGTCTGTACAACCGTCATCTATATCTAGACTAACGAGACCCGTCTGTACAACCGTCTTCTATATCTAGACTAACGAGATCCGTCTGTACAACCGTCTTCTATATCTAGACTAACGATATCTCTCGTTATACAACCGTCTTCTATATCTAGACTAACGGGATCCGTCTGTACAACCGTCTTCTATATCTAGACTAACGAGATCTCTCGTTATACAACCGTCTTCTATATCTAGACTAACGAGATCCGTCTGTACAACCGTCTTCTATATCTAGACTAACGAGATCCGTCTGTACAACCGTCTTCTATATCTAGACTAACGAGATCCGTCTGTACAACCGTCTTCTATATCTAGACTAACGAGATCCGTCTGTACAACCGTCTTCTATATCTAGACTAACGAGATCCGTCTGTACAACCGCCTTCTATATCTAGACTAACGAGATACGTCGTTGTACAACCATCTTCTATATCTAGACTAACGAGATCCGTCTGTACAACCGTCTTCTATATCTAGACTAACGAGATCCGTCTGCACAACCGTCTTCTATATCTAGACTAACGAGATCCGTCTGAACAACCGTCTTCTATATCTAGACTAACGAGATCCGTCTGTACAACCGCCTTCTATATCTAGACTAACGAGATACGTCGTTGTACAACCATCTTCTATATCTAGACTAACGCGATCCGTCTGTACAACCGTTTTCTATATCGAGACTAACGAGATCCGTCTGTACAACCGTCTTCTATATCTAGACTAACGGGATACGACGTTGGACAAACGTCTTCTATATCTAGACTAACGAGATCCGTCTGTACAACCGTCTTCTATATCTAGACTAACGAGATAAGTCTGTACAACCGTTTTCTATATCTAGACTAACGAGATCCGTCTGAACAACCGTCTTCTATATCTAGACTAACGAGATCCGTCTGTACAACCGTCTTCTATATCTAGACTAACGAGATCCGTCTGTACAACCGTCTTCTATATCTAGACTAACGAGATCCGTCTGTACAACCGTCTTCTATATCTAGACTAACGAGATCCGTCTGTACAACCGTCTTCTATATCTAGAGTAACGAGATCCGTCTGTACAACCGTCTTCTATATCTAGACTAACGAGATCTCTCGTTATACAACCGTCTTCTATATCTAGACTAACGGGATACGTCGTTGGACAAACGTCTTCTATATCTAGACTAACGAGATCCGTCTGTACAACCGTCTTCTATATCTAGACTAACGAGATCCGTCTGTACAACCGTCTTCTATATCTAGACTAACGATATCTCTCGTTATACAACCGTCTTCTATATCTAGACTAACGAGATCCGTCTGTACAACCGCCTTCTATATCTCGACTAACGAGATCCATCTGTACAACCGTCTTCTATATCTAGACTAACGAGATCCGTCTGTACAACCGTCTTCTATATCTAGACTAACGAGATCCGTCTGTACAACCGTCTTCTATATCTAGACTAACGAGATCCGTCTGTACAACCGTCTTCTATATCTAGACTAACGATATCTCTCGTTATACAACCGTCTTCTATATCTAGACTAACGAGACCCGTCTGTACAACCGTCTTCTATATCTAGACTAACGAGATCCGTCTGTACAACCGTCGTCTATATCTAGACTAACGAGATCCATCTGTACAACCGTCTTCTATATCTAGACTAACGAGATAAGTCTGTACAACCGTTTTCTATATCTAGACTAACGAGATCCGTCTGCACAACCGTCTTCTATATCTAGACTAACGAGATCCGTCTGTACAACCGTCTTCTATATCTAGACTAACGAGATCCGTCTGTACAACCGTCTTCTATATCTAGACTAACGAGATCCGTCTGTACAACCGTCTTCTATATCTAGACTAACGAGATCCGTCTGTACAACCGTCTTCTATATCTAGAGTAACGAGATCCGTCTGTACAACCGTCTTCTATATCTAGACTAACGAGATCTCTCGTTATACAACCGTCTTCTATATCTAGACTAACGGGATACGTCGTTGGACAAACGTCTTCTATATCTAGACTAACGAGATCCGTCTGTACAACCGTCTTCTATATCTAGACTAACGAGATCCGTCTGTACAACCGTCTTCTATATCTAGACTAACGAGATCCGTCTGTACAACCGTCTTCTATATCTAGACTAACGATATCTCTCGTTATACAACCGTCTTCTATATCTAGACTAACGGGATCCGTCTGTACAACCGTCTTCTATATCTAGACTAACGAGATCTCTCGTTATACAACCGTCTTCTATATCTAGACTAAGGAGATCCGTCTGTACAACCGTCATCTATATCTAGACTAACGAGACCCGTCTGTACAACCGTCTTCTATATCTAGACTAACGAGATCCGTCTGTACAACCGTCTTCTATATCTAGACTAACGATATCTCTCGTTATACAACCGTCTTCTATATCTAGACTAACGGGATCCGTCTGTACAACCGTCTTCTATATCTAGACTAACGAGATCTCTCGTTATACAACCGTCTTCTATATCTAGACTAACGAGATCTCTCGTTATACAACCGTCTTCTATATCTAGACTAACGAGATCCGTCTGTACAACCGTCTTCTATATCTAGACTAACGAGATCCGTCTGTACAACCGTCTTCTATATCTAGACTAACGAGATCCGTCTGTACAACCGTCTTCTATATCTAGACTAACGAGATCCGTCTGTACAACCGCCTTCTATATCTAGACTAACGAGATACGTCGTTGTACAACCATCTTCTATATCTAGACTAACGAGATCCGTCTGTACAACCGTCTTCTATATCTAGACTAACGAGATCCGTCTGCACAACCGTCTTCTATATCTAGACTAACGAGATCCGTCTGAACAACCGTCTTCTATATCTAGACTAACGAGATCCGTCTGTACAACCGCCTTCTATATCTAGACTAACGAGATACGTCGTTGTACAACCATCTTCTATATCTAGACTAACGCGATCCGTCTGTACAACCGTTTTCTATATCGAGACTAACGAGATCCGTCTGTACAACCGTCTTCTATATCTAGACTAACGGGATACGACGTTGGACAAACGTCTTCTATATCTAGACTAACGAGATCCGTCTGTACAACCGTCTTCTATATCTAGACTAACGAGATAAGTCTGTACAACCGTTTTCTATATCTAGACTAACGAGATCCGTCTGAACAACCGTCTTCTATATCTAGACTAACGAGATCCGTCTGTACAACCGTCTTCTATATCTAGACTAACGAGATCCGTCTGTACAACCGTCTTCTATATCTAGACTAACGAGATCCGTCTGTACAACCGTCTTCTATATCTAGACTAACGAGATCCGTCTGTACAACCGTCTTCTATATCTAGAGTAACGAGATCCGTCTGTACAACCGTCTTCTATATCTAGACTAACGAGATCTCTCGTTATACAACCGTCTTCTATATCTAGACTAACGGGATACGTCGTTGGACAAACGTCTTCTATATCTAGACTAACGAGATCCGTCTGTACAACCGTCTTCTATATCTAGACTAACGAGATCCGTCTGTACAACCGTCTTCTATATCTAGACTAACGATATCTCTCGTTATACAACCGTCTTCTATATCTAGACTAACGAGATCCGTCTGTACAACCGCCTTCTATATCTCGACTAACGAGATCCATCTGTACAACCGTCTTCTATATCTAGACTAACGAGATCCGTCTGTACAACCGTCTTCTATATCTAGACTAACGAGATCCGTCTGTACAACCGTCTTCTATATCTAGACTAACGATATCTCTCGTTATACAACCGTCTTCTATATCTAGACTAACGAGACCCGTCTGTACAACCGTCTTCTATATCTAGACTAACGAGATCCGTCTGTACAACCGTCGTCTATATCTAGACTAACGAGATCCATCTGTACAACCGTCTTCTATATCTAGACTAACGAGATCCGTCTGTACAACCGTCTTCTATATCTAGACTAACGAGATCCGTCTGTACAACCGTCTTCTATATCTAGACTAACGAGATCCGTCTGTACAACCGTCTTCTATATCTAGACTAACGAGATCCGTCTGTACAACCGTCTTCTATATCTAGACTAACGAGATCTCTCGTTATACAACCGTCTTCTATATCTAGACTAACGAGATCCGTCTGTACAACCGCCTTCTATATCTAGACTAATGAGATCCGTCTGTACAACCGTCATCTATATCTAGACTAACGAGATCCGTCTGTACAACCGTCTTCTATATCTAGACTAACGAGATCCGTCTGTACAACCGTCTTCTATATCTAGACTAACGAGATCCGTCTGTACAACCGTCTTCTATATCTAGACTAACGAGATCCATCTGTACAACCGTCTTCTATATCTAGACTAACGAGATCCGTCTGTACAACCGTCTTCTATATCTAGACTAACGAGATCCGTCTGTACAACCGTCTTCTATATCTAGACTAACGAGATCCGTCTGTACAACCGTCTTCTATATCTAGACTAACGGGATACGTCGTTGGACAAACGTCTTCTATATCTAGACTAACGAGATCCGTCTGTACAACCGTCTTCTATATCTAGACTAACGAGATCCGTCTGTACAACCGTTTTCTATATCTAGACTAACGAGGTACGTCTGTACAACCGTCTTCTATATCTAGACTAACGAGATCCGTCTGTACAACCGTCTTCTATATCTAGACTAACGAGATCCGTCTGTACAACCGTCTTCTATATCGAGACTAATGAGATCCGTCTGAACAACCGTCATCTATATCTAGACTAACGAGACCCGTCTGTACAACCGTCTTCTATATCTAGACTAACGGGATACGTCGTTGGACAAACGTCTTCTATATCTAGACTAACGAGATCCGTCTGTACAACCGTCTTCTATATCTAGACTAACGAGATCCGTCTGTACAACCGTCTTCTATATCTAGACTAACGAGATCCGTCTGTACAACCGTCTTCTATATCTAGACTAACGAGATCCGTCTGTACAACCGTCTTCTATATCTAGACTAACGGGATACGTCGTTGTACAACCATCTTCTATATCTAGACTAACGAGATCCGTCTGTACAACCGTCTTCTATATCTAGACTAACGAGATCCGTCTGCACAACCGTCTTCTATATCTAGACTAACGAGATCCGTCTGAACAACCGTCTTCTATATCTAGACTAACGAGATCCGTCTGTACAACCGCCTTCTATATCTAGACTAACGAGATACGTCGTTGTACAACCATCTTCTATATCTAGACTAACGCGATCCGTCTGTACAACCGTTTTCTATATCGAGACTAACGAGATCCGTCTGTACAACCGTCTTCTATATCTAGACTAACGGGATACGACGTTGGACAAACGTCTTCTATATCTAGACTAACGAGATCCGTCTGTACAACCGTCTTCTATATCTAGACTAACGAGATAAGTCTGTACAACCGTTTTCTATATCTAGACTAACGAGATCCGTCTGAACAACCGTCTTCTATATCTAGACTAACGAGATCCGTCTGTACAACCGTCTTCTATATCTAGACTAACGAGATCCGTCTGTACAACCGTCTTCTATATCTAGACTAACGAGATCCGTCTGTACAACCGTCTTCTATATCTAGACTAACGAGATCCGTCTGTACAACCGTCTTCTATATCTAGAGTAACGAGATCCGTCTGTACAACCGTCTTCTATATCTAGACTAACGAGATCTCTCGTTATACAACCGTCTTCTATATCTAGACTAACGGGATACGTCGTTGGACAAACGTCTTCTATATCTAGACTAACGAGATCCGTCTGTACAACCGTCTTCTATATCTAGACTAACGAGATCCGTCTGTACAACCGTCTTCTATATCTAGACTAACGATATCTCTCGTTATACAACCGTCTTCTATATCTAGACTAACGAGATCCGTCTGTACAACCGCCTTCTATATCTCGACTAACGAGATCCATCTGTACAACCGTCTTCTATATCTAGACTAACGAGATCCGTCTGTACAACCGTCTTCTATATCTAGACTAACGAGATCCGTCTGTACAACCGTCTTCTATATCTAGACTAACGATATCTCTCGTTATACAACCGTCTTCTATATCTAGACTAACGAGACCCGTCTGTACAACCGTCTTCTATATCTAGACTAACGAGATCCGTCTGTACAACCGTCGTCTATATCTAGACTAACGAGATCCATCTGTACAACCGTCTTCTATATCTAGACTAACGAGATCCGTCTGTACAACCGTCTTCTATATCTAGACTAACGAGATCCGTCTGTACAACCGTCTTCTATATCTAGACTAACGAGATCCGTCTGTACAACCGTCTTCTATATCTAGACTAACGAGATCCGTCTGTACAACCGTCTTCTATATCTAGACTAACGAGATCTCTCGTTATACAACCGTCTTCTATATCTAGACTAACGAGATCCGTCTGTACAACCGCCTTCTATATCTAGACTAATGAGATCCGTCTGTACAACCGTCATCTATATCTAGACTAACGAGATCCGTCTGTACAACCGTCTTCTATATCTAGACTAACGAGATCCGTCTGTACAACCGTCTTCTATATCTAGACTAACGAGATCCGTCTGTACAACCGTCTTCTATATCTAGACTAACGAGATCCATCTGTACAACCGTCTTCTATATCTAGACTAACGAGATCCGTCTGTACAACCGTCTTCTATATCTAGACTAACGAGATCCGTCTGTACAACCGTCTTCTATATCTAGACTAACGAGATCCGTCTGTACAACCGTCTTCTATATCTAGACTAACGGGATACGTCGTTGGACAAACGTCTTCTATATCTAGACTAACGAGATCCGTCTGTACAACCGTCTTCTATATCTAGACTAACGAGATCCGTCTGTACAACCGTTTTCTATATCTAGACTAACGAGGTACGTCTGTACAACCGTCTTCTATATCTAGACTAACGAGATCCGTCTGTACAACCGTCTTCTATATCTAGACTAACGAGATCCGTCTGTACAACCGTCTTCTATATCGAGACTAATGAGATCCGTCTGAACAACCGTCATCTATATCTAGACTAACGAGACCCGTCTGTACAACCGTCTTCTATATCTAGACTAACGGGATACGTCGTTGGACAAACGTCTTCTATATCTAGACTAACGAGATCCGTCTGTACAACCGTCTTCTATATCTAGACTAACGAGATCCGTCTGTACAACCGTTTTCTATATCTAGACTAACGAGGTACGTCGTTGGACAAACGTCTTCAATATCTAGACTAACGAGATCCGTCTGTACAACCGTCTTCTATATCTAGACTAACGAGATCTCTCGTTATACAACCCTCTTCTATATCTAGACTAACGAGATCCGTCTGTACAACCGTCTTCTATATCTAGACTAACGAGATCCGTCTGTACAACCGTCTTCTATATCTAGACTAACGAGATCCGTCTGTACAACCGTCTTCTATAACTAGACTAACGAGATCCGTCTGTACAACCGTCTTCTATATCTAGACTAACGAGATCCGTCTGTACAACCGTCTTCTATATCTAGACTAACGAGATCCGTCTGTACAACCGTCTTCTATATCTAGACTAACGAGATCCGTCTGTACAACCGTCTTCTATATCTAGACTAACGAGGTACGTCGTTGGACAAACGTCTTCAATATCTAGACTAACGAGATCCGTCTGTACAACCGTCTTCTATATCTAGACTAACGAGATCTCTCGTTATACAACCCTCTTCTATATCTAGACTATCGAGATCCGTCTGTACAACCGTCTTCTATATCTAGACTAACGAGATCCGTCTGTACAACCGTCTTCTATATCTAGACTAACGAGATCCGTCTGTACAACCGTCTTCTATAACTAGACTAACGAGATCCGTCTGTACAACCGTCTTCTATATCTAGACTAACGAGATCCGTCTGTACAACCGTCTTCTATATCTAGACTAACGAGATCCGTCTGTACAACCGTCTTCTATATCTAGACTAACGAGATCCGTCTGTACAACCGTCTTCTATATCTAGACTAAAGAGATCCGTCGGTACAACCGTCTTCTATATCTAGACTAACGAGATCCGTCTGTACAACCGTTTTCTATATCTAGACTAACGAGATCCGTCTGAACAACCGTCTTCTATATCTAGACTAACGAGATCCGTCTGTACAACCGTCTTCTATATCTAGACTAACGAGATCCGTCTGTACAACCGTCTTCTATATCTAGACTAACGAGATCCGTCTGTACAACCGTCTTCTATATCTAGACTAACGAGATCCGTCTGTACAACCGTCTTCTATATCTAGAGTAACGAGATCCGTCTGTACAACCGTCTTCTATATCTAGACTAACGAGATCTCTCGTTATACAACCGTCTTCTATATCTAGACTAACGGGATACGTCGTTGGACAAACGTCTTCTATATCTAGACTAACGAGATCCGTCTGTACAACCGTCTTCTATATCTAGACTAACGAGATCCGTCTGTACAACCGTCTTCTATATCTAGACTAACGATATCTCTCGTTATACAACCGTCTTCTATATCTAGACTAACGAGATCCGTCTGTACAACCGCCTTCTATATCTCGACTAACGAGATCCATCTGTACAACCGTCTTCTATATCTAGACTAACGAGATCCGTCTGTACAACCGTCTTCTATATCTAGACTAACGAGATCCGTCTGTACAACCGTCTTCTATATCTAGACTAACGATATCTCTCGTTATACAACCGTCTTCTATATCTAGACTAACGAGACCCGTCTGTACAACCGTCTTCTATATCTAGACTAACGAGATCCGTCTGTACAACCGTCGTCTATATCTAGACTAACGAGATCCATCTGTACAACCGTCTTCTATATCTAGACTAACGAGATCCGTCTGTACAACCGTCTTCTATATCTAGACTAACGAGATCCGTCTGTACAACCGTCTTCTATATCTAGACTAACGAGATCCGTCTGTACAACCGTCTTCTATATCTAGACTAACGAGATCCGTCTGTACAACCGTCTTCTATATCTAGACTAACGAGATCTCTCGTTATACAACCGTCTTCTATATCTAGACTAACGAGATCCGTCTGTACAACCGCCTTCTATATCTAGACTAATGAGATCCGTCTGTACAACCGTCATCTATATCTAGACTAACGAGATCCGTCTGTACAACCGTCTTCTATATCTAGACTAACGAGATCCGTCTGTACAACCGTCTTCTATATCTAGACTAACGAGATCCGTCTGTACAACCGTCTTCTATATCTAGACTAACGAGATCCATCTGTACAACCGTCTTCTATATCTAGACTAACGAGATCCGTCTGTACAACCGTCTTCTATATCTAGACTAACGAGATCCGTCTGTACAACCGTCTTCTATATCTAGACTAACGAGATCCGTCTGTACAACCGTCTTCTATATCTAGACTAACGGGATACGTCGTTGGACAAACGTCTTCTATACCTAGACTAACGAGATCCGTCTGTACAACCGTCTTCTATATCTAGACTAACGAGATCCGTCTGTACAACCGTTTTCTATATCTAGACTAACGAGGTACGTCGTTGGACAAACGTCTTCAATATCTAGACTAACGAGATCCGTCTGTACAACCGTCTTCTATATCTAGACTAACGAGATCTCTCGTTATACAACCGTCTTCTATATCTAGACTAACGAGATCCGTCTGTACAACCGTCTTCTATATCTAGACTAACGAGATCCGTCTGTACAACCGTCTTCTATATCTAGACTAACGAGATCCGTCTGTACAACCGTCTTCTATATCGAGACTAATGAGATCCGTCTGAACAACCGTCATCTATATCTAGACTAACGAGACCCGTCTGTACAACCGTCTTCTATATCTAGACTAACGGGATACGTCGTTGGACAAACGTCTTCTATATCTAGACTAACGAGATCCGTCTGTACAACCGTCTTCTATATCTAGACTAACGAGATCCGTCTGTACAACCGTCTTCTATATCTAGACTAACGAGATCCGTCTGTACAACCGTCTTCTATATCTAGACTAACGAGATCCGTCTGTACAACCGTCTTCTATATCTAGACTAACGGGATACGTCGTTATACAACTGTCTTCTATATCTAGACTAACGGGATACGTCGTTATACAACCGTCTTCTATATCTAGACTAACGAGATCCGTCTGTACAACCGTTTTCTATATCTAGACTAACGAGGTACGTCGTTGGACAAACGTCTTCAATATCTAGACTAACGAGATCCGTCTGTACAACCGTCTTCTATATCTAGACTAACGAGATCTCTCGTTATACGAACCCTCTTCTATATCTAGACTAATGAGATCCGTCTGTACAACCGTCATCTATATCTAGACTAACGAGACCCGTCTGTACAACCGTCTTCTATATCTAGACTAACGAGATCTCTCGTTATACAACCCTCTTCTATATCTAGACTAACGAGACCCGTCTGTACAACCGTCTTCTATATCTAGACTAACGGGATACGTCGTTGGACAAACGTCTTCTATATCTAGACTAACGAGATCCGTCTGTACAACCGTCTTCTATATCTAGACTAACGAGATCCGTCTGTACAACCGTCTTCTATATCTAGACTAACGAGATCCGTCTGTACAACCGTCTTCTATATCTAGACTAACGAGATCCGTCTGTACAACCGTCTTCTATATCTAGACTAACGGGATACGTCGTTGGACAAACGTCTTCTATATCTAGACTAACGAGATCCGTCTGTACAACCGTCTTCTATATCTAGACTAACGAGATCCGTCTGTACAACCGTTTTCTATATCTAGACTAACGAGGTACGTCGTTGGACAAACGTCTTCAATATCTAGACTAACGAGATCCGTCTGTACAACCGTCTTCTATATCTAGACTAACGAGATCTCTCGTTATACAACCCTCTTCTATATCTAGACTAACGAGATCCGTCTGTACAACCGTCTTCTATATCTAGACTAACGAGATCCGTCTGTACAACCGTCTTCTATATCTAGACTAACGAGATCCGTCTGTACAACCGTCTTCTATAACTAGACTAACGAGATCCGTCTGTACAACCGTCTTCTATATCTAGACTAACGAGATCCGTCTGTACAACCGTCTTCTATATCTAGACTAACGAGATCCGTCTGTACAACCGTCTTCTATATCTAGACTAACGAGATCCGTCTGTACAACCGTCTTCTATATCTAGACTAACGAGGTACGTCGTTGGACAAACGTCTTCAATATCTAGACTAACGAGATCCGTCTGTACAACCGTCTTCTATATCTAGACTAACGAGATCTCTCGTTATACAACCGTCTTCTATATCTAGACTAACGGGATACGTCGTTGGACAAACGTCTTCTATATCTAGACTAACGAGATCCGTCTGTACAACCGTCTTCTATATCTAGACTAACGAGATCCGTCTGTACAACCGTTTTCTATATCTAGACTAACGAGGTACGTCGTTGGACAAACGTCTTCAATATCTAGACTAACGAGATCCGTCTGTACAACCGTCTTCTATATCTAGACTAACGAGATCTCTCGTTATACAACCCTCTTCTATATCTAGACTAACGAGATCCGTCTGTACAACCGTCTTCTATATCTAGACTAACGAGATCCGTCTGTACAACCGTCTTCTATATCTAGACTAACGAGATCCGTCTGTACAACCGTCTTCTATAACTAGACTAACGAGATCCGTCTGTACAACCGTCTTCTATATCTAGACTAACGAGATCCGTCTGTACAACCGTCTTCTATATCTAGACTAACGAGATCCGTCTGTACAACCGTCTTCTATATCTAGACTAACGAGATCCGTCTGTACAACCGTCTTCTATATCTAGACTAACGAGGTACGTCGTTGGACAAACGTCTTCAATATCTAGACTAACGAGATCCGTCTGTACAACCGTCTTCTATATCTAGACTAACGAGATCTCTCGTTATACAACCCTCTTCTATATCTAGACTAACGAGATCCGTCTGTACAACCGTCTTCTATATCTAGACTAACGAGATCCGTCTGTACAACCGTCTTCTATATCTAGACTAACGAGATCCGTCTGTACAACCGTCTTCTATAACTAGACTAACGAGATCCGTCTGTACAACCGTCTTCTATATCTAGACTAACGAGATCCGTCTGTACAACCGTCTTCTATATCTAGACTAACGAGATCCGTCTGTACAACCGTCTTCTATATCTAGACTAACGAGATCCGTCTGTACAACCGTCTTCTATATCTAGACTAAAGAGATCCGTCGGTACAACCGTCTTCTATATCTAGACTAACGAGATCCGTCTGTACAACCGTCTTCTATATCTAGACTAACGAGATCCATCTGTACAACCGTCTTCTATATCTAGACTAATGAGATCCGTCTGTACAACCGTCATCTATATCTAGACTAACGGGATCCGTCTGTACAACCGTCTTCTATATCTAGACTAACGAGATCTCTCGTTATACAACCGTCTTCTATATCTAGACTAACGAGATCCGTCTGTACAACCGTCTTCTATATCTAGACTAACGAGACCCGTCTGTACAACCGTCTTCTATATCTAGACTAACGAGATCCGTCTGTACAACCGTCTTCTATATCTAGACTAACGAGATCCGTCTGTACAACCGTCTTCTATATCTAGACTAACGAGATCCATCTGTACAACCGTCTTCTATATCTAGACTAACGAGATACGTCGTTGTACAACCATCTTCTATATCTAGACTAACGAGATCCGTCTGTACAACCGTCTTCTATATCTAGACTAATGAGATCCGTCTGTACAACCGTCTTCTATATCTAGACTAACGAGATCCGTCTGTACAACCGCCTTCTATATCTAGACTAACGAGATACGTCGTTGTACAACCATCTTCTATATCTAGACTAACGCGATCCGTCTGTACAACCGTTTTCTATATCGAGACTAACGAGATCCGTCTGTACAACCGTCTTCTATATCTAGACTAACGGGATACGACGTTGGACAAACGTCTTCTATATCTAGACTAACGAGATCCGTCTGTACAACCGTCTTCTATATCTAGACTAACCAGATCCGTCTGTACAACCGTTTTCTATATCTAGACTAACGAGATCCGTCTGAACAACCGTCTTCTATATCTAGACTAACGAGATCCGTCTGTACAACCGTCTTCTATATCTAGACTAACGAGATCCGTCTGTACAACCGTCTTCTATATCTAGACTAACGAGATCTCTCGTTATACAACCGTCTTCTATATCTAGACTAACGGGATACGTCGTTGGACAAACGTCTTCTATATCTAGACTAACGAGATCCGTCTGTACAACCATCTTCTATATCTAGACTAACGAGATCCGTCTGTACAACCGTTTTCTATATCTAGACTAACGAGGTACGTCGTTGGACAAACGTCTTCAATATCTAGACTAACGAGATCCGTCTGTACAACCGTCTTCTATATCTAGACTAACGAGATCTCTCGTTATACAACCCTCTTCTATATCTAGACTAACGAGATCCGTCTGTACAACCGTCTTCTATATCTAGACTAACGAGATCCGTCTGTACAACCGTCTTCTATATCTAGACTAACGAGATCCGTCTGTACAACCGTCTTCTATAACTAGACTAACGAGATCCGTCTGTACAACCGTCTTCTATATCTAGACTAACGAGATCCGTCTGTACAACCGTCTTCTATATCTAGACTAACGAGATCCGTCTGTACAACCGTCTTCTATATCTAGACTAACGAGATCCGTCTGTACAACCGTCTTCTATATCTAGACTAACGAGGTACGTCGTTGGACAAACGTCTTCAATATCTAGACTAACGAGATCCGTCTGTACAACCGTCTTCTATATCTAGACTAACGAGATCTCTCGTTATACAACCGTCTTCTATATCTAGACTAACGGGATACGTCGTTGGACAAACGTCTTCTATATCTAGACTAACGAGATCCGTCTGTACAACCGTCTTCTATATCTAGACTAACGAGATCCGTCTGTACAACCGTTTTCTATATCTAGACTAACGAGGTACGTCGTTGGACAAACGTCTTCAATATCTAGACTAACGAGATCCGTCTGTACAACCGTCTTCTATATCTAGACTAAAGAGATCCGTCGGTACAACCGTCTTCTATATCTAGACTAACGAGATCCGTCTGTACAACCGTCTTCTATATCTAGACTAACGAGATCCATCTGTACAACCGTCTTCTATATCTAGACTAATGAGATCCGTCTGTACAACCGTCATCTATATCTAGACTAACGGGATCCGTCTGTACAACCGTCTTCTATATCTAGACTAACGAGATCTCTCGTTATACAACCGTCTTCTATATCTAGACTAACGAGATCCGTCTGTACAACCGTCTTCTATATCTAGACTAACGAGACCCGTCTGTACAACCGTCTTCTATATCTAGACTAACGAGATCCGTCTGTACAACCGTCTTCTATATCTAGACTAACGAGATCCGTCTGTACAACCGTCTTCTATATCTAGACTAACGAGATCCATCTGTACAACCGTCTTCTATATCTAGACTAATGAGATCCGTCTGTACAACCGTCATCTATATCCAGACTAACGGGATCCGTCTGTACAACCGTCTTCTATATCTAGACTAACGAGATCTCTCGTTATACAACCGTCTTCTATATCTAGACTAACGAGATCCGTCTGTACAACCGCCTTCTATATCTAGACTAACGAGATCCATCTGTACAACCGTCTTCTATATCTAGACTAAGGAGATCCGTCTGTACAACCGTCATCTATATCTAGACTAACGAGACCCGTCTGTACAACCGTCTTCTATATCTAGACTAACGAGATCCGTCTGTACAACCGTCTTCTATATCTAGACTAACGAGATCCATCTGTACAACCGTCTTCTATATCTAGACTAACGAGATCCGTCTGTACAACCGTCTTCTATATCTAGACTAACGAGATCCGTCTGTACAACCGTCTTCTATATCTAGACTAACGAGATCCGTCTGTACAACCGTCTTCTATAACTAGACTAACGAGATCCGTCTGTACAACCGTCTTCTATATCTAGACTAACGAGATCCGTCTGTACAACCGTCTTCTATATCTAGACTAACGAGATCTCTCGTTATACAACCGTCTTCTATATCTAGACTAACGAGATCCGTCTGTACAACCGCCTTCTATATCTAGACTAACGAGATCCGTCTGCACAACCGTCTTCTATATCTAGACTAACGAGATCCGTCTGTACAACCGCCTTCTATATCTAGACTAACGAGATCCGTCTGTACAACCGTCTTCTATATCTAGACTAACGAGATCTCTCGTTATACAACCGTCTTCTATATCTAGACTAACGAGATCCGTCTGTACAACCGTCTTCTATATCTAGACTAACGGGATCCGTCTGTACAACCGTCTTCTATATCTAGACTAACGAGATCCGTCTGTACAACCGTCTTCTATATCTAGACTAATGAGATCCGTCTGTACAACCGTCTTCTATATCTAGACTAACGAGATCCGTCTGTACAACCGCCTTCTATATCTAGACTAACGAGATACGTCGTTGTACAACCATCTTCTATATCTAGACTAACGCGATCCGTCTGTACAACCGTTTTCTATATCGAGACTAACGAGATCCGTCTGTACAACCGTCTTCTATATCTAGACTAACGAGATCCGTCTGTACAACCGTCTTCTATATCTAGACTAACGAGATCCGTCTGTACAACCGCCTTCTATATCTAGACTAACGAGATACGTCGTTGTACAACCATCTTCTATATCTAGACTAACGCGATCCGTCTGTACAACCGTTTTCTATATCGAGACTAATGAGATCCGTCTGTACAACCGTCTTCTATATCTAGACTAACGGGATACGACGTTGGACAAACGTCTTCTATATCTAGACTAACGAGATCCGTCTGTACAACCGTCTTCTATATCTAGACTAACGAGATCCGTCTGTACAACCGTTTTCTATATCTAGACTAACGAGATCCGTCTGAACAACCGTCTTCTATATCTAGACTAATGAGATCCGTCTGTACAACCGTCATCTATATCTAGACTAACGAGACCCGTCTGTACAACCGTCTTCTATATCTAGACTAACGAGATCTCTCGTTATACAACCCTCTTCTATATCTAGACTAACGAGATCCGTCTGTACAACCGTCTTCTATATCTAGACTAACGATATCTCTCGTTATACAACCGTCTTCTATATCTAGACTAACGGGATCCGTCTGTACAACCGTCTTCTATATCTAGACTAACGAGATCTCTCGTTATACAACCGTCTTCTATATCTAGACTAACGAGATCTCTCGTTATACAACCGTCTTCTATATCTAGACTAACGAGATCCGTCTGTACAACCGTCTTCTATATCTAGACTAACGAGATCCGTCTGTACAACCGTCTTCTATATCTAGACTAACGATATCTCTCGTTATACAACCGTCTTCTATATCTAGACTAACGGGATCCGTCTGTACAACCGTCTTCTATATCTAGAGTAACGAGACCCGTCTGTACAACCGTCTTCTATATCTAGACTAACGAGATCCGTCTGTACAACCGTCTTCTATATCTAGACTAACGATATCTCTCGTTATACAACCGTCTTCTATATCTAGACTAACGGGATCCGTCTGTACAACCGTCTTCTATATCTAGACTAACGAGATCTCTCGTTATACAACCGTCTTCTATATCTAGACTAACGAGATCCGTCTGTACAACCGTCTTCTATATCTAGACTAACGAGATCCGTCTGTACAACCGCCTTCTATATCTAGACTAACGAGATACGTCGTTGTACAACCATCTTCTATATCTAGACTAACGAGATCCGTCTGTACAACCGTCTTCTATATCTAGACTAACGAGATCCGTCTGTACAACCGTCTTCTATATCTAGACTAACGAGATCTCTCGTTATACAACCGTCTTCTATATCTAGACTAACGGGATACGTCGTTGGACAAACGTCTTCTATATCTAGACTAACGAGATCCGTCTGTACAACCGTCTTCTATATCTAGACTAACGATATCTCTCGTTATACAAACGTCTTCTATATCTAGACTAACGGGATCCGTCTGTACAACCGTCTTCTATATCTAGACTAACGAGATCTCTCGTTATACAACCGTCTTCTATATCTAGACTAACGAGATCCGTCTGTACAACCGTCTTCTATATCTAGACTAACGAGATCCATCTGTACAACCGTCTTCTATATCTAGACTAAGGAGATCCGTCTGTACAACCGTCATCTATATCTAGACTAACGAGACCCGTCTGTACAACCGTCTTCTATATCTAGACTAACGAGATCCGTCTGCACAACCGTCTTCTATATCTAGACTAACGAGATCCGTCTGAACAACCGTCTTCTATATCTAGACTAACGAGATCCGTCTGTACAACCGCCTTCTATATCTAGACTAACGAGATACGTCGTTGTACAACCATCTTCTATATCTAGACTAACGCGATCCGTCTGTACAACCGTTTTCTATATCGAGACTAACGAGATCCGTCTGTACAACCGTCTTCTATATCTAGACTAACGGGATACGACGTTGGACAAACGTCTTCTATATCTAGACTAACGAGATCCGTCTGTACAACCGTCTTCTATATCTAGACTAACGAGATAAGTCTGTACAACCGTTTTCTATATCTAGACTAACGAGATCCGTCTGAACAACCGTCTTCTATATCTAGACTAACGAGATCCGTCTGTACAACCGTCTTCTATATCTAGACTAACGAGATCCGTCTGTACAACCGTCTTCTATATCTAGACTAACGAGATCCGTCTGTACAACCGTCTTCTATATCTAGACTAACGAGATCCGTCTGTACAACCGTCTTCTATATCTAGAGTAACGAGATCCGTCTGTACAACCGTCTTCTATATCTAGACTAACGAGATCTCTCGTTATACAACCGTCTTCTATATCTAGACTAACGGGATACGTCGTTGGACAAACGTCTTCTATATCTAGACTAACGAGATCCGTCTGTACAACCGTCTTCTATATCTAGACTAACGAGATCCGTCTGTACAACCGTCTTCTATATCTAGACTAACGATATCTCTCGTTATACAACCGTCTTCTATATCTAGACTAACGGGATCCGTCTGTACAACCGTCTTCTATATCTAGACTAACGAGATCTCTCGTTATACAACCGTCTTCTATATCTAGACTAAGGAGATCCGTCTGTACAACCGTCATCTATATCTAGACTAACGAGACCCGTCTGTACAACCGTCTTCTATATCTAGACTAACGAGATCCGTCTGTACAACCGTCTTCTATATCTAGACTAACGATATCTCTCGTTATACAACCGTCTTCTATATCTAGACTAACGGGATCCGTCTGTACAACCGTCTTCTATATCTAGACTAACGAGATCTCTCGTTATACAACCGTCTTCTATATCTAGACTAACGAGATCTCTCGTTATACAACCGTCTTCTATATCTAGACTAACGAGATCCGTCTGTACAACCGTCTTCTATATCTAGACTAACGAGATCCGTCTGTACAACCGTCTTCTATATCTAGACTAACGAGATCCGTCTGTACAACCGTCTTCTATATCTAGACTAACGAGATCCGTCTGTACAACCGCCTTCTATATCTAGACTAACGAGATACGTCGTTGTACAACCATCTTCTATATCTAGACTAACGGGATCCGTCTGTACAACCGTCTTCTATATCTAGACTAACGAGATCTCTCGTTATACAACCGTCTTCTATATCTAGACTAACGAGATCCGTCTGTACAACCGTCTTCTATATCTAGACTAACGAGATCCATCTGTACAACCGTCTTCTATATCTAGACTAAGGAGATCCGTCTGTACAACCGTCATCTATATCTAGACTAACGAGACCCGTCTGTACAACCGTCTTCTATATCTAGACTAACGAGATCCGTCTGCACAACCGTCTTCTATATCTAGACTAACGAGATCCGTCTGAACAACCGTCTTCTATATCTAGACTAACGAGATCCGTCTGTACAACCGCCTTCTATATCTAGACTAACGAGATACGTCGTTGTACAACCATCTTCTATATCTAGACTAACGCGATCCGTCTGTACAACCGTTTTCTATATCGAGACTAACGAGATCCGTCTGTACAACCGTCTTCTATATCTAGACTAACGGGATACGACGTTGGACAAACGTCTTCTATATCTAGACTAACGAGATCCGTCTGTACAACCGTCTTCTATATCTAGACTAACGAGATAAGTCTGTACAACCGTTTTCTATATCTAGACTAACGAGATCCGTCTGCACAACCGTCTTCTATATCTAGACTAACGAGATCCGTCTGTACAACCGTCTTCTATATCTAGACTAACGAGATCCGTCTGTACAACCGTCTTCTATATCTAGACTAACGAGATCCGTCTGTACAACCGTCTTCTATATCTAGACTAACGAGATCCGTCTGTACAACCGTCTTCTATATCTAGAGTAACGAGATCCGTCTGTACAACCGTCTTCTATATCTAGACTAACGAGATCTCTCGTTATACAACCGTCTTCTATATCTAGACTAACGGGATACGTCGTTGGACAAACGTCTTCTATATCTAGACTAACGAGATCCGTCTGTACAACCGTCTTCTATATCTAGACTAACGAGATCCGTCTGTACAACCGTCTTCTATATCTAGACTAACGATATCTCTCGTTATACAACCGTCTTCTATATCTAGACTAACGGGATCCGTCTGTACAACCGTCTTCTATATCTAGACTAACGAGATCTCTCGTTATACAACCGTCTTCTATATCTAGACTAAGGAGATCCGTCTGTACAACCGTCATCTATATCTAGACTAACGAGACCCGTCTGTACAACCGTCTTCTATATCTAGACTAACGAGATCCGTCTGTACAACCGTCTTCTATATCTAGACTAACGATATCTCTCGTTATACAACCGTCTTCTATATCTAGACTAACGGGATCCGTCTGTACAACCGTCTTCTATATCTAGACTAACGAGATCTCTCGTTATACAACCGTCTTCTATATCTAGACTAACGAGATCCGTCTGTACAACCGTCTTCTATATCTAGACTAACGAGATCCGTCTGTACAACCGTCTTCTATATCTAGACTAACGAGATCCGTCTGTACAACCGTCTTCTATATCTAGACTAACGAGATCCGTCTGTACAACCGTCTTCTATATCTAGACTAACGAGATCCGTCTGTACAACCGCCTTCTATATCTAGACTAACGAGATACGTCGTTGTACAACCATCTTCTATATCTAGACTAACGAGATCCGTCTGTACAACCGTCTTCTATATCTAGACTAACGAGATCCGTCTGCACAACCGTCTTCTATATCTAGACTAACGAGATCCGTCTGAACAACCGTCTTCTATATCTAGACTAACGAGATCCGTCTGTACAACCGCCTTCTATATCTAGACTAACGAGATACGTCGTTGTACAACCATCTTCTATATCTAGACTAACGCGATCCGTCTGTACAACCGTTTTCTATATCGAGACTAACGAGATCCGTCTGTACAACCGTCTTCTATATCTAGACTAACGGGATACGACGTTGGACAAACGTCTTCTATATCTAGACTAACGAGATCCGTCTGTACAACCGTCTTCTATATCTAGACTAACGAGATAAGTCTGTACAACCGTTTTCTATATCTAGACTAACGAGATCCGTCTGAACAACCGTCTTCTATATCTAGACTAACGAGATCCGTCTGTACAACCGTCTTCTATATCTAGACTAACGAGATCCGTCTGTACAACCGTCTTCTATATCTAGACTAACGAGATCCGTCTGTACAACCGTCTTCTATATCTAGACTAACGAGATCCGTCTGTACAACCGTCTTCTATATCTAGAGTAACGAGATCCGTCTGTACAACCGTCTTCTATATCTAGACTAACGAGATCTCTCGTTATACAACCGTCTTCTATATCTAGACTAACGGGATACGTCGTTGGACAAACGTCTTCTATATCTAGACTAACGAGATCCGTCTGTACAACCGTCTTCTATATCTAGACTAACGAGATCCGTCTGTACAACCGTCTTCTATATCTAGACTAACGATATCTCTCGTTATACAACCGTCTTCTATATCTAGACTAACGAGATCCGTCTGTACAACCGCCTTCTATATCTCGACTAACGAGATCCATCTGTACAACCGTCTTCTATATCTAGACTAACGAGATCCGTCTGTACAACCGTCTTCTATATCTAGACTAACGAGATCCGTCTGTACAACCGTCTTCTATATCTAGACTAACGAGATCCGTCTGTACAACCGTCTTCTATATCTAGACTAACGATATCTCTCGTTATACAACCGTCTTCTATATCTAGACTAACGAGACCCGTCTGTACAACCGTCTTCTATATCTAGACTAACGAGATCCGTCTGTACAACCGTCGTCTATATCTAGACTAACGAGATCCATCTGTACAACCGTCTTCTATATCTAGACTAACGAGATAAGTCTGTACAACCGTTTTCTATATCTAGACTAACGAGATCCGTCTGCACAACCGTCTTCTATATCTAGACTAACGAGATCCGTCTGTACAACCGTCTTCTATATCTAGACTAACGAGATCCGTCTGTACAACCGTCTTCTATATCTAGACTAACGAGATCCGTCTGTACAACCGTCTTCTATATCTAGACTAACGAGATCCGTCTGTACAACCGTCTTCTATATCTAGAGTAACGAGATCCGTCTGTACAACCGTCTTCTATATCTAGACTAACGAGATCTCTCGTTATACAACCGTCTTCTATATCTAGACTAACGGGATACGTCGTTGGACAAACGTCTTCTATATCTAGACTAACGAGATCCGTCTGTACAACCGTCTTCTATATCTAGACTAACGAGATCCGTCTGTACAACCGTCTTCTATATCTAGACTAACGAGATCCGTCTGTACAACCGTCTTCTATATCTAGACTAACGATATCTCTCGTTATACAACCGTCTTCTATATCTAGACTAACGAGATAAGTCTGTACAACCGTTTTCTATATCTAGACTAACGAGATCCGTCTGAACAACCGTCTTCTATATCTAGACTAACGAGATCCGTCTGTACAACCGTCTTCTATATCTAGACTAACGAGATCCGTCTGTACAACCGTCTTCTATATCTAGACTAACGAGATCCGTCTGTACAACCGTCTTCTATATCTAGACTAACGAGATCCGTCTGTACAACCGTCTTCTATATCTAGAGTAACGAGATCCGTCTGTACAACCGTCTTCTATATCTAGACTAACGAGATCTCTCGTTATACAACCGTCTTCTATATCTAGACTAACGGGATACGTCGTTGGACAAACGTCTTCTATATCTAGACTAACGAGATCCGTCTGTACAACCGTCTTCTATATCTAGACTAACGAGATCCGTCTGTACAACCGTCTTCTATATCTAGACTAACGATATCTCTCGTTATACAACCGTCTTCTATATCTAGACTAACGGGATCCGTCTGTACAACCGTCTTCTATATCTAGACTAACGAGATCTCTCGTTATACAACCGTCTTCTATATCTAGACTAAGGAGATCCGTCTGTACAACCGTCATCTATATCTAGACTAACGAGACCCGTCTGTACAACCGTCTTCTATATCTAGACTAACGAGATCCGTCTGTACAACCGTCTTCTATATCTAGACTAACGATATCTCTCGTTATACAACCGTCTTCTATATCTAGACTAACGGGATCCGTCTGTACAACCGTCTTCTATATCTAGACTAACGAGATCTCTCGTTATACAACCGTCTTCTATATCTAGACTAACGAGATCTCTCGTTATACAACCGTCTTCTATATCTAGACTAACGAGATCCGTCTGTACAACCGTCTTCTATATCTAGACTAACGAGATCCGTCTGTACAACCGTCTTCTATATCTAGACTAACGAGATCCGTCTGTACAACCGTCTTCTATATCTAGACTAACGAGATCCGTCTGTACAACCGCCTTCTATATCTAGACTAACGAGATACGTCGTTGTACAACCATCTTCTATATCTAGACTAACGGGATCCGTCTGTACAACCGTCTTCTATATCTAGACTAACGAGATCTCTCGTTATACAACCGTCTTCTATATCTAGACTAACGAGATCCGTCTGTACAACCGTCTTCTATATCTAGACTAACGAGATCCATCTGTACAACCGTCTTCTATATCTAGACTAAGGAGATCCGTCTGTACAACCGTCATCTATATCTAGACTAACGAGACCCGTCTGTACAACCGTCTTCTATATCTAGACTAACGAGATCCGTCTGCACAACCGTCTTCTATATCTAGACTAACGAGATCCGTCTGAACAACCGTCTTCTATATCTAGACTAACGAGATCCGTCTGTACAACCGCCTTCTATATCTAGACTAACGAGATACGTCGTTGTACAACCATCTTCTATATCTAGACTAACGCGATCCGTCTGTACAACCGTTTTCTATATCGAGACTAACGAGATCCGTCTGTACAACCGTCTTCTATATCTAGACTAACGGGATACGACGTTGGACAAACGTCTTCTATATCTAGACTAACGAGATCCGTCTGTACAACCGTCTTCTATATCTAGACTAACGAGATAAGTCTGTACAACCGTTTTCTATATCTAGACTAACGAGATCCGTCTGCACAACCGTCTTCTATATCTAGACTAACGAGATCCGTCTGTACAACCGTCTTCTATATCTAGACTAACGAGATCCGTCTGTACAACCGTCTTCTATATCTAGACTAACGAGATCCGTCTGTACAACCGTCTTCTATATCTAGACTAACGAGATCCGTCTGTACAACCGTCTTCTATATCTAGAGTAACGAGATCCGTCTGTACAACCGTCTTCTATATCTAGACTAACGAGATCTCTCGTTATACAACCGTCTTCTATATCTAGACTAACGGGATACGTCGTTGGACAAACGTCTTCTATATCTAGACTAACGAGATCCGTCTGTACAACCGTCTTCTATATCTAGACTAACGAGATCCGTCTGTACAACCGTCTTCTATATCTAGACTAACGATATCTCTCGTTATACAACCGTCTTCTATATCTAGACTAACGGGATCCGTCTGTACAACCGTCTTCTATATCTAGACTAACGAGATCTCTCGTTATACAACCGTCTTCTATATCTAGACTAAGGAGATCCGTCTGTACAACCGTCATCTATATCTAGACTAACGAGACCCGTCTGTACAACCGTCTTCTATATCTAGACTAACGAGATCCGTCTGTACAACCGTCTTCTATATCTAGACTAACGATATCTCTCGTTATACAACCGTCTTCTATATCTAGACTAACGGGATCCGTCTGTACAACCGTCTTCTATATCTAGACTAACGAGATCTCTCGTTATACAACCGTCTTCTATATCTAGACTAACGAGATCCGTCTGTACAACCGTCTTCTATATCTAGACTAACGAGATCCGTCTGTACAACCGTCTTCTATATCTAGACTAACGAGATCCGTCTGTACAACCGTCTTCTATATCTAGACTAACGAGATCCGTCTGTACAACCGTCTTCTATATCTAGACTAACGAGATCCGTCTGTACAACCGCCTTCTATATCTAGACTAACGAGATACGTCGTTGTACAACCATCTTCTATATCTAGACTAACGAGATCCGTCTGTACAACCGTCTTCTATATCTAGACTAACGAGATCCGTCTGCACAACCGTCTTCTATATCTAGACTAACGAGATCCGTCTGAACAACCGTCTTCTATATCTAGACTAACGAGATCCGTCTGTACAACCGCCTTCTATATCTAGACTAACGAGATACGTCGTTGTACAACCATCTTCTATATCTAGACTAACGCGATCCGTCTGTACAACCGTTTTCTATATCGAGACTAACGAGATCCGTCTGTACAACCGTCTTCTATATCTAGACTAACGGGATACGACGTTGGACAAACGTCTTCTATATCTAGACTAACGAGATCCGTCTGTACAACCGTCTTCTATATCTAGACTAACGAGATAAGTCTGTACAACCGTTTTCTATATCTAGACTAACGAGATCCGTCTGAACAACCGTCTTCTATATCTAGACTAACGAGATCCGTCTGTACAACCGTCTTCTATATCTAGACTAACGAGATCCGTCTGTACAACCGTCTTCTATATCTAGACTAACGAGATCCGTCTGTACAACCGTCTTCTATATCTAGACTAACGAGATCCGTCTGTACAACCGTCTTCTATATCTAGAGTAACGAGATCCGTCTGTACAACCGTCTTCTATATCTAGACTAACGAGATCTCTCGTTATACAACCGTCTTCTATATCTAGACTAACGGGATACGTCGTTGGACAAACGTCTTCTATATCTAGACTAACGAGATCCGTCTGTACAACCGTCTTCTATATCTAGACTAACGAGATCCGTCTGTACAACCGTCTTCTATATCTAGACTAACGATATCTCTCGTTATACAACCGTCTTCTATATCTAGACTAACGAGATCCGTCTGTACAACCGCCTTCTATATCTCGACTAACGAGATCCATCTGTACAACCGTCTTCTATATCTAGACTAACGAGATCCGTCTGTACAACCGTCTTCTATATCTAGACTAACGAGATCCGTCTGTACAACCGTCTTCTATATCTAGACTAACGAGATCCGTCTGTACAACCGTCTTCTATATCTAGACTAACGATATCTCTCGTTATACAACCGTCTTCTATATCTAGACTAACGAGACCCGTCTGTACAACCGTCTTCTATATCTAGACTAACGAGATCCGTCTGTACAACCGTCGTCTATATCTAGACTAACGAGATCCATCTGTACAACCGTCTTCTATATCTAGACTAACGAGATAAGTCTGTACAACCGTTTTCTATATCTAGACTAACGAGATCCGTCTGCACAACCGTCTTCTATATCTAGACTAACGAGATCCGTCTGTACAACCGTCTTCTATATCTAGACTAACGAGATCCGTCTGTACAACCGTCTTCTATATCTAGACTAACGAGATCCGTCTGTACAACCGTCTTCTATATCTAGACTAACGAGATCCGTCTGTACAACCGTCTTCTATATCTAGAGTAACGAGATCCGTCTGTACAACCGTCTTCTATATCTAGACTAACGAGATCTCTCGTTATACAACCGTCTTCTATATCTAGACTAACGGGATACGTCGTTGGACAAACGTCTTCTATATCTAGACTAACGAGATCCGTCTGTACAACCGTCTTCTATATCTAGACTAACGAGATCCGTCTGTACAACCGTCTTCTATATCTAGACTAACGAGATCCGTCTGTACAACCGTCTTCTATATCTAGACTAACGATATCTCTCGTTATACAACCGTCTTCTATATCTAGACTAACGGGATCCGTCTGTACAACCGTCTTCTATATCTAGACTAACGAGATCTCTCGTTATACAACCGTCTTCTATATCTAGACTAAGGAGATCCGTCTGTACAACCGTCATCTATATCTAGACTAACGAGACCCGTCTGTACAACCGTCTTCTATATCTAGACTAACGAGATCTCTCGTTATACAACCGTCTTCTATATCTAGACTAACGGGATCCGTCTGTACAACCGTCTTCTATATCTAGACTAACGAGATCTCTCGTTATACAACCGTCTTCTATATCTAGACTAACGAGATCTCTCGTTATACAACCGTCTTCTATATCTAGACTAACGAGATCCGTCTGTACAACCGTCTTCTATATCTAGACTAACGAGATCCGTCTGTACAACCGTCTTCTATATCTAGACTAACGAGATCCGTCTGTACAACCGTCTTCTATATCTAGACTAACGAGATCCGTCTGTACAACCGCCTTCTATATCTAGACTAACGAGATACGTCGTTGTACAACCATCTTCTATATCTAGACTAACGAGATCCGTCTGTACAACCGTCTTCTATATCTAGACTAACGAGATCCGTCTGCACAACCGTCTTCTATATCTAGACTAACGAGATCCGTCTGAACAACCGTCTTCTATATCTAGACTAACGAGATCCGTCTGTACAACCGCCTTCTATATCTAGACTAACGAGATACGTCGTTGTACAACCATCTTCTATATCTAGACTAACGCGATCCGTCTGTACAACCGTTTTCTATATCGAGACTAACGAGATCCGTCTGTACAACCGTCTTCTATATCTAGACTAACGGGATACGACGTTGGACAAACGTCTTCTATATCTAGACTAACGAGATCCGTCTGTACAACCGTCTTCTATATCTAGACTAACGAGATAAGTCTGTACAACCGTTTTCTATATCTAGACTAACGAGATCCGTCTGAACAACCGTCTTCTATATCTAGACTAACGAGATCCGTCTGTACAACCGTCTTCTATATCTAGACTAACGAGATCCGTCTGTACAACCGTCTTCTATATCTAGACTAACGAGATCCGTCTGTACAACCGTCTTCTATATCTAGACTAACGAGATCCGTCTGTACAACCGTCTTCTATATCTAGAGTAACGAGATCCGTCTGTACAACCGTCTTCTATATCTAGACTAACGAGATCTCTCGTTATACAACCGTCTTCTATATCTAGACTAACGGGATACGTCGTTGGACAAACGTCTTCTATATCTAGACTAACGAGATCCGTCTGTACAACCGTCTTCTATAACTAGACTAACGAGATCCGTCTGTACAACCGTCTTCTATATCTAGACTAACGAGATCCGTCTGTACAACCGTCTTCTATATCTAGACTAACGAGATCCGTCTGTACAACCGTCTTCTATATCTAGACTAACGAGATCCGTCTGTACAACCGTCTTCTATATCTAGACTAACGAGGTACGTCGTTGGACAAACGTCTTCAATATCTAGACTAACGAGATCCGTCTGTACAACCGTCTTCTATATCTAGACTAACGAGATCTCTCGTTATACAACCGTCTTCTATATCTAGACTAACGGGATACGTCGTTGGACAAACGTCTTCTATATCTAGACTAACGAGATCCGTCTGTACAACCGTCTTCTATATCTAGACTAACGAGATCCGTCTGTACAACCGTTTTCTATATCTAGACTAACGAGGTACGTCGTTGGACAAACGTCTTCAATATCTAGACTAACGAGATCCGTCTGTACAACCGTCTTCTATATCTAGACTAACGAGATCTCTCGTTATACAACCCTCTTCTATATCTAGACTAACGAGATCCGTCTGTACAACCGTCTTCTATATCTAGACTAACGAGATCCGTCTGTACAACCGTCTTCTATATCTAGACTAACGAGATCCGTCTGTACAACCGTCTTCTATAACTAGACTAACGAGATCCGTCTGTACAACCGTCTTCTATATCTAGACTAACGAGATCCGTCTGTACAACCGTCTTCTATATCTAGACTAACGAGATCCGTCTGTACAACCGTCTTCTATATCTAGACTAACGAGATCCGTCTGTACAACCGTCTTCTATATCTAGACTAACGAGGTACGTCGTTGGACAAACGTCTTCAATATCTAGACTAACGAGATCCGTCTGTACAACCGTCTTCTATATCTAGACTAACGAGATCCGTCTGTACAACCGTCTTCTATATCTAGACTAACGAGATCCGTCTGTACAACCGTCTTCTATATCTAGACTAACGAGATCCGTCTGTACAACCGTCTTCTATATCTAGACTAAAGAGATCCGTCGGTACAACCGTCTTCTATATCTAGACTAACGAGATCCGTCTGTACAACCGTCTTCTATATCTAGACTAACGAGATCCATCTGTACAACCGTCTTCTATATCTAGACTAATGAGATCCGTCTGTACAACCGTCATCTATATCTAGACTAACGGGATCCGTCTGTACAACCGTCTTCTATATCTAGACTAACGAGATCTCTCGTTATACAACCGTCTTCTATATCTAGACTAACGAGATCCGTCTGTACAACCGTCTTCTATATCTAGACTAACGAGACCCGTCTGTACAACCGTCTTCTATATCTAGACTAACGAGATCCGTCTGTACAACCGTCTTCTATATCTAGACTAACGAGATCCGTCTGTACAACCGTCTTCTATATCTAGACTAACGAGATCCATCTGTACAACCGTCTTCTATATCTAGACTAATGAGATCCGTCTGTACAACCGTCATCTATATCTAGACTAACGGGATCCGTCTGTACAACCGTCTTCTATATCTAGACTAACGAGATCTCTCGTTATACAACCGTCTTCTATATCTAGACTAACGAGATCCGTCTGTACAACCGCCTTCTATATCTAGACTAACGAGATCCATCTGTACAACCGTCTTCTATATCTAGACTAAGGAGATCCGTCTGTACAACCGTCATCTATATCTAGACTAACGAGACCCGTCTGTACAACCGTCTTCTATATCTAGACTAACGAGATCCGTCTGTACAACCGTCTTCTATATCTAGACTAACGAGATCCATCTGTACAACCGTCTTCTATATCTAGACTAACGAGATCCGTCTGTACAACCGTCTTCTATATCTAGACTAACGAGATCCGTCTGTACAACCGTCTTCTATATCTAGACTAACGAGATCCGTCTGTACAACCGTCTTCTATAACTAGACTAACGAGATCCGTCTGTACAACCGTCTTCTATATCTAGACTAACGAGATCCGTCTGTACAACCGTCTTCTATATCTAGACTAACGAGATCTCTCGTTATACAACCGTCTTCTATATCTAGACTAACGAGATCCGTCTGTACAACCGCCTTCTATATCTAGACTAATGAGATCCGTCTGTACAACCGTCATCTATATCTAGACTAACGAGATCCGTCTGTACAACCGTCTTTTATATCTAGACTAACGAGATCCGTCTGCACAACCGCCTTCTATATCTAGACTAACGAGATCCGTCTGCACAACCGTCTTCTATATCTAGACTAACGAGATCCGTCTGTACAACCGTCTTTTATATCTAGACTAACGAGATCCGTCTGCACAACCGTCTTCAATATCTAGACTAACGAGATCCGTCTGTACAACCGTCTTCTATATCTAGACTAACGGGATACGTCGTTATACAACCGTCTTCTATATCTAGACTAACGAGATCCGTCTGTACAACCGTTTTCTATATCTAGACTAACGAGGTACGTCGTTGGACAAACGTCTTCAATATCTAGACTAACGAGATCCGTCTGTACAACCGTCTTCTATATCTAGACTAACGAGACCCGTCTGTACAACCGTCTTCTATATCTAGACTAACGGGATCCGTCTGTACAACCGTCTTCTATATCTAGACTAACGAGATCTCTCGTTATACAACCGTCTTCTATATCTAGACTAACGAGATCCGTCTGTACAACCGTCTTCTATATCTAGACTAACGAGATCTCTCGTTATACAACCGTCTTCTATATCTAGACTAACGAGATCCGTCTGTACAACCGCCTTCTATATCTAGACTAACGAGATCCGTCTGCACAACCGTCTTCTATATCTAGACTAACGAGATCCGTCTGTACAACCGTCTTTTATATCTAGACTAACGAGATCCGTCTGCACAACCGCCTTCTATATCTAGACTAACGAGATCCGTCTGCACAACCGTCTTCTATATCTAGACTAACGAGATCCGTCTGTACAACCGTCTTCTATATCTAGACTAACGAGATCCGTCTGTACAACCGTCTTCTATATCTAGACTAACGAGATCCGTCTGTACAACCGTCTTCTATAACTAGACTAACGAGATCCGTCTGTACAACCGTCTTCTATATCTAGACTAACGAGATCCGTCTGTACAACCGTCTTCTATATCTAGACTAACGAGATCCGTCTGTACAACCGTCTTCTATATCTAGACTAACGAGATCCGTCTGTACAACCGTCTTCTATATCTAGACTAACGAGGTACGTCGTTGGACAAACGTCTTCAATATCTAGACTAACGAGATCCGTCTGTACAACCGTCTTCTATATCTAGACTAACGAGATCTCTCGTTATACAACCCTCTTCTATATCTAGACTAACGAGATCCGTCTGTACAACCGTCTTCTATATCTAGACTAACGAGATCCGTCTGTACAACCGTCTTCTATATCTAGACTAACGAGATCCGTCTGTACAACCGTCTTCTATAACTAGACTAACGAGATCCGTCTGTACAACCGTCTTCTATATCTAGACTAACGAGATCCGTCTGTACAACCGTCTTCTATATCTAGACTAACGAGATCCGTCTGTACAACCGTCTTCTATATCTAGACTAACGAGATCCGTCTGTACAACCGTCTTCTATATCTAGACTAAAGAGATCCGTCGGTACAACCGTCTTCTATATCTAGACTAACGAGATCCGTCTGTACAACCGTCTTCTATATCTAGACTAACGAGATCCATCTGTACAACCGTCTTCTATATCTAGACTAATGAGATCCGTCTGTACAACCGTCATCTATATCTAGACTAACGGGATCCGTCTGTACAACCGTCTTCTATATCTAGACTAACGAGATCCGTCTGAACAACCGTCTTCTATATCTAGACTAACGAGATCCGTCTGTACAACCGTCTTCTATATCTAGACTAACGAGATCCGTCTGTACAACCGTCTTCTATATCTAGACTAACGAGATCTCTCGTTATACAACCGTCTTCTATATCTAGACTAACGGGATACGTCGTTGGACAAACGTCTCCTATATCTAGACTAACGAGATCCGTCTGTACAACCGTCTTCTATATCTAGACTAACGAGATACGTCGTTGTACAACCATCTTCTATATCTAGACTAACGAGATCCGTCTGTACAACCGTCTTCTATATCTAGACTAATGAGATCCGTCTGTACAACCGTCTTCTATATCTAGACTAACGAGATCCGTCTGTACAACCGCCTTCTATATCTAGACTAACGAGATACGTCGTTGTACAACCATCTTCTATATCTAGACTAACGCGATCCGTCTGTACAACCGTTTTCTATATCGAGACTAACGAGATCCGTCTGTACAACCGTCTTCTATATCTAGACTAACGGGATACGACGTTGGACAAACGTCTTCTATATCTAGACTAACGAGATCCGTCTGTACAACCGTCTTCTATATCTAGACTAACCAGATCCGTCTGTACAACCGTTTTCTATATCTAGACTAACGAGATCCGTCTGAACAACCGTCTTCTATATCTAGACTAACGAGATCCGTCTGTACAACCGTCTTCTATATCTAGACTAACGAGATCCGTCTGTACAACCGTCTTCTATATCTAGACTAACGAGATCTCTCGTTATACAACCGTCTTCTATATCTAGACTAACGGGATACGTCGTTGGACAAACGTCTCCTATATCTAGACTAACGAGATCCGTCTGTACAACCGTCTTCTATATCTAGACTAACGAGATCCGTCTGTACAACCGTTTTCTATATCTAGACTAACGAGGTACGTCGTTGGACAAACGTCTTCAATATCTAGACTAACGAGATCCGTCTGTACAACCGTCTTCTATATCTAGACTAACGAGATCTCTCGTTATACAACCCTCTTCTATATCTAGACTAACGAGATCCGTCTGTACAACCGTCTTCTATATCTAGACTAACGAGATCCGTCTGTACAACCGTCTTCTATATCTAGACTAACGAGATCCGTCTGTACAACCGTCTTCTATAACTAGACTAACGAGATCCGTCTGTACAACCGTCTTCTATATCTAGACTAACGAGATCCGTCTGTACAACCGTCTTCTATATCTAGACTAACGAGATCCGTCTGTACAACCGTCTTCTATATCTAGACTAACGAGATCCGTCTGTACAACCGTCTTCTATATCTAGACTAACGAGGTACGTCGTTGGACAAACGTCTTCAATATCTAGACTAACGAGATCCGTCTGTACAACCGTCTTCTATATCTAGACTAACGAGATCTCTCGTTATACAACCGTCTTCTATATCTAGACTAACGGGATACGTCGTTGGACAAACGTCTTCTATATCTAGACTAACGAGATCCGTCTGTACAACCGTCTTCTATATCTAGACTAACGAGATCCGTCTGTACAACCGTTTTCTATATCTAGACTAACGAGATCTCTCGTTATACAACCGTCTTCTATATCTAGACTAACGGGATACGTCGTTGGACAAACGTCTTCTATATCTAGACTAACGAGATCCGTCTGTACAACCGTCTTCTATATCTAGACTAACGAGATCCGTCTGTACAACCGTTTTCTATATCTAGACTAACGAGACCCGTCTGTACAACCGTCTTCTATATCTAGACTAACGAGATCCGTCTGTACAACCGTCTTCTATATCTAGACTAACGAGATCCGTCTGTACAACCGTCTTCTATATCTAGACTAACGAGATCCGTCTGTACAACCGTCTTCTATATCTAGACTAAAGAGATCCGTCGGTACAACCGTCTTCTATATCTAGACTAAGGAGATCCGTCTGTACAACCGTCATCTATATCTAGACTAACGAGACCCGTCTGTACAACCGTCTTCTATATCTAGACTAACGAGATCCGTCTGTACAACCGTCTTCTATATCTAGACTAACGAGATCCATCTGTACAACCGTCTTCTATATCTAGACTAACGAGATCCGTCTGTACAACCGTCTTCTATATCTAGACTAACGAGATCCGTCTGTACAACCGTCTTCTATATCTAGACTAACGAGATCCGTCTGTACAACCGTCTTCTATAACTAGACTAACGAGATCCGTCTGTACAACCGTCTTCTATATCTAGACTAACGAGATCCGTCTGTACAACCGTCTTCTATATCTAGACTAACGAGATCTCTCGTTATACAACCGTCTTCTATATCTAGACTAACGAGATCCGTCTGTACAACCGCCTTCTATATCTAGACTAATGAGATCCGTCTGTACAACCGTCATCTATATCTAGACTAACGAGATCCGTCTGTACAACCGTCTTTTATATCTAGACTAACGAGATCCGTCTGCACAACCGCCTTCTATATCTAGACTAACGAGATCCGTCTGCACAACCGTCTTCTATATCTAGACTAACGAGATCCGTCTGTACAACCGTCTTTTATATCTAGACTAACGAGATCCGTCTGCACAACCGTCTTCAATATCTAGACTAACGAGATCCGTCTGTACAACCGTCTTCTATATCTAGACTAACGGGATACGTCGTTATACAACCGTCTTCTATATCTAGACTAACGAGATCCGTCTGTACAACCGTTTTCTATATCTAGACTAACGAGGTACGTCGTTGGACAAACGTCTTCAATATCTAGACTAACGAGATCCGTCTGTACAACCGTCTTCTATATCTAGACTAACGAGACCCGTCTGTACAACCGTCTTCTATATCTAGACTAACGGGATCCGTCTGTACAACCGTCTTCTATATCTAGACTAACGAGATCTCTCGTTATACAACCGTCTTCTATATCTAGACTAACGAGATCCGTCTGTACAACCGTCTTCTATATCTAGACTAACGAGATCTCTCGTTATACAACCGTCTTCTATATCTAGACTAACGAGATCCGTCTGTACAACCGCCTTCTATATCTAGACTAACGAGATCCGTCTGCACAACCGTCTTCTATATCTAGACTAACGAGATCCGTCTGTACAACCGTCTTTTATATCTAGACTAACGAGATCCGTCTGCACAACCGCCTTCTATATCTAGACTAACGAGATCCGTCTGCACAACCGTCTTCTATATCTAGACTAACGAGATCCGTCTGTACAAGCGTCTTTTATATCTAGACTAACGAGATCCGTCTGCACAACCGTCTTCAATATCTAGACTAACGAGATCCGTCTGTACAACCGTCTTCTATATCTAGACTAACGGGATCCGTCTGTACAACCGTCTTCTATATCTAGACTAACGAGATCCGTCTGTACAACCGTCTTCTATATCTAGACTAATGAGATCCGTCTGTACAACCGTCTTCTATATCTAGACTAACGAGATCCGTCTGTACAACCGCCTTCTATATCTAGACTAACGAGATACGTCGTTGTACAACCATCTTCTATATCTAGACTAACGCGATCCGTCTGTACAACCGTTTTCTATATCGAGACTAACGAGATCCGTCTTTACAACCGTCTTCTATATCTAGACTAACGGGATACGACGTTGGACAAACGTCTTCTATATCTAGACTAACGAGATCCGTCTGTACAACCGTCTTCTATATCTAGACTAACGAGATCCGTCTGTACAACCGTTTTCTATATCTAGACTAACGAGATCCGTCTGATCAACCGTCTTCTATATCTAGACTAACGAGATCCGTCTGTACAACCGTCTTCTATATCTAGACTAACGAGATCCGTCTGTACAACCGTTTTCTATATCGAGACTAACGAGATCCGTCTGTACAACCGTCTTCTATATCTAGACTAACGGGATACGACGTTGGACAAACGTCTTCTATATCTAGACTAACGAGATCCGTCTGTACAACCGTCTTCTATATCTAGACTAACGAGATCCGTCTGTACAACCGTTTTCTATATCTAGACTAACGAGATCCGTCTGAACAACCGTCTTCTATATCTAGACTAACGAGATCCGTCTGTACAACCGTCTTCTATATCTAGACTAACGAGATCCGTCTGTACAACCGTCTTCTATATCTAGACTAACGAGATCCGTCTGTACAACCGTTTTCTATATCTAGACTAACGAGGTACGTCGTTGGACAAACGTCTTCAATATCTAGACTAACGAGATCCGTCTGTACAACCGTCTTCTATATCTAGACTAACGAGATCTCTCGTTATACAACCCTCTTCTATATCTAGACTAACGAGATCCGTCTGTACAACCGTCTTCTATATCTAGACTAACGAGATCCGTCTGTACAACCGTCTTCTATATCTAGACTAACGAGATCCGTCTGTACAACCGTCTTCTATAACTAGACTAACGAGATCCGTCTGTACAACCGTCTTCTATATCTAGACTAACGAGATCCGTCTGTACAACCGTCTTCTATATCTAGACTAACGAGATCCGTCTGTACAACCGTCTTCTATATCTAGACTAACGAGATCCGTCTGTACAACCGTCTTCTATATCTAGACTAACGAGGTACGTCGTTGGACAAACGTCTTCAATATCTAGACTAACGAGATCCGTCTGTACAACCGTCTTCTATATCTAGACTAACGAGATCTCTCGTTATACAACCGTCTTCTATATCTAGACTAACGGGATACGTCGTTGGACAAACGTCTTCTATATCTAGACTAACGAGATCCGTCTGTACAACCGTCTTCTATATCTAGACTAACGAGATCCGTCTGTACAACCGTTTTCTATATCTAGACTAACGAGACCCGTCTGTACAACCGTCTTCTATATCTAGACTAACGAGATCCGTCTGTACAACCGTCTTCTATATCTAGACTAACGAGATCCGTCTGTACAACCGTCTTCTATATCTAGACTAACGAGATCCGTCTGTACAACCGTCTTCTATATCTAGACTAAAGAGATCCGTCGGTACAACCGTCTTCTATATCTAGACTAAGGAGATCCGTCTGTACAACCGTCATCTATATCTAGACTAACGAGACCCGTCTGTACAACCGTCTTCTATATCTAGACTAACGAGATCCGTCTGTACAACCGTCTTCTATATCTAGACTAACGAGATCCATCTGTACAACCGTCTTCTATATCTAGACTAACGAGATCCGTCTGTACAACCGTCTTCTATATCTAGACTAACGAGATCCGTCTGTACAACCGTCTTCTATATCTAGACTAACGAGATCCGTCTGTACAACCGTCTTCTATAACTAGACTAACGAGATCCGTCTGTACAACCGTCTTCTATATCTAGACTAACGAGATCCGTCTGTACAACCGTCTTCTATATCTAGACTAACGAGATCTCTCGTTATACAACCGTCTTCTATATCTAGACTAACGAGATCCGTCTGTACAACCGCCTTCTATATCTAGACTAATGAGATCCGTCTGTACAACCGTCATCTATATCTAGACTAACGAGATCCGTCTGTACAACCGTCTTTTATATCTAGACTAACGAGATCCGTCTGCACAACCGCCTTCTATATCTAGACTAACGAGATCCGTCTGCACAACCGTCTTCTATATCTAGACTAACGAGATCCGTCTGTACAACCGTCTTTTATATCTAGACTAACGAGATCCGTCTGCACAACCGTCTTCAATATCTAGACTAACGAGATCCGTCTGTACAACCGTCTTCTATATCTAGACTAACGGGATACGTCGTTATACAACCGTCTTCTATATCTAGACTAACGAGATCCGTCTGTACAACCGTTTTCTATATCTAGACTAACGAGGTACGTCGTTGGACAAACGTCTTCAATATCTAGACTAACGAGATCCGTCTGTACAACCGTCTTCTATATCTAGACTAACGAGACCCGTCTGTACAACCGTCTTCTATATCTAGACTAACGGGATCCGTCTGTACAACCGTCTTCTATATCTAGACTAACGAGATCTCTCGTTATACAACCGTCTTCTATATCTAGACTAACGAGATCCGTCTGTACAACCGTCTTCTATATCTAGACTAACGAGATCTCTCGTTATACAACCGTCTTCTATATCTAGACTAACGAGATCCGTCTGTACAACCGCCTTCTATATCTAGACTAACGAGATCCGTCTGCACAACCGTCTTCTATATCTAGACTAACGAGATCCGTCTGTACAACCGTCTTTTATATCTAGACTAACGAGATCCGTCTGCACAACCGCCTTCTATATCTAGACTAACGAGATCCGTCTGCACAACCGTCTTCTATATCTAGACTAACGAGATCCGTCTGTACAAGCGTCTTTTATATCTAGACTAACGAGATCCGTCTGCACAACCGTCTTCAATATCTAGACTAACGAGATCCGTCTGTACAACCGTCTTCTATATCTAGACTAACGGGATCCGTCTGTACAACCGTCTTCTATATCTAGACTAACGAGATCCGTCTGTACAACCGTCTTCTATATCTAGACTAATGAGATCCGTCTGTACAACCGTCTTCTATATCTAGACTAACGAGATCCGTCTGTACAACCGCCTTCTATATCTAGACTAACGAGATACGTCGTTGTACAACCATCTTCTATATCTAGACTAACGCGATCCGTCTGTACAACCGTTTTCTATATCGAGACTAACGAGATCCGTCTTTACAACCGTCTTCTATATCTAGACTAACGGGATACGACGTTGGACAAACGTCTTCTATATCTAGACTAACGAGATCCGTCTGTACAACCGTCTTCTATATCTAGACTAACGAGATCCGTCTGTACAACCGTTTTCTATATCTAGACTAACGAGATCCGTCTGATCAACCGTCTTCTATATCTAGACTAACGAGATCCGTCTGTACAACCGTCTTCTATATCTAGACTAACGAGATCCGTCTGTACAACCGTTTTCTATATCGAGACTAACGAGATCCGTCTGTACAACCGTCTTCTATATCTAGACTAACGGGATACGACGTTGGACAAACGTCTTCTATATCTAGACTAACGAGATCCGTCTGTACAACCGTCTTCTATATCTAGACTAACGAGATCCGTCTGTACAACCGTTTTCTATATCTAGACTAACGAGATCCGTCTGAACAACCGTCTTCTATATCTAGACTAACGAGATCCGTCTGTACAACCGTCTTCTATATCTAGACTAATGAGATCCGTCTGTACAACCGTCTTCTATATCTAGACTAACGAGATCTCTCGTTATACAACCGTCTTCTATATCTAGACTAACGGGATACGTCGTTGGACAAACGTCTTCTATATCTAGACTAACGAGATCCGTCTGTACAACCGTCTTCTATATCTAGACTAACGAGATCCGTCTGTACAACCGTTTTCTATATCTAGACTAACGAGGTACGTCGTTGGACAAACGTCTTCAATATCTAGACTAACGAGATCCGTCTGTACAACCGTCTTCTATATCTAGACTAACGAGATCTCTCGTTATACAACCCTCTTCTATATCTAGACTAACGAGATCCGTCTGTACAACCGTCTTCTATATCTAGACTAACGAGATCCGTCTGTACAACCGTCTTCTATATCTAGACTAACGAGATCCGTCTGTACAACCGTCTTCTATAACTAGACTAACGAGATCCGTCTGTACAACCGTCTTCTATATCTAGACTAACGAGATCCGTCTGTACAACCGTCTTCTATATCTAGACTAACGAGATCCGTCTGTACAACCGTCTTCTATATCTAGACTAACGAGGTACGTCGTTGGACAAACGTCTTCAATATCTAGACTAACGAGATCCGTCTGTACAACCGTCTTCTATATCTAGACTAACGAGATCCGTCTGTACAACCGTCTTCTATAACTAGACTAACGAGATCCGTCTGTACAACCGTCTTCTATATCTAGACTAACGAGATCCGTCTGTACAACCGTCTTCTATATCTAGACTAACGAGATCCGTCTGTACAACCGCCTTCTATATCTAGACTAACGAGATCCATCTGTACAACCGTCTTCTATATCTAGACTAAGGAGATCCGTCTGTACAACCGTCATCTATATCTAGACTAACGAGATCTCTCGTTATACAACCGTCTTCTATATCTAGACTAACGAGATCCGTCTGTACAACCGTCTTCTATATCTAGACTAACGAGATCCGTCTGTACAACCGTCTTCTATATCTAGACTAACGAGATCCGTCTGTACAACCGTCTTCTATATCTAGACTAACGAGATCCGTCTGTACAACCGTCTTCTATATCTAGACTAACGAGATCCGTCTGTACAACCGTCTTCTATATCTAGACTAACGAGATCCGTCTGTACAACCGTCTTCTATATCTAGACTAACGAGATCCGTCTGAACAACCGTCATCTATATCTAGACTAACGAGATCCGTCTGTACAACCGTTTTCTATATCTAGACTAACGAGGTACGTCGTTGGACAAACGTCTTCAATATCTAGACTAACGAGATCCGTCTGTACAACCGTCTTCTATAACTAGACTAACGAGATCCGTCTGTACAACCGTCTTCTATATCTAGACTAACGAGATCCGTCTGTACAACCGTCTTCTATATCTAGACTAACGAGATCTCTCGTTATACAACCGTCTTCTATATCTAGACTAACGAGATCCGTCTGTACAACCGCCTTCTATATCTAGACTAACGAGATCCGTCTGCACAACCGTCTTCTATATCTAGACTAACGAGATCCGTCTGTACAACCGTCTTTTATATCTAGACTAACGAGATCCGTCTGTACAACCGTCTTTTATATCTAGACTAACGAGATCCGTCTGCACAACCGTCTTCTATATCTAGACTAACGAGATCCGTCTGTACAACCGTCTTCTATATCTAGACTAATGAGATCCGTCTGTACAACCGTCTTCTATATCTAGACTAACGAGATCCGTCTGTACAACCGCCTTCTATATCTAGACTAACGAGACCCGTCTGTACAACCGTCTTCTATATCTAGACTAACGAGATCCATCTGTACAACCGTCTTCTATATCTAGACTAATGAGATCCGTCTGTACAACCGTCATCTATATCTAGACTAACGAGACCCGTCTGTACAACCGTCTTCTATATCTAGACTAACGAGATCTCTCGTTATACAACCCTCTTCTATATCTAGACTAACCAGATCCGTCTGTACAACCGTCTTCTATATCTAGACTAACGAGATCCGTCTGTACAAACGTCTTCTATATCTAGACTAACGAGATCCGTCTGTACAACCGTCTTCTATATCTAGACTAACGAGATCCGTCTGTACAACCGTCTTCTATATCTAGACTAACGAGATCTCTCGTTATACAACCGTCTTCTATATCTAGACTAACGAGATCCGTCTGTACAACCGCCTTCTATATCTAGACTAACGAGATCCGTCTGCACAACCGTCTTCTATATCTAGACTAACGAGATCCGTCTGTACAACCGTCTTTTATATCTAGACTAACGAGATCCGTCTGTACAACCGTCTTTTATATCTAGACTAACGAGATCCGTCTGTACAACCGTCTTCTATATCTAGACTAACGAGATCTCTCGTTATACAACCGTCTTCTATATCTAGACTAACGGGATACGTCGTTGGACAAACGTCTTCTATATCTAGACTAACGAGATCTCTCGTTATACAACCGTCTTCTATATCTAGACTAACGAGATCCGTCTGTACAACCGTCTTCTATATCTAGACTAACGAGATCCGTCTGTACAACCGTTTTCTATATCTAGACTAACGAGGTACGTCGTTGGACAAACGTCTTCAATATCTAGACTAACGAGATCCGTCTGTACAACCGTCTTCTATATCTAGACTAACGAGATCTCTCGTTATACAACCCTCTTCTATATCTAGACTAACGAGATCCGTCTGTACAACCGTCTTCTATATCTAGACTAACGAGATCCGTCTGTACAACCGTCTTCTATATCTAGACTAACGAGATCCGTCTGTACAACCGTCTTCTATAACTAGACCAACGAGATCCGTCTGTACAACCGTCTTCTATATCTAGACTAACGAGATCCATCTGTACAACCGTCTTCTATATCTAGACTAACGAGACCCGTCTGTACAACCGTCTTCTATATCTAGACTAACGAGACCCGTCTGTACAACCGTCTTCTATATCTAGACTAACGAGATCCATCTGTACAACCGTCTTCTATATCTAGACTAATGAGATCCGTCTGTACAACCGTCATCTATATCTAGACTAACGAGACCCGTCTGTACAACCGTCTTCTATATCTAGACTAACGAGATCCGTCTGTACAACCGTCTTCTATATCTAGACTAACGAGATCCGTCTGTACAACCGTCTTCTATATCTAGACTAACGAGATCTCTCGTTATACAACCGTCTTCTATATCTAGACTAACGAGATCCGTCTGTACAACCGTCTTCTATATCTAGACTAACGAGACCCGTCTGTACAACCGTCTTCTATATCTAGACTAACGGGATACGGCGTTGGACAAACGTCTTCTATATCTAGACTAACGAGATCCGTCTGTACAACCGCCTTCTATATCTAGACTAACGAGATCCATCTGTACAACCGTCTTCTATATCTAGACTAAGGAGATCCGTCTGTACAACCGTCATCTATATCTAGACTAACGAGACCCGTCTGTACAACCGTCTTCTATATCTAGACTAACGAGATCCATCTGTACAACCGTCTTCTATATCTAGACTAATGAGATCCGTCTGTACAACCGTCATCTATATCTAGACTAACGAGACCCGTCTGTACAACCGTCTTCTATATCTAGACTAACGAGATCCGTCTGTACAAACGTCTTCTATATCTAGACTAACGAGATCCGTCTGTGCAACCGTCTTCTATATCTAGACTAACGAGATCCATCTGTACAACCGTCTTCTATATCTAGACTAATGAGATCCGTCTGTACAACCGTCATCTATATCTAGACTAACGAGACCCGTCTGTACAACCGTCTTCTATATCTAGACTAACGGGATACGGCGTTGGACAAACGTCTTCTATATCTAGACTAACGAGATCCGTCTGTACAACCGTCTTCTATATCTAGACTAACGAGATCCGTCTGTACAACCGTCTTCTATATCTAGACTAACGAGATCCGTCTGTACAACCGTCTTCTATATCTAGACTAACGAGATCCGTCTGTACAACCGTCTTCTATAACTAGACTAACGAGATCCGTCTGTACAACCGTCTTCTATATCTAGACTAACGAGATCCGTCTGTACAACCGTCTTCTATATCTAGACTAACGAGATCTCTCGTTATACAACCGTCTTCTATATCTAGACTAACGAGATCCGTCTGTACAACCGTCTTCTATATCTAGACTAACGAGATCCGTCTGTACAACCGTCTTCTATATCTAGACTAACGAGATCCGTCTGTACAACCGTCTTCTATATCTAGACTAACGAGATCCGTCTGTACAACCGTCTTCTATATCTAGACTAACGAGATCCGTCTGTACAACCGTCTTCTATATCTAGACTAACGAGATCCGTCTGAACAACCGTCATCTATATCTAGACTAACGAGATCCGTCTGTACAACCGTTTTCTATATCTAGACTAACGAGGTACGTCGTTGGACAAACGTCTTCAATATCTAGACTAACGAGATCCGTCTGTACAACCGTCTTCTATATCTAGACTAACGAGATCCGTCTGTACAACCGTCTTCTATATCTAGACTAACGAGATCCGTCTGTACAACCGTTTTCTATATCTAGACTAACGAGGTACGTCGTTGGACAAACGTCTTCAATATCTAGACTAACGAGATCCGTCTGTACAACCGTCTTCTATATCTAGACTAACGAGATCTCTCGTTATACAACCCTCTTCTATATCTAGACTAACGAGATCCGTCTGTACAACCGTCTTCTATATCTAGACTAACGAGATCCGTCTGTACAACCGTCTTCTATATCTAGACTAACGAGATCCGTCTGTACAACCGTCTTCTATAACTAGACTAACGGGATACGTCGTTATACAACCGTCTTCTATATCTAGACTAACGAGATCCGTCTGTACAACCGTTTTCTATATCTAGACTAACGAGGTACGTCGTTGGACAAACGTCTTCAATATCTAGACTAACGAGATCCGTCTGTACAACCGTCTTCTATATCTAGACTAACGAGACCCGTCTGTACAACCGTCTTCTATATCTAGACTAACGGGATCCGTCTGTACAACCGTCTTCTATATCTAGACTAACGAGATCTCTCGTTATACAACCGTCTTCTATATCTAGACTAACGAGATCCGTCTGTACAACCGTCTTCTATATCTAGACTAACGAGATCTCTCGTTATACAACCGTCTTCTATATCTAGACTAACGAGATCCGTCTGTACAACCGCCTTCTATATCTAGACTAACGAGATCCGTCTGCACAACCGTCTTCTATATCTAGACTAACGAGATCCGTCTGTACAACCGTCTTTTATATCTAGACTAACGAGATCCGTCTGCACAACCGCCTTCTATATCTAGACTAACGAGATCCGTCTGCACAACCGTCTTCTATATCTAGACTAACGAGATCCGTCTGTACAACCGTCTTCTATATCTAGACTAACGAGATCCGTCTGAACAACCGTCATCTATATCTAGACTAACGAGATCCGTCTGTACAACCGTTTTCTATATCTAGACTAACGAGGTACGTCGTTGGACAAACGTCTTCAATATCTAGACTAACGAGATCCGTCTGTACAACCGTCTTCTATAACTAGACTAACGAGATCCGTCTGTACAACCGTCTTCTATATCTAGACTAACGAGATCCGTCTGTACAACCGTCTTCTATATCTAGACTAACGAGATCTCTCGTTATACAACCGTCTTCTATATCTAGACTAACGAGATCCGTCTGTACAACCGCCTTCTATATCTAGACTAACGAGATCCGTCTGCACAACCGTCTTCTATATCTAGACTAACGAGATCCGTCTGTACAACCGTCTTTTATATCTAGACTAACGAGATCCGTCTGTACAACCGTCTTTTATATCTAGACTAACGAGATCCGTCTGCACAACCGTCTTCTATATCTAGACTAACGAGATCCGTCTGTACAACCGTCTTCTATATCTAGACTAATGAGATCCGTCTGTACAACCGTCTTCTATATCTAGACTAACGAGATCCGTCTGTACAACCGCCTTCTATATCTAGACTAACGAGACCCGTCTGTACAACCGTCTTCTATATCTAGACTAACGAGATCCATCTGTACAACCGTCTTCTATATCTAGACTAATGAGATCCGTCTGTACAACCGTCATCTATATCTAGACTAACGAGACCCGTCTGTACAACCGTCTTCTATATCTAGACTAACGAGATCTCTCGTTATACAACCCTCTTCTATATCTAGACTAACCAGATCCGTCTGTACAACCGTCTTCTATATCTAGACTAACGAGATCCGTCTGTACAAACGTCTTCTATATCTAGACTAACGAGATCCGTCTGTACAACCGTCTTCTATATCTAGACTAACGAGATCCGTCTGTACAACCGTCTTCTATATCTAGACTAACGAGATCTCTCGTTATACAACCGTCTTCTATATCTAGACTAACGAGATCCGTCTGTACAACCGCCTTCTATATCTAGACTAACGAGATCCGTCTGCACAACCGTCTTCTATATCTAGACTAACGAGATCCGTCTGTACAACCGTCTTTTATATCTAGACTAACGAGATCCGTCTGTACAACCGTCTTTTATATCTAGACTAACGAGATCCGTCTGTACAACCGTCTTCTATATCTAGACTAACGAGATCTCTCGTTATACAACCGTCTTCTATATCTAGACTAACGGGATACGTCGTTGGACAAACGTCTTCTATATCTAGACTAACGAGATCCGTCTGTACAACCGTCTTCTATATCTAGACTAACGAGATCCGTCTGTACAACCGTCTTCTATATCTAGACTAACGAGATCTCTCGTTATACAACCGTCTTCTATATCTAGACTAACGAGATCCGTCTGTACAACCGTCTTCTATATCTAGACTAACGAGATCCGTCTGTACAACCGTTTTCTATATCTAGACTAACGAGGTACGTCGTTGGACAAACGTCTTCAATATCTAGACTAACGAGATCCGTCTGTACAACCGTCTTCTATATCTAGACTAACGAGATCTCTCGTTATACAACCCTCTTCTATATCTAGACTAACGAGATCCGTCTGTACAACCGTCTTCTATATCTAGACTAACGAGATCCGTCTGTACAACCGTCTTCTATATCTAGACTAACGAGATCCGTCTGTACAACCGTCTTCTATAACTAGACTAACGAGATCCGTCTGTACAACCGTCTTCTATATCTAGACTAACGAGATCCGTCTGTACAACCGTCTTCTATATCTAGACTAACGAGATCCGTCTGTACAACCGTCTTCTATATCTAGACTAACGAGACCCGTCTGTACAACCGTCTTCTATATCTAGACTAACGGGATACGGCGTTGGACAAACGTCTTCTATATCTAGACTAACGAGATCCGTCTGTACAACCGTCTTCTATATCTAGACTAACGAGATCCGTCTGTACAACCGTTTTCTATATCTAGACTAACGAGGTACGTCGTTGGACAAACGTCTTCAATATCTAGACTAACGAGATCCGTCTGTACAACCGCCTTCTATATCTAGACTAACGAGATCCATCTGTACAACCGTCTTCTATATCTAGACTAAGGAGATCCGTCTGTACAACCGTCTTCTATATCTAGACTAACGAGATCCGTCTGTACAACCGTCTTCTATATCTAGACTAACGAGATCCATCTGTACAACCGTCTTCTATATCTAGACTAATGAGATCCGTCTGTACAACCGTCTTCTATATCTAGACTAACGAGACCCGTCTGTACAACCGTCTTCTATATCTAGACTAACGAGATCCGTCTGTACAACCGTCTTCTATATCTAGACTAACGAGATCCGTCTGTACAACCGTCTTCTATATCTAGACTAACGAGATCCATCTGTACAACCGTCTTCTATATCTAGACTAATGAGATCCGTCTGTACAACCGTCATCTATATCTAGACTAACGGGATCCGTCTGTACAACCGTCTTCTATATCTAGACTAACGAGATCTCTCGTTATACAACCGTCTTCTATATCTAGACTAACGAGATCCGTCTGTACAACCGCCTTCTATATCTAGACTAACGAGATCCATCTGTACAACCGTCTTCTATATCTAGACTAAGGAGATCCGTCTGTACAACCGTCATCTATATCTAGACTAACGAGACCCGTCTGTACAACCGTCTTCTATATCTAGACTAACGAGATCCGTCTGTACAACCGTCTTCTATATCTAGACTAACGAGATCCATCTGTACAACCGTCTTCTATATCTAGACTAACGAGATCCGTCTGTACAACCGTCTTCTATATCTAGACTAACGAGATCCGTCTGTACAACCGTCTTCTATATCTAGACTAACGAGATCCGTCTGTACAACCGTCTTCTATAACTAGACTAACGAGATCCGTCTGTACAACCGTCTTCTATATCTAGACTAACGAGATCCGTCTGTACAACCGTCTTCTATATCTAGACTAACGAGATCTCTCGTTATACAACCGTCTTCTATATCTAGACTAACGAGATCCGTCTGTACAACCGCCTTCTATATCTAGACTAATGAGATCCGTCTGTACAACCGTCATCTATATCTAGACTAACGAGATCCGTCTGTACAACCGTCTTTTATATCTAGACTAACGAGATCCGTCTGCACAACCGCCTTCTATATCTAGACTAACGAGATCCGTCTGCACAACCGTCTTCTATATCTAGACTAACGAGATCCGTCTGTACAACCGTCTTTTATATCTAGACTAACGAGATCCGTCTGCACAACCGTCTTCAATATCTAGACTAACGAGATCCGTCTGTACAACCGTCTTCTATATCTAGACTAACGGGATACGTCGTTATACAACCGTCTTCTATATCTAGACTAACGAGATCCGTCTGTACAACCGTTTTCTATATCTAGACTAACGAGGTACGTCGTTGGACAAACGTCTTCAATATCTAGACTAACGAGATCCGTCTGTACAACCGTCTTCTATATCTAGACTAACGAGACCCGTCTGTACAACCGTCTTCTATATCTAGACTAACGGGATCCGTCTGTACAACCGTCTTCTATATCTAGACTAACGAGATCTCTCGTTATACAACCGTCTTCTATATCTAGACTAACGAGATCCGTCTGTACAACCGTCTTCTATATCTAGACTAACGAGATCTCTCGTTATACAACCGTCTTCTATATCTAGACTAACGAGATCCGTCTGTACAACCGCCTTCTATATCTAGACTAACGAGATCCGTCTGCACAACCGTCTTCTATATCTAGACTAACGAGATCCGTCTGTACAACCGTCTTTTATATCTAGACTAACGAGATCCGTCTGCACAACCGCCTTCTATATCTAGACTAACGAGATCCGTCTGCACAACCGTCTTCTATATCTAGACTAACGAGATCCGTCTGTACAACCGTCTTCTATATCTAGACTAACGAGATCCGTCTGTACAACCGTCTTCTATATCTAGACTAACGAGATCCGTCTGTACAACCGTCTTCTATAACTAGACTAACGAGATCCGTCTGTACAACCGTCTTCTATATCTAGACTAACGAGATCCGTCTGTACAACCGTCTTCTATATCTAGACTAACGAGATCCGTCTGTACAACCGTCTTCTATATCTAGACTAACGAGATCCGTCTGTACAACCGTCTTCTATATCTAGACTAACGAGGTACGTCGTTGGACAAACGTCTTCAATATCTAGACTAACGAGATCCGTCTGTACAACCGTCTTCTATATCTAGACTAACGAGATCTCTCGTTATACAACCCTCTTCTATATCTAGACTAACGAGATCCGTCTGTACAACCGTCTTCTATATCTAGACTAACGAGATCCGTCTGTACAACCGTCTTCTATATCTAGACTAACGAGATCCGTCTGTACAACCGTCTTCTATAACTAGACTAACGAGATCCGTCTGTACAACCGTCTTCTATATCTAGACTAACGAGATCCGTCTGTACAACCGTCTTCTATATCTAGACTAACGAGATCCGTCTGTACAACCGTCTTCTATATCTAGACTAACGAGATCCGTCTGTACAACCGTCTTCTATATCTAGACTAAAGAGATCCGTCGGTACAACCGTCTTCTATATCTAGACTAACGAGATCCGTCTGTACAACCGTCTTCTATATCTAGACTAACGAGATCCATCTGTACAACCGTCTTCTATATCTAGACTAATGAGATCCGTCTGTACAACCGTCATCTATATCTAGACTAACGGGATCCGTCTGTACAACCGTCTTCTATATCTAGACTAACGAGATCTCTCGTTATACAACCGTCTTCTATATCTAGACTAACGAGATCCGTCTGTACAACCGTCTTCTATATCTAGACTAACGAGACCCGTCTGTACAACCGTCTTCTATATCTAGACTAACGAGATCCGTCTGTACAACCGTCTTCTATATCTAGACTAACGAGATCCGTCTGTACAACCGTCTTCTATATCTAGACTAACGAGATCCATCTGTACAACCGTCTTCTATATCTAGACTAACGAGATACGTCGTTGTACAACCATCTTCTATATCTAGACTAACGAGATCCGTCTGTACAACCGTCTTCTATATCTAGACTAATGAGATCCGTCTGTACAACCGTCTTCTATATCTAGACTAACGAGATCCGTCTGTACAACCGCCTTCTATATCTAGACTAACGAGATACGTCGTTGTACAACCATCTTCTATATCTAGACTAACGCGATCCGTCTGTACAACCGTTTTCTATATCGAGACTAACGAGATCCGTCTGTACAACCGTCTTCTATATCTAGACTAACGGGATACGACGTTGGACAAACGTCTTCTATATCTAGACTAACGAGATCCGTCTGTACAACCGTCTTCTATATCTAGACTAACCAGATCCGTCTGTACAACCGTTTTCTATATCTAGACTAACGAGATCCGTCTGAACAACCGTCTTCTATATCTAGACTAACGAGATCCGTCTGTACAACCGTCTTCTATATCTAGACTAACGAGATCCGTCTGTACAACCGTCTTCTATATCTAGACTAACGAGATCTCTCGTTATACAACCGTCTTCTATATCTAGACTAACGGGATACGTCGTTGGACAAACGTCTCCTATATCTAGACTAACGAGATCCGTCTGTACAACCGTCTTCTATATCTAGACTAACGAGATCCGTCTGTACAACCGTTTTCTATATCTAGACTAACGAGGTACGTCGTTGGACAAACGTCTTCAATATCTAGACTAACGAGATCCGTCTGTACAACCGTCTTCTATATCTAGACTAACGAGATCTCTCGTTATACAACCCTCTTCTATATCTAGACTAACGAGATCCGTCTGTACAACCGTCTTCTATATCTAGACTAACGAGATCCGTCTGTACAACCGTCTTCTATATCTAGACTAACGAGATCCGTCTGTACAACCGTCTTCTATAACTAGACTAACGAGATCCGTCTGTACAACCGTCTTCTATATCTAGACTAACGAGATCCGTCTGTACAACCGTCTTCTATATCTAGACTAACGAGATCCGTCTGTACAACCGTCTTCTATATCTAGACTAACGAGATCCGTCTGTACAACCGTCTTCTATATCTAGACTAACGAGGTACGTCGTTGGACAAACGTCTTCAATATCTAGACTAACGAGATCCGTCTGTACAACCGTCTTCTATATCTAGACTAACGAGATCTCTCGTTATACAACCGTCTTCTATATCTAGACTAACGGGATACGTCGTTGGACAAACGTCTTCTATATCTAGACTAACGAGATCCGTCTGTACAACCGTCTTCTATATCTAGACTAACGAGATCCGTCTGTACAACCGTTTTCTATATCTAGACTAACGAGACCCGTCTGTACAACCGTCTTCTATATCTAGACTAACGAGATCCGTCTGTACAACCGTCTTCTATATCTAGACTAACGAGATCCGTCTGTACAACCGTCTTCTATATCTAGACTAACGAGATCCGTCTGTACAACCGTCTTCTATATCTAGACTAAAGAGATCCGTCGGTACAACCGTCTTCTATATCTAGACTAAGGAGATCCGTCTGTACAACCGTCATCTATATCTAGACTAACGAGACCCGTCTGTACAACCGTCTTCTATATCTAGACTAACGAGATCCGTCTGTACAACCGTCTTCTATATCTAGACTAACGAGATCCATCTGTACAACCGTCTTCTATATCTAGACTAACGAGATCCGTCTGTACAACCGTCTTCTATATCTAGACTAACGAGATCCGTCTGTACAACCGTCTTCTATATCTAGACTAACGAGATCCGTCTGTACAACCGTCTTCTATAACTAGACTAACGAGATCCGTCTGTACAACCGTCTTCTATATCTAGACTAACGAGATCCGTCTGTACAACCGTCTTCTATATCTAGACTAACGAGATCTCTCGTTATACAACCGTCTTCTATATCTAGACTAACGAGATCCGTCTGTACAACCGCCTTCTATATCTAGACTAATGAGATCCGTCTGTACAACCGTCATCTATATCTAGACTAACGAGATCCGTCTGTACAACCGTCTTTTATATCTAGACTAACGAGATCCGTCTGCACAACCGCCTTCTATATCTAGACTAACGAGATCCGTCTGCACAACCGTCTTCTATATCTAGACTAACGAGATCCGTCTGTACAACCGTCTTTTATATCTAGACTAACGAGATCCGTCTGCACAACCGTCTTCAATATCTAGACTAACGAGATCCGTCTGTACAACCGTCTTCTATATCTAGACTAACGGGATACGTCGTTATACAACCGTCTTCTATATCTAGACTAACGAGATCCGTCTGTACAACCGTTTTCTATATCTAGACTAACGAGGTACGTCGTTGGACAAACGTCTTCAATATCTAGACTAACGAGATCCGTCTGTACAACCGTCTTCTATATCTAGACTAACGAGACCCGTCTGTACAACCGTCTTCTATATCTAGACTAACGGGATCCGTCTGTACAACCGTCTTCTATATCTAGACTAACGAGATCTCTCGTTATACAACCGTCTTCTATATCTAGACTAACGAGATCCGTCTGTACAACCGTCTTCTATATCTAGACTAACGAGATCTCTCGTTATACAACCGTCTTCTATATCTAGACTAACGAGATCCGTCTGTACAACCGCCTTCTATATCTAGACTAACGAGATCCGTCTGCACAACCGTCTTCTATATCTAGACTAACGAGATCCGTCTGTACAACCGTCTTTTATATCTAGACTAACGAGATCCGTCTGCACAACCGCCTTCTATATCTAGACTAACGAGATCCGTCTGCACAACCGTCTTCTATATCTAGACTAACGAGATCCGTCTGTACAAGCGTCTTTTATATCTAGACTAACGAGATCCGTCTGCACAACCGTCTTCAATATCTAGACTAACGAGATCCGTCTGTACAACCGTCTTCTATATCTAGACTAACGGGATCCGTCTGTACAACCGTCTTCTATATCTAGACTAACGAGATCCGTCTGTACAACCGTCTTCTATATCTAGACTAATGAGATCCGTCTGTACAACCGTCTTCTATATCTAGACTAACGAGATCCGTCTGTACAACCGCCTTCTATATCTAGACTAACGAGATACGTCGTTGTACAACCATCTTCTATATCTAGACTAACGCGATCCGTCTGTACAACCGTTTTCTATATCGAGACTAACGAGATCCGTCTTTACAACCGTCTTCTATATCTAGACTAACGGGATACGACGTTGGACAAACGTCTTCTATATCTAGACTAACGAGATCCGTCTGTACAACCGTCTTCTATATCTAGACTAACGAGATCCGTCTGTACAACCGTTTTCTATATCTAGACTAACGAGATCCGTCTGATCAACCGTCTTCTATATCTAGACTAACGAGATCCGTCTGTACAACCGTCTTCTATATCTAGACTAACGAGATCCGTCTGTACAACCGTTTTCTATATCGAGACTAACGAGATCCGTCTGTACAACCGTCTTCTATATCTAGACTAACGGGATACGACGTTGGACAAACGTCTTCTATATCTAGACTAACGAGATCCGTCTGTACAACCGTCTTCTATATCTAGACTAACGAGATCCGTCTGTACAACCGTTTTCTATATCTAGACTAACGAGATCCGTCTGAACAACCGTCTTCTATATCTAGACTAACGAGATCCGTCTGTACAACCGTCTTCTATATCTAGACTAACGAGATCCGTCTGTACAACCGTCTTCTATATCTAGACTAACGAGATCTCTCGTTATACAACCGTCTTCTATATCTAGACTAACGGGATACGTCGTTGGACAAACGTCTTCTATATCTAGACTAACGAGATCCGTCTGTACAACCGTCTTCTATATCTAGACTAACGAGATCCGTCTGTACAACCGTTTTCTATATCTAGACTAACGAGGTACGTCGTTGGACAAACGTCTTCAATATCTAGACTAACGAGATCCGTCTGTACAACCGTCTTCTATATCTAGACTAACGAGATCTCTCGTTATACAACCCTCTTCTATATCTAGACTAACGAGATCCGTCTGTACAACCGTCTTCTATATCTAGACTAACGAGATCCGTCTGTACAACCGTCTTCTATATCTAGACTAACGAGATCCGTCTGTACAACCGTCTTCTATAACTAGACTAACGAGATCCGTCTGTACAACCGTCTTCTATATCTAGACTAACGAGATCCGTCTGTACAACCGTCTTCTATATCTAGACTAATGAGATCCGTCTGTACAACCGTCTTCTATATCTAGACTAACGAGATCCGTCTGTACAACCGCCTTCTATATCTAGACTAACGAGACCCGTCTGTACAACCGTCTTCTATATCTAGACTAACGAGATCCATCTGTACAACCGTCTTCTATATCTAGACTAATGAGATCCGTCTGTACAACCGTCATCTATATCTAGACTAACGAGACCCGTCTGTACAACCGTCTTCTATATCTAGACTAACGAGATCTCTCGTTATACAACCCTCTTCTATATCTAGACTAACCAGATCCGTCTGTACAACCGTCTTCTATATCTAGACTAACGAGATCCGTCTGTACAAACGTCTTCTATATCTAGACTAACGAGATCCGTCTGTACAACCGTCTTCTATATCTAGACTAACGAGATCCGTCTGTACAACCGTCTTCTATATCTAGACTAACGAGATCTCTCGTTATACAACCGTCTTCTATATCTAGACTAACGAGATCCGTCTGTACAACCGCCTTCTATATCTAGACTAACGAGATCCGTCTGCACAACCGTCTTCTATATCTAGACTAACGAGATCCGTCTGTACAACCGTCTTTTATATCTAGACTAACGAGATCCGTCTGTACAACCGTCTTTTATATCTAGACTAACGAGATCCGTCTGTACAACCGTCTTCTATATCTAGACTAACGAGATCTCTCGTTATACAACCGTCTTCTATATCTAGACTAACGGGATACGTCGTTGGACAAACGTCTTCTATATCTAGACTAACGAGATCCGTCTGTACAACCGTCTTCTATATCTAGACTAACGAGATCCGTCTGTACAACCGTCTTCTATATCTAGACTAACGAGATCTCTCGTTATACAACCGTCTTCTATATCTAGACTAACGAGATCCGTCTGTACAACCGTCTTCTATATCTAGACTAACGAGATCCGTCTGTACAACCGTTTTCTATATCTAGACTAACGAGGTACGTCGTTGGACAAACGTCTTCAATATCTAGACTAACGAGATCCGTCTGTACAACCGTCTTCTATATCTAGACTAACGAGATCTCTCGTTATACAACCCTCTTCTATATCTAGACTAACGAGATCCGTCTGTACAACCGTCTTCTATATCTAGACTAACGAGATCCGTCTGTACAACCGTCTTCTATATCTAGACTAACGAGATCCGTCTGTACAACCGTCTTCTATAACTAGACCAACGAGATCCGTCTGTACAACCGTCTTCTATATCTAGACTAACGAGATCCATCTGTACAACCGTCTTCTATATCTAGACTAATGAGATCCGTCTGTACAACCGTCATCTATATCTAGACTAACGAGACCCGTCTGTACAACCGTCTTCTATATCTAGACTAACGAGACCCGTCTGTACAACCGTCTTCTATATCTAGACTAACGAGATCCATCTGTACAACCGTCTTCTATATCTAGATTAATGAGATCCGTCTGTACAACCGTCATCTATATCTAGACTAACGAGACCCGTCTGTACAACCGTCTTCTATATCTAGACTAACGAGATCCGTCTGTACAACCGTCTTCTATATCTAGACTAACGAGATCCGTCTGTACAACCGTCTTCTATATCTAGACTAACGAGATCTCTCGTTATACAACCGTCTTCTATATCTAGACTAACGAGATCCGTCTGTACAACCGTCTTCTATATCTAGACTAACGAGATCTCTCGTTATACAACCGTCTTCTATATCTAGACTAACGAGATCCGTCTGTACAACCGTCTTCTATATCTAGACTAACGAGACCCGTCTGTACAACCGTCTTCTATATCTAGACTAACGGGATACGGCGTTGGACAAACGTCTTCTATATCTAGACTAACGAGATCCGTCTGTACAACCGCCTTCTATATCTAGACTAACGAGATCCATCTGTACAACCGTCTTCTATATCTAGACTAAGGAGATCCGTCTGTACAACCGTCATCTATATCTAGACTAACGAGACCCGTCTGTACAACCGTCTTCTATATCTAGACTAACGAGATCCATCTGTACAACCGTCTTCTATATCTAGACTAATGAGATCCGTCTGTACAACCGTCATCTATATCTAGACTAACGAGACCCGTCTGTACAACCGTCTTCTATATCTAGACTAACGAGATCTCTCGTTATACAACCCTCTTCTATATCTAGACTAACCAGATCCGTCTGTACAACCGTCTTCTATATCTAGACTAACGAGATCCGTCTGTACAAACGTCTTCTATATCTAGACTAACGAGATCCGTCTGTGCAACCGTCTTCTATATCTAGACTAACGAGATCCATCTGTACAACCGTCTTCTATATCTAGACTAATGAGATCCGTCTGTACAACCGTCATCTATATCTAGACTAACGAGACCCGTCTGTACAACCGTCTTCTATATCTAGACTAACGGGATACGGCGTTGGACAAACGTCTTCTATATCTAGACTAACGAGATCCGTCTGTACAACCGTCTTCTATATCTAGACTAACGAGATCCGTCTGTACAACCGTCTTCTATATCTAGACTAACGAGATCCGTCTGTACAACCGTCTTCTATATCTAGACTAACGAGATCCGTCTGTACAACCGTCTTCTATAACTAGACTAACGAGATCCGTCTGTACAACCGTCTTCTATATCTAGACTAACGAGATCCGTCTGTACAACCGTCTTCTATATCTAGACTAACGAGATCTCTCGTTATACAACCGTCTTCTATATCTAGACTAACGAGATCCGTCTGTACAACCGTCTTCTATATCTAGACTAACGAGATCCGTCTGTACAACCGTCTTCTATATCTAGACTAACGAGATCCGTCTGTACAACCGTCTTCTATATCTAGACTAACGAGATCCGTCTGTACAACCGTCTTCTATATCTAGACTAACGAGATCCGTCTGTACAACCGTCTTCTATATCTAGACTAACGAGATCCGTCTGAACAACCGTCATCTATATCTAGACTAACGAGATCCGTCTGTACAACCGTTTTCTATATCTAGACTAACGAGGTACGTCGTTGGACAAACGTCTTCAATATCTAGACTAACGAGATCCGTCTGTACAACCGTCTTCTATATCTAGACTAACGAGATCCGTCTGTACAACCGTCTTCTATATCTAGACTAACGAGATCCGTCTGTACAACCGTTTTCTATATCTAGACTAACGAGGTACGTCGTTGGACAAACGTCTTCAATATCTAGACTAACGAGATCCGTCTGTACAACCGTCTTCTATATCTAGACTAACGAGATCTCTCGTTATACAACCCTCTTCTATATCTAGACTAACGAGATCCGTCTGTACAACCGTCTTCTATATCTAGACTAACGAGATCCGTCTGTACAACCGTCTTCTATATCTAGACTAACGAGATCCGTCTGTACAACCGTCTTCTATAACTAGACTAACGGGATACGTCGTTATACAACCGTCTTCTATATCTAGACTAACGAGATCCGTCTGTACAACCGTTTTCTATATCTAGACTAACGAGGTACGTCGTTGGACAAACGTCTTCAATATCTAGACTAACGAGATCCGTCTGTACAACCGTCTTCTATATCTAGACTAACGAGACCCGTCTGTACAACCGTCTTCTATATCTAGACTAACGGGATCCGTCTGTACAACCGTCTTCTATATCTAGACTAACGAGATCTCTCGTTATACAACCGTCTTCTATATCTAGACTAACGAGATCCGTCTGTACAACCGTCTTCTATATCTAGACTAACGAGATCTCTCGTTATACAACCGTCTTCTATATCTAGACTAACGAGATCCGTCTGTACAACCGCCTTCTATATCTAGACTAACGAGATCCGTCTGCACAACCGTCTTCTATATCTAGACTAACGAGATCCGTCTGTACAACCGTCTTTTATATCTAGACTAACGAGATCCGTCTGCACAACCGCCTTCTATATCTAGACTAACGAGATCCGTCTGCACAACCGTCTTCTATATCTAGACTAACGAGATCCGTCTGTACAACCGTCTTCTATATCTAGACTAACGAGATCCGTCTGAACAACCGTCATCTATATCTAGACTAACGAGATCCGTCTGTACAACCGCCTTCTATATCTAGACTAACGAGATCCGTCTGCACAACCGTCTTCTATATCTAGACTAACGAGATCCGTCTGTACAACCGTCTTTTATATCTAGACTAACGAGATCCGTCTGTACAATCGTCTTTTATATCTAGACTAACGAGATCCGTCTGCACAACCGTCTTCTATATCTAGACTAACGAGATCCGTCTGTACAACCGTCTTCTATATCTAGACTAATGAGATCCGTCTGTACAACCGTCTTCTATATCTAGACTAACGAGATCCGTCTGTACAACCGCCTTCTATATCTAGACTAACGAGACCCGTCTGTACAACCGTCTTCTATATCTAGACTAACGAGATCCATCTGTACAACCGTCTTCTATATCTAGACTAATGAGATCCGTCTGTACAACCGTCATCTATATCTAGACTAACGAGACCCGTCTGTACAACCGTCTTCTATATCTAGACTAACGAGATCTCTCGTTATACAACCCTCTTCTATATCTAGACTAACCAGATCCGTCTGTACAACCGTCTTCTATATCTAGACTAACGAGATCCGTCTGTACAAACGTCTTCTATATCTAGACTAACGAGATCCGTCTGTACAACCGTCTTCTATATCTAGACTAACGAGATCCGTCTGTACAACCGTCTTCTATATCTAGACTAACGAGATCTCTCGTTATACAACCGTCTTCTATATCTAGACTAACGAGATCCGTCTGTACAACCGCCTTCTATATCTAGACTAACGAGATCCGTCTGCACAACCGTCTTCTATATCTAGACTAACGAGATCCGTCTGTACAACCGTCTTTTATATCTAGACTAACGAGATCCGTCTGTACAACCGTCTTTTATATCTAGACTAACGAGATCCGTCTGTACAACCGTCTTCTATATCTAGACTAACGAGATCTCTCGTTATACAACCGTCTTCTATATCTAGACTAACGGGATACGTCGTTGGACAAACGTCTTCTATATCTAGACTAACGAGATCCGTCTGTACAACCATCTTCTATATCTAGACTAACGAGATCCGTCTGTACAACCGTCTTCTATATCTAGACTAACGAGATCTCTCGTTATACAACCGTCTTCTATATCTAGACTAACGAGATCCGTCTGTACAACCGTCTTCTATATCTAGACTAACGAGATCCGTCTGTACAACCGTTTTCTATATCTAGACTAACGAGGTACGTCGTTGGACAAACGTCTTCAATATCTAGACTAACGAGATCCGTCTGTACAACCGTCTTCTATATCTAGACTAACGAGATCTCTCGTTATACAACCCTCTTCTATATCTAGACTAACGAGATCCGTCTGTACAACCGTCTTCTATATCTAGACTAACGAGATCCGTCTGTACAACCGTCTTCTATATCTAGACTAACGAGATCCGTCTGTACAACCGTCTTCTATAACTAGACTAACGAGATCCGTCTGTACAACCGTCTTCTATATCTAGACTAACGAGATCCGTCTGTACAACCGTCTTCTATATCTAGACTAACGAGATCCGTCTGTACAACCGTCTTCTATATCTAGACTAACGAGACCCGTCTGTACAACCGTCTTCTATATCTAGACTAACGGGATACGGCGTTGGACAAACGTCTTCTATATCTAGACTAACGAGATCCGTCTGTACAACCGTCTTCTATATCTAGACTAACGAGATCCGTCTGTACAACCGTTTTCTATATCTAGACTAACGAGGTACGTCGTTGGACAAACGTCTTCAATATCTAGACTAACGAGATCCGTCTGTACAACCGCCTTCTATATCTAGACTAACGAGATCCATCTGTACAACCGTCTTCTATATCTAGACTAAGGAGATCCGTCTGTACAACCGTCATCTATATCTAGACTAACGAGACCCGTCTGTACAACCGTCTTCTATATCTAGACTAACGAGATCCATCTGTACAACCGTCTTCTATATCTAGACTAATGAGATCCGTCTGTACAACCGTCATCTATATCTAGACTAACGAGACCCGTCTGTACAACCGTCTTCTATATCTAGACTAACGAGATCTCTCGTTATACAACCCTCTTCTATATCTAGACTAACCAGATCCGTCTGTACAACCGTCTTCTATATCTAGACTAACGAGATCCGTCTGTACAAACGTCTTCTATATCTAGACTAACGAGATCCGTCTGTACAACCGTCTTCTATATCTAGACTAACGAGATCCATCTGTACAACCGTCTTCTATATCTAGACTAATGAGATCCGTCTGTACAACCGTCATCTATATCTAGACTAACGAGACCCGTCTGTACAACCGTCTTCTATATCTAGACTAACGGGATACGGCGTTGGACAAACGTCTTCTATATCTAGACTAACGAGATCCGTCTGTACAACCGTCTTCTATATCTAGACTAACGAGATCCGTCTGTACAACCGTCTTCTATATCTAGACTAACGAGATCCGTCTGTACAACCGTCTTCTATATCTAGACTAACGAGATCCGTCTGTACAACCGTCTTCTATAACTAGACTAACGAGATCCGTCTGTACAACCGTCTTCTATATCTAGACTAACGAGATCCGTCTGTACAACCGTCTTCTATATCTAGACTAACGAGATCTCTCGTTATACAACCGTCTTCTATATCTAGACTAACGAGATCCGTCTGTACAACCGTCTTCTATATCTAGACTAACGAGATCCGTCTGTACAACCGTCTTCTATATCTAGACTAACGAGATCCGTCTGTACAACCGTCTTCTATATCTAGACTAACGAGATCCGTCTGTACAACCGTCTTCTATATCTAGACTAACGAGATCCGTCTGTACAACCGTCTTCTATATCTAGACTAACGAGATCCGTCTGAACAACCGTCATCTATATCTAGACTAACGAGATCCGTCTGTACAACCGTTTTCTATATCTAGACTAACGAGGTACGTCGTTGGACAAACGTCTTCAATATCTAGACTAACGAGATCCGTCTGTACAACCGTCTTCTATATCTAGACTAACGAGATCCGTCTGTACAACCGTCTTCTATATCTAGACTAACGAGATCCGTCTGTACAACCGTCTTCTATAACTAGACTAACGAGATCCGTCTGTACAACCGTCTTCTATATCTAGACTAACGAGATCCGTCTGTACAACCGTCTTCTATATCTAGACTAACGAGATCTCTCGTTATACAACCGTCTTCTATATCTAGACTAACGAGATCCGTCTGTACAACCGCCTTCTATATCTAGACTAACGAGATCCGTCTGCACAACCGTCTTCTATATCTAGACTAACGAGATCCGTCTGTACAACCGTCTTTTATATCTAGACTAACGAGATCCGTCTGTACAACCGTCTTTTATATCTAGACTAACGAGATCCGTCTGCACAACCGTCTTCTATATCTAGACTAACGAGATCCGTCTGTACAACCGTCTTCTATATCTAGACTAATGAGATCCGTCTGTACAACCGTCTTCTATATCTAGACTAACGAGATCCGTCTGTACAACCGCCTTCTATATCTAGACTAACGAGACCCGTCTGTACAACCGTCTTCTATATCTAGACTAACGAGATCCATCTGTACAACCGTCTTCTATATCTAGACTAATGAGATCCGTCTGTACAACCGTCATCTATATCTAGACTAACGAGACCCGTCTGTACAACCGTCTTCTATATCTAGACTAACGAGATCTCTCGTTATACAACCCTCTTCTATATCTAGACTAACCAGATCCGTCTGTACAACCGTCTTCTATATCTAGACTAACGAGATCCGTCTGTACAAACGTCTTCTATATCTAGACTAACGAGATCCGTCTGTACAACCGTCTTCTATATCTAGACTAACGAGATCCGTCTGTACAACCGTCTTCTATATCTAGACTAACGAGATCTCTCGTTATACAACCGTCTTCTATATCTAGACTAACGAGATCCGTCTGTACAACCGCCTTCTATATCTAGACTAACGAGATCCGTCTGCACAACCGTCTTCTATATCTAGACTAACGAGATCCGTCTGTACAACCGTCTTTTATATCTAGACTAACGAGATCCGTCTGTACAACCGTCTTTTATATCTAGACTAACGAGATCCGTCTGTACAACCGTCTTCTATATCTAGACTAACGAGATCTCTCGTTATACAACCGTCTTCTATATCTAGACTAACGGGATACGTCGTTGGACAAACGTCTTCTATATCTAGACTAACGAGATCCGTCTGTACAACCGTCTTCTATATCTAGACTAACGAGATCCGTCTGTACAACCGTCTTCTATATCTAGACTAACGAGATCTCTCGTTATACAACCGTCTTCTATATCTAGACTAACGAGATCCGTCTGTACAACCGTTTTCTATATCTAGACTAACGAGGTACGTCGTTGGACAAACGTCTTCAATATCTAGACTAACGAGATCCGTCTGTACAACCGTCTTCTATATCTAGACTAACGAGATCTCTCGTTATACAACCCTCTTCTATATCTAGACTAACGAGATCCGTCTGTACAACCGTCTTCTATATCTAGACTAACGAGATCCGTCTGTACAACCGTCTTCTATATCTAGACTAACGAGATCCGTCTGTACAACCGTCTTCTATAACTAGACTAACGAGATCCGTCTGTACAACCGTCTTCTATATCTAGACTAACGAGATCCGTCTGTACAACCGTCTTCTATATCTAGACTAACGAGATCCGTCTGTACAACCGTCTTCTATATCTAGACTAACGAGATCCGTCTGTACAACCGTCTTCTATATCTAGACTAAAGAGATCCGTCGGTACAACCGTCTTCTATATCTAGACTAACGAGATCCGTCTGTACAACCGTCTTCTATATCTAGACTAACGAGATCTCTCGTTATACAACCGTCTTCTATATCTAGACTAACGAGATCCGTCTGTACAACCGTCTTCTATATCTAGACTAACGAGATCCGTCTGTACAACCGTCTTCTATATCTAGACTAAGGAGATCCGTCTGTACAACCGTCATCTCTATCTAGACTAACGAGACCCGTCTGTACAACCGTCTTCTATATCTAGACTAACGAGATCCGTCTGTACAACCGTCTTCTATAACTAGACTAACGAGATCCGTCTGTACAACCGTCTTCTATATCTAGACTAACGAGATCCGTCTGTACAACCGTCTTCTATATCTAGACTAACGAGATCTCTCGTTATACAACCGTCTTCTATATCTAGACTAACGAGATCCGTCTGTACAACCGCCTTCTATATCTAGACTAACGAGATCCGTCTGCACCACCGTCTTCTATATCTAGACTAACGAGATCCGTCTGTACAACCGTCTTTTATATCTAGACTAACGAGATCCGTCTGCACAACCGCCTTCTATATCTAGACTAACGAGATCCGTCTGCACAACCGTCTTCTATATCTAGACTAACGAGATCCGTCTGTACAACCGTCTTCTATATCTAGACTAACGATATCTCTCGTTATACAACCGTCTTCTATATCTAGACTAACGGGATCCGTCTGTACAACCGTCTTCTATATCTAGACTAACGAGATCTCTCGTTATACAACCGTCTTCTATATCTAGACTAACGAGATCCGTCTGTACAACCGTCTTCTATATCTAGACTAACGATATCTCTCGTTATACAACCGTCTTCTATATCTAGACTAACGGGATCCGTCTGTACAACCGTCTTCTATATCTAGACTAACGAGATCTCTCGTTATACAACCGTCTTCTATATCTAGACTAACGAGATCCGTCTGTACAACCGTCTTCTATATCTAGACTAACGAGATCCATCTGTACAACCGTCTTCTATATCTAGACTAAGGAGATCCGTCTGTACAACCGTCATCTATATCTAGACTAACGAGACCCGTCTGTACAACCGTCTTCTATATCTAGACTAACGAGATCCGTTTGTACAACCGTCTTCTATATCTAGACTAACGAGATCCGTCTGTACAACCGTCTTCTATATCTAGACTAACGAGATCTCTCGTTATACAACCGTCTTCTATATCTAGACTAACGAGATCCGTCTGTACAACCGTCTTCTATATCTAGACTAACGAGATCCGTCTGTACAACCGTTTTCTATATCTAGACTAACGAGGTACGTCGTTGGACAAACGTCTTCAATATCTAGACTAACGAGATCCGTCTGTACAACCGTTTTCTATATCTAGACTAACGGGATCCGTCTGTACAACCGTCTTCTATATCTAGACTAACGAGATCTCTCGTTATACAACCGTCTTCTATATCTAGACTAACGAGATCCGTCTGTACAACCGTCTTCTATATCTAGACTAACGAGATCCGTCTGTACAACCGTTTTCTATATCTAGACTAACGAGGTACGTCGTTGGACAAACGTCTTCAATATCTAGACTAACGAGATCCGTCTGTACAACCGTCTTCTATATCTAGACTAACGGGATCCGTCTGTACAACCGTCTTCTATATCTAGACTAACGAGATCTCTCGTTATACAACCGTCTTCTATATCTAGACTAACGAGATCCGTCTGTACAACCGTCTTCTATATCTAGACTAACGAGATCCGTCTGTACAACCGTTTTCTATATCTAGACTAACGAGGTACGTCGTTGGACAAACGTCTTCAATATCTAGACAAACGAGATCCGTCTGTACAACCGTCTTCTATATCTAGACTAACGGGATCCGTCTGTACAACCGTCTTCTATATCTAGACTAACGAGATCTCTCGTTATACAACCGTCTTCTATATCTAGACTAACGAGATCCGTCTGTACAACCGTCTTCTATATCTAGACTAACGAGATCCGTCTGTACAACCGTTTTCTATATCTAGACTAACGAGGTACGTCGTTGGACAAACGTCTTCAATATCTAGACTAACGAGATCCGTCTGTACAACCGTCTTCTATATCTAGACTAACGGGATCCGTCTGTACAACCGTCTTCTATATCTAGACTAACGAGATCCGTCTGTACAACCGTCTTCTATATCTAGACTAATGAGATCCGTCTGTACAACCGTCTTCTATATCTAGACTAACGAGATCCGTCTGTACAACCGTCTTCTATATCTAGACTAACGAGATCTCTCGTTATACAACCGTCTTCTATATCTAGACTAACGGGATACGTCGTTGGACAAACGTCTTCTATATCTAGACTAACGAGATCCGTCTGTACAACCGTCTTCTATATCTAGACTAACGAGATCCGTCTGTACAACCGTCTTCTATATCTAGACTAACGATATCTCTCGTTATACAACCGTCTTCTATATCTAGACTAACGGGATCCGTCTGTACAACCGTCTTCTATATCTAGACTAACGAGATCTCTCGTTATACAACCGTCTTCTATATCTAGACTAACGAGATCTCTCGTTATACAACCGTCTTCTATATCTAGACTAACGAGATCCGTCTGTACAACCGTCTTCTATATCTAGACTAACGAGATCCATCTGTACAACCGTCTTCTATATCTAGACTAAGGAGATCCGTCTGTACAACCGTCATCTATATCTAGACTAACGAGACCCGTCTGTACAACCGTCTTCTATATCTAGACTAACGAGATCCGTCTGTACAACCGTCTTCTATATCTAGACTAACGAGATCCGTCTGTACAACCGTCTTCTATATCTAGACTAACGAGATCCGTCTGTACAACCGTCTTCTATATCTAGACTAACGAGATCTCTCGTTATACAACCGTCTTCTATATCTAGACTAACGAGATCCGTCTGTACAACCGTCTTCTATATCTAGACTAACGAGATCCGTCTGTACAACCGTTTTCTATATCTAGACTAACGAGGTACGTCGTTGGACAAACGTCTTCAATATCTAGACTAACGAGATCCGTCTGTACAACCGTCTTCTATATCTAGACTAACGGGATCCGTCTGTACAACCGTCTTCTATATCTAGACTAACGAGATCTCTCGTTATACAACCGTCTTCTATATCTAGACTAACGAGATCCGTCTGTACAACCGTCTTCTATATCTAGACTAACGAGATCCGTCTGTACAACCGTTTTCTATACCTAGACTAACGAGGTACGTCGTTGGACAAACGTCTTCATTATCTAGACAAACGAGATCCGTCTGTACAACCGTCTTCTATATCTAGACTAACGGGATCCGTCTGTAAAACCGTCTTCTATATCTAGACTAACGAGATCTCTCGTTATACAACCGTCTTCTATATCTAGACTAACGAGATCCGTCTGTACAACCGTCTTCTATATCTAGACTAACGAGATCCGTCTGTACAACCGTTTTCTATATCTAGACTAACGAGGTACGTCGTTGGACAAACGTCTTCAATATCTAGACTAACGAGATCCGTCTGTACAACCGTCTTCTATATCTAGACTAACGGGATCCGTCTGTACAACCGTCTTCTATATCTAGACTAACGAGATCCGTCTGTACAACCGTCTTCTATATCTAGACTAATGAGATCCGTCTGTACAACCGTCTTCTATATCTAGACTAACGAGATCCGTCTGTACAACCGTCTTCTATATCTAGACTAACGAGATCTCTCGTTATACAACCGTCTTCTATATCTAGACTAACGAGATCCGTCTGTACAACCGTCTTCTATATCTAGACTAACGATATCTCTCGTTATACAACCGTCTTCTATATCTAGACTAACGGGATCCGTCTGTACAACCGTCTTCTATATCTAGACTAACGAGATCTCTCGTTATACAACCGTCTTCTATATCTAGACTAACGAGATCCGTCTGTACAACCGTCTTCTATATCTAGACTAACGAGATCCATCTGTACAACCGTCTTCTATATCTAGACTAAGGAGATCCGTCTGTACAACCGTCATCTATATCTAGACTAACGAGACCCGTCTGTACAACCGTCTTCTATATCTAGACTAACGAGATCCGTCTGTACAACCGTCTTCTATATCTAGACTAACGAGATCCGTCTGTACAACCGTCTTCTATATCTAGACTAACGAGATCTCTCGTTATACAACCGTCTTCTATATCTAGACTAACGAGATCCGTCTGTACAACCGTCTTCTATATCTAGACTAACGAGATCCGTCTGTACAACCGTTTTCTATATCTAGACTAACGAGGTACGTCGTTGGACAAACGTCTTCAATATCTAGACTAACGAGATCCGTCTGTACAACCGTTTTCTATATCTAGACTAACGGGATCCGTCTGTACAACCGTCTTCTATATCTAGACTAACGAGATCTCTCGTTATACAACCGTCTTCTATATCTAGACTAACGAGATCCGTCTGTACAACCGTCTTCTATATCTAGACTAACGAGATCCGTCTGTACAACCGTTTTCTATATCTAGACTAACGAGGTACGTCGTTGGACAAACGTCTTCAATATCTAGACTAACGAGATCCGTCTGTACAACCGTCTTCTATATCTAGACTAACGGGATCCGTCTGTACAACCGTCTTCTATATCTAGACTAACGAGATCTCTCGTTATACAACCGTCTTCTATATCTAGACTAACGAGATCCGTCTGTACAACCGTCTTCTATATCTAGACTAACGATATCTCTCGTTATACAACCGTCTTCTATATCTAGACTAACGGGATCCGTCTGTACAACCGTCTTCTATATCTAGACTAACGAGATCTCTCGTTATACAACCGTCTTCTATATCTAGACTAACGAGATCCGTCTGTACAACCGTCTTCTATATCTAGACTAACGAGATCCATCTGTACAACCGTCTTCTATATCTAGACTAAGGAGATCCGTCTGTACAACCGTCATCTATATCTAGACTAACGAGACCCGTCTGTACAACCGTCTTCTATATCTAGACTAACGAGATCCGTCTGTACAACCGTCTTCTATATCTAGACTAACGAGATCCGTCTGTACAACCGTCTTCTATATCTAGACTAACGAGATCTCTCGTTATACAACCGTCTTCTATATCTAGACTAACGAGATCCGTCTGTACAACCGTCTTCTATATCTAGACTAACGAGATCCGTCTGTACAACCGTTTTCTATATCTAGACTAACGAGGTACGTCGTTGGACAAACGTCTTCAATATCTAGACTAACGAGATCCGTCTGTACAACCGTTTTCTATATCTAGACTAACGGGATCCGTCTGTACAACCGTCTTCTATATCTAGACTAACGAGATCTCTCGTTATACAACCGTCTTCTATATCTAGACTAACGAGATCCGTCTGTACAACCGTCTTCTATATCTAGACTAACGAGATCCGTCTGTACAACCGTTTTCTATATCTAGACTAACGAGGTACGTCGTTGGACAAACGTCTTCAATATCTAGACTAACGAGATCCGTCTGTACAACCGTCTTCTATATCTAGACTAACGGGATCCGTCTGTACAACCGTCTTCTATATCTAGACTAACGAGATCTCTCGTTATACAACCGTCTTCTATATCTAGACTAACGAGATCCGTCTGTACAACCGTCTTCTATATCTAGACTAACGAGATCCGTCTGTACAACCGTTTTCTATATCTAGACTAACGAGGTACGTCGTTGGACAAACGTCTTCAATATCTAGACTAACGAGATCCGTCTGTACAACCGTCTTCTATATCTAGACTAACGGGATCCGTCTGTACAACCGTCTTCTATATCTAGACTAACGAGATCCGTCTGTACAACCGTCTTCTATATCTAGACTAATGAGATCCGTCTGTACAACCGTCTTCTATATCTAGACTAACGAGATCCGCCTGTACAACCGTCTTCTATATCTAGACTAACGAGATCTCTCGTTATACAACCGTCTTCTATATCTAGACTAACGGGATACGTCGTTGGACAAACGTCTTCTATATCTAGACTAACGAGATCCGTCTGTACAACCGTCTTCTATATCTAGACTAACGAGATCCGTCTGTACAACCGTCTTCTATATCTAGACTAACGATATCTCTCGTTATACAACCGTCTTCTATATCTAGACTAACGGGATCCGTCTGTACAACCGTCTTCTATATCTAGACTAACGAGATCTCTCGTTATACAACCGTCTTCTATATCTAGACTAACGAGATCTCTCGTTATACAACCGTCTTCTATATCTAGACTAACGAGATCCGTCTGTACAACCGTCTTCTATATCTAGACTAACGAGATCCATCTGTACAACCGTCTTCTATATCTAGACTAAGGAGATCCGTCTGTACAACCGTCATCTATATCTAGACTAACGAGACCCGTCTGTACAACCGTCTTCTATATCTAGACTAACGAGATCCGTCTGTACAACCGTCTTCTATATCTAGACTAACGAGATCCGTCTGTACAACCGTCTTCTATATCTAGACTAACGAGATCCGTCTGTACAACCGTCTTCTATATCTAGACTAACGAGGTACGTCGTTGGACAAACGTCTTCATTATCTAGACAAACGAGATCCGTCTGTACAACCGTCTTCTATATCTAGACTAACGGGATCCGTCTGTAAAACCGTCTTCTATATCTAGACTAACGAGATCTCTCGTTATACAACCGTCTTCTATATCTAGACTAACGAGATCCGTCTGTACAACCGTCTTCTATATCTAGACTAACGAGATCCGTCTGTACAACCGTTTTCTATATCTAGACTAACGAGGTACGTCGTTGGACAAACGTCTTCAATATCTAGACTAACGAGATCCGTCTGTACAACCGTCTTCTATATCTAGACTAACGGGATCCGTCTGTACAACCGTCTTCTATATCTAGACTAACGAGATCCGTCTGTACAACCGTCTTCTATATCTAGACTAATGAGATCCGTCTGTACAACCGTCTTCTATATCTAGACTAACGAGATCCGTCTGTACAACCGTCTTCTATATCTAGACTAACGAGATCTCTCGTTATACAACCGTCTTCTATATCTAGACTAACGAGATCCGTCTGTACAACCGTCTTCTATATCTAGACTAACGATATCTCTCGTTATACAACCGTCTTCTATATCTAGACTAACGGGATCCGTCTGTACAACCGTCTTCTATATCTAGACTAACGAGATCTCTCGTTATACAACCGTCTTCTATATCTAGACTAACGAGATCCGTCTGTACAACCGTCTTCTATATCTAGACTAACGAGATCCATCTGTACAACCGTCTTCTATATCTAGACTAAGGAGATCCGTCTGTACAACCGTCATCTATATCTAGACTAACGAGACCCGTCTGTACAACCGTCTTCTATATCTAGACTAACGAGATCCGTCTGTACAACCGTCTTCTATATCTAGACTAACGAGATCCGTCTGTACAACCGTCTTCTATATCTAGACTAACGAGATCTCTCGTTATACAACCGTCTTCTATATCTAGACTAACGGGATCCGTCTGTACAACCGTCTTCTATATCTAGACTAACGAGATCTCTCGTTATACAACCGTCTTCTATATCTAGACTAACGAGATCCGTCTGTACAACCGTCTTCTATATCTAGACTAACGATATCTCTCGTTATACAACCGTCTTCTATATCTAGACTAACGGGATCCGTCTGTACAACCGTCTTCTATATCTAGACTAACGAGATCTCTCGTTATACAACCGTCTTCTATATCTAGACTAACGAGATCCGTCTGTACAACCGTCTTCTATATCTAGACTAACGAGATCCATCTGTACAACCGTCTTCTATATCTAGACTAAGGAGATCCGTCTGTACAACCGTCATCTATATCTAGACTAACGAGATCCGTCTGTACAACCGTCTTCTATATCTAGACTAACGAGATCCATCTGTACAACCGTCTTCTATATCTAGACTAAGGAGATCCGTCTGTACAACCGTCATCTATATCTAGACTAACGAGACCCGTCTGTACAACCGTCTTCTATATCTAGACTAACGAGATCCGTCTGTACAACCGTCTTCTATATCTAGACTAACGAGATCCGTCTGTACAACCGTCTTCTATATCTAGACTAACGAGATCTCTCGTTATACAACCGTCTTCTATATCTAGACTAACGAGATCCGTCTGTACAACCGTCTTCTATATCTAGACTAACGAGATCCGTCTGTACAACCGTTTTCTATATCTAGACTAACGAGGTACGTCGTTGGACAAACGTCTTCAATATCTAGACTAACGAGATCCGTCTGTACAACCGTTTTCTATATCTAGACTAACGGGATCCGTCTGTACAACCGTCTTCTATATCTAGACTAACGAGATCTCTCGTTATACAACCGTCTTCTATATCTAGACTAACGAGATCCGTCTGTACAACCGTCTTCTATATCTAGACTAACGAGATCCGTCTGTACAACCGTTTTCTATATCTAGACTAACGAGGTACGTCGTTGGACAAACGTCTTCAATATCTAGACTAACGAGATCCGTCTGTACAACCGTCTTCTATATCTAGACTAACGGGATCCGTCTGTACAACCGTCTTCTATATCTAGACTAACGAGATCCGTCTGTACAACCGTTTTCTATATCTAGACTAACGAGGTACGTCGTTGGACAAACGTCTTCAATATCTAGACAAACGAGATCCGTCTGTACAACCGTCTTCTATATCTAGACTAACGAGATCCGTCTGTACAACCGTCTTCTATATCTAGACTAACGATATCTCTCGTTATACAACCGTCTTCTATATCTAGACTAACGGGATCCGTCTGTACAACCGTCTTCTATATCTAGACTAACGAGATCTCTCGTTATACAACCGTCTTCTATATCTAGACTAACGAGATCCGTCTGTACAACCGTCTTCTATATCTAGACTAACGAGATCCGTCTGTACAACCGTCTTCAATATCTAGACTAACGGGATCCGTCTGTACAACCGTCTTCTATATCTAGACTAACGAGATCTCTCGTTATACAACCGTCTTCTATATCTAGACTAACGAGATCCGTCTGTACAACCGTCTTCTATATCTAGACTAACGATATCTCTCGTTATACAACCGTCTTCTATATCTAGACTAACGGGATCCGTCTGTACAACCGTCTTCTATATCTAGACTAACGAGATCTCTCGTTATACAACCGTCTTCTATATCTAGACTAACGAGATCCGTCTGTACAACCGTCTTCTATATCTAGACTAACGAGATCCATCTGTACAACCGTCTTCTATATCTAGACTAAGGAGATCCGTCTGTACAACCGTCATCTATATCTAGACTAACGAGATCCGTCTGTACAACCGTCTTCTATATCTAGACTAACGAGATCCATCTGTACAACCGTCTTCTATATCTAGACTAAGGAGATCCGTCTGTACAACCGTCATCTATATCTAGACTAACGAGACCCGTCTGTACAACCGTCTTCTATATCTAGACTAACGAGATCCGTCTGTACAACCGTCTTCTATATCTAGACTAACGAGATCCGTCTGTACAACCGTCTTCTATATCTAGACTAACGAGATCTCTCGTTATACAACCGTCTTCTATATCTAGACTAACGAGATCCGTCTGTACAACCGTCTTCTATATCTAGACTAACGAGATCCGTCTGTACAACCGTTTTCTATATCTAGACTAACGAGGTACGTCGTTGGACAAACGTCTTCAATATCTAGACTAACGAGATCCGTCTGTACAACCGTTTTCTATATCTAGACTAACGGGATCCGTCTGTACAACCGTCTTCTATATCTAGACTAACGAGATCTCTCGTTATACAACCGTCTTCTATATCTAGACTAACGAGATCCGTCTGTACAACCGTCTTCTATATCTAGACTAACGAGATCCGTCTGTACAACCGTTTTCTATATCTAGACTAACGAGGTACGTCGTTGGACAAACGTCTTCAATATCTAGACTAACGAGATCCGTCTGTACAACCGTCTTCTATATCTAGACTAACGGGATCCGTCTGTACAACCGTCTTCTATATCTAGACTAACGAGATCTCTCGTTATACAACCGTCTTCTATATCTAGACTAACGAGATCCGTCTGTACAACCGTCTTCTATATCTAGACTAACGAGATCCGTCTGTACAACCGTTTTCTATATCTAGACTAACGAGGTACGTCGTTGGACAAACGTCTTCAATATCTAGACAAACGAGATCCGTCTGTACAACCGTCTTCTATATCTAGACTAACGGGATCCGTCTGTACAACCGTCTTCTATATCTAGACTAACGAGATCTCTCGTTATACAACCGTCTTCTATATCTAGACTAACGAGATCCGTCTGTACAACCGTCTTCTATATCTAGACTAACGAGATCCGTCTGTACAACCGTTTTCTATATCTAGACTAACGAGGTACGTCGTTGGACAAACGTCTTCAATATCTAGACTAACGAGATCCGTCTGTACAACCGTCTTCTATATCTAGACTAACGGGATCCGTCTGTACAACCGTCTTCTATATCTAGACTAACGAGATCCGTCTGTACAACCGTCTTCTATATCTAGACTAATGAGATCCGTCTGTACAACCGTCTTCTATATCTAGACTAACGAGATCCGTCTGTACAACCGTCTTCTATATCTAGACTAACGAGATCTCTCGTTATACAACCGTCTCCTATATCTAGACTAACGAGATCTCTCGTTATACAACCGTCTTCTATATCTAGACTAACGAGATCCGTCTGTACAACCGTCTTCTATATCTAGACTAACGAGATCCGTCTGTACAACCGTCTTCTATATCTAGACTAACGAGATCTCTCGTTATACAACCGTCTTCTATATCTAGACTAACGGGATACGTCGTTGGACAAACGTCTTCTATATCTAGACTAACGAGATCCGTCTGTACAACCGTCTTCTATATCTAGACTAACGAGATCTCTCGTTATACAACCGTCTTCTATATCTAGACTAACGGGATACGTCGTTGGACAAACGTCTTCTATATCTAGACTAACGAGATCCGTCTGTACAACCGTCTTCAATATCTAGACTAACGAGATCCGTCTGTACAACCGCCTTCTATATCTAGACTAACGAGATCCATCTGTACAACCGTCTTCTATATCTAGACTAAGGAGATCCGTCTGTACAACCGTCATCTATATCTAGACTAACGAGACCCGTCTGTACAACCGTCTTCTATATCTAGACTAACGAGATCTCTCGTTATACAACCCTCTTCTATATCTAGACTAACGAGATCCGTCTGTACAACCGTCTTCTATATCTAGACTAACGAGATCCGTCTGTACAAACGTCTTCTATATCTAGACTAACGAGATCCGTCTGTACAACCGTCTTCTATATCTAGACTAACGAGATCCATCTGTACAACCGTCTTCTATATCTAGACTAATGAGATCCGTCTGTACAACCGTCATCTATATCTAGACTAACGAGACCCGTCTGTACAACCGTCTTCTATATCTAGACTAACGGGATACGGCGTTGGACAAACGTCTTCTATATCTAGACTAACGAGATCCGTCTGTACAACCGTCTTCTATATCTAGACTAACGAGATCCGTCTGTACAACCGTCTTCTATATCTAGACTAACGAGATCCGTCTGTACAACCGTCTTCTATATCTAGACTAACGAGATCTCTCGTTATACAACCCTCTTCTATATCTAGACTAACGAGATCCGTCTGTACAACCGTCTTCTATATCTAGACTAACGAGATCCGTCTGTACAAACGTCTTCTATATCTAGACTAACGAGATCCGTCTGTACAACCGTCTTCTATATCTAGACTAACGAGATCCATCTGTACAACCGTCTTCTATATCTAGACTAATGAGATCCGTCTGTACAACCGTCATCTATATCTAGACTAACGAGACCCGTCTGTACAACCGTCTTCTATATCTAGACTAACGGGATACGGCGTTGGACAAACGTCTTCTATATCTAGACTAACGAGATCCGTCTGTACAACCGTCTTCTATATCTAGACTAACGAGATCCGTCTGTACAACCGTCTTCTATATCTAGACTAACGAGATCCGTCTGTACAACCGTCTTCTATATCTAGACTAACGAGATCCGTCTGTACAACCGTCTTCTATAACTAGACTAACGAGATCCGTCTGTACAACCGTCTTCTATATCTAGACTAACGAGATCCGTCTGTACAACCGTCTTCTATATCTAGACTAACGAGATCTCTCGTTATACAACCGTCTTCTATATCTAGACTAACGAGATCCGTCTGTACAACCGCCTTCTATATCTAGACTAACGAGATCCGTCTGCACAACCGTCTTCTATATCTAGACTAACGAGATCCGTCTGTACAACCGTCTTTTATATCTAGACTAACGAGATCCGTCTGTACAACCGTCTTTTATATCTAGACTAACGAGATCCGTCTGCACAACCGTCTTCTATATCTAGACTAACGAGATCCGTCTGTACAACCGTCTTCTATATCTAGACTAATGAGATCCGTCTGTACAACCGTCTTCTATATCTAGACTAACGAGATCCGTCTGTACAACCGCCTTCTATATCTAGACTAACGAGATACGTCGTTGTACAACCATCTTCTATATCTAGACTAACGCGATCCGTCTGTACAACCGTTTTCTATATCGAGACTAACGAGATCCGTCTGTACAACCGTCTTCTATATCTAGACTAACGGGATACGACGTTGGACAAACGTCTTCTATATCTAGACTAACGAGATCCGTCTGTACAACCGTCTTCTATATCTAGACTAACGAGATCCGTCTGTACAACCGTTTTCTATATCTAGACTAACGAGATCCGTCTGAACAACCGTCTTCTATATCTAGACTAACGAGATCCGTCTGTACAACCGTCTTCTATATCTAGACTAACGAGATCCGTCTGTACAACCGTCTTCTATATCTAGACTAACGAGATCTCTCGTTATACAACCGTCTTCTATATCTAGACTAACGGGATACGTCGTTGGACAAACGTCTTCTATATCTAGACTAACGAGATCCGTCTGTACAACCGTCTTCTATATCTAGACTAACGAGATCCGTCTGTACAACCGTCTTCTATATCTAGACTAACGAGATCTCTCGTTATACAACCGTCTTCTATATCTAGACTAACGAGATCCGTCTGTACAACCGTCTTCTATATCTAGACTAACGAGATCCGTCTGTACAACCGTTTTCTATATCTAGACTAACGAGGTACGTCGTTGGACAAACGTCTTCAATATCTAGACTAACGAGATCCGTCTGTACAACCGTCTTCTATATCTAGACTAACGAGATCTCTCGTTATACAACCCTCTTCTATATCTAGACTAACGAGATCCGTCTGTACAACCGTCTTCTATATCTAGACTAACGAGATCCGTCTGTACAACCGTCTTCTATATCTAGACTAACGAGATCCGTCTGTACAACCGTCTTCTATAACTAGACTAACGAGATCCGTCTGTACAACCGTCTTCTATATCTAGACTAACGAGATCCGTCTGTACAACCGTCTTCTATATCTAGACTAACGAGATCCGTCTGTACAACCGTCTTCTATATCTAGACTAACGAGATCCGTCTGTACAACCGTCTTCTATATCTAGACTAACGAGATCCGTCTGTACAACCGTCTTCTATATCTAGACTAACGAGATCCGTCTGTACAACCGTCTTCTATATCTAGACTAACGAGATCCGTCTGTACAACCGTCTTCTATATCTAGACTAACGAGATCCGTCTGTACAACCGTCTTCTATAACTAGACTAACGAGATCCGTCTGTACAACCGTCTTCTATATCTAGACTAACGAGATCCGTCTGTACAACCGTCTTCTATATCTAGACTAACGAGATCTCTCGTTATACAACCGTCTTCTATATCTAGACTAACGAGATCCGTCTGTACAACCGCCTTCTATATCTAGACTAACGAGATCCGTCTGCACAACCGTCTTCTATATCTAGACTAACGAGATCCGTCTGTACAACCGTCTTTTATATCTAGACTAACGAGATCCGTCTGTACAACCGTCTTTTATATCTAGACTAACGAGATCCGTCTGCACAACCGTCTTCTATATCTAGACTAACGAGATCCGTCTGTACAACCGTCTTCTATATCTAGACTAATGAGATCCGTCTGTACAACCGTCTTCTATATCTAGACTAACGAGATCCGTCTGTACAACCGCCTTCTATATCTAGACTAACGAGATACGTCGTTGTACAACCATCTTCTATATCTAGACTAACGCGATCCGTCTGTACAACCGTTTTCTATATCGAGACTAACGAGATCCGTCTGTACAACCGTCTTCTATATCTAGACTAACGGGATACGACGTTGGACAAACGTCTTCTATATCTAGACTAACGAGATCCGTCTGTACAACCGTCTTCTATATCTAGACTAACGAGATCCGTCTGTACAACCGTTTTCTATATCTAGACTAACGAGATCCGTCTGAAAAACCGTCTTCTATATCTAGACTAACGAGATCCGTCTGTACAACCGTCTTCTATATCTAGACTAACGAGATCCGTCTGTACAACCGTCTTCTATATCTAGACTAACGAGATCTCTCGTTATACAACCGTCTTCTATATCTAGACTAACGGGATACGTCGTTGGACAAACGTCTTCTATATCTAGACTAACGAGATCCGTCTGTACAACCGTCTTCTATATCTAGACTAACGAGATCCGTCTGTACAACCGTCTTCTATATCTAGACTAACGAGATCTCTCGTTATACAACCGTCTTCTATATCTAGACTAACGAGATCCGTCTGTACAACCGTCTTCTATATCTAGACTAACGAGATCCGTCTGTACAACCGTTTTCTATATCTAGACTAACGAGGTACGTCGTTGGACAAACGTCTTCAATATCTAGACTAACGAGATCCGTCTGTACAACCGTCTTCTATATCTAGACTAACGAGATCTCTCGTTATACAACCGTCTTCTATATCTAGACTAACGAGATCCGTCTGTACAACCGCCTTCTATATCTAGACTAACGAGATACGTCGTTGTACAACCATCTTCTATATCTAGACTAACGCGATCCGTCTGTACAACCGTTTTCTATATCGAGACTAACGAGATCCGTCTGTACAACCGTCTTCTATATCTAGACTAACGGGATACGACGTTGGACAAACGTCTTCTATATCTAGACTAACGAGATCCGTCTGTACAACCGTCTTCTATATCTAGACTAACGAGATCCGTCTGTACAACCGTCTTCTATATCTAGACTAACGAGATCCGTCTGAACAACCGTCTTCTATATCTAGACTAACGAGATCCGTCTGTACAACCGTCTTCTATATCTAGACTAACGAGATCCGTCTGTACAACCGTCTTCTATATCTAGACTAACGAGATCTCTCGTTATACAACCGTCTTCTATATCTAGACTAACGGGATACGTCGTTGGACAAACGTCTTCTATATCTAGACTAACGAGATCCGTCTGTACAACCGTCTTCTATATCTAGACTAACGAGATCCGTCTGTACAACCGTCTTCTATATCTAGACTAACGAGATCTCTCGTTATACAACCGTCTTCTATATCTAGACTAACGAGATCCGTCTGTACAACCGTCTTCTATATCTAGACTAACGAGATCCGTCTGTACAACCGTTTTCTATATCTAGACTAACGAGGTACGTCGTTGGACAAACGTCTTCAATATCTAGACTAACGAGATCCGTCTGTACAACCGTCTTCTATATCTAGACTAACGAGATCTCTCGTTATACAACCCTCTTCTATATCTAGACTAACGAGATCCGTCTGTACAACCGTCTTCTATATCTAGACTAACGAGATCCGTCTGTACAACCGTCTTCTATATCTAGACTAACGAGATCCGTCTGTACAACCGTCTTCTATAACTAGACTAACGAGATCCGTCTGTACAACCGTCTTCTATATCTAGACTAACGAGATCCGTCTGTACAACCGTCTTCTATATCTAGACTAACGAGATCCGTCTGTACAACCGTCTTCTATATCTAGACTAACGAGATCCGTCTGTACAACCGTCTTCTATATCTAGACTAAAGAGATCCGTCGGTACAACCGTCTTCTATATCTAGACTAACGAGATCCGTCTGTACAACCGTCTTCTATATCTAGACTAACGAGATCTCTCGTTATACAACCGTCTTCTATATCTAGACTAACGAGATCCGTCTGTACAACCGTCTTCTATATCTAGACTAACGAGATCCGTCTGTACAACCGTCTTCTATATCTAGACTAAGGAGATCCGTCTGTACAACCGTCATCTATATCTAGACTAACGAGACCCGTCTGTACAACCGTCTTCTATATCTAGACTAACGAGATCCGTCTGTACAACCGTCTTCTATAACTAGACTAACGAGATCCGTCTGTACAACCGTCTTCTATATCTAGACTAACGAGATCCGTCTGTACAACCGTCTTCTATATCTAGACTAACGAGATCTCTCGTTATACAACCGTCTTCTATATCTAGACTAACGAGATCCGTCTGTACAACCGCCTTCTATATCTAGACTAACGAGATCCGTCTGCACAACCGTCTTCTATATCTAGACTAACGAGATCCGTCTGTACAACCGTCTTTTATATCTAGACTAACGAGATCCGTCTGCACAACCGCCTTCTATATCTAGACTAACGAGATCCGTCTGCACAACCGTCTTCTATATCTAGACTAACGAGATCCGTCTGTACAACCGTCTTCTATATCTAGACTAACGATATCTCTCGTTATACAACCGTCTTCTATATCTAGACTAACGGGATCCGTCTGTACAACCGTCTTCTATATCTAGACTAACGAGATCTCTCGTTATACAACCGTCTTCTATATCTAGACTAACGAGATCCGTCTGTACAACCGTCTTCTATATCTAGACTAACGATATCTCTCGTTATACAACCGTCTTCTATATCTAGACTAACGGGATCCGTCTGTACAACCGTCTTCTATATCTAGACTAACGAGATCTCTCGTTATACAACCGTCTTCTATATCTAGACTAACGAGATCCGTCTGTACAACCGTCTTCTATATCTAGACTAACGAGATCCATCTGTACAACCGTCTTCTATATCTAGACTAAGGAGATCCGTCTGTACAACCGTCATCTATATCTTGACTAACGAGACCCGTCTGTACAACCGTCTTCTATATCTAGACTAACGAGATCCGTCTGTACAACCGTCTTCTATATCTAGACTAACGAGATCCGTCTGTACAACCGTCTTCTATATCTAGACTAACGAGATCTCTCGTTATACAACCGTCTTCTATATCTAGACTAACGAGATCCGTCTGTACAACCGTCTTCTATATCTAGACTAACGAGATCCGTCTGTACAACCGTTTTCTATATCTAGACTAACGAGGTACGTCGTTGGACAAACGTCTTCAATATCTAGACTAACGAGATCCGTCTGTACAACCGTTTTCTATATCTAGACTAACGGGATCCGTCTGTACAACCGTCTTCTATATCTAGACTAACGAGATCTCTCGTTATACAACCGTCTTCTATATCTAGACTAACGAGATCCGTCTGTACAACCGTCTTCTATATCTAGACTAACGAGATCCGTCTGTACAACCGTTTTCTATATCTAGACTAACGAGGTACGTCGTTGGACAAACGTCTTCAATATCTAGACTAACGAGATCCGTCTGTACAACCGTCTTCTATATCTAGACTAACGGGATCCGTCTGTACAACCGTCTTCTATATCTAGACTAACGAGATCTCTCGTTATACAACCGTCTTCTATATCTAGACTAACGAGATCCGTCTGTACAACCGTCTTCTATATCTAGACTAACGAGATCCGTCTGTACAACCGTTTTCTATATCTAGACTAACGAGGTACGTCGTTGGACAAACGTCTTCAATATCTAGACAAACGAGATCCGTCTGTACAACCGTCTTCTATATCTAGACTAACGGGATCCGTCTGTACAACCGTCTTCTATATCTAGACTAACGAGATCTCTCGTTATACAACCGTCTTCTATATCTAGACTAACGAGATCCGTCTGTACAACCGTCTTCTATATCTAGACTAACGAGATCCGTCTGTACAAACGTTTTCTATATCTAGACTAACGAGGTACGTCGTTGGACAAACGTCTTCAATATCTAGACTAACGAGATCCGTCTGTACAACCGTTTTCTATATCTAGACTAACGGGATCCGTCTGTACAACCGTCTTCTATATCTAGACTAACGAGATCTCTCGTTATACAACCGTCTTCTATATCTAGACTAATGAGATCCGTCTGTACAACCGTCTTCTATATCTAGACTAACGAGATCCGTCTGTACAACCGTCTTCTATATCTAGACTAACGAGATCTCTCGTTATACAACCGTCTTCTATATCTAGACTAACGAGATCTCTCGTTATACAACCGTCTTCTATATCTAGACTAACGAGATCCGTCTGTACAACCGTCTTCTATATCTAGACTAACGAGATCCGTCTGTACAACCGTCTTCTATATCTAGACTAACGAGATCTCTCGTTATACAACCGTCTTCTATATCTAGACTAACGGGATACGTCGTTGGACAAACGTCTTCTATATCTAGACTAACGAGATCCGTCTGTACAACCGTCTTCTATATCTAGACTAACGAGATCCGTCTGTACAACCGTCTTCTATATCTAGACTAACGAGATCCGTCTGTACAACCGTCTTCTATATCTAGACTAACGAGATCTCTCGTTATACAACCGTCTTCTATATCTAGACTAACGAGATCCGTCTGTACAACCGTCTTCTATATCTAGACTAACGAGATCCGTCTGTACAACCGTTTTCTATATCTAGACTAACGAGGTACGTCGTTGGACAAACGTCTTTAATATCTAGACTAACGAGATCCGTCTGTACAACCGCCTTCTATATCTAGACTAACGAGATCCATCTGTACAACCGTCTTCTATATCTAGACTAAGGAGATCCGTCTGTACAACCGTCATCTATATCTAGACTAACGAGACCCGTCTGTACAACCGTCTTCTATATCTAGACTAACGAGATCCATCTGTACAACCGTCTTCTATATCTAGACTAATGAGATCCGTCTGTACAACCGTCATCTATATCTAGACTAACGAGACCCGTCTGTACAACCGTCTTCTATATCTAGACTAACGAGATCTCTCGTTATACAACCCTCTTCTATATCTAGACTAACGAGATCCGTCTGTACAACCGTCTTCTATATCTAGACTAACGAGATCCGTCTGTACAAACGTCTTCTATATCTAGACTAACGAGATCCGTCTGTACAACCGTCTTCTATATCTAGACTAACGAGATCCATCTGTACAACCGTCTTCTATATCTAGACTAATGAGATCCGTCTGTACAACCGTCATCTATATCTAGACTAACGAGACCCGTCTGTACAACCGTCTTCTAAATCTAGACTAACGGGATACGGCGTTGGACAAACGTCTTCTATATCTAGACTAACGAGATCCGTCTGTACAACCGTCTTCTATATCTAGACTAACGAGATCCGTCTGTACAACCGTCTTCTATATCTAGACTAACGAGATCCGTCTGTACAACCGTCTTCTATATCTAGACTAACGAGATCCGTCTGTACAACCGTCTTCTATAACTAGACTAACGAGATCCGTCTGTACAACCGTCTTCTATATCTAGACTAACGAGATCCGTCTGTACAACCGTCTTCTATATCTAGACTAACGAGATCGCTCGTTATACAACCGTCTTCTATATCTAGACTAACGAGATCCGTCTGTACAACCGTCTTCTATATCTAGACTAAAGAGATCCGTCGGTACAACCGTCTTCTATATCTAGACTAACGAGATCCGTCTGTACAACCGTCTTCTATATCTAGACTAACGAGATCTCTCGTTATACAACCGTCTTCTATATCTAGACTAACGAGATCCGTCTGTACAACCGTCTTCTATATCTAGACTAACGAGATCCGTCTGTACAACCGTCTTCTATATCTAGACTAACGAGATCCGTCTGTACAACCGTCTTCTATATCTAGACTAACGAGATCCGTCTGTACAACCGTCTTCTATATCTAGACTAACGAGATCCGTCTGTACAACCGTCTTCTATATCTAGACTAACGAGATCCGTCTGAACAACCGTCATCTATATCTAGACTAACGAGATCCGTCTGTACAACCGTTTTCTATATCTAGACTAACGAGGTACGTCGTTGGACAAACGTCTTCAATATCTAGACTAACGAGATCCGTCTGTACAACCGTCTTCTATATCTAGACTAACGAGATCCGTCTGTACAACCGTCTTCTATATCTAGACTAACGAGATCCGTCTGTACAACCGTCTTCTATAACTAGACTAACGAGATCCGTCTGTACAACCGTCTTCTATATCTAGACTAACGAGATCCGTCTGTACAACCGTCTTCTATATCTAGACTAACGAGATCTCTCGTTATACAACCGTCTTCTATATCTAGACTAACGAGATCCGTCTGTACAACCGCCTTCTATATCTAGACTAACGAGATCCGTCTGCACAACCGTCTTCTATATCTAGACTAACGAGATCCGTCTGTACAACCGTCTTTTATATCTAGACTAACGAGATCCGTCTGTACAACCGTCTTTTATATCTAGACTAACGAGATCCGTCTGCACAACCGTCTTCTATATCTAGACTAACGAGATCCGTCTGTACAACCGTCTTCTATATCTAGACTAATGAGATCCGTCTGTACAACCGTCTTCTATATCTAGACTAACGAGATCCGTCTGTACAACCGCCTTCTATATCTAGACTAACGTGATACGTCGTTGTACAACCATCTTCTATATCTAGACTAACGCGATCCGTCTGTACAACCGTTTTCTATATCGAGACTAACGAGATCCGTCTGTACAACCGTCTTCTATATCTAGACTAACGGGATACGACGTTGGACAAACGTCTTCTATATCTAGACTAACGAGATCCGTCTGTACAACCGTCTTCTATATCTAGACTAACGAGATCCGTCTGTACAACCGTTTTCTATATCTAGACTAACGAGATCCGTCTGAACAACCGTCTTCTATATCTAGACTAACGAGATCCGTCTGTACAACCGTCTTCTATATCTAGACTAACGAGATCCGTCTGTACAACCGTCTTCTATATCTAGACTAAGGAGATCCGTCTGTACAACCGTCATCTATATCTAGACTAACGAGACCCGTCTGTACAACCGTCTTCTATATCTAGACTAACGAGATCCGTCTGTACAACCGTCTTCTATATCTAGACTAACGAGATCCGCCTGTACAACCGTTTTCTATATCTAGACTAACGAGGTACGTCGTTGGACAAACGTCTTCAATATCTAGACTAACGAGATCCGTCTGTACAACCGTCTTCTATATCTAGACTAACGGGATCCGTCTGTACAACCGTCTTCTATATCTAGACTAACGAGATCTCTCGTTATACAACCGTCTTCTATATCTAGACTAACGAGATCCGTCTGTACAACCGTCTTCTATATCTAGACTAACGAGATCCGTCTGTACAACCGTTTTCTATATCTAGACTAACGAGGTACGTCGTTGGACAAACGTCTTCAATATCTAGACAAACGAGATCCGTCTGTACAACCGTCTTCTATATCTAGACTAACGAGATCTCTCGTTATACAACCCTCTTCTATATCTAGACTAACGAGATCCGTCTGTACAACCGTCTTCTATATCTAGACTAACGAGATCCGTCTGTACAACCGTCTTCTATATCTAGACTAACGAGATCCGTCTGTACAACCGTCTTCTATAACTAGACTAACGAGATCCGTCTGTACAACCGTCTTCTATATCTAGACTAACGAGATCCGTCTGTACAACCGTCTTCTATATCTAGACTAACGAGATCCGTCTGTACAACCGTCTTCTATATCTAGACTAACGAGATCCGTCTGTACAACCGTCTTCTATATCTAGACTAAAGAGATCCGTCGGTACAACCGTCTTCTATATCTAGACTAACGAGATCCGTCTGTACAACCGTCTTCTATATCTAGACTAACGAGATCTCTCGTTATACAACCGTCTTCTATATCTAGACTAACGAGATCCGTCTGTACAACCGTCTTCTATATCTAGACTAACGAGATCCGTCTGTACAACCGTCTTCTATATCTAGACTAAGGAGATCCGTCTGTACAACCGTCATCTATATCTAGACTAACGAGACCCGTCTGTACAACCGTCTTCTATATCTAGACTAACGAGATCCGTCTGTACAACCGTCTTCTATAACTAGACTAACGAGATCCGTCTGTACAACCGTCTTCTATATCTAGACTAACGAGATCCGTCTGTACAACCGTCTTCTATATCTAGACTAAGGAGATCCGTCTGTACAACCGTCATCTATATCTAGACTAACGAGACCCGTCTGTACAACCGTCTTCTATATCTAGACTAACGAGATCCGTCTGTACAACCGTCTTCTATAACTAGACTAACGAGATCCGTCTGTACAACCGTCTTCTATATCTAGACTAACGAGATCCGTCTGTACAACCGTCTTTTATATCTAGACTAACGAGATCCGTCTGCACAACCGCCTTCTATATCTAGACTAACGAGATCCGTCTGCACAACCGTCTTCTATATCTAGACTAACGAGATCCGTCTGTACAACCGTCTTTTATATCTAGACTAACGAGATCCGTCTGCACAACCGTCTTCAATATCTAGACTAACGAGATCCGTCTGTACAACCGTCTTCTATATCTAGACTAACGGGATCCGTCTGTACAACCGTCTTCTATATCTAGACTAACGAGATCCGTCTGTACAACCGTCTTCTATATCTAGACTAATGAGATCCGTCTGTACAACCGTCTTCTATATCTAGACTAACGAGATCCGTCTGTACAACCGCCTTCTATATCTAGACTAACGAGATACGTCGTTGTACAACCATCTTCTATATCTAGACTAACGCGATCCGTCTGTACAACCGTTTTCTATATCGAGACTAACGAGATCCGTCTGTACAACCGTCTTCTATATCTAGACTAACGGGATACGACGTTGGACAAACGTCTTCTATATCTAGACTAACGAGATCCGTCTGTACAACCGTCTTCTATATCTAGACTAACGAGATCCGTCTGTACAACCGTTTTCTATATCTAGACTAACGAGATCCGTCTGAACAACCGTCTTCTATATCTAGACTAACGAGATCCGTCTGTACAACCGTCTTCTATATCTAGACTAACGAGATCCGTCTGTACAACCGTCTTCTATATCTAGACTAACGAGATCTCTCGTTATACAACCGTCTTCTATATCTAGACTAACGGGATACGTCGTTGGACAAACGTCTTCTATATCTAGACTAACGAGATCCGTCTGTACAACCGTCTTCTATATCTAGACTAACGAGATCCGTCTGTACAACCGTCTTCTATATCTAGACTAACGAGATCCGTCTGTACAACCGTCTTCTATATCTAGACTAACGATATCTCTCGTTATACAACCGTCTTCTATATCTAGACTAACGGGATCCGTCTGTACAACCGTCTTCTATATCTAGACTAACGAGATCTCTCGTTATACAACCGTCTTCTATATCTAGACTAACGAGATCCGTCTGTACAACCGCCTTCTATATCTAGACTAACGAGATCCATCTGTACAACCGTCTTCTATATCTAGACTAAGGAGATCCGTCTGTACAACCGTCATCTATATCTAGACTAACGAGACCCGTCTGTACAACCGTCTTCTATATCTAGACTAACGAGATCCATCTGTACAACCGTCTTCTATATCTAGACTAATGAGATCCGTCTGTACAACCGTCATCTATATCTAGACTAACGAGACCCGTCTGTACAACCGTCTTCTATATCTAGACTAACGAGATCTCTCGTTATACAACCCTCTTCTATATCTAGACTAACGAGATCCGTCTGTACAACCGTCTTCTATATCTAGACTAACGAGATCTCTCGTTATACAACCGTCTTCTATATCTAGACTAACGAGATCCGTCTGTACAACCGCCTTCTATATCTAGACTAACGAGATCCATCTGTACAACCGTCTTCTATATCTAGACTAAGGAGATCCGTCTGTACAACCGTCATCTATATCTAGACTAACGAGACCCGTCTGTACAACCGTCTTCTATATCTAGACTAACGAGATCCATCTGTACAACCGTCTTCTATATCTAGACTAATGAGATCCGTCTGTACAACCGTCATCTATATCTAGACTAACGAGACCCGTCTGTACAACCGTCTTCTATATCTAGACTAACGAGATCTCTCGTTATACAACCCTCTTCTATATCTAGACTAACGACATCCGTCTGTACAACCGTCTTCTATATCTAGACTAACGACATCCGTCTGTACAACCGTCTTCTATATCTAGACTAACGAGATCCGTCTGTACAACCGTCTTCTATATCTAGACTAACGAGATCTCTCGTTATACAACCGTCTTCTATATCTAGACTAACGAGATCCGTCTGCACAACCGTCTTCTATATCTAGACTAACGAGATCCGTCTGTACAACCGTCTTCTATATCTAGACTAATGAGATCCGTCTGTACAACCGTCTTCTATATCTAGACTAACGAGATCCGTCTGTACAACCGCCTTCTATATCTAGACTAACGAGATACGTCGTTGTACAACCATCTTCTATATCTAGACTAACGCGATCCGTCTGTACAACCGTTTTCTATATCGAGACTAACGAGATCCGTCTGTACAACCGTCTTCTATATCTAGACTAACGAGATCCGTCTGTACAACCGTCTTTTATATCTAGACTAACGAGATCCGTCTGTACAACCGTCTTTTATATCTAGACTAACGAGATCCGTCTGCACAACCGTCTTCTATATCTAGACTAACGAGATCCGTCTGTACAACCGTCTTCTATATCTAGACTAATGAGATCCGTCTGTACAACCGTCTTCTATATCTAGACTAACGAGATCCGTCTGTACAACCGCCTTCTATATCTAGACTAACGAGATACGTCGTTGTACAACCATCTTCTATATCTAGACTAACGCGATCCGTCTGTACAACCGTTTTCTATATCGAGACTAACGAGATCCGTCTGTACAACCGTCTTCTATATCTAGACTAACGGGATACGACGTTGGACAAACGTCTTCTATATCTAGACTAACGAGATCCGTCTGTACAACCGTCTTCTATATCTAGACTAACGCGATCCGTCTGTACAACCGTTTTCTATATCGAGACTAACGAGATCCGTCTGTACAACCGTCTTCTATATCTAGACTAACGAGATCCGTCTGTACAACCGTCTTTTATATCTAGACTAACGAGATCCGTCTGTACAACCGTCTTTTATATCTAGACTAACGAGATCCGTCTGCACAACCGTCTTCTATATCTAGACTAACGAGATCCGTCTGTACAACCGTCTTCTATATCTAGACTAATGAGATCCGTCTGTACAACCGTCTTCTATATCTAGACTAACGAGATCCGTCTGTACAACCGCCTTCTATATCTAGACTAACGAGATCTCTCGTTATACAACCGTCTTCTATATCTAGACTAACGAGATCCGTCTGTACAACCGTCTTCTATATCTAGACTAACGAGATCCGTCTGTACAACCGTTTTCTATATCTAGACTAACGAGGTACGTCGTTGGACAAACGTCTTCAATATCTAGACTAACGAGATCCGTCTGTACAACCGTTTTCTATATCTAGACTAACGGGATCCGTCTGTACAACCGTCTTCTATATCTAGACTAACGAGATCTCTCGTTATACAACCGTCTTCTATATCTAGACTAACGAGATCCGTCTGTACAACCGTCTTCTATATCTAGACTAACGAGATCCGCCTGTACAACCGTTTTCTATATCTAGACTAACGAGGTACGTCGTTGGACAAACGTCTTCAATATCTAGACTAACGAGATCCGTCTGTACAACCGTCTTCTATATCTAGACTAACGGGATCCGTCTGTACAACCGTCTTCTATATCTAGACTAACGAGATCTCTCGTTATACAACCGTCTTCTATATCTAGACTAACGAGATCCGTCTGTACAACCGTCTTCTATATCTAGACTAACGAGATCCGTCTGTACAACCGTTTTCTATATCTAGACTAACGAGGTACGTCGTTGGACAAACGTCTTCAATATCTAGACAAACGAGATCCGTCTGTACAACCGTCTTCTATATCTAGACTAACGAGATCTCTCGTTATACAACCCTCTTCTATATCTAGACTAACGAGATCCGTCTGTACAACCGTCTTCTATATCTAGACTAACGAGATCCGTCTGTACAACCGTCTTCTATATCTAGACTAACGAGATCCGTCTGTACAACCGTCTTCTATAACTAGACTAACGAGATCCGTCTGTACAACCGTCTTCTATATCTAGACTAACGAGATCCGTCTGTACAACCGTCTTCTATATCTAGACTAACGAGATCCGTCTGTACAACCGTCTTCTATATCTAGACTAACGAGATCCGTCTGTACAACCGTCTTCTATATCTAGACTAAAGAGATCCGTCGGTACAACCGTCTTCTATATCTAGACTAACGAGATCCGTCTGTACAACCGTCTTCTATATCTAGACTAACGAGATCTCTCGTTATACAACCGTCTTCTATATCTAGACTAACGAGATCCGTCTGTACAACCGTCTTCTATATCTAGACTAACGAGATCCGTCTGTACAACCGTCTTCTATATCTAGACTAAGGAGATCCGTCTGTACAACCGTCATCTATATCTAGACTAACGAGACCCGTCTGTACAACCGTCTTCTATATCTAGACTAACGAGATCCGTCTGTACAACCGTCTTCTATAACTAGACTAACGAGATCCGTCTGTACAACCGTCTTCTATATCTAGACTAACGAGATCCGTCTGTACAACCGTCTTCTATATCTAGACTAACGAGATCTCTCGTTATACAACCGTCTTCTATATCTAGACTAACGAGATCCGTCTGTACAACCGCCTTCTATATCTAGACTAACGAGATCCGTCTGCACAACCGTCTTCTATATCTAGACTAACGAGATCCGTCTGTACAACCGTCTTTTATATCTAGACTAACGAGATCCGTCTGCACAACCGCCTTCTATATCTAGACTAACGAGATCCGTCTGCACAACCGTCTTCTATATCTAGACTAACGAGATCCGTCTGTACAACCGTCTTTTATATCTAGACTAACGAGATCCGTCTGCACAACCGTCTTCAATATCTAGACTAACGAGATCCGTCTGTACAACCGTCTTCTATATCTAGACTAACGGGATCCGTCTGTACAACCGTCTTCTATATCTAGACTAACGAGATCCGTCTGTACAACCGTCTTCTATATCTAGACTAATGAGATCCGTCTGTACAACCGTCTTCTATATCTAGACTAACGAGATCTCTCGTTATACAACCGTCTTCTATATCTAGACTAACGGGATACGTCGTTGGACAAACGTCTTCTATATCTAGACTAACGAGATCCGTCTGTACAACCGTCTTCTATATCTAGACTAACGAGATCCGTCTGTACAACCGTCTTCTATATCTAGACTAACGAGATCCGTCTGTACAACCGTCTTCTATATCTAGACTAACGAGATCCGTCTGTACAACCGTCTTCTATATCTAGACTAACGATATCTCTCGTTATACAACCGTCTTCTATATCTAGACTAACGGGATCCGTCTGTACAACCGTCTTCTATATCTAGACTAACGAGATCTCTCGTTATACAACCGTCTTCTATATCTAGACTAACGAGATCCGTCTGTACAACCGCCTTCTATATCTAGACTAACGAGATCCATCTGTACAACCGTCTTCTATATCTAGACTAAGGAGATCCGTCTGTACAACCGTCATCTATATCTAGACTAACGAGACCCGTCTGTACAACCGTCTTCTATATCTAGACTAACGAGATCCATCTGTACAACCGTCTTCTATATCTAGACTAATGAGATCCGTCTGTACAACCGTCATCTATATCTAGACTAACGAGACCCGTCTGTACAACCGTCTTCTATATCTAGACTAACGAGATCTCTCGTTATACAACCCTCTTCTATATCTAGACTAACGAGACCCGTCTGTACAACCGTCTTCTATATCTAGACTAACGAGATCCATCTGTACAACCGTCTTCTATATCTAGACTAATGAGATCCGTCTGTACAACCGCCTTCTATATCTAGACTAACGAGATCCATCTGTACAACCGTCTTCTATATCTAGACTAAGGAGATCCGTCTGTACAACCGTCATCTATATCTAGACTAACGAGACCCGTCTGTACAACCGTCTTCTATATCTAGACAAACGAGATCCATCTGTACAACCGTCTTCTATATCTAGACTAATGAGATCCGTCTGTACAACCGTCATCTATATCTAGACTAACGAGACCCGTCTGTACAACCGTCTTCTATATCTAGACTAACGAGATCTCTCGTTATACAACCCTCTTCTATATCTAGACTAACGACATCCGTCTGTACAACCGTCTTCTATATCTAGACTAACGACATCCGTCTGTACAACCGTCTTCTATATCTAGACTAACGAGATCCGTCTGTACAACCGTCTTCTATATCTAGACTAACGAGATCTCTCGTTATACAACCGTCTTCTATATCTAGACTAACGAGATCCGTCTGCACAACCGTCTTCTATATCTAGACTAACGAGATCCGTCTGTACAACCGTCTTCTATATCTAGACTAATGAGATCCGTCTGTACAACCGTCTTCTATATCTAGACTAACGAGATCCGTCTGTACAACCGCCTTCTATATCTAGACTAACGAGATACGTCGTTGTACAACCATCTTCTATATCTAGACTAACGCGATCCGTCTGTACAACCGTTTTCTATATCGAGACTAACGAGATCCGTCTGTACAACCGTCTTCTATATCTAGACTAACGGGATACGACGTTGGACAAACGTCTTCTATATCTAGACTAACGAAATCCGTCTGTACAACCGTCTTCTATATCTAGACTAACGAGATCCGTCTGTACAACCGTTTTCTATATCTAGACTAACGAGATCCGTCTGAACAACCGTCTTCTATATCTAGACTAGTGAGATCCGTCTGTACAACCGTCATCTATATCTAGACTAACGAGACCCGTCTGTACAACCGTCTTCTATATCTAGACTAATGAGATCCGTCTGTACAACCGTCTTCTATATCTAGACTAACGAGATCCGTCTGTACAACCGCCTTCTATATCTAGACTAACGAGATACGTCGTTGTACAACCATCTTCTATATCTAGACTAACGCGATCCGTCTGTACAACCGTTTTCTATATCGAGACTAACGAGATCCGTCTGTACAACCGTCTTCTATATCTAGACTAACGAGATCCGTCTGTACAACCGTCTTTTATATCTAGACTAACGAGATCCGTCTGTACAACCGTCTTTTATATCTAGACTAACGAGATCCGTCTGCACAACCGTCTTCTATATCTAGACTAACGAGATCCGTCTGTACAACCGTCTTCTATATCTAGACTAATGAGATCCGTCTGTACAACCGTCTTCTATATCTAGACTAACGAGATCCGTCTGTACAACCGCCTTCTATATCTAGACTAACGAGATACGTCGTTGTACAACCATCTTCTATATCTAGACTAACGCGATCCGTCTGTACAACCGTTTTCTATATCGAGACTAACGAGATCCGTCTGTACAACCGTCTTCTATATCTAGACTAACGGGATACGACGTTGGACAAACGTCTTCTATATCTAGACTAACGAGATCCGTCTGTACAACCGTCTTCTATATCTAGACTAACGAGATCCGTCTGTACAACCGTTTTCTATATCTAGACTAACGAGATCCGTCTGAACAACCGTCTTCTATATCTAGACTAACGAGATCCGTCTGTACAACCGTCTTCTATATCTAGACTAACGAGATCCATCTGTACAACCGTCTTCTATATCTAGACTAATGAGATCCGTCTGTACAACCGTCATCTATATCTAGACTAACGAGACCCGTCTGTACAACCGTCTTCTATATCTAGACTAACGGGATACGGCGTTGGACAAACGTCTTCTATATCTAGACTAACGAGATCCGTCTGTACAACCGTCTTCTATATCTAGACTAACGAGATCCGTCTGTACAACCGTCTTCTATATCTAGACTAACGAGATCCGTCTGTACAACCGTCTTCTATATCTAGACTAACGAGATCTCTCGTTATACAACCCTCTTCTATATCTAGACTAACGAGATCCGTCTGTACAACCGTCTTCTATATCTAGACTAACGAGATCCGTCTGTACAAACGTCTTCTATATCTAGACTAACGAGATCCGTCTGTACAACCGTCTTCTATATCTAGACTAACGAGATCCATCTGTACAACCGTCTTCTATATCTAGACTAATGAGATCCGTCTGTACAACCGTCATCTATATCTAGACTAACGAGACCCGTCTGTACAACCGTCTTCTATATCTAGACTAACGGGATACGGCGTTGGACAAACGTCTTCTATATCTAGACTAACGAGATCCGTCTGTACAACCGTCTTCTATATCTAGACTAACGAGATCCGTCTGTACAACCGTCTTCTATATCTAGACTAACGAGATCCGTCTGTACAACCGTCTTCTATATCTAGACTAACGAGATCCGTCTGTACAACCGTCTTCTATAACTAGACTAACGAGATCCGTCTGTACAACCGTCTTCTATATCTAGACTAACGAGATCCGTCTGTACAACCGTCTTCTATATCTAGACTAACGAGATCTCTCGTTATACAACCGTCTTCTATATCTAGACTAACGAGATCCGTCTGTACAACCGCCTTCTATATCTAGACTAACGAGATCCGTCTGCACAACCGTCTTCTATATCTAGACTAACGAGATCCGTCTGTACAACCGTCTTTTATATCTAGACTAACGAGATCCGTCTGTACAACCGTCTTTTATATCTAGACTAACGAGATCCGTCTGCACAACCGTCTTCTATATCTAGACTAACGAGATCCGTCTGTACAACCGTCTTCTATATCTAGACTAATGAGATCCGTCTGTACAACCGTCTTCTATATCTAGACTAACGAGATCCGTCTGTACAACCGCCTTCTATATCTAGACTAACGAGATACGTCGTTGTACAACCATCTTCTATATCTAGACTAACGCGATCCGTCTGTACAACCGTTTTCTATATCGAGACTAACGAGATCCGTCTGTACAACCGTCTTCTATATCTAGACTAACGGGATACGACGTTGGACAAACGTCTTCTATATCTAGACTAACGAGATCCGTCTGTACAACCGTCTTCTATATCTAGACTAACGAGATCCGTCTGTACAACCGTTTTCTATATCTAGACTAACGAGATCCGTCTGAACAACCGTCTTCTATATCTAGACTAACGAGATCCGTCTGTACAACCGTCTTCTATATCTAGACTAACGAGATCCGTCTGTACAACCGTCTTCTATATCTAGACTAACGAGATCTCTCGTTATACAACCGTCTTCTATATCTAGACTAACGGGATACGTCGTTGGACAAACGTCTTCTATATCTAGACTAACGAGATCCGTCTGTACAACCGTCTTCTATATCTAGACTAACGAGATCCGTCTGTACAACCGTCTTCTATATCTAGACTAACGAGATCTCTCGTTATACAACCGTCTTCTATATCTAGACTAACGAGATCCGTCTGTACAACCGTCTTCTATATCTAGACTAACGAGATCCGTCTGTACAACCGTTTTCTATATCTAGACTAACGAGGTACGTCGTTGGACAAACGTCTTCAATATCTAGACTAACGAGATCCGTCTGTACAACCGTCTTCTATATCTAGACTAACGAGATCTCTCGTTATACAACCCTCTTCTATATCTAGACTAACGAGATCCGTCTGTACAACCGTCTTCTATATCTAGACTAACGAGATCCGTCTGTACAAACGTCTTCTATATCTAGACTAACGAGATCCGTCTGTACAACCGTCTTCTATATCTAGACTAACGAGATCCATCTGTACAACCGTCTTCTATATCTAGACTAATGAGATCCGTCTGTACAACCGTCATCTATATCTAGACTAACGAGACCCGTCTGTACAACCGTCTTCTATATCTAGACTAACGGGATACGGCGTTGGACAAACGTCTTCTATATCTAGACTAACGAGATCCGTCTGTACAACCGTCTTCTATATCTAGACTAACGAGATCCGTCTGTACAACCGTCTTCTATATCTAGACTAACGAGATCCGTCTGTACAACCGTCTTCTATATCTAGACTAACGAGATCCGTCTGTACAACCGTCTTCTATAACTAGACTAACGAGATCCGTCTGTACAACCGTCTTCTATATCTAGACTAACGAGATCCGTCTGTACAACCGTCTTCTATATCTAGACTAACGAGATCTCTCGTTATACAACCGTCTTCTATATCTAGACTAACGAGATCCGTCTGTACAACCGCCTTCTATATCTAGACTAACGAGATCCGTCTGCACAACCGTCTTCTATATCTAGACTAACGAGATCCGTCTGTACAACCGTCTTTTATATCTAGACTAACGAGATCCGTCTGTACAACCGTCTTTTATATCTAGACTAACGAGATCCGTCTGCACAACCGTCTTCTATATCTAGACTAACGAGATCCGTCTGTACAACCGTCTTCTATATCTAGACTAATGAGATCCGTCTGTACAACCGTCTTCTATATCTAGACTAACGAGATCCGTCTGTACAACCGCCTTCTATATCTAGACTAACGAGATACGTCGTTGTACAACCATCTTCTATATCTAGACTAACGCGATCCGTCTGTACAACCGTTTTCTATATCGAGACTAACGAGATCCGTCTGTACAACCGTCTTCTATATCTAGACTAACGGGATACGACGTTGGACAAACGTCTTCTATATCTAGACTAACGAGATCCGTCTGTACAACCGTCTTCTATATCTAGACTAACGAGATCCGTCTGTACAACCGTTTTCTATATCTAGACTAACGAGATCCGTCTGAACAACCGTCTTCTATATCTAGACTAACGAGATCCGTCTGTACAACCGTCTTCTATATCTAGACTAACGAGATCCGTCTGTACAACCGTCTTCTATATCTAGACTAACGAGATCTCTCGTTATACAACCGTCTTCTATATCTAGACTAACGGGATACGTCGTTGGACAAACGTCTTCTATATCTAGACTAACGAGATCCGTCTGTACAACCGTCTTCTATATCTAGACTAACGAGATCCGTCTGTACAACCGTCTTCTATATCTAGACTAACGAGATCTCTCGTTATACAACCGTCTTCTATATCTAGACTAACGAGATCCGTCTGTACAACCGTCTTCTATATCTAGACTAACGAGATCCGTCTGTACAACCGTTTTCTATATCTAGACTAACGAGGTACGTCGTTGGACAAACGTCTTCAATATCTAGACTAACGAGATCCGTCTGTACAACCGTCTTCTATATCTAGACTAACGAGATCTCTCGTTATACAACCCTCTTCTATATCTAGACTAACGAGATCCGTCTGTACAACCGTCTTCTATATCTAGACTAACGAGATCCGTCTGTACAACCGTCTTCTATATCTAGACTAACGAGATCCGTCTGTACAACCGTCTTCTATAACTAGACTAACGAGATCCGTCTGTACAACCGTCTTCTATATCTAGACTAACGAGATCCGTCTGTACAACCGTCTTCTATATCTAGACTAACGAGATCCGTCTGTACAACCGTCTTCTATATCTAGACTAACGAGATCCGTCTGTACAACCGTCTTCTATATCTAGACTAACGAGATCCGTCTGTACAACCGTCTTCTATATCTAGACTAACGAGATCCGTCTGTACAACCGTCTTCTATATCTAGACTAACGAGATCCGTCTGTACAACCGTCTTCTATATCTAGACTAACGAGATCCGTCTGTACAACCGTCTTCTATAACTAGACTAACGAGATCCGTCTGTACAACCGTCTTCTATATCTAGACTAACGAGATCCGTCTGTACAACCGTCTTCTATATCTAGACTAACGAGATCTCTCGTTATACAACCGTCTTCTATATCTAGACTAACGAGATCCGTCTGTACAACCGCCTTCTATATCTAGACTAACGAGATCCGTCTGCACAACCGTCTTCTATATCTAGACTAACGAGATCCGTCTGTACAACCGTCTTTTATATCTAGACTAACGAGATCCGTCTGTACAACCGTCTTTTATATCTAGACTAACGAGATCCGTCTGCACAACCGTCTTCTATATCTAGACTAACGAGATCCGTCTGTACAACCGTCTTCTATATCTAGACTAATGAGATCCGTCTGTACAACCGTCTTCTATATCTAGACTAACGAGATCCGTCTGTACAACCGCCTTCTATATCTAGACTAACGAGATACGTCGTTGTACAACCATCTTCTATATCTAGACTAACGCGATCCGTCTGTACAACCGTTTTCTATATCGAGACTAACGAGATCCGTCTGTACAACCGTCTTCTATATCTAGACTAACGGGATACGACGTTGGACAAACGTCTTCTATATCTAGACTAACGAGATCCGTCTGTACAACCGTCTTCTATATCTAGACTAACGAGATCCGTCTGTACAACCGTTTTCTATATCTAGACTAACGAGATCCGTCTGAAAAACCGTCTTCTATATCTAGACTAACGAGATCCGTCTGTACAACCGTCTTCTATATCTAGACTAACGAGATCCGTCTGTACAACCGTCTTCTATATCTAGACTAACGAGATCTCTCGTTATACAACCGTCTTCTATATCTAGACTAACGGGATACGTCGTTGGACAAACGTCTTCTATATCTAGACTAACGAGATCCGTCTGTACAACCGTCTTCTATATCTAGACTAACGAGATCCGTCTGTACAACCGTCTTCTATATCTAGACTAACGAGATCTCTCGTTATACAACCGTCTTCTATATCTAGACTAACGAGATCCGTCTGTACAACCGTCTTCTATATCTAGACTAACGAGATCCGTCTGTACAACCGTTTTCTATATCTAGACTAACGAGGTACGTCGTTGGACAAACGTCTTCAATATCTAGACTAACGAGATCCGTCTGTACAACCGTCTTCTATATCTAGACTAACGAGATCTCTCGTTATACAACCGTCTTCTATATCTAGACTAACGAGATCCGTCTGTACAACCGCCTTCTATATCTAGACTAACGAGATACGTCGTTGTACAACCATCTTCTATATCTAGACTAACGCGATCCGTCTGTACAACCGTTTTCTATATCGAGACTAACGAGATCCGTCTGTACAACCGTCTTCTATATCTAGACTAACGGGATACGACGTTGGACAAACGTCTTCTATATCTAGACTAACGAGATCCGTCTGTACAACCGTCTTCTATATCTAGACTAACGAGATCCGTCTGTACAACCGTCTTCTATATCTAGACTAACGAGATCCGTCTGAACAACCGTCTTCTATATCTAGACTAACGAGATCCGTCTGTACAACCGTCTTCTATATCTAGACTAACGAGATCCGTCTGTACAACCGTCTTCTATATCTAGACTAACGAGATCTCTCGTTATACAACCGTCTTCTATATCTAGACTAACGGGATACGTCGTTGGACAAACGTCTTCTATATCTAGACTAACGAGATCCGTCTGTACAACCGTCTTCTATATCTAGACTAACGAGATCCGTCTGTACAACCGTCTTCTATATCTAGACTAACGAGATCTCTCGTTATACAACCGTCTTCTATATCTAGACTAACGAGATCCGTCTGTACAACCGTCTTCTATATCTAGACTAACGAGATCCGTCTGTACAACCGTTTTCTATATCTAGACTAACGAGGTACGTCGTTGGACAAACGTCTTCAATATCTAGACTAACGAGATCCGTCTGTACAACCGTCTTCTATATCTAGACTAACGAGATCTCTCGTTATACAACCCTCTTCTATATCTAGACTAACGAGATCCGTCTGTACAACCGTCTTCTATATCTAGACTAACGAGATCCGTCTGTACAACCGTCTTCTATATCTAGACTAACGAGATCCGTCTGTACAACCGTCTTCTATAACTAGACTAACGAGATCCGTCTGTACAACCGTCTTCTATATCTAGACTAACGAGATCCGTCTGTACAACCGTCTTCTATATCTAGACTAACGAGATCCGTCTGTACAACCGTCTTCTATATCTAGACTAACGAGATCCGTCTGTACAACCGTCTTCTATATCTAGACTAAAGAGATCCGTCGGTACAACCGTCTTCTATATCTAGACTAACGAGATCCGTCTGTACAACCGTCTTCTATATCTAGACTAACGAGATCTCTCGTTATACAACCGTCTTCTATATCTAGACTAACGAGATCCGTCTGTACAACCGTCTTCTATATCTAGACTAACGAGATCCGTCTGTACAACCGTCTTCTATATCTAGACTAAGGAGATCCGTCTGTACAACCGTCATCTATATCTAGACTAACGAGACCCGTCTGTACAACCGTCTTCTATATCTAGACTAACGAGATCCGTCTGTACAACCGTCTTCTATAACTAGACTAACGAGATCCGTCTGTACAACCGTCTTCTATATCTAGACTAACGAGATCCGTCTGTACAACCGTCTTCTATATCTAGACTAACGAGATCTCTCGTTATACAACCGTCTTCTATATCTAGACTAACGAGATCCGTCTGTACAACCGCCTTCTATATCTAGACTAACGAGATCCGTCTGCACAACCGTCTTCTATATCTAGACTAACGAGATCCGTCTGTACAACCGTCTTTTATATCTAGACTAACGAGATCCGTCTGCACAACCGCCTTCTATATCTAGACTAACGAGATCCGTCTGCACAACCGTCTTCTATATCTAGACTAACGAGATCCGTCTGTACAACCGTCTTCTATATCTAGACTAACGATATCTCTCGTTATACAACCGTCTTCTATATCTAGACTAACGGGATCCGTCTGTACAACCGTCTTCTATATCTAGACTAACGAGATCTCTCGTTATACAACCGTCTTCTATATCTAGACTAACGAGATCCGTCTGTACAACCGTCTTCTATATCTAGACTAACGATATCTCTCGTTATACAACCGTCTTCTATATCTAGACTAACGGGATCCGTCTGTACAACCGTCTTCTATATCTAGACTAACGAGATCTCTCGTTATACAACCGTCTTCTATATCTAGACTAACGAGATCCGTCTGTACAACCGTCTTCTATATCTAGACTAACGAGATCCATCTGTACAACCGTCTTCTATATCTAGACTAAGGAGATCCGTCTGTACAACCGTCATCTATATCTTGACTAACGAGACCCGTCTGTACAACCGTCTTCTATATCTAGACTAACGAGATCCGTCTGTACAACCGTCTTCTATATCTAGACTAACGAGATCCGTCTGTACAACCGTCTTCTATATCTAGACTAACGAGATCTCTCGTTATACAACCGTCTTCTATATCTAGACTAACGAGATCCGTCTGTACAACCGTCTTCTATATCTAGACTAACGAGATCCGTCTGTACAACCGTTTTCTATATCTAGACTAACGAGGTACGTCGTTGGACAAACGTCTTCAATATCTAGACTAACGAGATCCGTCTGTACAACCGTTTTCTATATCTAGACTAACGGGATCCGTCTGTACAACCGTCTTCTATATCTAGACTAACGAGATCTCTCGTTATACAACCGTCTTCTATATCTAGACTAACGAGATCCGTCTGTACAACCGTCTTCTATATCTAGACTAACGAGATCCGTCTGTACAACCGTTTTCTATATCTAGACTAACGAGGTACGTCGTTGGACAAACGTCTTCAATATCTAGACTAACGAGATCCGTCTGTACAACCGTCTTCTATATCTAGACTAACGGGATCCGTCTGTACAACCGTCTTCTATATCTAGACTAACGAGATCTCTCGTTATACAACCGTCTTCTATATCTAGACTAACGAGATCCGTCTGTACAACCGTCTTCTATATCTAGACTAACGAGATCCGTCTGTACAACCGTTTTCTATATCTAGACTAACGAGGTACGTCGTTGGACAAACGTCTTCAATATCTAGACAAACGAGATCCGTCTGTACAACCGTCTTCTATATCTAGACTAACGGGATCCGTCTGTACAACCGTCTTCTATATCTAGACTAACGAGATCTCTCGTTATACAACCGTCTTCTATATCTAGACTAACGAGATCCGTCTGTACAACCGTCTTCTATATCTAGACTAACGAGATCCGTCTGTACAAACGTTTTCTATATCTAGACTAACGAGGTACGTCGTTGGACAAACGTCTTCAATATCTAGACTAACGAGATCCGTCTGTACAACCGTTTTCTATATCTAGACTAACGGGATCCGTCTGTACAACCGTCTTCTATATCTAGACTAACGAGATCTCTCGTTATACAACCGTCTTCTATATCTAGACTAATGAGATCCGTCTGTACAACCGTCTTCTATATCTAGACTAACGAGATCCGTCTGTACAACCGTCTTCTATATCTAGACTAACGAGATCTCTCGTTATACAACCGTCTTCTATATCTAGACTAACGAGATCTCTCGTTATACAACCGTCTTCTATATCTAGACTAACGAGATCCGTCTGTACAACCGTCTTCTATATCTAGACTAACGAGATCCGTCTGTACAACCGTCTTCTATATCTAGACTAACGAGATCTCTCGTTATACAACCGTCTTCTATATCTAGACTAACGGGATACGTCGTTGGACAAACGTCTTCTATATCTAGACTAACGAGATCCGTCTGTACAACCGTCTTCTATATCTAGACTAACGAGATCCGTCTGTACAACCGTCTTCTATATCTAGACTAACGAGATCCGTCTGTACAACCGTCTTCTATATCTAGACTAACGAGATCTCTCGTTATACAACCGTCTTCTATATCTAGACTAACGAGATCCGTCTGTACAACCGTCTTCTATATCTAGACTAACGAGATCCGTCTGTACAACCGTTTTCTATATCTAGACTAACGAGGTACGTCGTTGGACAAACGTCTTTAATATCTAGACTAACGAGATCCGTCTGTACAACCGCCTTCTATATCTAGACTAACGAGATCCATCTGTACAACCGTCTTCTATATCTAGACTAAGGAGATCCGTCTGTACAACCGTCATCTATATCTAGACTAACGAGACCCGTCTGTACAACCGTCTTCTATATCTAGACTAACGAGATCCATCTGTACAACCGTCTTCTATATCTAGACTAATGAGATCCGTCTGTACAACCGTCATCTATATCTAGACTAACGAGACCCGTCTGTACAACCGTCTTCTATATCTAGACTAACGAGATCTCTCGTTATACAACCCTCTTCTATATCTAGACTAACGAGATCCGTCTGTACAACCGTCTTCTATATCTAGACTAACGAGATCCGTCTGTACAAACGTCTTCTATATCTAGACTAACGAGATCCGTCTGTACAACCGTCTTCTATATCTAGACTAACGAGATCCATCTGTACAACCGTCTTCTATATCTAGACTAATGAGATCCGTCTGTACAACCGTCATCTATATCTAGACTAACGAGACCCGTCTGTACAACCGTCTTCTAAATCTAGACTAACGGGATACGGCGTTGGACAAACGTCTTCTATATCTAGACTAACGAGATCCGTCTGTACAACCGTCTTCTATATCTAGACTAACGAGATCCGTCTGTACAACCGTCTTCTATATCTAGACTAACGAGATCCGTCTGTACAACCGTCTTCTATATCTAGACTAACGAGATCCGTCTGTACAACCGTCTTCTATAACTAGACTAACGAGATCCGTCTGTACAACCGTCTTCTATATCTAGACTAACGAGATCCGTCTGTACAACCGTCTTCTATATCTAGACTAACGAGATCGCTCGTTATACAACCGTCTTCTATATCTAGACTAACGAGATCCGTCTGTACAACCGTCTTCTATATCTAGACTAAAGAGATCCGTCGGTACAACCGTCTTCTATATCTAGACTAACGAGATCCGTCTGTACAACCGTCTTCTATATCTAGACTAACGAGATCTCTCGTTATACAACCGTCTTCTATATCTAGACTAACGAGATCCGTCTGTACAACCGTCTTCTATATCTAGACTAACGAGATCCGTCTGTACAACCGTCTTCTATATCTAGACTAACGAGATCCGTCTGTACAACCGTCTTCTATATCTAGACTAACGAGATCCGTCTGTACAACCGTCTTCTATATCTAGACTAACGAGATCCGTCTGTACAACCGTCTTCTATATCTAGACTAACGAGATCCGTCTGAACAACCGTCATCTATATCTAGACTAACGAGATCCGTCTGTACAACCGTTTTCTATATCTAGACTAACGAGGTACGTCGTTGGACAAACGTCTTCAATATCTAGACTAACGAGATCCGTCTGTACAACCGTCTTCTATATCTAGACTAACGAGATCCGTCTGTACAACCGTCTTCTATATCTAGACTAACGAGATCCGTCTGTACAACCGTCTTCTATAACTAGACTAACGAGATCCGTCTGTACAACCGTCTTCTATATCTAGACTAACGAGATCCGTCTGTACAACCGTCTTCTATATCTAGACTAACGAGATCTCTCGTTATACAACCGTCTTCTATATCTAGACTAACGAGATCCGTCTGTACAACCGCCTTCTATATCTAGACTAACGAGATCCGTCTGCACAACCGTCTTCTATATCTAGACTAACGAGATCCGTCTGTACAACCGTCTTTTATATCTAGACTAACGAGATCCGTCTGTACAACCGTCTTTTATATCTAGACTAACGAGATCCGTCTGCACAACCGTCTTCTATATCTAGACTAACGAGATCCGTCTGTACAACCGTCTTCTATATCTAGACTAATGAGATCCGTCTGTACAACCGTCTTCTATATCTAGACTAACGAGATCCGTCTGTACAACCGCCTTCTATATCTAGACTAACGAGATACGTCGTTGTACAACCATCTTCTATATCTAGACTAACGCGATCCGTCTGTACAACCGTTTTCTATATCGAGACTAACGAGATCCGTCTGTACAACCGTCTTCTATATCTAGACTAACGGGATACGACGTTGGACAAACGTCTTCTATATCTAGACTAACGAGATCCGTCTGTACAACCGTCTTCTATATCTAGACTAACGAGATCCGTCTGTACAACCGTTTTCTATATCTAGACTAACGAGATCCGTCTGAACAACCGTCTTCTATATCTAGACTAACGAGATCCGTCTGTACAACCGTCTTCTATATCTAGACTAACGAGATCCGTCTGTACAACCGTCTTCTATATCTAGACTAACGAGATCTCTCGTTATACAACCGTCTTCTATATCTAGACTAACGAGATCCGTCTGTACAACCGTCTTCTATAACTAGACTAACGAGATCCGTCTGTACAACCGTCTTCTATATCTAGACTAAGGAGATCCGTCTGTACAACCGTCATCTATATCTAGACTAACGAGACCCGTCTGTACAACCGTCTTCTATATCTAGACTAACGAGATCCGTCTGTACAACCGTCTTCTATATCTAGACTAACGAGATCCGTCTGTACAACCGTCTTCTATATCTAGACTAACGAGATCTCTCGTTATACAACCGTCTTCTATATCTAGACTAACGAGATCCGTCTGTACAACCGTCTTCTATATCTAGACTAACGAGATCTCTCGTTATACAACCGTCTTCTATATCTAGACTAACGAGATCCGTCTGTACAACCGTCTTCTATATCTAGACTAACGAGATCCGTCTGTACAACCGTTTTCTATATCTAGACTAACGAGGTACGTCGTTGGACAAACGTCTTCAATATCTAGACTAACGAGATCCGTCTGTACAACCGTTTTCTATATCTAGACTAACGGGATCCGTCTGTACAACCGTCTTCTATATCTAGACTAACGAGATCTCTCGTTATACAACCGTCTTCTATATCTAGACTAACGAGATCCGTCTGTACAACCGTCTTCTATATCTAGACTAACGAGATCCGCCTGTACAACCGTTTTCTATATCTAGACTAACGAGGTACGTCGTTGGACAAACGTCTTCAATATCTAGACTAACGAGATCCGTCTGTACAACCGTCTTCTATATCTAGACTAACGGGATCCGTCTGTACAACCGTCTTCTATATCTAGACTAACGAGATCTCTCGTTATACAACCGTCTTCTATATCTAGACTAACGAGATCCGTCTGTACAACCGTCTTCTATATCTAGACTAACGAGATCCGTCTGTACAACCGTTTTCTATATCTAGACTAACGAGGTACGTCGTTGGACAAACGTCTTCAATATCTAGACAAACGAGATCCGTCTGTACAACCGTCTTCTATATCTAGACTAACGAGATCTCTCGTTATACAACCCTCTTCTATATCTAGACTAACGAGATCCGTCTGTACAACCGTCTTCTATATCTAGACTAACGAGATCCGTCTGTACAACCGTCTTCTATATCTAGACTAACGAGATCCGTCTGTACAACCGTCTTCTATAACTAGACTAACGAGATCCGTCTGTACAACCGTCTTCTATATCTAGACTAACGAGATCCGTCTGTACAACCGTCTTCTATATCTAGACTAACGAGATCCGTCTGTACAACCGTCTTCTATATCTAGACTAACGAGATCCGTCTGTACAACCGTCTTCTATATCTAGACTAAAGAGATCCGTCGGTACAACCGTCTTCTATATCTAGACTAACGAGATCCGTCTGTACAACCGTCTTCTATATCTAGACTAACGAGATCTCTCGTTATACAACCGTCTTCTATATCTAGACTAACGAGATCCGTCTGTACAACCGTCTTCTATATCTAGACTAACGAGATCCGTCTGTACAACCGTCTTCTATATCTAGACTAAGGAGATCCGTCTGTACAACCGTCATCTATATCTAGACTAACGAGACCCGTCTGTACAACCGTCTTCTATATCTAGACTAACGAGATCCGTCTGTACAACCGTCTTCTATAACTAGACTAACGAGATCCGTCTGTACAACCGTCTTCTATATCTAGACTAACGAGATCCGTCTGTACAACCGTCTTCTATATCTAGACTAAGGAGATCCGTCTGTACAACCGTCATCTATATCTAGACTAACGAGACCCGTCTGTACAACCGTCTTCTATATCTAGACTAACGAGATCCGTCTGTACAACCGTCTTCTATAACTAGACTAACGAGATCCGTCTGTACAACCGTCTTCTATATCTAGACTAACGAGATCCGTCTGTACAACCGTCTTTTATATCTAGACTAACGAGATCCGTCTGCACAACCGCCTTCTATATCTAGACTAACGAGATCCGTCTGCACAACCGTCTTCTATATCTAGACTAACGAGATCCGTCTGTACAACCGTCTTTTATATCTAGACTAACGAGATCCGTCTGCACAACCGTCTTCAATATCTAGACTAACGAGATCCGTCTGTACAACCGTCTTCTATATCTAGACTAACGGGATCCGTCTGTACAACCGTCTTCTATATCTAGACTAACGAGATCCGTCTGTACAACCGTCTTCTATATCTAGACTAATGAGATCCGTCTGTACAACCGTCTTCTATATCTAGACTAACGAGATCCGTCTGTACAACCGCCTTCTATATCTAGACTAACGAGATACGTCGTTGTACAACCATCTTCTATATCTAGACTAACGCGATCCGTCTGTACAACCGTTTTCTATATCGAGACTAACGAGATCCGTCTGTACAACCGTCTTCTATATCTAGACTAACGGGATACGACGTTGGACAAACGTCTTCTATATCTAGACTAACGAGATCCGTCTGTACAACCGTCTTCTATATCTAGACTAACGAGATCCGTCTGTACAACCGTTTTCTATATCTAGACTAACGAGATCCGTCTGAACAACCGTCTTCTATATCTAGACTAACGAGATCCGTCTGTACAACCGTCTTCTATATCTAGACTAACGAGATCCGTCTGTACAACCGTCTTCTATATCTAGACTAACGAGATCTCTCGTTATACAACCGTCTTCTATATCTAGACTAACGGGATACGTCGTTGGACAAACGTCTTCTATATCTAGACTAACGAGATCCGTCTGTACAACCGTCTTCTATATCTAGACTAACGAGATCCGTCTGTACAACCGTCTTCTATATCTAGACTAACGAGATCCGTCTGTACAACCGTCTTCTATATCTAGACTAACGATATCTCTCGTTATACAACCGTCTTCTATATCTAGACTAACGGGATCCGTCTGTACAACCGTCTTCTATATCTAGACTAACGAGATCTCTCGTTATACAACCGTCTTCTATATCTAGACTAACGAGATCCGTCTGTACAACCGCCTTCTATATCTAGACTAACGAGATCCATCTGTACAACCGTCTTCTATATCTAGACTAAGGAGATCCGTCTGTACAACCGTCATCTATATCTAGACTAACGAGACCCGTCTGTACAACCGTCTTCTATATCTAGACTAACGAGATCCATCTGTACAACCGTCTTCTATATCTAGACTAATGAGATCCGTCTGTACAACCGTCATCTATATCTAGACTAACGAGACCCGTCTGTACAACCGTCTTCTATATCTAGACTAACGAGATCTCTCGTTATACAACCCTCTTCTATATCTAGACTAACGAGATCCGTCTGTACAACCGTCTTCTATATCTAGACTAACGAGATCTCTCGTTATACAACCGTCTTCTATATCTAGACTAACGAGATCCGTCTGTACAACCGCCTTCTATATCTAGACTAACGAGATCCATCTGTACAACCGTCTTCTATATCTAGACTAAGGAGATCCGTCTGTACAACCGTCATCTATATCTAGACTAACGAGACCCGTCTGTACAACCGTCTTCTATATCTAGACTAACGAGATCCATCTGTACAACCGTCTTCTATATCTAGACTAATGAGATCCGTCTGTACAACCGTCATCTATATCTAGACTAACGAGACCCGTCTGTACAACCGTCTTCTATATCTAGACTAACGAGATCTCTCGTTATACAACCCTCTTCTATATCTAGACTAACGACATCCGTCTGTACAACCGTCTTCTATATCTAGACTAACGACATCCGTCTGTACAACCGTCTTCTATATCTAGACTAACGAGATCCGTCTGTACAACCGTCTTCTATATCTAGACTAACGAGATCTCTCGTTATACAACCGTCTTCTATATCTAGACTAACGAGATCCGTCTGCACAACCGTCTTCTATATCTAGACTAACGAGATCCGTCTGTACAACCGTCTTCTATATCTAGACTAATGAGATCCGTCTGTACAACCGTCTTCTATATCTAGACTAACGAGATCCGTCTGTACAACCGCCTTCTATATCTAGACTAACGAGATACGTCGTTGTACAACCATCTTCTATATCTAGACTAACGCGATCCGTCTGTACAACCGTTTTCTATATCGAGACTAACGAGATCCGTCTGTACAACCGTCTTCTATATCTAGACTAACGAGATCCGTCTGTACAACCGTCTTTTATATCTAGACTAACGAGATCCGTCTGTACAACCGTCTTTTATATCTAGACTAACGAGATCCGTCTGCACAACCGTCTTCTATATCTAGACTAACGAGATCCGTCTGTACAACCGTCTTCTATATCTAGACTAATGAGATCCGTCTGTACAACCGTCTTCTATATCTAGACTAACGAGATCCGTCTGTACAACCGCCTTCTATATCTAGACTAACGAGATACGTCGTTGTACAACCATCTTCTATATCTAGACTAACGCGATCCGTCTGTACAACCGTTTTCTATATCGAGACTAACGAGATCCGTCTGTACAACCGTCTTCTATATCTAGACTAACGGGATACGACGTTGGACAAACGTCTTCTATATCTAGACTAACGAGATCCGTCTGTACAACCGTCTTCTATATCTAGACTAACGCGATCCGTCTGTACAACCGTTTTCTATATCGAGACTAACGAGATCCGTCTGTACAACCGTCTTCTATATCTAGACTAACGAGATCCGTCTGTACAACCGTCTTTTATATCTAGACTAACGAGATCCGTCTGTACAACCGTCTTTTATATCTAGACTAACGAGATCCGTCTGCACAACCGTCTTCTATATCTAGACTAACGAGATCCGTCTGTACAACCGTCTTCTATATCTAGACTAATGAGATCCGTCTGTACAACCGTCTTCTATATCTAGACTAACGAGATCCGTCTGTACAACCGCCTTCTATATCTAGACTAACGAGATCTCTCGTTATACAACCGTCTTCTATATCTAGACTAACGAGATCCGTCTGTACAACCGTCTTCTATATCTAGACTAACGAGATCCGTCTGTACAACCGTTTTCTATATCTAGACTAACGAGGTACGTCGTTGGACAAACGTCTTCAATATCTAGACTAACGAGATCCGTCTGTACAACCGTTTTCTATATCTAGACTAACGGGATCCGTCTGTACAACCGTCTTCTATATCTAGACTAACGAGATCTCTCGTTATACAACCGTCTTCTATATCTAGACTAACGAGATCCGTCTGTACAACCGTCTTCTATATCTAGACTAACGAGATCCGCCTGTACAACCGTTTTCTATATCTAGACTAACGAGGTACGTCGTTGGACAAACGTCTTCAATATCTAGACTAACGAGATCCGTCTGTACAACCGTCTTCTATATCTAGACTAACGGGATCCGTCTGTACAACCGTCTTCTATATCTAGACTAACGAGATCTCTCGTTATACAACCGTCTTCTATATCTAGACTAACGAGATCCGTCTGTACAACCGTCTTCTATATCTAGACTAACGAGATCCGTCTGTACAACCGTTTTCTATATCTAGACTAACGAGGTACGTCGTTGGACAAACGTCTTCAATATCTAGACAAACGAGATCCGTCTGTACAACCGTCTTCTATATCTAGACTAACGAGATCTCTCGTTATACAACCCTCTTCTATATCTAGACTAACGAGATCCGTCTGTACAACCGTCTTCTATATCTAGACTAACGAGATCCGTCTGTACAACCGTCTTCTATATCTAGACTAACGAGATCCGTCTGTACAACCGTCTTCTATAACTAGACTAACGAGATCCGTCTGTACAACCGTCTTCTATATCTAGACTAACGAGATCCGTCTGTACAACCGTCTTCTATATCTAGACTAACGAGATCCGTCTGTACAACCGTCTTCTATATCTAGACTAACGAGATCCGTCTGTACAACCGTCTTCTATATCTAGACTAAAGAGATCCGTCGGTACAACCGTCTTCTATATCTAGACTAACGAGATCCGTCTGTACAACCGTCTTCTATATCTAGACTAACGAGATCTCTCGTTATACAACCGTCTTCTATATCTAGACTAACGAGATCCGTCTGTACAACCGTCTTCTATATCTAGACTAACGAGATCCGTCTGTACAACCGTCTTCTATATCTAGACTAAGGAGATCCGTCTGTACAACCGTCATCTATATCTAGACTAACGAGACCCGTCTGTACAACCGTCTTCTATATCTAGACTAACGAGATCCGTCTGTACAACCGTCTTCTATAACTAGACTAACGAGATCCGTCTGTACAACCGTCTTCTATATCTAGACTAACGAGATCCGTCTGTACAACCGTCTTCTATATCTAGACTAACGAGATCTCTCGTTATACAACCGTCTTCTATATCTAGACTAACGAGATCCGTCTGTACAACCGCCTTCTATATCTAGACTAACGAGATCCGTCTGCACAACCGTCTTCTATATCTAGACTAACGAGATCCGTCTGTACAACCGTCTTTTATATCTAGACTAACGAGATCCGTCTGCACAACCGCCTTCTATATCTAGACTAACGAGATCCGTCTGCACAACCGTCTTCTATATCTAGACTAACGAGATCCGTCTGTACAACCGTCTTTTATATCTAGACTAACGAGATCCGTCTGCACAACCGTCTTCAATATCTAGACTAACGAGATCCGTCTGTACAACCGTCTTCTATATCTAGACTAACGGGATCCGTCTGTACAACCGTCTTCTATATCTAGACTAACGAGATCCGTCTGTACAACCGTCTTCTATATCTAGACTAATGAGATCCGTCTGTACAACCGTCTTCTATATCTAGACTAACGAGATCCGTCTGTACAACCGCCTTCTATATCTAGACTAACGAGATACGTCGTTGTACAACCATCTTCTATATCTAGACTAACGCGATCCGTCTGTACAACCGTTTTCTATATCGAGACTAACGAGATCCGTCTGTACAACCGTCTTCTATATCTAGACTAACGGGATACGACGTTGGACAAACGTCTTCTATATCTAGACTAACGAGATCCGTCTGTACAACCGTCTTCTATATCTAGACTAACGAGATCCGTCTGTACAACCGTTTTCTATATCTAGACTAACGAGATCCGTCTGAACAACCGTCTTCTATATCTAGACTAACGAGATCCGTCTGTACAACCGTCTTCTATATCTAGACTAACGAGATCCGTCTGTACAACCGTCTTCTATATCTAGACTAACGAGATCTCTCGTTATACAACCGTCTTCTATATCTAGACTAACGGGATACGTCGTTGGACAAACGTCTTCTATATCTAGACTAACGAGATCCGTCTGTACAACCGTCTTCTATATCTAGACTAACGAGATCCGTCTGTACAACCGTCTTCTATATCTAGACTAACGAGATCCGTCTGTACAACCGTCTTCTATATCTAGACTAACGATATCTCTCGTTATACAACCGTCTTCTATATCTAGACTAACGGGATCCGTCTGTACAACCGTCTTCTATATCTAGACTAACGAGATCTCTCGTTATACAACCGTCTTCTATATCTAGACTAACGAGATCCGTCTGTACAACCGCCTTCTATATCTAGACTAACGAGATCCATCTGTACAACCGTCTTCTATATCTAGACTAAGGAGATCCGTCTGTACAACCGTCATCTATATCTAGACTAACGAGACCCGTCTGTACAACCGTCTTCTATATCTAGACTAACGAGATCCATCTGTACAACCGTCTTCTATATCTAGACTAATGAGATCCGTCTGTACAACCGTCATCTATATCTAGACTAACGAGACCCGTCTGTACAACCGTCTTCTATATCTAGACTAACGAGATCTCTCGTTATACAACCCTCTTCTATATCTAGACTAACGAGATCCGTCTGTACAACCGTCTTCTATATCTAGACTAACGAGATCTCTCGTTATACAACCGTCTTCTATATCTAGACTAACGAGATCCGTCTGTACAACCGCCTTCTATATCTAGACTAACGAGATCCATCTGTACAACCGTCTTCTATATCTAGACTAAGGAGATCCGTCTGTACAACCGTCATCTATATCTAGACTAACGAGACCCGTCTGTACAACCGTCTTCTATATCTAGACAAACGAGATCCATCTGTACAACCGTCTTCTATATCTAGACTAATGAGATCCGTCTGTACAACCGTCATCTATATCTAGACTAACGAGACCCGTCTGTACAACCGTCTTCTATATCTAGACTAACGAGATCTCTCGTTATACAACCCTCTTCTATATCTAGACTAACGACATCCGTCTGTACAACCGTCTTCTATATCTAGACTAACGACATCCGTCTGTACAACCGTCTTCTATATCTAGACTAACGAGATCCGTCTGTACAACCGTCTTCTATATCTAGACTAACGAGATCTCTCGTTATACAACCGTCTTCTATATCTAGACTAACGAGATCCGTCTGCACAACCGTCTTCTATATCTAGACTAACGAGATCCGTCTGTACAACCGTCTTCTATATCTAGACTAATGAGATCCGTCTGTACAACCGTCTTCTATATCTAGACTAACGAGATCCGTCTGTACAACCGCCTTCTATATCTAGACTAACGAGATACGTCGTTGTACAACCATCTTCTATATCTAGACTAACGCGATCCGTCTGTACAACCGTTTTCTATATCGAGACTAACGAGATCCGTCTGTACAACCGTCTTCTATATCTAGACTAACGGGATACGACGTTGGACAAACGTCTTCTATATCTAGACTAACGAAATCCGTCTGTACAACCGTCTTCTATATCTAGACTAACGAGATCCGTCTGTACAACCGTTTTCTATATCTAGACTAACGAGATCCGTCTGAACAACCGTCTTCTATATCTAGACTAGTGAGATCCGTCTGTACAACCGTCATCTATATCTAGACTAACGAGACCCGTCTGTACAACCGTCTTCTATATCTAGACTAATGAGATCCGTCTGTACAACCGTCTTCTATATCTAGACTAACGAGATCCGTCTGTACAACCGCCTTCTATATCTAGACTAACGAGATACGTCGTTGTACAACCATCTTCTATATCTAGACTAACGCGATCCGTCTGTACAACCGTTTTCTATATCGAGACTAACGAGATCCGTCTGTACAACCGTCTTCTATATCTAGACTAACGAGATCCGTCTGTACAACCGTCTTTTATATCTAGACTAACGAGATCCGTCTGTACAACCGTCTTTTATATCTAGACTAACGAGATCCGTCTGCACAACCGTCTTCTATATCTAGACTAACGAGATCCGTCTGTACAACCGTCTTCTATATCTAGACTAATGAGATCCGTCTGTACAACCGTCTTCTATATCTAGACTAACGAGATCCGTCTGTACAACCGCCTTCTATATCTAGACTAACGAGATACGTCGTTGTACAACCATCTTCTATATCTAGACTAACGCGATCCGTCTGTACAACCGTTTTCTATATCGAGACTAACGAGATCCGTCTGTACAACCGTCTTCTATATCTAGACTAACGGGATACGACGTTGGACAAACGTCTTCTATATCTAGACTAACGAGATCCGTCTGTACAACCGTCTTCTATATCTAGACTAACGAGATCCGTCTGTACAACCGTTTTCTATATCTAGACTAACGAGATCCGTCTGAACAACCGTCTTCTATATCTAGACTAACGAGATCCGTCTGTACAACCGTCTTCTATATCTAGACTAACGAGATCCGTCTGTACAACCGTCTTCTATATCTAGACTAACGAGATCTCTCGTTATACAACCGTCTTCTATATCTAGACTAACGGGATACGTCGTTGGACAAACGTCTTCTATATCTAGACTAACGAGATCCGTCTGTACAACCGTCTTCTATATCTAGACTAACGAGATCCGTCTGTACAAACGTCTTCAATATCTAGACTAACGAGATCCGTCTGTACAACCGTCTTCTATATCTAGACTAACGAGATCCGTCTGTACAACCGTCTTCTATAACTAGACTAACGAGATCCGTCTGTACAACCGTCTTCTATATCTAGACTAAGGAGATCCGTCTGTACAACCGTCATCTATATCTAGACTAACGAGACCCGTCTGTACAACCGTCTTCTATATCTAGACTAACGAGATCCGTCTGTACAACCGTCTTCTATATCTAGACTAACGAGATCCGTCTGTACAACCGTCTTCTATATCTAGACTAACGAGATCTCTCGTTATACAACCGTCTTCTATATCTAGACTAACGAGATCCGTCTGTACAACCGTCTTCTATATCTAGACTAACGAGATCCGTCTGTACAACCGTTTTCTATATCTAGACTAACGAGGTACGTCGTTGGACAAACGTCTTCAATATCTAGACTAACGAGATCCGTCTGTACAACCGTTTTCTATATCTAGACTAACGGGATCCGTCTGTACAACCGTCTTCTATATCTAGACTAACGAGATCTCTCGTTATACAACCGTCTTCTATATCTAGACTAACGAGATCCGTCTGTACAACCGTCTTCTATATCTAGACTAACGAGATCCGCCTGTACAACCGTTTTCTATATCTAGACTAACGAGGTACGTCGTTGGACAAACGTCTTCAATATCTAGACTAACGAGATCCGTCTGTACAACCGTCTTCTATATCTAGACTAACGGGATCCGTCTGTACAACCGTCTTCTATATCTAGACTAACGAGATCTCTCGTTATACAACCGTCTTCTATATCTAGACTAACGAGATCCGTCTGTACAACCGTCTTCTATATCTAGACTAACGAGATCCGTCTGTACAACCGTTTTCTATATCTAGACTAACGAGGTACGTCGTTGGACAAACGTCTTCAATATCTAGACAAACGAGATCCGTCTGTACAACCGTCTTCTATATCTAGACTAACGAGATCTCTCGTTATACAACCCTCTTCTATATCTAGACTAACGAGATCCGTCTGTACAACCGTCTTCTATATCTAGACTAACGAGATCCGTCTGTACAACCGTCTTCTATATCTAGACTAACGAGATCCGTCTGTACAACCGTCTTCTATAACTAGACTAACGAGATCCGTCTGTACAACCGTCTTCTATATCTAGACTAACGAGATCCGTCTGTACAACCGTCTTCTATATCTAGACTAACGAGATCCGTCTGTACAACCGTCTTCTATATCTAGACTAACGAGATCCGTCTGTACAACCGTCTTCTATATCTAGACTAAAGAGATCCGTCTGTACAACCGTCATCTATATCTAGACTAACGAGACCCGTCTGTACAACCGTCTTCTATATCTAGACTAACGAGATCCGTCTGTACAACCGTCTTCTATAACTAGACTAACGAGATCCGTCTGTACAACCGTCTTCTATATCTAGACTAACGAGATCCGTCTGTACAACCGTCTTCTATATCTAGACTAACGAGATCTCTCGTTATACAACCGTCTTCTATATCTAGACTAACGAGATCCGTCTGTACAACCGCCTTCTATATCTAGACTAACGAGATCCGTCTGCACAACCGTCTTCTATATCTAGACAAACGAGATCCGTCTGTACAACCGTCTTTTATATCTAGACTAACGAGATCCGTCTGCACAACCGCCTTCTATATCTAGACTAACGAGATCCGTCTGCACAACCGTCTTCTATATCTAGACTAACGAGATCCGTCTGTACAACCGTCTTTTATATCTAGACTAACGAGATCCGTCTGCACAACCGTCTTCAATATCTAGACTAACGAGATCCGTCTGTACAACCGTCTTCTATATCTAGACTAACGGGATCCGTCTGTACAACCGTCTTCTATATCTAGACTAACGAGATCCGTCTGTACAACCGTCTTCTATATCTAGACTAATGAGATCCGTCTGTACAACCGTCTTCTATATCTAGACTAACGAGATCCGTCTGTACAACCGCCTTCTATATCTAGACTAACGAGATACGTCGTTGTACAACCATCTTCTATATCTAGACTAACGCGATCCGTCTGTACAACCGTTTTCTATATCGAGACTAACGAGATCCGTCTGTACAACCGTCTTCTATATCTAGACTAACGGGATACGACGTTGGACAAACGTCTTCTATATCTAGACTAACGAGATCCGTCTGTACAACCGTCTTCTATATCTAGACTAACGAGATCCGTCTGTACAACCGTTTTCTATGTCTAGACTAACGAGATCCGTCTGAACAACCGTCTTCTATATCTAGACTAACGAGATCCGTCTGTACAACCGTCTTCTATATCTAGACTAACGAGATCCGTCTGTACAACCGTCTTCTATATCTAGACTAACGAGATCTCTCGTTATACAACCGTCTTCTATATCTAGACTAACGGGATACGTCGTTGGACAAACGTCTTCTATATCTAGACTAACGAGATCCGTCTGTACAACCGTCTTCTATATCTAGACTAACGAGATCCGTCTGTACAACCGTCTTCTATATCTAGACTAACGAGATCCGTCTGTACAACCGTCTTCTATATCTAGACTAACGATATCTCTCGTTATACAACCGTCTTCTATATCTAGACTAACGGGATCCGTCTGTACAACCGTCTTCTATATCTAGACTAACGAGATCTCTCGTTATACAACCGTCTTCTATATCTAGACTAACGAGATCCGTCTGTACAACCGCCTTCTATATCTAGACTAACGAGATCCATCTGTACAACCGTCTTCTATATCTAGACTAAGGAGATCCGTCTGTACAACCGTCATCTATATCTAGACTAACGAGACCCGTCTGTACAACCGTCTTCTATATCTAGACTAACGAGATCCATCTGTACAACCGTCTTCTATATCTAGACTAATGAGATCCGTCTGTACAACCGTCATCTATATCTAGACTAACGAGACCCGTCTGTACAACCGTCTTCTATATCTAGACTAACGAGATCTCTCGTTATACAACCCTCTTCTATATCTAGACTAACGAGATCCGTCTGTACAACCGTCTTCTATATCTAGACTAACGAGATCTCTCGTTATACAACCGTCTTCTATATCTAGACTAACGAGATCCGTCTGTACAACCGCCTTCTATATCTAGACTAACGAGATCCATCTGTACAACCGTCTTCTATATCTAGACTAAGGAGATCCGTCTGTACAACCGTCATCTATATCTAGACTAACGAGACCCGTCTGTACAACCGTCTTCTATATCTAGACTAACGAGATCCATCTGTACAACCGTCTTCTATATCTAGACTAATGAGATCCGTCTGTACAACCGTCATCTATATCTAGACTAACGAGACCCGTCTGTACAACCGTCTTCTATATCTAGACTAACGAGATCTCTCGTTATACAACCCTCTTCTATATCTAGACTAACGACATCCGTCTGTACAACCGTCTTCTATATCTAGACTAACGACATCCGTCTGTACAACCGTCTTCTATATCTAGACTAACGAGATCCGTCTGTACAACCGTCTTCTATATCTAGACTAACGAGATCTCTCGTTATACAACCGTCTTCTATATCTAGACTAACGAGATCCGTCTGCACAACCGTCTTCTATATCTAGACTAACGAGATCCGTCTGTACAACCGTCTTCTATATCTAGACTAATGAGATCCGTCTGTACAACCGTCTTCTATATCTAGACTAACGAGATCCGTCTGTACAACCGCCTTCTATATCTAGACTAACGAGATACGTCGTTGTACAACCATCTTCTATATCTAGACTAACGCGATCCGTCTGTACAACCGTTTTCTATATCGAGACTAACGAGATCCGTCTGTACAACCGTCTTCTATATCTAGACTAACGGGATACGACGTTGGACAAACGTCTTCTATATCTAGACTAACGAAATCCGTCTGTACAACCGTCTTCTATATCTAGACTAACGAGATCCGTCTGTACAACCGTTTTCTATATCTAGACTAACGAGATCCGTCTGAACAACCGTCTTCTATATCTAGACTAGTGAGATCCGTCTGTACAACCGTCATCTATATCTAGACTAACGAGACCCGTCTGTACAACCGTCTTCTATATCTAGACTAACGAGATCTCTCGTTATACAACCCTCTTCTATATCTAGACTAACGAGATCCGTCTGTACAACCGTCTTCTATATCTAGACTAACGAGATCCGTCTGTACAACCGTCTTCTATATCTAGACTGACGATATCTCTCGTTATACAACCGTCTTCTATATCTAGACTAACGGGATCCGTCTGTACAACCGTCTTCTATATCTAGACTAACGAGATCTCTCGTTATACAACCGTCTTCTATATCTAGACTAACGAGATCCGTCTGTACAACCGTCTTCTATATCTAGACTAACGAGATCCGTCTGTACAACCGTCTTCTATATCTAGACTAACGAGATCCGTCTGTACAACCGTCTTCTATATCTAGAGTAACGAGATCCGTCTGTACAACCGTCTTCTATATCTAGACTAACGAGATCTCTCGTTATACAACCGTCTTCTATATCTAGACTAACGGGATACGTCGTTGGACAAACGTCTTCTATATCTAGACTAACGAGATCCGTCTGTACAACCGTCTTCTATATCTAGACTAACGAGATCCGTCTGTACAACCGTCTTCTATATCTAGACTAACGATATCTCTCGTTATACAACCGTCTTCTATATCTAGACTAACGGGATCCGTCTGTACAACCGTCTTCTATATCTAGACTAACGAGATCTCTCGTTATACAACCGTCTTCTATATCTAGACTAAGGAGATCCGTCTGTACAACCGTCATCTATATCTAGACTAACGAGACCCGTCTGTACAACCGTCTTCTATATCTAGACTAACGAGATCCGTCTGTACAACCGTCTTCTATATCTAGACTAACGATATCTCTCGTTATACAACCGTCTTCTATATCTAGACTAACGGGATCCGTCTGTACAACCGTCTTCTATATCTAGACTAACGAGATCTCTCGTTATACAACCGTCTTCTATATCTAGACTAACGAGATCCGTCTGTACAACCGTCTTCTATATCTAGACTAACGAGATCCGTCTGTACAACCGTCTTCTATATCTAGACTAACGAGATCCGTCTGTACAACCGTCTTCTATATCTAGACTAACGAGATCCGTCTGTACAACCGCCTTCTACATCTAGACTAACGAGATACGTCGTTGTACAACCATCTTCTATATCTAGACTAACGAGATCCGTCTGTACAACCGTCTTCTATATCTAGACTAACGAGATCCGTCTGTACAACCGTCTTCTATATCTAGACTAACGAGATCTCTCGTTATACAACCGTCTTCTATATCTAGACTAACGGGATACGTCGTTGGACAAACGTCTTCTATATCTAGACTAACGAGATCCGTCTGTACAACCGTCTTCTATATCTAGACTAACGATATCTCTCGTTATACAACCGTCTTCTATATCTAGACTAACGGGATCCGTCTGTACAACCGTCTTCTATAATATCTAGACTAACGAGATCTCTCGTTATACAACCGTCTTCTATATCTAGACTAACGAGATCCGTCTGTACAACCGTCTTCTATATCTAGACTAACGAGATCCATCTGTACAACCGTCTTCTATATCTAGACTAAGGAGATCCGTCTGTACAACCGTCATCTATATCTAGACTAACGAGACCCGTCTGTACAACCGTCTTCTATATCTAGACTAACGAGATCCGTCTGCACAACCGTCTTCTATATCTAGACTAACGAGATCCGTCTGAACAACCGTCTTCTATATCTAGACTAACGAGATCCGTCTGTACAACCGCCTTCTATATCTAGACTAACGAGATACGTCGTTGTACAACCATCTTCTATATCTAGACTAACGCGATCCGTCTGTATAACCGTTTTCTATATCGAGACTAACGAGATCCGTCTGTACAACCGTCTTCTATATCTAGACTAACGGGATACGACGTTGGACAAACGTCTTCTATATCTAGACTAACGAGATCCGTCTGTACAACCGTCTTCTATATCTAGACTAACGAGATAAGTCTGTACAACCGTTTTCTATATCTAGACTAACGAGATCCGTCTGAACAACCGTCTTCTATATCTAGACTAACGAGATCCGTCTGTACAACCGTCTTCTATATCTAGACTAACGAGATCCGTCTGTACAACCGTCTTCTATATCTAGACTAACGAGATCCGTCTGTACAACCGTCTTCTATATCTAGACTAACGAGATCCGTCTGTACAACCGTCTTCTATATCTAGAGTAACGAGATCCGTCTGTACAACCGTCTTCTATATCTAGACTAACGAGATCTCTCGTTATACAACCGTCTTCTATATCTAGACTAACGGGATACGTCGTTGGACAAACGTCTTCTATATCTAGACTAACGAGATCCGTCTGTACAACCGTCTTCTATATCTAGACTAACGAGATCCGTCTGTACAACCGTCTTCTATATCTAGACTAACGATATCTCTCGTTATACAACCGTCTTCTATATCTAGACTAACGGGATCCGTCTGTACAACCGTCTTCTATATCTAGACTAACGAGATCTCTCGTTATACAACCGTCTTCTATATCTAGACTAAGGAGATCCGTCTGTACAACCGTCATCTATATCTAGACTAACGAGACCCGTCTGTACAACCGTCTTCTATATCTAGACTAACGAGATCCGTCTGTACAACCGTCTTCTATATCTAGACTAACGATATCTCTCGTTATACAACCGTCTTCTATATCTAGACTAACGGGATCCGTCTGTACAACCGTCTTCTATATCTAGACTAACGAGATCTCTCGTTATACAACCGTCTTCTATATCTAGACTAACGAGATCCGTCTGTACAACCGTCTTCTATATCTAGACTAACGAGATCCGTCTGTACAACCGTCTTCTATATCTAGACTAACGAGATCCGTCTGTACAACCGTCTTCTATATCTAGACTAACGAGATCCGTCTGTACAACCGCCTTCTATATCTAGACTAACGAGATACGTCGTTGTACAACCATCTTCTATATCTAGACTAACGCGATCCGTCTGTACAACCGTCTTCTATATCTAGACTAACGAGATCCATCTGTACAACCGTCTTCTATATCTAGACTAAGGAGATCCGTCTGTACAACCGTCTTCTATATCTAGACTAACGAGATCTCTCGTTATACAACCGTCTTCTATATCTAGACTAACGGGATACGTCGTTGGACAAACGTCTTCTATATCTAGACTAACGAGATCCGTCTGTACAACCGTCTTCTATATCTAGACTAACGATATCTCTCGTTATACAACCGTCTTCTATATCTAGACTAACGAGATCCGTCTGTACAACCGTCTTCTATATCTAGACTAAAGAGATCCGTCGGTACAACCGTCTTCTATATCTAGACTAACGAGATCCGTCTGTACAACCGTCTTCTATATCTAGACTAACGAGATCTCTCGTTATACAACCGTCTTCTATATCTAGACTAACGAGATCCGTCTGTACAACCGTCTTCTATATCTAGACTAACGAGATCCGTCTGTACAACCGTCTTCTATATCTAGACTAACGAGATCCGTCTGTACAACCGTCTTCTATATCTAGACTAAGGAGATCCGTCTGTACAACCGTCATCTATATCTAGACTAACGAGACCCGTCTGTACAACCGTCTTCTATATCTAGACTAACGAGATCCGTCTGTACAACCGTCTTCTATAACTAGACTAACGAGATCCGTCTGTACAACCGTCTTCTATATCTAGACTAACGAGATCCGTCTGTACAACCGTCTTCTATATCTAGACTAACGAGATCTCTCGTTATACAACCGTCTTCTATATCTAGACTAACGATATCTCTCGTTATACAACCGTCTTCTATATCTAGACTAACGGGATCCGTCTGTACAACCGTCTTCTATAATATCTAGACTAACGAGATCTCTCGTTATACAACCGTCTTCTATATCTAGACTAACGAGACCCGTCTGTACAACCGTCTTCTATATCTAGACTAACGAGATCCATCTGTACAACCGTCTTCTATATCTAGACTAATGAGATCCGTCTGTACAACCGTCATCTATATCTAGACTAACGAGACCCGTCTGTACAACCGTCTTCTATATCTAGACTAACGAGATCTCTCGTTATACAACCCTCTTCTATATCTAGACTAACGACATCCGTCTGTACAACCGTCTTCTATATCTAGACTAACGACATCCGTCTGTACAACCGTCTTCTATATCTAGACTAACGAGATCCGTCTGTACAACCGTCTTCTATATCTAGACTAACGAGATCTCTCGTTATACAACCGTCTTCTATATCTAGACTAACGAGATCCGTCTGCACAACCGTCTTCTATATCTAGACTAACGAGATCCGTCTGTAAAACCGTCTTCTATATCTAGACTAATGAGATCCGTCTGTACAACCGTCTTCTATATCTAGACTAACGAGATCCGTCTGTACAACCGCCTTCTATATCTAGACTAACGAGATACGTCGTTGTACAACCATCTTCTATATCTAGACTAACGCGATCCGTCTGTACAACCGTTTTCTATATCGAGACTAACGAGATCCGTCTGTACAACCGTCTTCTATATCTAGACTAACGGGATACGACGTTGGACAAACGTCTTCTATATCTAGACTAACGAAATCCGTCTGTACAACCGTCTTCTATATCTAGACTAACGAGATCCGTCTGTACAACCGTTTTCTATATCTAGACTAACGAGATCCGTCTGAACAACCGTCTTCTATATCTAGACTAGTGAGATCCGTCTGTACAACCGTCATCTATATCTAGACTAACGAGACCCGTCTGTACAACCGTCTTCTATATCTAGACTAACGAGATCTCTCGTTATACAACCCTCTTCTATATCTAGACTAACGAGATCCGTCTGTACAACCGTCTTCTATATCTAGACTAACGAGATCCGTCTGTACAACCGTCTTCTATATCTAGACTGACGATATCTCTCGTTATACAACCGTCTTCTATATCTAGACTAACGGGATCCGTCTGTACAACCGTCTTCTATATCTAGACTAACGAGATCTCTCGTTATACAACCGTCTTCTATATCTAGACTAACGAGATCCGTCTGTACAACCGTCTTCTATATCTAGACTAACGAGATCCGTCTGTACAACCGTCTTCTATATCTAGACTAACGAGATCCGTCTGTACAACCGTCTTCTATATCTAGAGTAACGAGATCCGTCTGTACAACCGTCTTCTATATCTAGACTAACGAGATCTCTCGTTATACAACCGTCTTCTATATCTAGACTAACGGGATACGTCGTTGGACAAACGTCTTCTATATCTAGACTAACGAGATCCGTCTGTACAACCGTCTTCTATATCTAGACTAACGAGATCCGTCTGTACAACCGTCTTCTATATCTAGACTAACGATATCTCTCGTTATACAACCGTCTTCTATATCTAGACTAACGGGATCCGTCTGTACAACCGTCTTCTATATCTAGACTAACGAGATCTCTCGTTATACAACCGTCTTCTATATCTAGACTAACGGGATACGTCGTTGGACAAACGTCTTCTATATCTAGACTAACGAGATCCGTCTGTACAACCGTCTTCTATATCTAGACTAACGAGATCCGTCTGTACAACCGTCTTCTATATCTAGACTAACGAGATCTCTCGTTATACAACCGTCTTCTATATCTAGACTAACGAGATCCGTCTGTACAACCGTCTTCTATATCTAGACTAACGAGATCCGTCTGTACAACCGTCTTCTATATCTAGACTAACGAGATCCGTCTGTACAACCGTCTTCTATATCTAGACTAACGAGATCCGTCTGTACAACCGCCTTCTATATCTAGACTAACGAGATACGTCGTTGTACAACCATCTTCTATATCTAGACTAACGCGATCCGTCTGTACAACCGTCTTCTATATCTAGACTAACGAGATCCATCTGTACAACCGTCTTCTATATCTAGACTAAGGAGATCCGTCTGTACAACCGTCTTCTATATCTAGACTACCGAGATCTCTCGTTATACAACCGTCTTCTATATCTAGACTAACGGGATACGTCGTTGGACAAACGTCTTCTATATCTAGACTAACGAGATCCGTCTGTACAACCGTCTTCTATATCTAGACTAACGATATCTCTCGTTATACAACCGTCTTCTATATCTAGACTAACGAGATCCATCTGTACAACCGTCTTCTATATCTAGACTAAAGAGATCCGTCGGTACAACCGTCTTCTATATCTAGACTAACGAGATCTCTCGTTATACAACCGTCTTCTATATCTAGACTAACGGGATACGTCGTTGGACAAACGTCTTCTATATCTAGACTAACGAGATCCGTCTGTACAACCGTCTTCTATATCTAGACTAACGATATCTCTCGTTATACAACCGTCTTCTATATCTAGACTAACGGGATCCGTCTGTACAACCGTCTTCTATAATATCTAGACTAACGAGATCTCTCGTTATACAACCGTCTTCTATATCTAGACTAACGAGATCCGTCTGTACAACCGTCTTCTATATCTAGACTAACGAGATCCATCTGTACAACCGTCTTCTATATCTAGACTAAGGAGATCCGTCTGTACAACCGTCATCTATATCTAGACTAACGAGACCCGTCTGTACAACCGTCTTCTATATCTAGACTAACGAGATCCGTCTGCACAACCGTCTTCTATATCTAGACTAACGAGATCCGTCTGAACAACCGTCTTCTATATCTAGACTAACGAGATCCGTCTGTACAACCGCCTTCTATATCTAGACTAACGAGATACGTCGTTGTACAACCATCTTCTATATCTAGACTAACGCGATCCGTCTGTACAACCGTTTTCTATATCGAGACTAACGAGATCCGTCTGTACAACCGTCTTCTATATCTAGACTAACGGGATACGACGTTGGACAAACGTCTTCTATATCTAGACTAACGAGATCCGTCTGTACAACCGTCTTCTATATCTAGACTAACGAGATAAGTCTGTACAACCGTTTTCTATATCTAGACTAACGAGATCCGTCTGAACAACCGTCTTCTATATCTAGACTAACGAGATCCGTCTGTACAACCGTCTTCTATATCTAGACTAACGAGATCCGTCTGTACAACCGTCTTCTATATCTAGACTAACGAGATCCGTCTGTACAACCGTCTTCTATATCTAGACTAACGAGATCCGTCTGTACAACCGTCTTCTATATCTAGAGTAACGAGATCCGTCTGTACAACCGTCTTCTATATCTAGACTAACGAGATCTCTCGTTATACAACCGTCTTCTATATCTAGACTAACGGGATACGTCGTTGGACAAACGTCTTCTATATCTAGACTAACGAGATCCGTCTGTACAACCGTCTTCTATATCTAGACTAACGAGATCCGTCTGTACAACCGTCTTCTATATCTAGACTAACGATATCTCTCGTTATACAACCGTCTTCTATATCTAGACTAACGGGATCCGTCTGTACAACCGTCTTCTATATCTAGACTAACGAGATCTCTCGTTATACAACCGTCTTCTATATCTAGACTAAGGAGATCCGTCTGTACAACCGTCATCTATATCTAGACTAACGAGACCCGTCTGTACAACCGTCTTCTATATCTAGACTAACGAGATCCGTCTGTACAACCGTCTTCTATATCTAGACTAACGATATCTCTCGTTATACAACCGTCTTCTATATCTAGACTAACGGGATCCGTCTGTACAACCGTCTTCTATATCTAGACTAACGAGATCTCTCGTTATACAACCGTCTTCTATATCTAGACTAACGAGATCCGTCTGTACAACCGTCTTCTATATCTAGACTAACGAGATCCGTCTGTACAACCGTCTTCTATATCTAGACTAACGAGATCCGTCTGTACAACCGTCTTCTATATCTAGACTAACGAGATCCGTCTGTACAACCGTCTTCTATATCTAGACTAACGAGATCCGTCTGTACAACCGCCTTCTATATCTAGACTAACGAGATACGTCGTTGTACAACCATCTTCTATATCTAGACTAACGCGATCCGTCTGTACAACCGTCTTCTATATCTAGACTAACGAGATCCATCTGTACAACCGTCTTCTATATCTAGACTAAGGAGATCCGTCTGTACAACCGTCTTCTATATCTAGACTACCGAGATCTCTCGTTATACAACCGTCTTCTATATCTAGACTAACGGGATACGTCGTTGGACAAACGTCTTCTATATCTAGACTAACGAGATCCGTCTGTACAACCGTCTTCTATATCTAGACTAACGATATCTCTCGTTATACAACCGTCTTCTATATCTAGACTAACGAGATCCGTCTGTACAACCGTCTTCTATATCTAGACTAAAGAGATCCGTCGCTACAACCGTCTTCTATATCTAGACTAACGAGATCCGTCTGTACAACCGTCTTCTATATCTAGACTAACGAGATCTCTCGTTATACAACCGTCTTCTATATCTAGACTAACGAGATCCGTCTGTACAACCGTCTTCTATATCTAGACTAACGAGATCCGTCTGTACAACCGTCTTCTATATCTAGACTAACGAGATCCGTCTGTACAACCGTCTTCTATATCTAGACTAAGGAGATCCGTCTGTACAACCGTCATCTATATCTAGACTAACGAGACCCGTCTGTACAACCGTCTTCTATATCTAGACTAACGAGATCCGTCTGTACAACCGTCTTCTATAACTAGACTAACGAGATCCGTCTGTACAACCGTCTTCTATATCTAGACTAACGAGATCCGTCTGTACAACCGTCTTCTATATCTAGACTAACGAGATCTCTCGTTATACAACCGTCTTCTATATCTAGACTAACGAGATCCGTCTGTACAACCGCCTTCTATATCTAGACTAACGAGATCCGTCTGCACAACCGTCTTCTATATCTAGACTAACGAGATCCGTCTGTACAACCGTCTTTTATATCTAGACTAACGAGATCCGTCTGCACAACCGCCTTCTATATCTAGACTAACGAGATCCGTCTGCACAACCGTCTTCTATATCTAGACTAACGAGATCCGTCTGTACAACCGTCTTTTATATCTAGACTAACGAGATCCGTCTGCACAACCGTCTTCAATATCTAGACTAACGAGATCCGTCTGTACAACCGTCTTCTATATCTAGACTAACGGGATCCGTCTGTACAACCGTCTTCTATATCTAGACTAACGAGATCCGTCTGTACAACCGTCTTCTATATCTAGACTAACGAGATCCGTCTGTACAACCGTCTTCTATATCTAGACTAACGAGATCTCTCGTTATACAACCGTCTTCTATATCTAGACTAACGAGATCCGTCTGCACAACCGTCTTCTATATCTAGACTAACGAGATCCGTCTGTACAACCGTCTTCTATATCTAGACTAATGAGATCCGTCTGTACAACCGTCTTCTATATCTAGACTAACGAGATCCGTCTGTACAACCGTTTTCTATATCTAGACTAACGAGATCCGTCTGAACAACCGTCTTCTATATCTAGACTAACGAGATCCGTCTGTACAACCGTCTTCTATATCTAGACTAACGAGATAAGTCTGTACAACCGTTTTCTATATCTAGACTAACGAGATCCGTCTGAACAACCGTCTTCTATATCTAGACTAACGAGATCCGTCTGTACAACCGTCTTCTATATCTAGACTAACGAGATCCATCTGTACAACCGTCTTCTATATCTAGACTAATGAGATCCGTCTGTACAACCGTCATCTATATCTAGACTAACGAGACCCGTCTGTACAACCGTCTTCTATATCTAGACTAACGAGATCTCTCGTTATACAACCCTCTTCTATATCTAGACTAACGACATCCGTCTGTACAACCGTCTTCTATATCTAGACTAACGAGATCCGTCTGTACAACCGTCTTCTATATCTAGACTAACGAGATCTCTCGTTATACAACCGTCTTCTATATCTAGACTAACGAGATCCGTCTGCACAACCGTCTTCTATATCTAGACTAACGAGATCCGTCTGTACAACCGTCTTCTATATCTAGACTAATGAGATCCGTCTGTACAACCGTCTTCTATATCTAGACTAACGAGATCCGTCTGTACAACCGCCTTCTATATCTAGACTAACGAGATACGTCGTTGTACAACCATCTTCTATATCTAGACTAACGCGATCCGTCTGTACAACCGTTTTCTATATCGAGACTAACGAGATCCGTCTGTACAACCGTCTTCTATATCTAGACTAACGGGATACGACGTTGGACAAACGTCTTCTATATCTAGACTAACGAGATCCGTCTGTACAACCGTCTTCTATATCTAGACTAACGAGATAAGTCTGTACAACCGTTTTCTATATCTAGACTAACGAGATCCGTCTGAACAACCGTCTTCTATATCTAGACTAACGAGATCCGTCTGTACAACCGTCTTCTATATCTAGACTAACGAGATCCGTCTGTACAACCGTCTTCCATATCTAGACTAACGAGATCCGTCTGTACAACCGTCTTCTATATCTAGACTAACGAGATCCGTCTGTACAACCGTCTTCTATATCTAGAGTAACGAGATCCGTCTGTACAACCGTCTTCTATATCTAGACTAACGAGATCTCTCGTTATACAACCGTCTTCTATATCTAGACTAACGGGATACGTCGTTGGACAAACGTCTTCTATATCTAGACTAACGAGATCCGTCTGTACAACCGTCTTCTATATCTAGACTAACGAGATCCGTCTGTACAACCGTCTTCTATATCTAGACTAACGATATCTCTCGTTATACAACCGTCTTCTATATCTAGACTAACGGGATCCGTCTGTACAACCGTCTTCTATATCTAGACTAACGAGATCTCTCGTTATACAACCGTCTTCTATATCTAGACTAAGGAGATCCGTCTGTACAACCGTCATCTATATCTAGACTAACGAGACCCGTCTGTACAACCGTCTTCTATATCTAGACTAACGAGATCCGTCTGTACAACCGTCTTCTATATCTAGACTAACGATATCTCTCGTTATACAACCGTCTTCTATATCTAGACTAACGGGATCCGTCTGTACAACCGTCTTCTATATCTAGACTAACGAGATCTCTCGTTATACAACCGTCTTCTATATCTAGACTAACGAGATCCGTCTGTACAACCGTCTTCTATATCTAGACTAACGAGATCCGTCTGTACAACCGTCTTCTATATCTAGACTAACGAGATCCGTCTGTACAACCGTCTTCTATATCTAGACTAACGAGATCCGTCTGTACAACCGCCTTCTATATCTAGACTAACGAGATACGTCGTTGTACAACCATCTTCTATATCTAGACTAACGCGATCCGTCTGTACAACCGTCTTCTATATCTAGACTAACGAGATCCATCTGTACAACCGTCTTCTATATCTAGACTAAGGAGATCCGTCTGTACAACCGTCTTCTATATCTAGACTACCGAGATCTCTCGTTATACAACCGTCTTCTATATCTAGACTAACGGGATACGTCGTTGGACAAACGTCTTCTATATCTAGACTAACGAGATCCGTCTGTACAACCGTCTTCTATATCTAGACTAACGATATCTCTCGTTATACAACCGTCTTCTATATCTAGACTAACGAGATCCGTCTGTACAACCGTCTTCTATATCTAGACTAAAGAGATCCGTCGGTACAACCGTCTTCTATATCTAGACTAACGAGATCCGTCTGTACAACCGTCTTCTATATCTAGACTAACGAGATCTCTCGTTATACAACCGTCTTCTATATCTAGACTAACGAGATCCGTCTGTACAACCGTCTTCTATATCTAGACTAACGAGATCCGTCTGTACAACCGTCTTCTATATCTAGACTAACGAGATCCGTCTGTACAACCGTCTTCTATATCTAGACTAACGAGATCCGTCTGTACAACCGTCTTCTATATCTAGACTAACGAGATCCGTCTGTACAACCGTCTTCTATATCTAGACTAACGAGATCCGTCTGAACAACCGTCATCTATATCTAGACTAACGAGATCCGTCTGTACAACCGTTTTCTATATCTAGACTAACGAGGTACGTCGTTGGACAAACGTCTTCAATATCTAGACTAACGAGATCCGTCTGTACAACCGTCTTCTATATCTAGACTAACGAGATCCGTCTGTACAACCGTCTTCTATATCTAGACTAACGAGATCCGTCTGTACAACCGTCTTCTATAACTAGACTAACGAGATCCGTCTGTACAACCGTCTTCTATATCTAGACTAACGAGATCCGTCTGTACAACCGTCTTCTATATCTAGACTAACGAGATCTCTCGTTATACAACCGTCTTCTATATCTAGACTAACGAGATCCGTCTGTACAACCGCCTTCTATATCTAGACTAACGAGATCCGTCTGCACAACCGTCTTCTATATCTAGACTAACGAGATCCGTCTGTACAACCGTCTTTTATATCTAGACTAACGAGATCCGTCTGTACAACCGTCTTTTATATATAGACTAACGAGATCCGTCTGCACAACCGTCTTCTATATCTAGACTAACGAGATCCGTCTGTACAACCGTCTTCTATATCTAGACTAACGAGATCTCTCGTTATACAACCGTCTTCTATATCTAGACTAACGAGATCCGTCGTTGTACAACCATCTTCTATATCTAGACTAACGCGATCCGTCTGTACAACCGTTTTCTATATCGAGACTAACGAGATCCGTCTGTACAACCGTCTTCTATATCTAGACTAACGGGATACGACGTTGGACAAACGTCTTCTATATCTAGACTAACGAGATCCGTCTGTACAACCGTCTTCTATATCTAGACTAACGAGATCCGTCTGTACAACCGTTTTCTATATCTAGACTAACGAGATCCGTCTGAACAACCGTCTTCTATATCTAGACTAACGAGATCCGTCTGTACAACCGTCTTCTATATCTAGACTAACGAGATCCGTCTGTACAACCGTCTTCTATATCTAGACTAACGAGATCTCTCGTTATACAACCGTCTTCTATATCTAGACTAACGGGATACGTCGTTGGACAAACGTCTTCTATATCTAGACTAACGAGATCCGTCTGTACAACCGTCTTCTATATCTAGACTAACGAGATCCGTCTGTACAACCGTCTTCTATATCTAGACTAACGAGATCTCTCGTTATACAACCGTCTTCTATATCTAGACTAACGAGATCCGTCTGTACAACCGTCTTCTATATCTAGACTAACGAGATCCGTCTGTACAACCGTTTTCTATATCTAGACTAACGAGGTACGTCGTTGGACAAACGTCTTCAATATCTAGACTAACGAGATCCGTCTGTACAACCGTCTTCTATATCTAGACTAACGAGATCCGTCTGTACAACCGTCTTCTATAACTAGACTAACGAGATCGGTCTGTACAACCGTCTTCTATATCTAGACTAAGGAGATCCGTCTGTACAACCGTCATCTATATCTAGACTAACGAGACCCGTCTGTACAACCGTCTTCTATATCTAGACTAACGAGATCCGTCTGTACAACCGTCTTCTATATCTAGACTAACGAGATCCGTCTGTACAACCGTCTTCTATATCTAGACTAACGAGATCTCTCGTTATACAACCGTCTTCTATATCTAGACTAACGAGATCCGTCTGTACAACCGTCTTCTATATCTAGACTAACGAGATCCGTCTGTACAACCGTTTTCTATATCTAGACTAACGAGGTACGTCGTTGGACAAACGTCTTCAATATCTAGACTAACGAGATCCGTCTGTACAACCGTTTTCTATATCTAGACTAACGGGATCCGTCTGTACAACCGTCTTCTATATCTAGACTAACGAGATCTCTCGTTATACAACCGTCTTCTATATCTAGACTAACGAGATCCGTCTGTACAACCGTCTTCTATATCTAGACTAACGAGATCCGCCTGTACAACCGTTTTCTATATCTAGACTAACGAGGTACGTCGTTGGACAAACGTCTTCAATATCTAGACTAACGAGATCCGTCTGTACAACCGTCTTCTATATCTAGACTAACGGGATCCGTCTGTACAACCGTCTTCTATATCTAGACTAACGAGATCTCTCGTTATACAACCGTCTTCTATATCTAGACTAACGAGATCCGTCTGTACAACCGTCTTCTATATCTAGACTAACGAGATCCGTCTGTACAACCGTTTTCTATATCTAGACTAACGAGGTACGTCGTTGGACAAACGTCTTCAATATCTAGACAAACGAGATCCGTCTGTACAACCGTCTTCTATATCTAGACTAACGAGATCTCTCGTTATACAACCCTCTTCTATATCTAGACTAACGAGATCCGTCTGTACAACCGTCTTCTATATCTAGACTAACGAGATCCGTCTGTACAACCGTCTTCTATATCTAGACTAACGAGATCCGTCTGTACAACCGTCTTCTATAACTAGACTAACGAGATCCGTCTGTACAACCGTCTTCTATATCTAGACTAACGAGATCCGTCTGTACAACCGTCTTCTATATCTAGACTAACGAGATCCGTCTGTACAACCGTCTTCTATATCTAGACTAACGAGATCCGTCTGTACAACCGTCTTCTATATCTAGACTAAAGAGATCCGTCGGTACAACCGTCTTCTATATCTAGACTAACGAGATCCGTCTGTACAACCGTCTTCTATATCTAGACTAACGAGATCTCTCGTTATACAACCGTCTTCTATATCTAGACTAACGAGATCCGTCTGTACAACCGTCTTCTATATCTAGACTAACGAGATCCGTCTGTACAACCGTCTTCTATATCTAGACTAAGGAGATCCGTCTGTACAACCGTCATCTATATCTAGACTAACGAGACCCGTCTGTACAACCGTCTTCTATATCTAGACTAACGAGATCCGTCTGTACAACCGTCTTCTATAACTAGACTAACGAGATCCGTCTGTACAACCGTCTTCTATATCTAGACTAACGAGATCCGTCTGTACAACCGTCTTCTATATCTAGACTAACGAGATCTCTCGTTATACAACCGTCTTCTATATCTAGACTAACGAGATCCGTCTGTACAACCGCCTTCTATATCTAGACTAACGAGATCCGTCTGCACAACCGTCTTCTATATCTAGACTAACGAGATCCGTCTGTACAACCGTCTTTTATATCTAGACTAACGAGATCCGTCTGCACAACCGCCTTCTATATCTAGACTAACGAGATCCGTCTGCACAACCGTCTTCTATATCTAGACTAACGAGATCCGTCTGTACAACCGTCTTTTATATCTAGACTAACGAGATCCGTCTGCACAACCGTCTTCAATATCTAGACTAACGAGATCCGTCTGTACAACCGTCTTCTATATCTAGACTAACGGGATCCGTCTGTACAACCGTCTTCTATATCTAGACTAACGAGATCCGTCTGTACAACCGTCTTCTATATCTAGACTAATGAGATCCGTCTGTACAACCGTCTTCTATATCTAGACTAACGAGATCCGTCTGTACAACCGCCTTCTATATCTAGACTAACGAGATACGTCGTTGTACAACCATCTTCTATATCTAGACTAACGCGATCCGTCTGTACAACCGTTTTCTATATCGAGACTAACGAGATCCGTCTGTACAACCGTCTTCTATATCTAGACTAACGGGATATGACGTTGGACAAACGTCTTCTATATCTAGACTAACGAGATCCGTCTGTACAACCGTCTTCTATATCTAGACTAACGATATCTCTCGTTATACAACCGTCTTCTATATCTAGACTAACGGGATCCGTCTGTACAACCGTCTTCTATATCTAGACTAACGAGATCTCTCGTTATACAACCGTCTTCTATATCTAGACTAACGAGATCCGTCTGTACAACCGCCTTCTATATCTAGACTAACGAGATCCATCTGTACAACCGTCTTCTATATCTAGACTAAGGAGATCCGTCTGTACAACCGTCATCTATATCTAGACTAACGAGACCCGTCTGTACAACCGTCTTCTATATCTAGACTAACGAGATCCATCTGTACAACCGTCTTCTATATCTAGACTAATGAGATCCGTCTGTACAACCGTCATCTATATCTAGACTAACGAGACCCGTCTGTACAACCGTCTTCTATATCTAGACTAACGAGATCTCTCGTTATACAACCCTCTTCTATATCTAGACTAACGAGATCCGTCTGTACAACCGTCTTCTATATCTAGACTAACGAGATCTCTCGTTATACAACCGTCTTCTATATCTAGACTAACGAGATCCGTCTGTACAACCGCCTTCTATATCTAGACTAACGAGATCCATCTGTACAACCGTCTTCTATATCTAGACTAAGGAGATCCGTCTGTACAACCGTCATCTATATCTAGACTAACGAGACCCGTCTGTACAACCGTCTTCTATATCTAGACTAACGAGATCCATCTGTACAACCGTCTTCTATATCTAGACTAATGAGATCCGTCTGTACAACCGTCATCTATATCTAGACTAACGAGACCCGTCTGTACAACCGTCTTCTATATCTAGACTAACGAGATCTCTCGTTATACAACCCTCTTCTATATCTAGACTAACGACATCCGTCTGTACAACCGTCTTCTATATCTAGACTAACGAGATCCGTCTGTACAACCGTCTTCTATATCTAGACTAACGAGATCTCTCGTTATACAACCGTCTTCTATATCTAGACTAACGAGATCCGTCTGCACAACCGTCTTCTATATCTAGACTAACGAGATCCGTCTGTACAACCGTCTTCTATATCTAGACTAATGAGATCCGTCTGTACAACCGTCTTCTATATCTAGACTAACGAGATCCGTCTGTACAACCGCCTTCTATATCTAGACTAACGAGATACGTCGTTGTACAACCATCTTCTATATCTAGACTAACGCGATCCGTCTGTACAACCGTTTTCTATATCGAGACTAACGAGATCCGTCTGTACAACCGTCTTCTATATCTAGACTAACGGGATACGACGTTGGACAAACGTCTTCTATATCTAGACTAACGAGATCCGTCTGTACAACCGTCTTCTATATCTAGACTAACGAGATCCGTCTGTACAACCGTTTTCTATATCTAGACTAACGAGATCCGTCTGAACAACCGTCTTCTATATCTAGACTAGTGAGATCCGTCTGTACAACCGTCATCTATATCTAGACTAACGAGACCCGTCTGTACAACCGTCTTCTATATCTAGACTAACGAGATCTCTCGTTATACAACCCTCTTCTATATCTAGACTAACGAGATCCGTCTGTACAACCGTCTTCTATATCTAGACTAACGAGATCCGTCTGTACAACCGTCTTCTATATCTAGACTAACGATATCTCTCGTTATACAACCGTCTTCTATATCTAGACTAACGGGATCCGTCTGTACAACCGTCTTCTATATCTAGACTAACGAGATCTCTCGTTATACAACCGTCTTCTATATCTAGACTAACGAGATCCGTCTGTACAACCGTCTTCTATATCTAGACTAACGAGATCCGTCTGTACAACCGTCTTCTATATCTAGACTAACGAGATCCGTCTGTACAACCGTCTTCTATATCTAGAGTAACGAGATCCGTCTGTACAACCGTCTTCTATATCTAGACTAACGAGATCTCTCGTTATACAACCGTCTTCTATATCTAGACTAACGAGATCCGTCTGTACAACCGTCTTCTATATCTAGACTAACGAGATCCGTCTGTACAACCGTCTTCTATATCTAGACTAACGAGATCCGTCTGTACAAACGTCTTCTATATCTAGACTAACGAGATCCGTCTGTACAACCGCCTTCTATATCTAGACTAACGAGATACGTCGTTGTACAACCATCTTCTATATCTAGACTAACGAGATCCGTCTGTACAACCGTCTTCTATATCTAGACTAACGAGATCCGTCTGTACAACCGTCTTCTATATCTAGACTAACGAGATCTCTCGTTATACAACCGTCTTCTATATCTAGACTAACGGGATACGTCGTTGGACAAACGTCTTCTATATCTAGACTAACGAGATCCGTCTGTACAACCGTCTTCTATATCTAGACTAACGATATCTCTCGTTATACAACCGTCTTCTATATCTAGACTAACGGGATCCGTCTGTACAACCGTCTTCTATATCTAGACTAACGAGATCTCTCGTTATACAACCGTCTTCTATATCTAGACTAACGAGATCCGTCTGTACAACCGTCTTCTATATCTAGACTAACGAGATCCATCTGTACAACCGTCTTCTATATCTAGACTAAGGAGATCCGTCTGTACAACCGTCATCTATATCTAGACTAACGAGACCCGTCTGTACAACCGTCTTCTATATCTAGACTAACGAGATCCGTCTGCACAACCGTCTTCTATATCTAGACTAACGAGATCCGTCTGAACAACCGTCTTCTATATCTAGACTAACGAGATCCGTCTGTACAACCGCCTTCTATATCTAGACTAACGAGATACGTCGTTGTACAACCATCTTCTATATCTAGACTAACGCGATCCGTCTGTACAACCGTTTTCTATATCGAGACTAACGAGATCCGTCTGTACAACCGTCTTCTATATCTAGACTAACGGGATACGACGTTGGACAAACGTCTTCTATATCTAGACTAACGAGATCCGTCTGTACAACCGTCTTCTATATCTAGACTAACGAGATAAGTCTGTACAACCGTTTTCTATATCTAGACTAACGAGATCCGTCTGAACAACCGTCTTCTATATCTAGACTAACGAGATCCGTCTGTACAACCGTCTTCTATATCTAGACTAACGAGATCCGTCTGTACAACCGTCTTCTATATCTAGACTAACGAGATCCGTCTGTACAACCGTCTTCTATATCTAGACTAACGATATCTCTCGTTATACAACCGTCTTCTATATCTAGACTAACGGGATCCGTCTGTACAACCGTCTTCTATATCTAGACTAACGAGATCCGTCTGTACAACCGTCTTCTATATCTAGACTAACGAGATCCATCTGTACAACCGTCTTCTATATCTAGACTAAGGAGATCCGTCTGTACAACCGTCATCTATATCTAGACTAACAAGACCCGTCTGTACAACCGTCTTCTATATCTAGACTAACGAGATCCGTCTGTACAACCGTCTTCTATATCTAGACTAACGAGATCCGTCTGTACAACCGTCTTCTATATCTAGACTAACGAGATCCGTCTGTATAACCGTCTTCTATATCTAGACTAACGAGATCTCTCGTTATACAACCGTCTTCTATATCTAGACTAACGGGATACGTCGTTGGACAAACGTCTTCTATATCTAGACTAACGAGATCCGTCTGTACAACCGTCTTCTATATCTAGACTAACGATATCTCTCGTTATACAACCGTCTTCTATATCTAGACTAACGGGATCCGTCTGTACAACCGTCTTCTATATCTAGACTAACGAGATCTCTCGTTATACAACCGTCTTCTATATCTAGACTAACGAGATCCGTCTGTACAACCGCCTTCTATATCTAGACTAACGAGATCCATCTGTACAACCGTCTTCTATATCTAGACTAAGGAGATCCGTCTGTACAACCGTCTTCTATATCTAGACTAACGAGACCCGTCTGTACAACCGTCTTCTCTATCTAGACTCACGAGACCCGTCTGTACAACCTTCTTCTATATCTAGACTAACGAGATCCGTCTGTACAACCGTCTTCTATATCTAGACTAACGAGATCCGTCTGTACAACCGTCTTCTATATCTAGACTAAAGAGATCCGTCGGTACAACCGTCTTCTATATCTAGACTAACGAGATCCGTCTGTACAACCGTCTTCTATATCTAGACTAACGAGATCCGTCTGTACAACCGTCTTCTATATCTAGACTAATGAGATCCGTCTGTACAACCGTCTTCTATATCTAGACTAACGAGACCCGTCTGTACAACCGTCTTCTCTATCTAGACTCACGAGACCCGTCTGTACAACCTTCTTCTATATCTAGACTAACGAGATCCGTCTGTACAACCGTCATCTATATCTAGACTAACGAGACCCGTCTGTACAACCGTCTTCTATATCTAGACTAACGGGATACGTCGTTGGACAACCGTCTTCTATATCTAGACTAACGGGATACGTCGTTGGACAAACGTCTTCTATATCTAGACTAACGAGATCCGTCTGTACAACCGTCTTCTATATCTAGACTAACGAGATCCGTCTGTACAACCGTCTTCTATATCTAGACTAACGGGATCCGTCTGTACAACCGTCTTCTATATCTAGACTAACGAGATCTCTCGTTATACAACCGTCTTCTATATCTAGACTAACGAGATCCGTCTGTACAACCGTCTTCTATATCTAGACTAACGAGAACCGTCTGTACAACCGTCTTCTATATCTAGACTAACGGGATACGTCGTTGGACAAACGTCTTCTATATCTAGACTAACGAGATCCGTCTGTACAACCGTCTTCTATATCTAGACTAACGAGATCCGTCTGTACAACCGTCTTCTATATCTAGACTAATGAGATCCGTCTGTACAACCGTCTTCTATATCTAGACTAACGAGATCCGTCTGTACAACCGTCTTCTATATCTAGACTAACGAGATCTCTCGTTATACAACCGTCTTCTATATCTAGACTAACGAGATCCGTCTGTACAACCGTCTTCTATATCTAGACTAACGAGATCCGTCTGTACAACCGTCTTCTATATCTAGACTAACGAGATCTCTCGTTATACAACCGTCTTCTATATCTAGACTAACGGGATACGTCGTTGGACAAACGTCTTCTATATCTAGACTAACGAGATCCGTCTGTACAACCGTCTTCTATATCTAGACTAACGATATCTCTCGTTATACAACCGTCTTCTATATCTAGACTAACGGGATCCGTCTGTACAACCGTCTTCTATATCTAGACTAACGAGATCCGTCTGAACAACCGTCTTCTATATCTAGACTAACGAGATCCGTCTGTACAACCGTCTTCTATATCTAGACTAACGAGATCCGTCTGTACAACCGTCTTCTATATCTAGACTAACGAGATCCGTCTGTACAACCGTCTTCTATATCTAGACTAACGAGATCCGTCTGTATAACCGTCTTCTATATCTAGACTAACGAGATCTCTCGTTATACAACCGTCTTCTATATCTAGACTAACGGGATACGTCGTTGGACAAACGTCTTCTATATCTAGACTAACGAGATCCGTCTGTACAACCGTCTTCTATATCTAGACTAACGATATCTCTCGTTATACAACCGTCTTCTATATCTAGACTAACGGGATCCGTCTGTACAACCGTCTTCTATATCTAGACTAACGAGATCTCTCGTTATACAACCGTCTTCTATATCTAGACTAACGAGATCCGTCTGTACAACCGCCTTCTATATCTAGACTAACGAGATCCATCTGTACAACCGTCTTCTATATCTAGACTAAGGAGATCCGTCTGTACAACCGTCTTCTATATCTAGACTAACGAGACCCGTCTGTACAACCGTCTTCTCTATCTAGACTCACGAGACCCGTCTGTACAACCTTCTTCTATATCTAGACTAACGAGATCCGTCTGTACAACCGTCTTCTATATCTAGACTAACGAGATCCGTCTGTACAACCGTCTTCTATATCTAGACTAAAGAGATCCGTCGGTACAACCGTCTTCTATATCTAGACTAACGAGATCCGTCTGTACAACCGTCTTCTATATCTAGACTAACGAGATCCGTCTGTACAACCGTCTTCTATATCTAGACTAATGAGATCCGTCTGTACAACCGTCTTCTATATCTAGACTAACGAGACCCGTCTGTACAACCGTCTTCTCTATCTAGACTCACGAGACCCGTCTGTACAACCTTCTTCTATATCTAGACTAACGAGATCCGTCTGTACAACCGTCATCTATATCTAGACTAACGAGACCCGTCTGTACAACCGTCTTCTATATCTAGACTAACGGGATACGTCGTTGGACAACCGTCTTCTATATCTAGACTAACGGGATACGTCGTTGGACAAACGTCTTCAATATCTAGACTAACGAGATCCGTCTGTACAACCGTCTTCTATATCTAGACTAACGGGATCCGTCTGTACAACCGTCTTCTATATCTAGACTAACGAGATCTCTCGTTATACAACCGTCTTCTATATCTAGACTAACGAGATCCGTCTGTACAACCGTCTTCTATATCTAGACTAACGAGAACCGTCTGTACAACCGTTTTCTATATCTAGACTAACGAGGTACGTCGTTGGACAATCGTCTTCAATATCTAGACTAACGAGATCCGTCTGTACAACCGTCTTCTATATCTAGACTAACGGGATCCGTCTGTACAACCGTCTTCTATATCTAGACTAACGAGATCCGTCTGTACAACCGTCTTCTATATCTAGACTAATGAGATCCGTCTGTACAACCGTCTTCTATATCTAGACTAACGAGACCCGTCTGTACAACCGTCTTCTCTATCTAGACTCACGAGACCCGTCTGTACAACCTTCTTCTATATCTAGACTAACGAGATCCGTCTGTACAACCGTCTTCTATATCTAGACTAACGAGATCCGTCTGTACAACCGTCTTCTATATCTAGACTAAAGAGATCCGTCGGTACAACCGTCTTCTATATCTAGACTAACGAGATCCGTCTGTACAACCGTCTTCTATATCTAGACTAACGAGATCCGTCTGTACAACCGTCTTCTATATCTAGACTAATGAGATCCGTCTGTACAACCGTCTTCTATATCTAGACTAACGAGACCCGTCTGTACAACCGTCTTCTCTATCTAGACTCACGAGACCCGTCTGTACAACCTTCTTCTATATCTAGACTAACGAGATCCGTCTGTACAACCGTCATCTATATCTAGACTAACGAGACCCGTCTGTACAACCGTCTTCTATATCTAGACTAACGGGATACGTCGTTGGACAACCGTCTTCTATATCTAGACTAACGGGATACGTCGTTGGACAAACGTCTTCTATATCTAGACTAACGAGATCCGTCTGTACAACCGTCTTCTATATCTAGACTAACGAGATCCGTCTGTACAACCGTCTTCTATATCTAGACTAACGGGATCCGTCTGTACAACCGTCTTCTATATCTAGACTAACGAGATCTCTCGTTATACAACCGTCTTCTATATCTAGACTAACGAGATCCGTCTGTACAACCGTCTTCTATATCTAGACTAACGAGAACCGTCTGTACAACCGTCTTCTATATCTAGACTAACGGGATACGTCGTTGGACAAACGTCTTCTATATCTAGACTAACGAGATCCGTCTGTACAACCGTCTTCTATATCTAGACTAACGAGATCCGTCTGTACAACCGTCTTCTATATCTAGACTAATGAGATCCGTCTGTACAACCGTCTTCTATATCTAGACTAACGAGATCCGTCTGTACAACCGTCTTCTATATCTAGACTAACGAGATCTCTCGTTATACAACCGTCTTCTATATCTAGACTAACGAGATCCGTCTGTACAACCGTCTTCTATATCTAGACTAACGAGATCCGTCTGTACAACCGTCTTCTATATCTAGACAAACGAGATCTCTCGTTATACAACCGTCTTCTATATCTAGACTAACGGGATACGTCGTTGGACAAACGTCTTCTATATCTAGACTAACGAGATCCGTCTGTACAACCGTCTTCTATATCTAGACTAACGATATCTCTCGTTATACAACCGTCTTCTATATCTAGACTAACGGGATCCGTCTGTACAACCGTCTTCTATATCTAGACTAACGAGATCCGTCTGAACAACCGTCTTCTATATCTAGACTAACGAGATCCGTCTGTACAACCGTCTTCTATATCTAGACTAACGAGATCCGTCTGTACAACCGTCTTCTATATCTAGACTAACGAGATCCGTCTGTACAACCGTCTTCTATATCTAGACTAACGAGATCCGTCTGTATAACCGTCTTCTATATCTAGACTAACGAGATCTCTCGTTATACAACCGTCTTCTATATCTAGACTAACGGGATACGTCGTTGGACAAACGTCTTCTATATCTAGACTAACGAGATCCGTCTGTACAACCGTCTTCTATATCTAGACTAACGATATCTCTCGTTATACAACCGTCTTCTATATCTAGACTAACGGGATCCGTCTGTACAACCGTCTTCTATATCTAGACTAACGAGATCTCTCGTTATACAACCGTCTTCTATATCTAGACTAACGAGATCCGTCTGTACAACCGCCTTCTATATCTAGACTAACGAGATCCATCTGTACAACCGTCTTCTATATCTAGACTAAGGAGATCCGTCTGTACAACCGTCTTCTATATCTAGACTAACGAGACCCGTCTGTACAACCGTCTTCTCTATCTAGACTCACGAGACCCGTCTGTACAACCTTCTTCTATATCTAGACTAACGAGATCCGTCTGTACAACCGTCTTCTATATCTAGACTAACGAGATCCGTCTGTACAACCGTCTTCTATATCTAGACTAAAGAGATCCGTCGGTACAACCGTCTTCTATATCTAGACTAACGAGATCCGTCTGTACAACCGTCTTCTATATCTAGACTAACGAGATCCGTCTGTACAACCGTCTTCTATATCTAGACTAATGAGATCCGTCTGTACAACCGTCTTCTATATCTAGACTAACGAGACCCGTCTGTACAACCGTCTTCTCTATCTAGACTCACGAGACCCGTCTGTACAACCTTCTTCTATATCTAGACTAACGAGATCCGTCTGTACAACCGTCATCTATATCTAGACTAACGAGACCCGTCTGTACAACCGTCTTCTATATCTAGACTAACGGGATACGTCGTTGGACAACCGTCTTCTATATCTAGACTAACGGGATACGTCGTTGGACAAACGTCTTCTATATCTAGACTAACGAGATCCGTCTGTACAACCGTCTTCTATATCTAGACTAACGAGATCCGTCTGTACAACCGTTTTCTATATCTAGACTAACGAGGTACGTCGTTGGACAAACGTCTTCAATATCTAGACTAACGAGATCCGTCTGTACAACCGTCTTCTATATCTAGACTAACGGGATCCGTCTGTACAACCGTCTTCTATATCTAGACTAACGAGATCTCTCGTTATACAACCGTCTTCTATATCTAGACTAACGAGATCCGTCTGTACAACCGTCTTCTATATCTAGACTAACGAGAACCGTCTGTACAACCGTTTTCTATATCTAGACTAACGAGGTACGTCGTTGGACAATCGTCTTCAATATCTAGACTAACGAGATCCGTCTGTACAACCGTCTTCTATATCTAGACTAACGGGATCCGTCTGTACAACCGTCTTCTATATCTAGACTAACGAGATCCGTCTGTACAACCGTCTTCTATATCTAGACTAATGAGATCCGTCTGTACAACCGTCTTCTATATCTAGACTAACGAGATCCGTCTGTACAACCGTCTTCTATATCTAGACTAACGAGATCTCTCGTTATACAACCGTCTTCTATATCTAGACTAACGAGATCCGTCTGTACAACCGTCTTCTATATCTAGACTAACGAGATCCGTCTGTACAACCGTCTTCTATATCTAGACTAACGAGATCTCTCGTTATACAACCGTCTTCTATATCTAGACTAACGAGATCCGTCTGTACAACCGTCTTCTATATCTAGACTAACGAGATCCGTCTGTACAACCGTCTTCTATATCTAGACAAACGAGATCTCTCGTTATACAACCGTCTTCTATATCTAGACTAACGGGATACGTCGTTGGACAAACGTCTTCTATATCTAGACTAACGAGATCCGTCTGTACAACCGTCTTCTATATCTAGACTAACGATATCTCTCGTTATACAACCGTCTTCTATATCTAGACTAACGGGATCCGTCTGTACAACCGTCTTCTATATCTAGACTAACGAGATCCGTCTGAACAACCGTCTTCTATATCTAGACTAACGAGATCCGTCTGTACAACCGTCTTCTATATCTAGACTAACGAGATCCGTCTGTACAACCGTCTTCTATATCTAGACTAACGAGATCCGTCTGTACAACCGTCTTCTATATCTAGACTAACGAGATCCGTCTGTATAACCGTCTTCTATATCTAGACTAACGAGATCTCTCGTTATACAACCGTCTTCTATATCTAGACTAACGGGATACGTCGTTGGACAAACGTCTTCTATATCTAGACTAACGAGATCCGTCTGTACAACCGTCTTCTATATCTAGACTAACGATATCTCTCGTTATACAACCGTCTTCTATATCTAGACTAACGGGATCCGTCTGTACAACCGTCTTCTATATCTAGACTAACGAGATCTCTCGTTATACAACCGTCTTCTATATCTAGACTAACGAGATCCGTCTGTACAACCGCCTTCTATATCTAGACTAACGAGATCCATCTGTACAACCGTCTTCTATATCTAGACTAAGGAGATCCGTCTGTACAACCGTCTTCTATATCTAGACTAACGAGACCCGTCTGTACAACCGTCTTCTCTATCTAGACTCACGAGACCCGTCTGTACAACCTTCTTCTATATCTAGACTAACGAGATCCGTCTGTACAACCGTCTTCTATATCTAGACTAACGAGATCCGTCTGTACAACCGTCTTCTATATCTAGACTAAAGAGATCCGTCGGTACAACCGTCTTCTATATCTAGACTAACGAGATCCGTCTGTACAACCGTCTTCTATATCTAGACTAACGAGATCCGTCTGTACAACCGTCTTCTATATCTAGACTAATGAGATCCGTCTGTACAACCGTCTTCTATATCTAGACTAACGAGACCCGTCTGTACAACCGTCTTCTCTATCTAGACTCACGAGACCCGTCTGTACAACCTTCTTCTATATCTAGACTAACGAGATCCGTCTGTACAACCGTCATCTATATCTAGACTAACGAGACCCGTCTGTACAACCGTCTTCTATATCTAGACTAACGGGATACGTCGTTGGACAACCGTCTTCTATATCTAGACTAACGGGATACGTCGTTGGACAAACGTCTTCTATATCTAGACTAACGAGATCCGTCTGTACAACCGTCTTCTATATCTAGACTAACGAGATCCGTCTGTACAACCGTTTTCTATATCTAGACTAACGAGGTACGTCGTTGGACAAACGTCTTCAATATCTAGACTAACGAGATCCGTCTGTACAACCGTCTTCTATATCTAGACTAACGGGATCCGTCTGTACAACCGTCTTCTATATCTAGACTAACGAGATCTCTCGTTATACAACCGTCTTCTATATCTAGACTAACGAGATCCGTCTGTACAACCGTCTTCTATATCTAGACTAACGAGAACCGTCTGTACAACCGTTTTCTATATCTAGACTAACGAGGTACGTCGTTGGACAATCGTCTTCAATATCTAGACTAACGAGATCCGTCTGTACAACCGTCTTCTATATCTAGACTAACGGGATCCGTCTGTACAACCGTCTTCTATATCTAGACTAACGAGATCCGTCTGTACAACCGTCTTCTATATCTAGACTAATGAGATCCGTCTGTACAACCGTCTTCTATATCTAGACTAACGAGATCCGTCTGTACAACCGTCTTCTATATCTAGACTAACGAGATCTCTCGTTATACAACCGTCTTCTATATCTAGACTAACGAGATCCGTCTGTACAACCGTCTTCTATATCTAGACTAACGAGATCCGTCTGTACAACCGTCTTCTATATCTAGACTAACGAGATCTCTCGTTATACAACCGTCTTCTATATCTAGACTAACGGGATACGTCGTTGGACAAACGTCTTCTATATCTAGACTAACGAGATCCGTCTGTACAACCGTCTTCTATATCTAGACTAACGAGATCCGTCTGTACAACCGTCTTCTATATCTAGACTAACGAGATCCGTCTGTACAACCGTCTTCTATATCTAGACTAACGAGATCCGTCTGTACAACCGTCTTCTATATCTAGACTAACGATATCTCTCGTTATACAACCGTCTTCTATATCTAGACTAACGGGATCCGTCTGTACAACCGTCTTCTATATCTAGACTAACGAGATCTCTCGTTATACAACCGTCTTCTATATCTAGACTAACGAGATCCGTCTGTACAACCGCCTTCTATATCTAGACTAACGAGATCCATCTGTACAACCGTCTTCTATATCTAGACTAAGGAGATCCGTCTGTACAACCGTCTTCTATATCTAGACTAACGAGACCCGTCTGTACAACCGTCTTCTCTATCTAGACTCACGAGACCCGTCTGTACAACCTTCTTCTATATCTAGACTAACGAGATCCGTCTGTACAACCGTCTTCTATATCTAGACTAACGAGATCCGTCTGTACAACCGTCTTCTATATCTAGACTAAAGAGATCCGTCGGTACAACCGTCTTCTATATCTAGACTAACGAGATCCGTCTGTACAACCGTCTTCTATATCTAGACTAACGAGATCCGTCTGTACAACCGTCTTCTATATCTAGACTAATGAGATCCGTCTGTACAACCGTCTTCTATATCTAGACTAACGAGACCCGTCTGTACAACCGTCTTCTCTATCTAGACTCACGAGACCCGTCTGTACAACCTTCTTCTATATCTAGACTAACGAGATCCGTCTGTACAACCGTCATCTATATCTAGACTAACGAGACCCGTCTGTACAACCGTCTTCTATATCTAGACTAACGGGATACGTCGTTGGACAACCGTCTTCTATATCTAGACTAACGGGATACGTCGTTGGACAAACGTCTTCTATATCTAGACTAACGAGATCCGTCTGTACAACCGTCTTCTATATCTAGACTAACGAGATCCGTCTGTACAACCGTTTTCTATATCTAGACTAACGAGGTACGTCGTTGGACAAACGTCTTCAATATCTAGACTAACGAGATCCGTCTGTACAACCGTCTTCTATATCTAGACTAACGGGATCCGTCTGTACAACCGTCTTCTATATCTAGACTAACGAGATCTCTCGTTATACAACCGTCTTCTATATCTAGACTAACGAGATCCGTCTGTACAACCGTCTTCTATATCTAGACTAACGAGAACCGTCTGTACAACCGCCTTCTATATCTAGACTAACGAGATCCATCTGTTCAACCGTCTTCTATATCTAGACTAAGGAGATCCGTCTGTACAACCGTCTTCTATATCTAGACTAACGAGACCCGTCTGTACAACCGTCTTCTCTATCTAGACTCACGAGACCCGTCTGTACAACCTTCTTCTATATCTAGACTAACGAGATCCGTCTGTACAACCGTCTTCTATATCTAGACTAACGAGATCCGTCTGTACAACCGTCTTCTATATCTAGACTAAAGAGATCCGTCGGTACAACCGTCTTCTATATCTAGACTAACGAGATCCGTCTGTACAACCGTCTTCTATATCTAGACTAACGAGATCCGTCTGTACAACCGTCTTCTATATCTAGACTAATGAGATCCGTCTGTACAACCGTCTTCTATATCTAGACTAACGAGACCCGTCTGTACAACCGTCTTCTCTATCTAGACTCACGAGACCCGTCTGTACAACCTTCTTCTATATCTAGACTAACGAGATCCGTCTGTACAACCGTCATCTATATCTAGACTAACGAGACCCGTCTGTACAACCGTCTTCTATATCTAGACTAACGGGATACGTCGTTGGACAACCGTCTTCTATATCTAGACTAACGGGATACGTCGTTGGACAAACGTCTTCTATATCTAGACTAACGAGATCCGTCTGTACAACCGTCTTCTATATCTAGACTAACGAGATCCGTCTGTACAACCGTTTTCTATATCTAGACTAACGAGGTACGTCGTTGGACAAACGTCTTCAATATCTAGACTAACGAGATCCGTCTGTACAACCGTCTTCTATATCTAGACTAACGGGATCCGTCTGTACAACCGTCTTCTATATCTAGACTAACGAGATCTCTCGTTATACAACCGTCTTCTATATCTAGACTAACGAGATCCGTCTGTACAACCGTCTTCTATATCTAGACTAACGAGAACCGTCTGTACAACCGTTTTCTATATCTAGACTAACGAGGTACGTCGTTGGACAATCGTCTTCAATATCTAGACTAACGAGATCCGTCTGTACAACCGTCTTCTATATCTAGACTAACGGGATCCGTCTGTACAACCGTCTTCTATATCTAGACTAACGAGATCCGTCTGTACAACCGTCTTCTATATCTAGACTAATGAGATCCGTCTGTACAACCGTCTTCTATATCTAGACTAACGAGATCCGTCTGTACAACCGTCTTCTATATCTAGACTAACGAGATCTCTCGTTATACAACCGTCTTCTATATCTAGACTAACGAGATCCGTCTGTACAACCGTCTTCTATATCTAGACTAACGAGATCCGTCTGTACAACCGTCTTCTATATCTAGACTAACGAGATCTCTCGTTATACAACCGTCTTCTATATCTAGACTAACGGGATACGTCGTTGGACAAACGTCTTCTATATCTAGACTAACGAGATCCGTCTGTACAACCGTCTTCTATATCTAGACTAACGAGATCCGTCTGTACAACCGTCTTCTATATCTAGACTAACGAGATCCGTCTGTACAACCGTCTTCTATATCTAGACTAACGAGATCCGTCTGTACAACCGTCTTCTATATCTAGACTAACGATATCTCTCGTTATACAACCGTCTTCTATATCTAGACTAACGGGATCCGTCTGTACAACCGTCTTCTATATCTAGACTAACGAGATCTCTCGTTATACAACCGTCTTCTATATCTAGACTAACGAGATCCGTCTGTACAACCGCCTTCTATATCTAGACTAACGAGATCCATCTGTACAACCGTCTTCTATATCTAGACTAAGGAGATCCGTCTGTACAACCGTCTTCTATATCTAGACTAACGAGACCCGTCTGTACAACCGTCTTCTCTATCTAGACTCACGAGACCCGTCTGTACAACCTTCTTCTATATCTAGACTAACGAGATCCGTCTGTACAACCGTCTTCTATATCTAGACTAACGAGATCCGTCTGTACAACCGTCTTCTATATCTAGACTAACGATATCTCTCGTTATACAACCGTCTTCTATATCTAGACTAACGGGATCCGTCTGTACAACCGTCTTCTATATCTAGACTAACGAGATCTCTCGTTATACAACCGTCTTCTATATCTAGACTAACGAGATCCGTCTGTACAACCGCCTTCTATATCTAGACTAACGAGATCCATCTGTACAACCGTCTTCTATATCTAGACTAAGGAGATCCGTCTGTACAACCGTCTTCTATATCTAGACTAACGAGATCCATCTGTACAACCGTCTTCTATATCTAGACTAAGGAGATCCGTCTGTACAACCGTCTTCTATATCTAGACTAACGAGACCCGTCTGTACAACCGTCTTCTCTATCTAGACTCACGAGACCCGTCTGTACAACCTTCTTCTATATCTAGACTAACGAGATCCGTCTGTACAACCGTCTTCTATATCTAGACTAACGAGATCCGTCTGTACAACCGTCTTCTATATCTAGACTAAAGAGATCCGTCGGTACAACCGTCTTCTATATCTAGACTAACGAGATCCGTCTGTACAACCGTCTTCTATATCTAGACTAACGAGATCCGTCTGTACAACCGTCTTCTATATCTAGACTAATGAGATCCGTCTGTACAACCGTCTTCTATATCTAGACTAACGAGACCCGTCTGTACAACCGTCTTCTCTATCTAGACTCACGAGACCCGTCTGTACAACCTTCTTCTATATCTAGACTAACGAGATCCGTCTGTACAACCGTCATCTATATCTAGACTAACGAGACCCGTCTGTACAACCGTCTTCTATATCTAGACTAACGGGATACGTCGTTGGACAACCGTCTTCTATATCTAGACTAACGGGATACGTCGTTGGACAAACGTCTTCTATATCTAGACTAACGAGATCCGTCTGTACAACCGTCTTCTATATCTAGACTAACGAGATCCGTCTGTACAACCGTTTTCTATATCTAGACTAACGAGGTACGTCGTTGGACAAACGTCTTCAATATCTAGACTAACGAGATCCGTCTGTACAACCGTCTTCTATATCTAGACTAACGGGATCCGTCTGTACAACCGTCTTCTATATCTAGACTAACGAGATCTCTCGTTATACAACCGTCTTCTATATCTAGACTAACGAGATCCGTCTGTACAACCGTCTTCTATATCTAGACTAACGAGAACCGTCTGTACAACCGTTTTCTATATCTAGACTAACGAGGTACGTCGTTGGACAAACGTCTTCAATATCTAGACTAACGAGATCCGTCTGTACAACCGTCTTCTATATCTAGACTAACGGGATCCGTCTGTACAACCGTCTTCTATATCTAGACTAACGAGATCCGTCTGTACAACCGTCTTCTATATCTAGACTAATGAGATCCGTCTGTACAACCGTCTTCTATATCTAGACTAACGAGATCCGTCTGTACAACCGTCTTCTATATCTAGACTAACGAGATCTCTCGTTATACAACCGTCTTCTATATCTAGACTAACGAGATCCGTCTGTACAACCGTCTTCTATATCTAGACTAACGAGATCTCTCGTTATACAACCGTCTTCTATATCTAGACTAACGAGATCCGTCTGTACAACCGTCTTCTATATCTAGACTAACGAGATCCGTCTGTACAACCGTCTTCTATATCTAGACTAACGAGATCTCTCGTTATACAACCGTCTTCTATATCTAGACTAACGGGATACGTCGTTGGACAAACGTCTTCTATATCTAGACTAACGAGATCCGTCTGTACATCCGTCTTCTATATCTAGACTAACGAGATCCGTCTGTACAACCGTCTTCTATATCTAGACTAACGAGATCCGTCTGTACAACCGTCTTCTATATCTAGACTAACGGGATCCGTCTGTACAACCGTCTTCTATATCTAGACTAACGAGATCCGTCTGTACAACCGTCTTCTATATCTAGACTAACGAGATCCATCTGTACAACCGTCTTCTATATCTAGACTAAGGAGATCCGTCTGTACAACCGTCATCTATATCTAGACTAACAAGACCCGTCTGTACAACCGTCTTCTATATCTAGACTAACGAGATCCGTCTGCACAACCGTCTTCTATATCTAGACTAACGAGATCCGTCTGAACAACCGTCTTCTATATCTAGACTAACGAGATCCGTCTGTACAACCGCCTTCTATATCTAGACCAACGAGATACGTCGTTGTACAACCATCTTCTATATCTAGACTAACGCGATCCGTCTGTACAACCGTTTTCTATATCGAGACTAACGAGATCCGTCTGTACAACCGTCTTCTATATCTAGACTAACGGGATACGACGTTGGACAAACGTCTTCTATATCTAGACTAACGAGATCCGTCTGAACAACCGTCTTCTATATCTAGACTAACGAGATCCGTCTGTACAACCGCCTTCTATATCTAGACTAACGAGATACGTCGTTGTACAACCATCTTCTATATCTAGACTAACGCGATCCGTCTGTACAACCGTCTTCTATATCTAGACTAACGAGATCCGTCTGTACAACCGTCTTCTATATCTAGACTAACGAGAACCGTCTGTACAACCGTTTTCTATATCTAGACTAACGAGGTACGTCGTTGGACAAACGTCTTCAATATCTAGACTAACGAGATCCGTCTGTACAACCGTCTTCTATATCTAGACTAACGGGATACGACGTTGGACAAACGTCTTCTATATCTAGACTAACGAGATCCGTCTGAACAACCGTCTTCTATATCTAGACTAACGAGATCCGTCTGTACAACCGTCTTCTATATCTAGACTAACGAGATCCGTCTGTACAACCGTCTTCTATATCTAGACTAACGAGATCCGTCTGTACAACCGTCTTCTATATCTAGACTAACGATATCTCTCGTTATACAACCGTCTTCTATATCTAGACTAACGGGATCCGTCTGTACAACCGTCTTCTATATCTAGACTAACGAGATCCGTCTGTACAACCGTCTTCTATATCTAGACTAACGAGATCCATCTGTACAACCGTCTTCTATATCTAGACTAAGGAGATCCGTCTGTACAACCGTCATCTATATCTAGACTAACGGGATACGTCGTTGGACAAACGTCTTCTATATCTAGACTAACGAGATCCGTCTGTACAACCGTCTTCTATATCTAGACTAACGAGATCCGTCTGTACAACCGTCTTCTATATCTAGACTAACGAGATCCGTCTGTACAACCGTCTTCTATATCTAGACTAACGAGATCCGTCTGTACAACCGTCTTCTATATCTAGACTAACGAGATCCATCTGTACAACCGTCTTCTATATCTAGACTAAGGAGATCCGTCTGTACAACCGTCATCTATATCTAGACTAACGGGATACGTCGTTGGACAAACGTCTTCTATATCTAGACTAACGAGATCCGTCTGTACAACCGTCTTCTATATCTAGACTAACGAGATCCGTCTGTACAACCGTCTTCTATATCTAGACTAACGAGATCCGTCTGTACAACCGTCTTCTATATCTAGACTAACGAGATCCGTCTGTACAACCGTCTTCTATATCTAGACTAACGATATCTCTCGTTATACAACCGTCTTCTATATCTAGACTAACGGGATCCGTCTGTACAACCGTCTTCTATATCTAGACTAACGAGATCCGTCTGTACAACCGTCTTCTATATCTAGACTAACGAGATCCATCTGTACAACCGTCTTCTATATCTAGACTAAGGAGATCCGTCTGTACAACCGTCATCTATATCTAGACTAACAAGACCCGTCTGTACAACCGTCTTCTATATCTAGACTAACGAGATCCGTCTGCACAACCGTCTTCTATATCTAGACTAACGAGATCCGTCTGAACAACCGTCTTCTATATCTAGACTAACGAGATCCGTCTGTACAACCGCCTTCTATATCTAGACCAACGAGATACGTCGTTGTACAACCATCTTCTACATCTAGACTAACGCGATCCGTCTGTACAACCGTTTTCTATATCGAGACTAACGAGATCCGTCTGTACAACCGTCTTCTATATCTAGACTAACGGGATACGACGTTGGACAAACGTCTTCTATATCTAGACTAACGAGATCCGTCTGAACAACCGTCTTCTATATCTAGACTAACGAGATCCGTCTGTACAACCGCCTTCTATATCTAGACTAACGAGATACGTCGTTGTACAACCATCTTCTATATCTAGACTAACGCGATCCGTCTGTACAACCGTCTTCTATATCTAGACTAACGAGATCCGTCTGTACAACCGTCTTCTATATCTAGACTAACGAGATCCGTCTGTACAACCGTCTTCTATATCTAGACTAACGAGATCTCTCGTTATACAACCGTCTTCTATATCTAGACTAACGGGATACGTCGTTGGACAAACGTCTTCTATATCTAGACTAACGAGATCCGTCTGAACAACCGTCTTCTATATCTAGACTAACGAGATCCGTCTGTACAACCGTCTTCTATATCTAGACTAACGAGATCCGTCTGTACAACCGTCTTCTATATCTAGACTAACGAGATCCGCCTGTACAACCGTCTTCTATATCTAGACTAACGAGATCCGTCTGTACAACCGTCTTCTATATCTAGACTAACGAGATCCGTCTGTACAACCGTCTTCTATATCTAGACTAACGAGATCTCTCGTTATACAACCGTCTTCTATATCTAGACTAACGGGATACGTCGTTGGACAAACGTCTTCTATATCTAGACTAACGAGATCCGTCTGTACAACCGTCTTCTATATCTAGACTAACGAGATCCGTCTGTACAACCGTCTTCTATATCTAGACTAACGATATCTCTCGTTATACAACCGTCTTCTATATCTAGACTAACGGGATCCGTCTGTACAACCGTCTTCTATATCTAGACTAACGAGATCTCTCGTTATACAACCGTCTTCTATATCTAGACTAACGAGATCTCTCGTTATACAACCGTCTTCTATATCTAGACTAACGAGATCCGTCTGTACAACCGCCTTCTATATCTAGACTAACGAGATCCATCTGTACAACCGTCTTCTATATCTAGACTAAGGAGATCCGTCTGTACAACCGTCTTCTATATCTAGACTAACGAGACCCGTCTGTACAACCGTCTTCTATATCTAGACTAACGAGATCCATCTGTACAACCGTCTTCTATATCTAGACTAAGGAGATCCGTCTGTACAACCGTCATCTATATCTAGACTAACAAGACCCGTCTGTACAACCGTCTTCTATATCTAGACTAACGAGATCCGTCTGCACAACCGTCTTCTATATCTAGACTAACGAGATCCGTCTGAACAACCGTCTTCTATATCTAGACTAACGAGATCCGTCTGTACAACCGCCTTCTATATCTAGACCAACGAGATACGTCGTTGTACAACCATCTTCTATATCTAGACTAACGCGATCCGTCTGTACAACCGTTTTCTATATCGAGACTAACGAGATCCGTCTGTACAACCGTCTTCTATATCTAGACTAACGGGATACGACGTTGGACAAACGTCTTCTATATCTAGACTAACGAGATCCGTCTGTACAACCGCCTTCTATATCTAGACCAACGAGATACGTCGTTGTACAACCATCTTCTATATCTAGACTAACGCGATCCGTCTGTACAACCGTCTTCTATATCTAGACTAACGAGATCCGTCTGTACAACCGTCTTCTATATCTAGACTAACGAGATCCGTCTGTACAACCGTCTTCTATATCTAGACTAACGAGATCCGTCTGAACAACCGTCTTCTATATCTAGACTAACGAGATCCGTCTGTACAACCGTCTTCTATATCTAGACTAACGAGATCCGTCTGTACAACCGTCTTCTATATCTAGACTAACGAGATCCGTCTGTACAACCGTCTTCTATATCTAGACTAACGAGATCCGTCTGTACAACCGTCTTCTATATCTAGACTAACGAGATCCGTCTGTACAACCGTCTTCTATATCTAGACTAACGAGATCCGTCTGTACAACCGTCTTCTATATCTAGACTAACGAGATCCGTCTGTACAACCGTCTTCTATATCTAGACTAACGAGATCCGTCTGTACAACCGTCTTCTATATCTAGACTAACGAGATCCGTCTGTACAACCGTCTTCTATATCTAGACTAACGAGATCCGTCTGTACAACCGTCTTCTATATCTAGACTAACGAGATCTCTCGTTATACAACCGTCTTCTATATCTAGACTAACGGGATACGTCGTTGGACAAACGTCTTCTATATCTAGACTAACGAGATCCGTCTGTACAACCGTCTTCTATATCTAGACTAACGAGATCCGTCTGTACAACCGTCTTCTATATCTAGACTAACGATATCTCTCGTTATACAACCGTCTTCTATATTTAGACTAACGGGATCCGTCTGTACAACCGTCTTCTATATCTAGACTAACGAGATCTCTCGTTATACAACCGTCTTCTATATCTAGACTAACGAGATCCGTCTGTACAACCGCCTTCTATATCGAGACTAACGAGATCCGTCTGTACAACCGTCTTCTATATCTAGACTAACGGGATACGACGTTGGACAAACGTCTCCTATATCTAGACTAACGAGATCCGTCTGAACAACCGTCTTCTATATCTAGACTAACGAGATCCGTCTGTACAACCGCCTTCTATATCTAGACTAACGAGATACGTCGTTGTACAACCATCTTCTATATCTAGACTAACGAGATCCGTCTGAACAACCGTCTTCTATATCTAGACTAACGAGATCCGTCTGTACAACCGTCTTCTATATCTAGACTAACGAGATCCGTCTGTACAACCGTCTTCTATATCTAGACTAACGAGATCCGTCTGTACAACCGTCTTCTATATCTAGACTAACGATATCTCTCGTTATACAACCGTCTTCTATATCTAGACTAACGGGATCCGTCTGTACAACCGTCTTCTATATCTAGACTAACGAGATCCGTCTGTACAACCGTCTTCTATATCTAGACTAACGAGATCCATCTGTACAACCGTCTTCTATATCTAGACTAAGGAGATCCGTCTGTACAACCGTCATCTATATCTAGACTAACGGGATACGTCGTTGGACAAACGTCTTCTATATCTAGACTAACGAGATCCGTCTGTACAACCGTCTTCTATATCTAGACTAACGAGATCCGTCTGTACAACCGTCTTCTATATCTAGACTAACGAGATCCGTCTGTACAACCGTCTTCTATATCTAGACTAACGAGATCCGTCTGTACAACCGTCTTCTATATCTAGACTAACGAGATCCATCTGTACAACCGTCTTCTATATCTAGACTAAGGAGATCCGTCTGTACAACCGTCATCTATATCTAGACTAACGGGATACGTCGTTGGACAAACGTCTTCTATATCTAGACTAACGAGATCCGTCTGTACAACCGTCTTCTATATCTAGACTAACGAGATCCGTCTGTACAACCGTCTTCTATATCTAGACTAACGAGATCCGTCTGTACAACCGTCTTCTATATCTAGACTAACGAGATCCGTCTGTACAACCGTCTTCTATATCTAGACTAACGATATCTCTCGTTATACAACCGTCTTCTATATCTAGACTAACGGGATCCGTCTGTACAACCGTCTTCTATATCTAGACTAACGAGATCCGTCTGTACAACCGTCTTCTATATCTAGACTAACGAGATCCATCTGTACAACCGTCTTCTATATCTAGACTAAGGAGATCCGTCTGTACAACCGTCATCTATATCTAGACTAACAAGACCCGTCTGTACAACCGTCTTCTATATCTAGACTAACGAGATCCGTCTGCACAACCGTCTTCTATATCTAGACTAACGAGATCCGTCTGAACAACCGTCTTCTATATCTAGACTAACGAGATCCGTCTGTACAACCGCCTTCTATATCTAGACCAACGAGATACGTCGTTGTACAACCATCTTCTACATCTAGACTAACGCGATCCGTCTGTACAACCGTTTTCTATATCGAGACTAACGAGATCCGTCTGTACAACCGTCTTCTATATCTAGACTAACGGGATACGACGTTGGACAAACGTCTTCTATATCTAGACTAACGAGATCCGTCTGAACAACCGTCTTCTATATCTAGACTAACGAGATCCGTCTGTACAACCGCCTTCTATATCTAGACTAACGAGATACGTCGTTGTACAACCATCTTCTATATCTAGACTAACGCGATCCGTCTGTACAACCGTCTTCTATATCTAGACTAACGAGATCCGTCTGTACAACCGTCTTCTATATCTAGACTAACGAGATCCGTCTGTACAACCGTCTTCTATATCTAGACTAACGAGATCTCTCGTTATACAACCGTCTTCTATATCTAGACTAACGGGATACGTCGTTGGACAAACGTCTTCTATATCTAGACTAACGAGATCCGTCTGAACAACCGTCTTCTATATCTAGACTAACGAGATCCGTCTGTACAACCGTCTTCTATATCTAGACTAACGAGATCCGTCTGTACAACCGTCTTCTATATCTAGACTAACGAGATCCGCCTGTACAACCGTCTTCTATATCTAGACTAACGAGATCCGTCTGTACAACCGTCTTCTATATCTAGACTAACGAGATCCGTCTGTACAACCGTCTTCTATATCTAGACTAACGAGATCTCTCGTTATACAACCGTCTTCTATATCTAGACTAACGGGATACGTCGTTGGACAAACGTCTTCTATATCTAGACTAACGAGATCCGTCTGTACAACCGTCTTCTATATCTAGACTAACGAGATCCGTCTGTACAACCGTCTTCTATATCTAGACTAACGATATCTCTCGTTATACAACCGTCTTCTATATCTAGACTAACGGGATCCGTCTGTACAACCGTCTTCTATATCTAGACTAACGAGATCTCTCGTTATACAACCGTCTTCTATATCTAGACTAACGAGATCTCTCGTTATACAACCGTCTTCTATATCTAGACTAACGAGATCCGTCTGTACAACCGCCTTCTATATCTAGACTAACGAGATCCATCTGTACAACCGTCTTCTATATCTAGACTAAGGAGATCCGTCTGTACAACCGTCTTCTATATCTAGACTAACGAGACCCGTCTGTACAACCGTCTTCTATATCTAGACTAACGAGATCCATCTGTACAACCGTCTTCTATATCTAGACTAAGGAGATCCGTCTGTACAACCGTCATCTATATCTAGACTAACAAGACCCGTCTGTACAACCGTCTTCTATATCTAGACTAACGAGATCCGTCTGCACAACCGTCTTCTATATCTAGACTAACGAGATCCGTCTGAACAACCGTCTTCTATATCTAGACTAACGAGATCCGTCTGTACAACCGCCTTCTATATCTAGACCAACGAGATACGTCGTTGTACAACCATCTTCTATATCTAGACTAACGCGATCCGTCTGTACAACCGTTTTCTATATCGAGACTAACGAGATCCGTCTGTACAACCGTCTTCTATATCTAGACTAACGGGATACGACGTTGGACAAACGTCTTCTATATCTAGACTAACGAGATCCGTCTGTACAACCGCCTTCTATATCTAGACCAACGAGATACGTCGTTGTACAACCATCTTCTATATCTAGACTAACGCGATCCGTCTGTACAACCGTCTTCTATATCTAGACTAACGAGATCCGTCTGTACAACCGTCTTCTATATCTAGACTAACGAGATCCGTCTGTACAACCGTCTTCTATATCTAGACTAACGAGATCCGTCTGAACAACCGTCTTCTATATCTAGACTAACGAGATCCGTCTGTACAACCGTCTTCTATATCTAGACTAACGAGATCCGTCTGTACAACCGTCTTCTATATCTAGACTAACGAGATCCGTCTGTACAACCGTCTTCTATATCTAGACTAACGAGATCCGTCTGTACAACCGTCTTCTATATCTAGACTAACGAGATCCGTCTGTACAACCGTCTTCTATATCTAGACTAACGAGATCCGTCTGTACAACCGTCTTCTATATCTAGACTAACGAGATCCGTCTGTACAACCGTCTTCTATATCTAGACTAACGAGATCCGTCTGTACAACCGTCTTCTATATCTAGACTAACGAGATCCGTCTGTACAACCGTCTTCTATATCTAGACTAACGAGATCCGTCTGTACAACCGTCTTCTATATCTAGACTAACGAGATCTCTCGTTATACAACCGTCTTCTATATCTAGACTAACGGGATACGTCGTTGGACAAACGTCTTCTATATCTAGACTAACGAGATCCGTCTGTACAACCGTCTTCTATATCTAGACTAACGAGATCCGTCTGTACAACCGTCTTCTATATCTAGACTAACGATATCTCTCGTTATACAACCGTCTTCTATATTTAGACTAACGGGATCCGTCTGTACAACCGTCTTCTATATCTAGACTAACGAGATCTCTCGTTATACAACCGTCTTCTATATCTAGACTAACGAGATCCGTCTGTACAACCGCCTTCTATATCGAGACTAACGAGATCCGTCTGTACAACCGTCTTCTATATCTAGACTAACGGGATACGACGTTGGACAAACGTCTTCTATATCTAGACTAACGAGATCCGTCTGAACAACCGTCTTCTATATCTAGACTAACGAGATCCGTCTGTACAACCGCCTTCTATATCTAGACTAACGAGATACGTCGTTGTACAACCATCTTCTATATCTAGACTAACGCGATCCGTCTGTACAACCGTCTTCTATATCTAGATTAACGAGATCCGTCTGTACAACCGTCTTCTATATCTAGACTAACGAGATCCGTCTGTACAACCGTCTTCTATATCTAGACTAACGAGATCCGTCTGAACAACCGTCTTCTATATCTAGACTAACGAGATCCGTCTGTACAACCGTCTTCTATATCTAGACTAACGAGATCCGTCTGTACAACCGTCTTCTATATCTAGACTAACGAGATCCGCCTGTACAACCGTCTTCTATATCTAGACTAACGAGATCCGTCTGTACAACCGTCTTCTATATCTAGACTAACGAGATCCGTCTGTACAACCGTCTTCTATATCTAGACTAACGAGATCTCTCGTTATACAACCGTCTTCTATATCTAGACTAACGGGATACGTCGTTGGACAAACGTCTTCTATATCTAGACTAACGAGATCCGTCTGTACAACCGTCTTCTATATCTAGACTAACGAGATCCGTCTGTACAACCGTCTTCTATATCTAGACTAACGAGATCCGTCTGTACAACCGTCTTCTATATCTAGACTAACGAGATCTCTCGTTATACAACCGTCTTCTATATCTAGACTAACGAGATCTCTCGTTATACAACCGTCTTCTATATCTAGACTAACGAGATCCGTCTGTACAACCGCCTTCTATATCTAGACTAACGAGATCCATCTGTACAACCGTCTTCTATATCTAGACTAAGGAGATCCGTCTGTACAACCGTCTTCTATATCTAGACTAACGAGACCCGTCTGTACAACCGTCTTCTCTATCTAGACTCACGAGACCCGTCTGTACAACCTTCTTCTATATCTAGACTAACGAGATCCGTCTGTACAACCGTCTTCTATATCTAGACTAACGAGATCCGTCTGTACAACCGTCTTCTATATCTAGACTAAAGAGATCCGTCGGTACAACCGTCTTCTATATCTAGACTAACGAGATCCGTCTGTACAACCGTCTTCTATATCTAGACTAACGAGATCCGTCTGTACAACCGTCTTCTATATCTAGACTAACGAGATCCGTCTGTACAACCGTCTTCTATATCTAGACTAACGAGATCCGTCTGTACAACCGTCTTCTATATCTAGACTAACGAGATCCATCTGTACAACCGTCTTCTATATCTAGACTAAGGAGATCCGTCTGTACAACCGTCATCTATATCTAGACTAACAAGACCCGTCTGTACAACCGTCTTCTATATCTAGACTAACGAGATCCGTCTGCACAACCGTCTTCTATATCTAGACTAACGAGATCCGTCTGAACAACCGTCTTCTATATCTAGACTAACGAGATCCGTCTGTACAACCGCCTTCTATATCTAGACCAACGAGATACGTCGTTGTACAACCATCTTCTATATCTAGACTAACGCGATCCGTCTGTACAACCGTTTTCTATATCGAGACTAACGAGATCCGTCTGTACAACCGTCTTCTATATCTAGACTAACGGGATACGACGTTGGACAAACGTCTTCTATATCTAGACTAACGAGATCCGTCTGTACAACCGCCTTCTATATCTAGACCAACGAGATACGTCGTTGTACAACCATCTTCTATATCTAGACTAACGCGATCCGTCTGTACAACCGTCTTCTATATCTAGACTAACGAGATCCGTCTGTACAACCGTCTTCTATATCTAGACTAACGAGATCCGTCTGTACAACCGTCTTCTATATCTAGACTAACGAGATCCGTCTGAACAACCGTCTTCTATATCTAGACTAACGAGATCCGTCTGTACAACCGTCTTCTATATCTAGACTAACGAGATCCGTCTGTACAACCGTCTTCTATATCTAGACTAACGAGATCCGTCTGTACAACCGTCTTCTATATCTAGACTAACGTGATCCGTCTGTACAACCGTCTTCTATATCTAGACTAACGAGATCCGTCTGTACAACCGTCTTCTATATCTAGACTAACGAGATCCGTCTGTACAACCGTCTTCTATATCTAGACTAACGAGATCCGTCTGTACAACCGTCTTCTATATCTAGACTAACGAGATCCGTCTGTACAACCGTCTTCTATATCTAGACTAACGAGATCCGTCTGTACAACCGTCTTCTATATCTAGACTAACGAGATCCGTCTGTACAACCGTCTTCTATATCTAGACTAACGATATCTCTCGTTATACAACCGTCTTCTATATTTAGACTAACGGGATCCGTCTGTACAACCGTCTTCTATATCTAGACTAACGAGATCTCTCGTTATACAACCGTCTTCTATATCTAGACTAACGAGATCTCTCGTTATACAACCGTCTTCTATATCTAGGCTAACGAGATCCGTCTGTACAACCGCCTTCTATATCTAGACTAACGAGATCCATCTGTACAACCGTCTTCTATATCTAGACTAAGGAGATCCGTCTGTACAACCGTCTTCTATATCTAGACTAACGAGACCCGTCTGTACAACCGTCTTCTCTATCTAGACTCACGAGACCCGTCTGTACAACCTTCTTCTATATCTAGACTAACGAGATCCGTCTGTACAACCGTCTTCTATATCTAGACTAACGAGATCCGTCTGTACAACCGTCTTCTATATCTAGACTAAAGAGATCCGTCGGTACAACCGTCTTCTATATCTAGACTAACGAGATCCGTCTGTACAACCGTCTTCTATATCTAGACTAACGAGATCCGTCTGTACAACCGTCTTCTATATCTAGACTAATGAGATCCGTCTGTACAACCGTCTTCTATATCTAGACTAACGAGACCCGTCTGTACAACCGTCTTCTCTATCTAGACTCACGAGACCCGTCTGTACAACCTTCTTCTATATCTAGACTAACGAGATCCGTCTGTACAACCGTCATCTATATCTAGACTAACGAGACCCGTCTGTACAACCGTCTTCTATATCTAGACTAACGGGATACGTCGTTGGACAACCGTCTTCTATATCTAGACTAACGGGATACGTCGTTGGACAAACGTCTTCTATATCTAGACTAACGAGATCCGTCTGTACAACCGTCTTCTATATCTAGACTAACGAGGTACGTCGTTGGACAAACGTCTTCAATATCTAGACTAACGAGATCCGTCTGTACAACCGTCTTCTATATCTAGACTAACGGGATCCGTCTGTACAACCGTCTTCTATATCTAGACTAACGAGATCCGTCTGTACAACCGTCTTCTATATCTAGACTAATGAGATCCGTCTGTACAACCGTCTTCTATATCTAGACTAACGAGACCCGTCTGTACAACCGTCTTCTCTATCTAGACTCACGAGACCCGTCTGTACAACCTTCTTCTATATCTAGACTAACGAGATCCGTCTGTACAACCGTCTTCTATATCTAGACTAAAGAGATCCGTCGGTACAACCGTCTTCTATATCTAGACTAACGAGATCCGTCTGTACAACCGTCTTCTATATCTAGACTAACGAGATCTCTCGTTATACAACCGTCTTCTATATCTAGACTAACGAGATCTCTCGTTATACAACCGTCTTCTATATCTAGACTAACGAGATCCGTCTGTACAACCGTCTTCTATATCTAGACTAACGAGATCTCTCGTTATACAACCGTCTTCTATATCTAGACTAACGAGATCCGTCTGTACAACCGTCTTCTATATCTAGACTAACGAGATCCGTCTGTACAACCGTCTTCTATATCTAGACTAACGAGATCTCTCGTTATACAACCGTCTTCTATATCTAGACTAACGGGATACGTCGTTGGACAAACGTCTTCTATATCTAGACTAACGAGATCCGTCTGTACATCCGTCTTCTATATCTAGACTAACGAGATCCGTCTGTACAACCGTCTTCTATATCTAGACTAACGAGATCCGTCTGTACAACCGTCTTCTATATCTAGACTAACGAGATCCGTCTGTACAACCGTCTTCTATATCTAGACTAACGATATCTCTCGTTATACAACCGTCTTCTATATCTAGACTAACGGGATCCGTCTGTACAACCGTCTTCTATATCTAGACTAACGAGATCCGTCTGTACAACCGTCTTCTATATCTAGACTAACGAGATCCATCTGTACAACCGTCTTCTATATCTAGACTAAGGAGATCCGTCTGTACAACCGTCATCTATATCTAGACTAACAAGACCCGTCTGTACAACCGTCTTCTATATCTAGACTAACGAGATCCGTCTGCACAACCGTCTTCTATATCTAGACTAACGAGATCCGTCTGAACAACCGTCTTCTATATCTAGACTAACGAGATCCGTCTGTACAACCGCCTTCTATATCTAGACCAACGAGATACGTCGTTGTACAACCATCTTCTATATCTAGACTAACGCGATCCGTCTGTACAACCGTTTTCTATATCGAGACTAACGAGATCCGTCTGTACAACCGTCTTCTATATCTAGACTAACGGGATACGACGTTGGACAAACGTCTTCTATATCTAGACTAACGAGATCCGTCTGTACAACCGCCTTCTATATCTAGACCAACGAGATACGTCGTTGTACAACCATCTTCTATATCTAGACTAACGCGATCCGTCTGTACAACCGTCTTCTATATCTAGACTAACGAGATCCGTCTGTACAACCGTCTTCTATATCTAGACTAACGAGATCCGTCTGTACAACCGTCTTCTATATCTAGACTAACGAGATCCGTCTGAACAACCGTCTTCTATATCTAGACTAACGAGATCCGTCTGTACAACCGTCTTCTATATCTAGACTAACGAGATCCGTCTGTACAACCGTCTTCTATATCTAGACTAACGAGATCCGTCTGTACAACCGTCTTCTATATCTAGACTAACGAGATCCGTCTGTACAACCGTCTTCTATATCTAGACTAACGAGATCCGTCTGTACAACCGTCTTCTATATCTAGACTAACGAGATCCGTCTGTACAACCGTCTTCTATATCTAGACTAACGAGATCCGTCTGTACAACCGTCTTCTATATCTAGACTAACGAGATCCGTCTGTACAACCGTCTTCTATATCTAGACTAACGAGATCCGTCTGTACAACCGTCTTCTATATCTAGACTAACGAGATCCGTCTGTACAACCGTCTTCTATATCTAGACTAACGAGATCTCTCGTTATACAACCGTCTTCTATATCTAGACTAACGGGATACGTCGTTGGACAAACGTCTTCTATATCTAGACTAACGAGATCCGTCTGTACAACCGTCTTCTATATCTAGACTAACGAGATCCGTCTGTACAACCGTCTTCTATATCTAGACTAACGATATCTCTCGTTATACAACCGTCTTCTATATTTAGACTAACGGGATCCGTCTGTACAACCGTCTTCTATATCTAGACTAACGAGATCTCTCGTTATACAACCGTCTTCTATATCTAGACTAACGAGATCCGTCTGTACAACCGCCTTCTATATCGAGACTAACGAGATCCGTCTGTACAACCGTCTTCTATATCTAGACTAACGGGATACGACGTTGGACAAACGTCTTCTATATCTAGACTAACGAGATCCGTCTGAACAACCGTCTTCTATATCTAGACTAACGAGATCCGTCTGTACAACCGCCTTCTATATCTAGACTAACGAGATACGTCGTTGTACAACCATCTTCTATATCTAGACTAACGCGATCCGTCTGTACAACCGTCTTCTATATCTAGATTAACGAGATCCGTCTGTACAACCGTCTTCTATATCTAGACTAACGAGATCCGTCTGTACAACCGTCTTCTATATCTAGACTAACGAGATCCGTCTGAACAACCGTCTTCTATATCTAGACTAACGAGATCCGTCTGTACAACCGTCTTCTATATCTAGACTAACGAGATCCGTCTGTACAACCGTCTTCTATATCTAGACTAATGAGATCCGTCTGTACAACCGTCTTCTATATCTAGACTAACGAGACCCGTCTGTACAACCGTCTTCTCTATCTAGACTCACGAGACCCGTCTGTACAACCTTCTTCTATATCTAGACTAACGAGATCCGTCTGTACAACCGTCTTCTATATCTAGACTAAAGAGATCCGTCGGTACAACCGTCTTCTATATCTAGACTAACGAGATCCGTCTGTACAACCGTCTTCTATATCTAGACTAACGAGATCTCTCGTTATACAACCGTCTTCTATATCTAGACTAACGAGATCTCTCGTTATACAACCGTCTTCTATATCTAGACTAACGAGATCCGTCTGTACAACCGTCTTCTATATCTAGACTAACGAGATCTCTCGTTATACAACCGTCTTCTATATCTAGACTAACGAGATCTCTCGTTATACAACCGTCTTCTATATCTAGACTAACGAGATCCGTCTGTACAACCGCCTTCTATATCTAGACTAACGAGATCCATCTGTACAACCGTCTTCTATATCTAGACTAAGGAGATCCGTCTGTACAACCGTCTTCTATATCTAGACTAACGAGACCCGTCTGTACAACCGTCTTCTCTATCTAGACTCACGAGACCCGTCTGTACAACCTTCTTCTATATCTAGACTAACGAGATCCGTCTGTACAACCGTCTTCTATATCTAGACTAACGAGATCCGTCTGTACAACCGTCTTCTATATCTAGACTAAAGAGATCCGTCGGTACAACCGTCTTCTATATCTAGACTAACGAGATCCGTCTGTACAACCGTCTTCTATATCTAGACTAACGAGATCCGTCTGTCCAACCGTCTTCTATATCTAGACTAACGAGATCCGTCTGTACAACCGTCTTCTATATCTAGACTAACGAGATCCGTCTGTACAACCGTCTTCTATATCTAGACTAACGAGATCCATCTGTACAACCGTCTTCTATATCTAGACTAAGGAGATCCGTCTGTACAACCGTCATCTATATCTAGACTAACAAGACCCGTCTGTACAACCGTCTTCTATATCTAGACTAACGAGATCCGTCTGCACAACCGTCTTCTATATCTAGACTAACGAGATCCGTCTGAACAACCGTCTTCTATATCTAGACTAACGAGATCCGTCTGTACAACCGCCTTCTATATCTAGACCAACGAGATACGTCGTTGTACAACCATCTTCTATATCTAGACTAACGCGATCCGTCTGTACAACCGTTTTCTATATCGAGACTAACGAGATCCGTCTGTACAACCGTCTTCTATATCTAGACTAACGGGATACGACGTTGGACAAACGTCTTCTATATCTAGACTAACGAGATCCGTCTGTACAACCGCCTTCTATATCTAGACCAACGAGATACGTCGTTGTACAACCATCTTCTATATATAGACTAACGCTATCCGTCTGTACAACCGTCTTCTATATCTAGACTAACGAGATCCGTCTGTACAACCGTCTTCTATATCTAGACTAACGAGATCCGTCTGTACAACCGTCTTCTATATCTAGACTAACGAGATCCGTCTGAACAACCGTCTTCTATATCTAGACTAACGAGATCCGTCTGTACAACCGTCTTCTATATCTAGACTAACGAGATCCGTCTGTACAACCGTCTTCTATATCTAGACTAACGAGATCCGTCTGTACAACCGTCTTCTATATCTAGACTAACGTGATCCGTCTGTACAACCGTCTTCTATATCTAGACTAACGAGATCCGTCTGTACAACCGTCTTCTATATCTAGACTAACGAGATCCGTCTGTACAACCGTCTTCTATATCTAGACTAACGAGATCCGTCTGTACAACCGTCTTCTATATCTAGACTAACGAGATCCGTCTGTACAACCGTCTTCTATATCTAGACTAACGAGATCTCTCGTTATACAACCGTCTTCTATATCTAGACTAACGGGATACGTCGTTGGACAAACGTCTTCTATATCTAGACTAACGAGATCCGTCTGTACAACCGTCTTCTATATCTAGACTAACGAGATCCGTCTGTACAACCGTCTTCTATATCTAGACTAACGATATCTCTCGTTATACAACCGTCTTCTATATTTAGACTAACGGGATCCGTCTGTACAACCGTCTTCTATATCTAGACTAACGAGATCTCTCGTTATACAACCGTCTTCTATATCTAGACTAACGAGATCTCTCGTTATACAACCGTCTTCTATATCTAGACTAACGAGATCCGTCTGTACAACCGCCTTCTATATCTAGACTAACGAGATCCATCTGTACAACCGTCTTCTATATCTAGACTAAGGAGATCCGTCTGTACAACCGTCTTCTATATCTAGACTAACGAGACCCGTCTGTACAACCGTCTTCTCTATCTAGACTCACGAGACCCGTCTGTACAACCTTCTTCTATATCTAGACTAACGAGATCCGTCTGTACAACCGTCTTCTATATCTAGACTAACGAGATCCGTCTGTACAACCGTCTTCTATATCTAGACTAAAGAGATCCGTCGGTACAACCGTCTTCTATATCTAGACTAACGAGATCCGTCTGTACAACCGTCTTCTATATCTAGACTAACGAGATCCGTCTGTACAACCGTCTTCTATATCTAGACTAATGAGATCTCTCGTTATACAACCGTCTTCTATATCTAGACTAACGAGACCCGTCTGTACAACCGTCTTCTCTATCTAGACTCACGAGACCCGTCTGTACAACCTTCTTCTATATCTAGACTAACGAGATCCGTCTGTACAACCGTCATCTATATCTAGACTAACGAGACCCGTCTGTACAACCGTCTTCTATATCTAGACTAACGGGATACGTCGTTGGACAACCGTCTTCTATATCTAGACTAACGGGATACGTCGTTGGACAAACGTCTTCTATATCTAGACTAACGAGATCCGTCTGTACAACCGTCTTCTATATCTAGACTAACGAGGTACGTCGTTGGACAAACGTCTTCAATATCTAGACTAACGAGATCCGTCTGTACAACCGTCTTCTATATCTAGACTAACGGGATCCGTCTGTACAACCGTCTTCTATATCTAGACTAACGAGATCCGTCTGTACAACCGTCTTCTATATCTAGACTAATGAGATCCGTCTGTACAACCGTCTTCTATATCTAGACTAACGAGACCCGTCTGTACAACCGTCTTCTCTATCTAGACTCACGAGACCCGTCTGTACAACCTTCTTCTATATCTAGACTAACGAGATCCGTCTGTACAACCGTCTTCTATATCTAGACTAAAGAGATCCGTCGGTACAACCGTCTTCTATATCTAGACTAACGAGATCCGTCTGTACAACCGTCTTCTATATCTAGACTAACGAGATCTCTCGTTATACAACCGTCTTCTATATCTAGACTAACGAGATCCGTCTGTACAACCGTCTTCTATATCTAGACTAACGAGATCCGTCTGTACAACCGTCTTCTATATCTAGACTAACGAGATCCGTCTGTACAACCGTCTTCTATATCTAGACTAACGAGATCCGTCTGTACAACCGTCTTCTATATCTAGACTAACGAGATCCGTCTGTACAACCGTCTTCTATATCTAGACTAACGAGATCCATCTGTACAACCGTCTTCTATATCTAGACTAATGAGATCCGTCTGTACAACCGTCATCTATATCTAGACTAACGAGACCCGTCTGTACAACCGTCTTCTATATCTAGACTAACGGGATACGTCGTTGGACAAACGTCTTCTATATCTAGACTAACGAGATCCGTCTGTACAACCGTCTTCTATATCTAGACTAACGAGATCCGTCTGTACAACCGTCTTCTATATCTAGACTAACGAGATCCGTCTGTACAACCGTCTTCTATATCTAGACTAACGAGATCCGTCTGTACAACCGTCTTCTATATCTAGACTAACGGGATACGTCGTTATACAACCGTCTTCTATATCTAGACTAACGGGATACGTCGTTATACAACCGTCTTCTATATCTAGACTAACGAGATCCGTCTGTACAACCGTTTTCTATATCTAGACTAACGAGGTACGTCGTTGGACAAACGTCTTCAATATCTAGACTAACGAGATCCGTCTGTACAACCGTCTTCTATATCTAGACTAACGAGACCCGTCTGTACAACCGTCTTCTATATCTAGACTAACGGGATCCGTCTGTACAACCGTCTTCTATATCTAGACTAACGAGATCTCTCGTTATACAACCGTCTTCTATATCTAGACTAACGAGATCCGTCTGTACAACCGTCTTCTATATCTAGACTAACGAGATCCGTCTGTACAACCGTTTTCTATATCTAGACTAACGAGGTACGTCGTTGGACAAACGTCTTCAATATCTAGACTAACGAGATCCGTCTGTACAACCGTCTTCTATATCTAGACTAACGAGATCCGTCTGTACAACCGTCTTCTATATCTAGACTAACGGGATACGTCGTTATACAACCGTCTTCTATATCTAGACTAACGGGATACGTCGTTATACAACCGTCTTCTATATCTAGACTAATGAGATCCGTCTGTACAACCGTCTTCTATATCTAGACTAACGAGATCCGTCTGTACAACCGTCTTCTATATCTAGACTAACGAGGTACGTCGTTGGACAAACGTCTTCAATATCTAGACTAACGAGATCCGTCTGTACAACCGTCTTCTATATCTAGACTAACGGGATCCGTCTGTACAACCGTCTTCTATATCTAGACTAACGAGATCCGTCTGTACAACCGTCTTCTATATCTAGACTAATGAGATCCGTCTGTACAACCGTCTTCTATATCTAGACTAACGAGACCCGTCTGTACAACCGTCTTCTCTATCTAGACTCACGAGACCCGTCTGTACAACCTTCTTCTATATCTAGACTAACGAGATCCGTCTGTACAACCGTCTTCTATATCTAGACTAAAGAGATCCGTCGGTACAACCGTCTTCTATATCTAGACTAACGAGATCCGTCTGTACAACCGTCTTCTATATCTAGACTAACGAGATCTCTCGTTATACAACCGTCTTCTATATCTAGACTAACGAGATCCGTCTGTACAACCGCCTTCTATATCTAGACTAACGAGATACGTCGTTGTACAACCATCTTCTATATCTAGACTAACGCGATCCGTCTGTACAACCGTTTTCTATATCGAGACTAACGAGATCCGTCTGTACAACCGTCTTCTATATCTAGACTAACGGGATACGACGTTGGACAAACGTCTTCTATATCTAGACTAACGAGATCCGTCTGTACAACCGTCTTCTATATCTAGACTAACGAGATCCGTCTGTACAACCGTTTTCTATATCTAGACTAACGAGATCCGTCTGTACAACCGTCTTCTATATCTAGACTAACGAGATCCATCTGTACAACCGTCTTCTATATCTAGACTAACGAGATCCGTCTGTACAACCGTCTTCTATATCTAGACTAACGAGATCCGTCTGTACAACCGTCTTCTATATCTAGACTAACGAGATCCGTCTGTACAACCGTCTTCTATATCTACACTAACGAGATCCGTCTGTACAACCGTCTTCTATATCTAGACTAACGAGATCCGTCTGTACAACCGTCTTCTATATCTAGACTAACGATATCTCTCGTTATACAACCGTCTTCTATATCTAGACTAACGGGATCCGTCTGTACAACCGTCTTCTATATCTAGACTAACGAGATCTCTCGTTATACAACCGTCTTCTATATCTAGACTAACGAGATCCGTCTGTACAACCGCCTTCTATATCTAGACTAACGAGATCCGTCTGCACAACCGTCTTCTATATCTAGACTAACGAGATCCGTCTGTACAACCGTCTTTTATATCTAGACTAACGAGATCCGTCTGCACAACCGTCTTCTATATCTAGACTAACGAGATCCGTCTGAACAACCGTCTTCTATATCTAGACTAACGAGATCCGTCTGTACAACCGCCTTCTATATCTAGACTAACGAGATACGTCGTTGTACAACCATCTTCTATATCTAGACTAACGCGATCCGTCTGTACAACCGTTTTCTATATCGAGACTAACGAGATCCGTCTGTACAACCGTCTTCTATATCTAGACTAACGGGATACGACGTTGGACAAACGTCTTCTATATCTAGACTAACGAGATCCGTCTGTACAACCGTCTTCTATATCTAGACTAACGAGATCCGTCTGTACAACCGTTTTCTATATCTAGACTAACGAGATCCGTCTGTACAACCGTCTTCTATATCTAGACTAACGAGATCCATCTGTACAACCGTCTTCTATATCTAGACTAACGAGATCCGTCTGTACAACCGTCTTCTATATCTAGACTAACGAGATCCGTCTGTACAACCGTCTTCTATATCTAGACTAACGAGATCCGTCTGTACAACCGTCTTCTATATCTACACTAACGAGATCCGTCTGTACAACCGTCTTCTATATCTAGACTAACGAGATCTCTCGTTATACAACCGTCTTCTATATCTAGACTAACGGGATACGTCGTTGGACAAACGTCTTCTATATCTAGACTAACGAGATCCGTCTGTACAACCGTCTTCTATATCTAGACTAACGAGATCCGTCTGTACAACCGTCTTCTATATCTAGACTAACGAGATCCGTCTGTACAACCGTCTTCTATATCTAGACTAACGATATCTCTCGTTATACAACCGTCTTCTATATCTAGACTAACGGGATCCGTCTGTACAACCGTCTTCTATATCTAGACTAACGAGATCCGTCTGTACAACCGTCTTCTATATCTAGACTAATGAGATCCGTCTGTACAACCGTCTTCTATATCTAGACTAACGAGACCCGTCTGTACAACCGTCTTCTCTATCTAGACTCACGAGACCCGTCTGTACAACCTTCTTCTATATCTAGACTAACGAGATCCGTCTGTACAACCGTCTTCTATATCTAGACTAAAGAGATCCGTCGGTACAACCGTCTTCTATATCTAGACTAACGAGATCCGTCTGTACAACCGTCTTCTATATCTAGACTAACGAGATCTCTCGTTATACAACCGTCTTCTATATCTAGACTAACGAGATCCGTCTGTACAACCGCCTTCTATATCTAGACTAACGAGATACGTCGTTGTACAACCATCTTCTATATCTAGACTAACGCGATCCGTCTGTACAACCGTCTTCTATATCTAGACTAACGAGATCCGTCTGTACAACCGTCTTCTATATCTAGACTAACGAGGTACGTCGTTGGACAAACGTCTTCAATATCTAGACTAACGAGATCCGTCTGTACAACCGTCTTCTATATCTAGACTAACGGGATCCGTCTGTACAACCGTCTTCTATATCTAGACTAACGAGATCCGTCTGTACAACCGTCTTCTATATCTAGACTAAAGAGATCCGTCGGTACAACCGTCTTCTATATCTAGACTAACGAGATCCGTCTGTACAACCGTCTTCTATATCTAGACTAACGAGATCTCTCGTTATACAACCGTCTTCTATATCTAGACTAACGAGATCCGTCTGTACAACCGCCTTCTATATCTAGACTAACGAGATACGTCGTTGTACAACCATCTTCTATATCTAGACTAACGCGATCCGTCTGTACAACCGTTTTCTATATCGAGACTAACGAGATCCGTCTGTACAACCGTCTTCTATATCTAGACTAACGGGATACGACGTTGGACAAACGTCTTCTATATCTAGACTAACGAGATCCGTCTGTACAACCGTCTTCTATATCTAGACTAACGAGATCCGTCTGTACAACCGTTTTCTATATCTAGACTAACGAGATCCGTCTGTACAACCGTCTTCTATATCTAGACTAACGAGATCCATCTGTACAACCGTCTTCTATATCTAGACTAACGAGATCCGTCTGTACAACCGTCTTCTATATCTAGACTAACGAGATCCGTCTGTACAACCGTCTTCTATATCTAGACTAACGAGATCCGTCTGTACAACCGTCTTCTATATCTACACTAACGAGATCCGTCTGTACAACCGTCTTCTATATCTAGACTAACGAGATCCGTCTGTACAACCGTCTTCTATATCTAGACTAACGATATCTCTCGTTATACAACCGTCTTCTATATCTAGACTAACGGGATCCGTCTGTACAACCGTCTTCTATATCTAGACTAACGAGATCTCTCGTTATACAACCGTCTTCTATATCTAGACTAACGAGATCCGTCTGTACAACCGCCTTCTATATCTAGACTAACGAGATCCGTCTGCACAACCGTCTTCTATATCTAGACTAACGAGATCCGTCTGTACAACCGTCTTTTATATCTAGACTAACGAGATCCGTCTGCACAACCGTCTTCTATATCTAGACTAACGAGATCCGTCTGAACAACCGTCTTCTATATCTAGACTAACGAGATCCGTCTGTACAACCGCCTTCTATATCTAGACTAACGAGATACGTCGTTGTACAACCATCTTCTATATCTAGACTAACGCGATCCGTCTGTACAACCGTTTTCTATATCGAGACTAACGAGATCCGTCTGTACAACCGTCTTCTATATCTAGACTAACGGGATACGACGTTGGACAAACGTCTTCTATATCTAGACTAACGAGATCCGTCTGTACAACCGTCTTCTATATCTAGACTAACGAGATCCGTCTGTACAACCGTTTTCTATATCTAGACTAACGAGATCCGTCTGTACAACCGTCTTCTATATCTAGACTAACGAGATCCATCTGTACAACCGTCTTCTATATCTAGACTAACGAGATCCGTCTGTACAACCGTCTTCTATATCTAGACTAACGAGATCCGTCTGTACAACCGTCTTCTATATCTAGACTAACGAGATCCGTCTGTACAACCGTCTTCTATATCTACACTAACGAGATCCGTCTGTACAACCGTCTTCTATATCTAGACTAACGAGATCTCTCGTTATACAACCGTCTTCTATATCTAGACTAACGGGATACGTCGTTGGACAAACGTCTTCTATATCTAGACTAACGAGATCCGTCTGTACAACCGTCTTCTATATCTAGACTAACGAGATCCGTCTGTACAACCGTCTTCTATATCTAGACTAACGAGATCCGTCTGTACAACCGTCTTCTATATCTAGACTAACGATATCTCTCGTTATACAACCGTCTTCTATATCTAGACTAACGGGATCCGTCTGTACAACCGTCTTCTATATCTAGACTAACGAGATCTCTCGTTATACAACCGTCTTCTATATCTAGACTAACGAGATCCGTCTGTACAACCGTCTTCTATATCTAGACTAAGGAGATCCGTCTGTACAACCGTCATCTATATCTAGACTAACGAGACCCGTCTGTACAACCGTCTTCTATATCTAGACTAACGAGATCCGTCTGCACAACCGTCTTCTATATCTAGACTAACGAGATCCGTCTGAACAACCGTCTTCTATATCTAGACTAACGAGATCCGTCTGTACAACCGCCTTCTATATCTAGACTAACGAGATACGTCGTTGTACAACCATCTTCTATATCTAGACTAACGCGATCCGTCTGTACAACCGTTTTCTATATCGAGACTAACGAGATCCGTCTGTACAACCGTCTTCTATATCTAGACTAACGGGATACGACGTTGGACAAACGTCTTCTATATCTAGACTAACGAGATCCGTCTGTACAACCGTCTTCTATATCTAGACTAACGAGATAAGTCTGTACAACCGTTTTCTATATCTAGACTAACGAGATCCGTCTGAACAACCGTCTTCTATATCTAGACTAACGAGATCCGTCTGTACAACCGTCTTCTATATCTAGACTAACGAGATCCGTCTGTACAACCGTCTTCTATATCTAGACTAACGAGATCCGTCTGTACAACCGTCTTCTATATCTAGACTAACGAGATCCGTCTGTACAACCGTCTTCTATATCTAGACTAACGAGATCCGTCTGTACAACCGTCTTCTATATCTAGACTAACGAGATCCGTCTGTACAACCGTCTTCTATATCTAGACTAACGAGATCTCTCGTTATACAACCGTCTTCTATATCTAGACTAACGGGATACGTCGTTGGACAAACGTCTTCTATATCTAGACTAACGAGATCCGTCTGTACAACCGTCTTCTATATCTAGACTAACGAGATCCGTCTGTACAACCGTCTTCTATATCTAGACTAACGATATCTCTCGTTATACAACCGTCTTCTATATCTAGACTAACGGGATCCGTCTGTACAACCGTCTTCTATATCTAGACTAACGAGATCTCTCGTTATACAACCGTCTTCTATATCTAGACTAACGAGATCTCTCGTTATACAACCGTCTTCTATATCTAGACTAACGAGATCCGTCTGTACAACCGTCTTCTATATCTAGACTAACGAGATCCATCTGTACAACCGTCTTCTATATCTAGACTAAGGAGATCCGTCTGTACAACCGTCATCTATATCTAGACTAACGAGACCCGTCTGTACAACCGTCTTCTATATCTAGACTAACGAGATCCGTCTGTACAACCGTCTTCTATATCTAGACTAACGAGATCCGTCTGTACAACCGTCTTCTATATCTAGACTAACGAGATCTCTCGTTATACAACCGTCTTCTATATCTAGACTAACGGGATACGTCGTTGGACAAACGTCTTCTATATCTAGACTAACGAGATCCGTCTGTACAACCGTCTTCTATATCTAGACTAACGAGATCCGTCTGTACAACCGTCTTCTATATCTAGACTAACGAGATCCGTCTGTACAACCGTCTTCTATATCTAGACTAACGATATCTCTCGTTCTACAACCGTCTTCTATATCTAGACTAACGGGATCCGTCTGTACAACCGTCTTCTATATCTAGACTAACGAGATCTCTCGTTATACAACCGTCTTCTATATCTAGACTAACGAGATCCGTCTGTACAACCGTCTTCTATATCTAGACTAACGAGATCCATCTGTACAACCGTCTTCTATATCTAGACTAAGGAGATCCGTCTGTACAACCGTCATCTATATCTAGACTAACGAGACCCGTCTGTACAACCGTCTTCTATATCTAGACTAACGAGATCCGTCTGCACAACCGTCTTCTATATCTAGACTAACGAGATCCGTCTGAACAACCGTCTTCTATATCTAGACTAACGAGATCCGTCTGTACAACCGCCTTCTATATCTAGACTAACGAGATACGTCGTTGTACAACCATCTTCTATATCTAGACTAACGCGATCCGTCTGTACAACCGTTTTCTATATCGAGACTAACGAGATCCGTCTGTACAACCGTCTTCTATATCTAGACTAACGGGATACGACGTTGGACAAACGTCTTCTATATCTAGACTAACGAGATCCGTCTGTACAACCGTCTTCTATATCTAGACTAACGAGATAAGTCTGTACAACCGTTTTCTATATCTAGACTAACGAGATCCGTCTGAACAACCGTCTTCTATATCTAGACTAACGAGATCCGTCTGTACAACCGTCTTCTATATCTAGACTAACGAGATCCGTCTGTACAACCGTCTTCTATATCTAGACTAACGAGATCCGTCTGTACAACCGTCTTCTATATCTAGACTAACGAGATCCGTCTGTACAACCGTCTTCTATATCTAGACTAACGAGATCCGTCTGTACAACCGTCTTCTATATCTAGACTAACGAGATCTCTCGTTATACAACCGTCTTCTATATCTAGACTAACGGGATACGTCGTTGGACAAACGTCTTCTATATCTAGACTAACGAGATCCGTCTGTACAACCGTCTTCTATATCTAGACTAACGAGATCCGTCTGTACAACCGTCTTCTATATCTAGACTAACGATATCTCTCGTTATACAACCGTCTTCTATATCTAGACTAACGGGATCCGTCTGTACAACCGTCTTCTATATCTAGACTAACGAGATCTCTCGTTATACAACCGTCTTCTATATCTAGACTAACGAGATCTCTCGTTATACAACCGTCTTCTATATCTAGACTAACGAGATCCGTCTGTACAACCGTCTTCTATATCTAGACTAACGAGATCCATCTGTACAACCGTCTTCTATATCTAGACTAAGGAGATCCGTCTGTACAACCGTCATCTATATCTAGACTAACGAGACCCGTCTGTACAACCGTCTTCTATATCTAGACTAACGAGATCCGTCTGTACAACCGTCTTCTATATCTAGACTAACGAGATCCGTCTGTACAACCGTCTTCTATATCTAGACTAACGAGATCCGTCTGTACAACCGTCTTCTATATCTAGACTAACGAGATCTCTCGTTATACAACCGTCTTCTATATCTAGACTAACGAGATCCGTCTGTACAACCGTCTTCTATATCTAGACTAACGAGATCCGTCTGTACAACCGTTTTCTATATCTAGACTAACGAGGTACGTCGTTGGACAAACGTCTTCAATATCTGGACTAACGAGATCCGTCTGTACAACCGTCTTCTATATCTAGACTAACGGGATCCGTCTGTACAACCGTCTTCTATATCTAGACTAACGAGATCTCTCGTTATACAACCGTCTTCTATATCTAGACTAACGAGATCCGTCTGTACAACCGTCTTCTATATCTAGACTAACGAGATCCGTCTGTACAACCGTTTTCTATATCTAGACTAACGAGGTACGTCGTTGGACAAACGTCTTCAATATCTAGACAAACGAGATCCGTCTGTACAACCGTCTTCTATATCTAGACTAACGAGATCCGTCTGTACAACCGTCTTCTATATCTAGACTAACGAGATCCGTCTGTACAACCGTCTTCTATATCTAGACTAACGAGATCCATCTGTACAACCGTCTTCTATATCTAGACTAATGAGATCCGTCTGTACAACCGTCATCTATATCTAGACTAACGAGACCCGTCTGTACAACCGTCTTCTATATCTAGACTAACGGGATACGTCGTTGGACAAACGTCTTCTATATCTAGACTAACGAGATCCGTCTGTACAACCGTCTTCTATATCTAGACTAACGAGATCCGTCTGTACAACCGTCTTCTATATCTAGACTAACGAGATCCGTCTGTACAACCGTCTTCTATATCTAGACTAACGGGATACGTCGTTATACAACCGTCTTCTATATCTAGACTAACGGGATACGTCGTTATACAACCGTCTTCTATATCTAGACTAACGAGATCCGTCTGTACAACCGTTTTCTATATCTAGACTAACGAGGTACGTCGTTGGACAAACGTCTTCAATATCTAGACTAACGAGATCCGTCTGTACAACCGTCTTCTATATCTAGACTAACGAGACCCGTCTGTACAACCGTCTTCTATATCTAGACTAACGGGATCCGTCTGTACAACCGTCTTCTATATCTAGACTAACGAGATCTCTCGTTATACAACCGTCTTCTATATCTAGACTAACGAGATCCGTCTGTACAACCGTCTTCTATATCTAGACTAACGAGATCCGTCTGTACAACCGTTTTCTATATCTAGACTAACGAGGTACGTCGTTGGACAAACGTCTTCAATATCTAGACTAACGAGATCCGTCTGTACAACCGTCTTCTATATCTAGACTAACGAGATCCGTCTGTACAACCGTCTTCTATATCTAGACTAACGGGATACGTCGTTATACAACCGTCTTCTATATCTAGACTAACGGGATACGTCGTTATACAACCGTCTTCTATATCTAGACTAACGATATCTCTCGTTATACAACCGTCTTCTATATCTAGACTAACGGGATCCGTCTGTACAACCGTCTTCTATATCTATACTAACGATATCTCTCGTTATACAACCGTCTTCTATATCTAGACTAACGGGATCCGTCTGTACAACCGTCTTCTATATCTATACTAACGAGATCTCTCGTTATACAACCGTCTTCTATATCTAGACTAACGATATCTCTCGTTATACAACCGTCTTCTATATCTAGACTAACGGGATCCGTCTGTACAACCGTCTTCAATATCTAGACTAACGAGATCCGTCTGTACAAACGTCTTCTATATCTAGACTAACGAGATCCGTCTGAACAACCGTCTTCTATATCTAGACTAACGAGATCCGTCTGTACAACCGTCTTCTATATCTAGACTAACGATATCTCTCGTTATACAACCGTCTTCTATATCTAGACTAACGGGATCCGTCTGTACAACCGTCTTCTATATCTATACTAACGAGATCTCTCGTTATACAACCGTCTTCTATATCTAGACTAACGAGATCCGTCTGTACAACCGCCTTCTATATCTAGACTAACGAGATCCGTCTGCACAACCGTCTTCTATATCTAGACTAACGAGATCCGTCTGTACAACCGTCTTTTATATCTAGACTAACGAGATCCGTCTGCACAACCGTCTTCTATATCTAGACTAACGAGATCCGTCTGAACAACCGTCTTCTATATCTAGACTAACGAGATCAGTCTGTACAACCGCCTTCTATATCTAGACTAACGAGATACGTCGTTGTACAACCATCTTCTATATCTAGACTAACGCGATCCGTCTGTACAACCGTTTTCTATATCGAGACTAACGAGATCCGTCTGTACAACCGTCTTCTATATCTAGACTAACGGGATACGACGTTGGACAAACGTCTTCTATATCTAGACTAACGAGATCCGTCTGTACAACCGTCTTCTATATCTAGACTAACGAGATCCGTCTGTACAACCGTTTTCTATATCTAGACTAACGAGATCCGTCTGTACAACCGTCTTCTATATCTAGACTAACGAGATCCATCTGTACAACCGTCTTCTATATCTAGACTAACGAGATCCGTCTGTACAACCGTCTTCTATATCTAGACTAACGAGATCCGTCTGTACAACCGTCTTCTATATCTAGACTAACGAGATCTCTCGTTATACAACCGTCTTCTATATCTAGACTAACGGGATACGTCGTTGGACAAACGTCTTCTATATCTAGACTAACGAGATCCGTCTGTACAACCGTCTTCTATATCTAGACTAACGAGATCCGTCTGTACAACCGTCTTCTATATCTAGACTAACGATATCTCTCGTTATACAACCGTCTTCTATATCTAGACTAACGGGATCCGTCTGTACAACCGTCTTCTATATCTAGACTAACGAGATCTCTCGTTATACAACCGTGTTCTATATCTAGACTAACGAGATCCGTCTGTACAACCGTCTTCTATATCTAGACTAACGAGATCCATCTGTACAACCGTCTTCTATATCTAGACTAAGGAGATCCGTCTGTACAACCGTCATCTATATCTAGACTAACGAGACCCGTCTGTACAACCGTCTTCTATATCTAGACTAACGAGATCCGTCTGCACAACCGTCTTCTATATCTAGACTAACGAGATCCGTCTGAACAACCGTCTTCTATATCTAGACTAACGAGATCCGTCTGTACAACCGTCTTCTATATCTAGACTAACGAGATCCGTCTGTACAACCGTCTTCTATATCTAGACTAACGAGATAAGTCTGTACAACCGTTTTCTATATCTAGACTAACGAGATCCGTCTGCACAACCGTCTTCTATATCTAGACTAACGAGATCCGTCTGTACAACCGTCTTCTATATCTAGACTAACGAGATCCGTCTGTACAACCGTCTTCTATATCTAGACTAACGAGATCCGTCTGTACAACCGTCTTCTATATCTAGACTAACGAGATCCGTCTGTACAACCGTCTTCTATATCTAGACTAACGAGATCCGTCTGTACAACCGTCTTCTATATCTAGACTAACGAGATCTCTCGTTATACAACCGTCTTCTATATCTAGACTAACGGGATACGTCGTTGGACAAACGTCTTCTATATCTAGACTAACGAGATCCGTCTGTACAACCGTCTTCTATATCTAGACTAACGAGATCCGTCTGTACAACCGTCTTCTATATCTAGACTAACGATATCTCTCGTTATACAACCGTCTTCTATATCTAGACTAACGGGATCCGTCTGTACAACCGTCTTCTATATCTAGACTAACGAGATCTCTCGTTATACAACCGTCTTCTATATCTAGACTAACGAGATCCGTCTGTACAACCGTCTTCTATATCTAGACTAACGAGATCCATCTGTACAACCGTCTTCTATATCTAGACTAAGGAGATCCGTCTGTACAACCGTCATCTATATCTAGACTAACGAGACCCGTCTGTACAACCGTCTTCTATATCTAGACTAACGAGATCCGTCTGTACAACCGTCTTCTATATCTAGACTAACGAGATCCGTCTGTACAACCGTCTTCTATATCTAGACTAACGAGATCCGTCTGTACAACCGTCTTCTATATCTAGACTAACGAGATCTCTCGTTATACAACCGTCTTCTATATCTAGACTAACGAGATCCGTCTGTACAACCGTCTTCTATATCTAGACTAACGAGATCCGTCTGTACAACCGTTTTCTATATCTAGACTAACGAGGTACGTCGTTGGACAAACGTCTTCAATATCTGGACTAACGAGATCCGTCTGTACAACCGTCTTCTATATCTAGACTAACGGGATCCGTCTGTACAACCGTCTTCTATATCTAGACTAACGAGATCTCTCGTTATACAACCGTCTTCTATATCTAGACTAACGAGATCCGTCTGTACAACCGTCTTCTATATCTAGACTAACGAGATCCGTCTGTACAACCGTTTTCTATATCTAGACTAACGAGGTACGTCGTTGGACAAACGTCTTCAATATCTAGACAAACGAGATCCGTCTGTACAACCGTCTTCTATATCTAGACTAACGGGATCCGTCTGTACAACCGTCTTCTATATCTAGACTAACGAGATCTCTCGTTATACAACCGTCTTCTATATCTAGACTAACGAGATCCGTCTGTACAACCGTCTTCTATATCTAGACTAACGAGATCCGTCTGTACAACCGTCTTCTATATCTAGACTAACGAGATCCGTCTGTACAACCGTCTTCTATATCTAGACTAACGATATCTCTCGTTATACAACCGTCCTCTATATCTAGACTAACGGGATCCGTCTGTACAACCGTCTTCTATATCTAGACTAACGAGATCTCTCGTTATACAACCGTCTTCTATATCTAGACTAACGAGATCTCTCGTTATACAACCGTCTTCTATATCTAGACTAACGAGATCCGTCTGTACAACCGTCTTCTATATCTAGACTAACGAGATCCATCTGTACAACCGTCTTCTATATCTAGACTAAGGAGATCCGTCTGTACAACCGTCATCTATATCTAGACTAACGAGACCCGTCTGTACAACCGTCTTCTATATCTAGACTAACGAGATCCGTCTGTACAACCGTCTTCTATATCTAGACTAACGATATCTCTCGTTATACAACCGTCTTCTATATCTAGACTAACGGGATCCGTCTGTACAACCGTCTTCTATATCTAGACTAACGAGATCTCTCGTTATACAACCGTCTTCTATATCTAGACTAACGAGATCCGTCTGTACAACCGCCTTCTATATCTAGACTAACGAGATCCATCTGTACAACCGTCTTCTATATCTAGACTAAGGAGATCCGTCTGTACAACCGTCATCTATATCTAGACTAACGAGACCCGTCTGTACAACCGTCTTCTATATCTAGACTAACGAGATCCATCTGTACAACCGTCTTCTATATCTAGACTAATGAGATCCGTCTGTACAACCGTCATCTATATCTAGACTAACGAGACCCGTCTGTACAACCGTCTTCTATATCTAGACTAACGAGATCTCTCGTTATACAACCCTCTTCTATATCTAGACTAACGAGATCTCTCGTTATACAACCCTCTTCTATATCTAGACTAACGAGATCCGTCTGTACAACCGTCTTCTATATCTAGACTAACGAGATCCGTCTGTACAACCGTCTTCTATATCTAGACTAACGAGATCCGTCTGTACAACCGTCTTCTATATCTAGACTAACGAGATCCGTCTGCACAACCGTCTTCTATATCTAGACTAACGAGATCCGTCTGTACAACCGTCTTCTATATCTAGACTAATGAGATCCGTCTGTACAACCGTCTTCTATATCTAGACTAACGAGATCCGTCTGTACAACCGCCTTCTATATCTAGACTAACGAGATACGTCGTTGTACAACCATCTTCTATATCTAGACTAACGCGATCCGTCTGTACAACCGTTTTCTATATCGAGACTAACGAGATCCGTCTGTACAACCGTCTTCTATATCTAGACTAACGGGATACGACGTTGGACAAACGTCTTCTATATCTAGACTAACGAGATCCGTCTGTACAACCGTCTTCTATATCTAGACTAACGAGATCCGTCTGTACAACCGTCTTCTATATCTAGACTAACGAGATCTCTCGTTATACAACCGTCTTCTATATCTAGACTAACGAGATCCGTCTGTACAACCGCCTTCTATATCTAGACTAACGAGATCCATCTGTACAACCGTCTTCTATATCTAGACTAAGGAGATCCGTCTGTACAACCGTCATCTATATCTAGACTAACGAGACCCGTCTGTACAACCGTCTTCTATATCTAGACTAACGAGATCCATCTGTACAACCGTCTTCTATATCTAGACTAATGAGATCCGTCTGTACAACCGTCATCTATATCTAGACTAACGAGATCCGTCTGTACAACCGTCTTCTATATCTAGACTAACGAGATCCATCTGTACAACCGTCTTCTATATCTAGACTAATGAGATCCGTCTGTACAACCGTCATCTATATCTAGACTAACGAGACCCGTCTGTACAACCGTCTTCTATATCTAGACTAACGGGATACGGCGTTGGACAAACGTCTTCTATATCTAGACTAACGAGATCCGTCTGTACAACCGTCTTCTATATCTTGACTAACGAGATCCGTCTGTACAACCGTCTTCTATATCTAGACTAACGAGATCCGTCTGTACAACCGTCTTCTATATCTAGACTAACGAGATCTCTCGTTATACAACCGTCTTCTATATCTAGACTAACGGGATACGTCGTTGGACAAACGTCTTCTATATCTAGACTAACGAGATCCGTCTGTGCAACCGTCTTCTATATCTAGACTAACGAGATCCGTCTGTACAACCGTCTTCTATATCTAGACTAACGAGATCCGTCTGTACAACCGTCTTCTATATCTAGACTAACGATATCTCTCGTTATACAACCGTCCTCTATATCTAGACTAACGGGATCCGTCTGTACAACCGTCTTCTATATCTAGACTAACGAGATCTCTCGTTATACAACCGTCTTCTATATCTAGACTAACGAGATCTCTCGTTATACAACCGTCTTCTATATCTAGACTAACGAGATCCGTCTGTACAACCGTCTTCTATATCTAGACTAACGAGATCCATCTGTACAACCGTCTTCTATATCTAGACTAAGGAGATCCGTCTGTACAACCGTCATCTATATCTAGACTAACGAGACCCGTCTGTACAACCGTCTTCTATATCTAGACTAACGAGATCCGTCTGTACAACCGTCTTCTATATCTAGACTAACGATATCTCTCGTTATACAACCGTCTTCTATATCTAGACTAACGGGATCCGTCTGTACAACCGTCTTCTATATCTAGACTAACGAGATCTCTCGTTATACAACCGTCTTCTATATCTAGACTAACGAGATCCGTCTGTACAACCGCCTTCTATATCTAGACTAACGAGATCCATCTGTACAACCGTCTTCTATATCTAGACTAAGGAGATCCGTCTGTACAACCGTCATCTATATCTAGACTAACGAGACCCGTCTGTACAACCGTCTTCTATATCTAGACTAACGAGATCCATCTGTACAACCGTCTTCTATATCTAGACTAATGAGATCCGTCTGTACAACCGTCATCTATATCTAGACTAACGAGACCCGTCTGTACAACCGTCTTCTATATCTAGACTAACGAGATCTCTCGTTATACAACCCTCTTCTATATCTAGACTAACGAGATCTCTCGTTATACAACCCTCTTCTATATCTAGACTAACGAGATCCGTCTGTACAACCGTCTTCTATATCTAGACTAACGAGATCCGTCTGTACAACCGTCTTCTATATCTAGACTAACGAGATCCGTCTGTACAACCGTCTTCTATATCTAGACTAACGAGATCCGTCTGCACAACCGTCTTCTATATCTAGACTAACGAGATCCGTCTGTACAACCGTCTTCTATATCTAGACTAATGAGATCCGTCTGTACAACCGTCTTCTATATCTAGACTAACGAGATCCGTCTGTACAACCGCCTTCTATATCTAGACTAACGAGATACGTCGTTGTACAACCATCTTCTATATCTAGACTAACGCGATCCGTCTGTACAACCGTTTTCTATATCGAGACTAACGAGATCCGTCTGTACAACCGTCTTCTATATCTAGACTAACGGGATACGACGTTGGACAAACGTCTTCTATATCTAGACTAACGAGATCCGTCTGTACAACCGTCTTCTATATCTAGACTAACGAGATCCGTCTGTACAACCGTTTTCTATATCTAGACTAACGAGATCCGTCTGAACAACCGTCTTCTATATCTAGACTAACGAGATCCGTCTGTACAACCGTCTTCTATATCTAGACTAACGAGATCCGTCTGTACAACCGTCTTCTATATCTAGACTAACGAGATCTATCGTTATACAACCGTCTTCTATATCTAGACTAACGGGATACGTCGTTGGACAAACGTCTTCTATATCTAGACTAACGAGATCCGTCTGTACAACCGTCTTCTATATCTAGACTAACGAGATCCGTCTGTACAACCGTCTTCTATATCTAGACTAACGAGATCCGTCTGTACAACCGTCTTCTATATCTAGACTAACGAGATCCATCTGTACAACCGTCTTCTATATCTAGACTAATGAGATCCGTCTGTACAACCGTCATCTATATCTAGACTAACGAGACCCGTCTGTACAACCGTCTTCTATATCTAGACTAACGGGATACGGCGTTGGACAAACGTCTTCTATATCTAGACTAACGAGATCCGTCTGTACAACCGTCTTCTATATCTTGACTAACGAGATCCGTCTGTACAACCGTCTTCTATATCTAGACTAACGAGATCCGTCTGTACAACCGTCTTCTATATCTAGACTAACGAGATCTCTCGTTATACAACCGTCTTCTATATCTAGACTAACGGGATACGTCGTTGGACAAACGTCTTCTATATCTAGACTAACGAGATCTCTCGTTATACAACCGTCTTCTATATCTAGACAAACGAGATCCGTCTGTACAACCGTCTTCTATATCTAGACTAACGAGATCCGTCTGTACAACCGTCTTCTATATCTAGACTAACGAGATCCGTCTGTACAACCGTCTTCTATATCTAGACTAACGAGATCCGTCTGTACAACCGTCTTCTATATCTAGACTAACGAGATCCATCTGTACAACCGTCTTCTATATCTAGACTAATGAGATCCGTCTGTACAACCGTCATCTATATCTAGACTAACGAGACCCGTCTGTACAACCGTCTTCTATATCTAGACTAACGGGATACGGCGTTGGACAAACGTCTTCTATATCTAGACTAACGAGATCCGTCTGTACAACCGTCTTCTATATCTTGACTAACGAGATCCGTCTGTACAACCGTCTTCTATATCTAGACTAACGAGATCCGTCTGTACAACCGTCTTCTATATCTAGACTAACGAGATCTCTCGTTATACAACCGTCTTCTATATCTAGACTAACGGGATACGTCGTTGGACAAACGTCTTCTATATCTAGACTAACGAGATCTCTCGTTATACAACCGTCTTCTATATCTAGACAAACGAGATCCGTCTGTACAACCGTCTTCTATATCTAGACTAACGAGATCCGTCTGTACAACCGTCTTCTATATCTAGACTAACGAGATCCGTCTGTACAACCGTTTTCTATATCTAGACTAACGAGGTACGTCGTTGGACAAACGTCTTCAATATCTAGACTAACGAGATCCGTCTGTACAACCGTCTTCTATATCTAGACTAACGAGATCCGTCTGTACAACCGTCTTCTATATCTAGACTAACGAGATCCGTCTGTACAACCGTCTTCTATATCTAGACTAACGAGATCTCTCGTTATACAACCGTCTTCTATATCTAGACTAACGAGATCCGTCTGTACAACCGTCTTCTATATCTAGACTAACGAGATCCGTCTGTACAACCGTTTTCTATATCTAGACTAACGAGGTACGTCGTTGGACAAACGTCTTCAATATCTAGACTAACGAGATCCGTCTGTACAACCGTCTTCTATATCTAGACTAACGGGATCCGTCTGTACAACCGTCTTCTATATCTAGACTAACGAGATCTCTCGTTATACAACCGTCTTCTATATCTAGACTAACGAGA